>VDFB02075321.1:153195613-154395613 GCA_007258455.2 Sequoia sempervirens
GTTATTATTAACTGCTCCAACATCCTAGACTCAAGCCGCCAAATTTAATAATTGTTGTGTTCATTCATGAGTTGGTTTAACAACATTGGCAGCTGTATAAATCCAAACCTGGCCATACTGGTCAGAAAGTGAGACACTAGCCTTTTGGAGAATCATGGGGGTTGTTAATATATGCAAACTCTATCTCAACTGCTCCTTTGAAATGTGAAATCAGGACATTAAAGATTGTTGTGCCTCATTTGTTGAGATAATTTATGAGTTCAGATCAACTACATTTTGATATTACTCATTGTAGCTAATTGCGATTTGGTTTCAGTTTTTAATGATTTCCAGAACTTCTAGATTATAAATATTTGTAATCTTCTATGTGTTTCACTGCCAAAAAGGATAGAGTTTAGAGTTGATGTTTGAAGGGCTATTCCACCAAAACAATGAATTATTATTGTATAAATTGGAGGTTCTCTACAAGTTAAAATAGATTTGTTTCAATATGGAAGGCATTGTTGAGTATTTTGTCATTGATGTCAAGTTGCTTGAGCTGGTTGCTTGCGTGCTTGAGCTACTTGCCTGTGTGGTTGAGCTTCTTGGTTGTTTGCTTGAGCTAGTTGCTTGTCTACTTCAGTTGCTTGCCTGTTTTCTTGACACATCAGCAGCTTGCTTGTTTGCTTTGTCAGCTCCATATTAGAATGGTGTCAACTTGAAAAGATTAATCATCGCCAAGTCTGTCATGTGCCCAAATGGGAGGCAGAGTAATTTAATTAAATTAATTGATTAAGTTATCCAAATATTGATATTTCATAACGATGACTAATTGATTATTTTAATTAAATAAAGTGGAGTATTAAATTAATTATTTAATAAAGTTATCTTAATAAAATAATATCTCAAAGGTAACTTCACTATAATTAATTTAATAAAGTGATTATAATAAAATGATATATCATAAAGTCACTTAAATAATAAAATAATATTATATTCTAGAAGCTTCTTAGAGATGCTTGTGAATTCTTTATAAGTAGTTTTTGTCTTTGCATTTGGACATCTTGGTTGTTGACATCTTTTCTACTACATTGGTGAGCTTGAATGCTTGGCAATTTGGCTAGAGTGCTGAAAACTCTAGGGTTCCAATTTCGTTTGTGAAACACCAAACCTAGCTGGTTAAGGAGGAGATACCTCAGTCTTCTCATTTGGGCAAATTTAGTGGCCAAGGGCTAAATTTGAGGAATTAGATTGGAAGGATATTTGCAGCATATTGTTGAAGACATTTGCAGATTGGAGTCATTGGGTTTTGCATTGGAAGTTCGAAGATTTTGATCAAGAGCAGAATTCGATTTTGAGAAAGACATTTCCAGATTTGTATTGAGTCATTTTCAGTTTGAAGGCCATCGTTCTACAGCTGGGAGAACAAATTTGCACATACACAGGTGATGTGATTCTATATTGTTACCTATAGAAGTCGTGGCCCACAAGTGGACATCTAGGCACTGTTCGAGAAGGGCGATTTGGATTAAAAATTAGTGGCAGACCTGGGTGCTTGTTGCTGGGTCAATTTCATCATTGGAGGCTTAGAAAATTTGTCACTAGCTGGAAGTATGATCACTGCAATCCATGTTATCTGAGTGTCACTTTTTCTACCTGCGAAACCAGGTTCTTATGTGTGTACATTTGCATTTAAATGTCATTATCTGCATTTCATATATAGCTGCATTGTAAAGTCTTTCAGTCATTTATATATAAAGCTGCTTTAGCAGCAGTGAGTATTGGAGTCTTTGTTGCATTGAAGTGTCAATCAGATTATTATCAGACTGAAATCAGTTTTATGCATATTGAATATTTGTAATCAATATATCAGCATTTTGTATTTGGTCAATATATTCAATAAAGGGAGATATAAGGTTGCATGACATATGTTTGTCAAAATGTCTTTGCTGTAGCTATCAAATTCCATTTCTAATATGCATGCCAAGAGTTTGTCTAAATGCATAATGGCTGAAAGTGATGATTTACATTCTAAGTTTGCATGACAAGTGTTTGGGAAAATGTCCGAAGCTGTAGATTGTTATTTCAGTCCTTAGGATGCATGGTAAATGTTTGTAGAAATGCCCATAGTGTTGTAGTTGCATATACATCATCGTTTTCAGTCATATGCTTGCATTTTCAAGTTCGTTTATTTGCTGCAATCTATTTCCAGTCAGTTATATCTTCAAGTTATAACAGCATATTAAATTGCACTCAAAACCATAAAAACACCAAAAACAAAACAATCAGCAGCAAGACCAGGTTTTTGGCAAAGTGTTTGACGATATTCCTTGAGTCTCAAGCAGCAATTTAAGACCAAATTCCTCAAAGGATATTTCAAAGTCAATATTTGAAAATTTTATGCCAAGTCGTCATTTTTAAAAAGGCACGATTTCTTTTAGTGTGGGTAGCTCTTCACATCAGTTTTGCATTGTATGAATAAATATTATTATGCTTTTAAATGCTGCAATTATTTTTACTTATTGTTATAGCAACGGCTTTTAGTGATGGCGGCTCTTTTTATGCTCAACATTGAATCATTTATTACCTCTGACTTCCTTTTATTGGTGAAGGCTTATATTAAACTCTTTTTTAAGGCGGCCAATGCTCATGGTCCAGGTTTGTTTTTAAGGCATTTTTTCAGTGGTGGTTTGTATTGAAGGCAGTTTGTTGTGGGATATGAACAAATTTTGGATAATGTCAGAAATATTTTAGAAAAAGACCAAAATTATTCATCCCTCTGTGGAGTGTATCTAAAGACGTGTGCATGCTTCATTGATGGTTGTAACATATCATTGAATAGAGATACTGTGGCGACTCCTGTCAAGGCGGCTGAATATGATGTTGTTTTCATTCAATCTGTAGAGGTCTTTTGATGTATTTTTTTTTTTCCTTGTGCCTTTCGATTAAGGCTGAAAATGTGAAGTTTCAACCATTGAGGATGTGCTCTGAATTATTGTGATAGATGCAAATTAATCGCTGCTCAGAAAAGTAGTCTATTTTTGTCCTTAAAGTCACGATGGGAGGTATGCTCGAGTTTTCTTAGCCGTGTGAGCTTGCATTTTTGCAAGGTGTGGATGTGTGCTGAGTTATGTGAATGCATTTGAACAGCGATGGTGTCATGAACTTTTGTGAAGAAAATCATTAGCTCCGTCTTTTCTTCTGAGTGATGTTGGGTTGTGTGACGGATGTGTAAAAAAAAAGGCTATCGGGTTTTCGTATGAGTATGCAAGTATGACGTGGAAATTATGTTCATTAAAATGCCTTAGCTATCTTCTTTCTTTGCTCGGGCTGTATGAGAGTGTGGCTGTAGTTGTTTTGCTGGTGGGGCGTGATGCAAAAAAAGGGACAGAGATACACAAGTTGCAACTTGTAGAGGTAGCGGTTATCATTTAGAGTTTTAAAGATGTATCATCTATGAGTCTTGTTGCTTTGGGGGGCTGTGCAAAGAGATGATATGAATATCAATTTCATGCCTTTTGAATAAAGTCATGTGATGAGTGTGGCAAGTGTTGTTATGAAAATCTGTTTCAGGCTTTTTATGGAAGCTATGATTTATCATCTACTATTGATATCATTCTCCTTAGCTTGACGCTAGGTCTGTGCTGTGTGAAGTGATGATGTATTGCTATGTAAGATATTCTATGAACAAAAAGAATAGTGTCATGGAGTCTAAGGTGTGAGGAGTGTTCTGTGTGTATGAGTCGACTCTATATGCATGAGGTTATTGATATCATTAAATCTACCTTTTTCGGTGGTATTCTTCTTTATGGTCAACTAAAGACGTGAAGGAGGTTTTTTAAGTATGTCACAGTGGTCTGAGTGGGTTGTACTGACCAATCAGCTACAGCAGTCTTGGGGATATCAAAATATGGAGTTGAGAATTCGAGCAAAGGTTTCTAGTACTTGAACAATGGACTTGAAAGTATGTGTCTTGTTTCAAGGTTTTTATGAGTCTGAAGTTGGTGCTTCAATTGTTTTGGAGTTGGTGCTTCGAGAGAGTTGGTGCTCTCAGTGAATTGGTGCTCACTTGTGTAAACTGGGTTGGTACCCTTTGAAGATAATAAAAGAAATATTTTGCCGTGGTTTTTTACCCAAAAGGGTTTTCCACGTGAAATCTAGTGTTCTTCATATTTGATGGTTGTTGTTAATGTTTTGATTTTTGATTTACATGGCTTTAAGTTTTTAAGTTTGAAATACTAAATCACCTCCCCGCCTCAACCCCTTCCACCCCCCCTCAGGTACAACAGCCAAGACATCATTTTATCTAATTCATTTTCAGCATTGCACTCATTTACATTAGTGCAGCTTGCCACCAAAAATCTAGTTTCCCAAATCACCATATGTGAAATATCCCAAATAATATTTTTGCAAAATTCTGATTTTTTTGTAATGCAAAAATGATGCCCTAATTTCTGATTTTTAATATCTACTTAAACCCTAGAAAGCTGATGTAATTTTCTAAGTTTTATAATGCATGAACAGCAACACATAATGCAACCAAAAGATCGGAAAACTCATAGCAGATTATAGTAACATTAAATCACCAACATGGCATGATTAGATCATTCTATATGAGTCAACAAATGTCTGATATAAACCCTTAGTCTACTGCTACAAAATATGAATGCAAATTACAAAGTAAAGTGGGCTTCAAACATACACCACAACATGAAGAAACCCCAACAATGCAGATGTAACTAACCCTAGCTGGGCGAAGCTGCTCCAACTACAAAAATGCAACTAAATATGAAGAAACAACTGAAATAACCCTACCATGGGTGCGCTGGCCTGCTGGACTGATGTTAGGGCTTTGCCACCCTAGAAATCTGAATTAGAACCTCCAACTTGCACAACTCGCCCTTCAAATCAAGACAATCTAAATGCTGATGCAAAACTGACATGAACTAGCAATTATCTCCATTCAAGCACATAAGAACCTCTGTCATGAAGTTTTCCCTTGAAGAAGCTAGGGTTCTGTCCAACTTCTCCTTAATACAATAGGGTTTTCGTCCTACAGCATATGCTGCTCAAAAGTCCAGACCAAAGTAGAAGAACAATTTCGAATGATGATCAAATGCTCCACAAGATCTTGTATTTATATTTGTTTCCCTCCTCCTTTATGCTGGCCGACCTAGGCAAAATTGCTATTAATTTCTTATTTTTTCCCCATCTCAAGGCCGACCTAGGAAGAAATACAAATGTTTTATTGTTTTTCTTCACAAGCCCAACCTGCTTTTCCTTAACATGAGCCGACCTAAGAAGAGGGATTAAAAGAGGGGACATTGCAGTATGCTCTCACCTTGCTCATATCAGGATCTTGGTAACCAGAAAATGTTAAGGTTTATGCATTTCATCAAATATTTGTAAAATGTTAAAAAAATCTGGTTCCAGACATTACAAACATCAAACAGTAGTTCATTCACCATAGAAACTTCAACCAAACTCGTATTTAAAACACAATCAGCTGGAAAGCTCGGACACACTGTCAGTCACTAAAATAAGACGTAAAACCCTGAATGTGTAGGCAATTTATGTTCCTGCAATTAGGCTAACTGCCTCACACATTCTATCTCCTTAAATGAAACTGATCCTCAAGTGCACATAATCTTCTAACTGAATATGACTTAGCTCTAGAAGATATTGACACAATGTTTCTGAGTACTTTGGGGAACTGAGTTACTGCTTGATCTTCAATCAAGCAGTGCATTTCACTGTCCTTAGTTCTAGTATGGATGATAGGGCTCTTTGCTAGTTTTATGACACTTTGACAGCAACAAAGGACTGCTGCAGCCTCCTGATGAAATTTCTATTTCATCAGAATTCTCTTCTGCCAAGTTGCTTGAAATGCATATGCATAAAAAACAACTCATAACAAATTATTCATAAATATATCGATGGCTATATTTTTCAGACACTGAGTGCATTATCATCATCTAATTTATGAACACCAATTCTAGGTGATATAAGTTCTAAGCTATTTAAGAGACAGGATAAAAGTGATTGGAATGAAACTATTACTATCATGGGTGCATGGTAAACTTTACGACAACACCCTCCAGGGTAAACTGGGGGAGGTGCAAGTGCAGAGGCAAAGGATGCTCTTTGCGTAAGTAACATTGAAAAGGAAATACAAGAGGAATTGTCAATGGCCGTTGTATACATCTGAGCAGTTTAGTATATATCAGTACTGCAGTCAACTGTCCTAAGTTTGTGACATGATTACTGACTGTTATATATTGGACTTAGTATCTAGCATAGGCCACATACTAAAAAATAAAAAGAAAATTACTAAATAGCAATTCTCCAAACAATTACCAATGAAAGAGATGCACTAGGAGAAAAAGGAACTAATTAGTTATATTCATACCTGAACATTTCTGTACTAACTGGCCTGGATTCATCATACTCACTCGAACCACCTGTTACAGTGAGGTCTATATAAACATCTCTACTTGAGTATGCTTTCCTGCACTCTTTGCACTGAAATCCAGAGCCAGATATAGCTGACCTAGAAAAACCAAAAAGATATTTAGCTCCAAATAGACTATTCTTAATGCAAGCTGAAATTTAAAAATATTCAATACTCTAGTCACCGTAAAGTGTATCATCAAAACCAATATCGAACAGGAAAATAACAGTAATTATTAATCACTGCTTTAATTTTAGCACAATGCTAAGATTCCCTAAAGTAGGATGTAGCTTTGAGAAATTTAAACCTGTCATTGCTGACTTACAAATTTAGACCCGGAGGACTTTCCTGATCAAAGGCTTATAACAAATAGGACATGCAAGCAAGTCTACTGTTGTGTCCTCACCGCTGTCTACCTTTACTTCCTGAAAATGAATTGCAAGATTATTTACAGAATACATCAGAAGTTTTTGCATTTAGATTTGAGTTTAGAATAAAAGAAAAACGTTGATCTTGTAACATAAAAAAAAGAAAGCTAATGGAATGTTGCAATGCTCGATGATAATAAGCTTCAACACTAATTATTTACCTTGCGGGTCCAATGAGACCAATTGTGTAGCTCCATTAAACGTTTTTTAATTTATTTTTGTTGATCCATGGAGCCCAATGTTGTGGATCTGTCTGGATTTTGGTTTATTAAAAAAAAAATTAATCATCCCACATTCAATAGGAAAAAGAACTAAAGTAAGAAAAAGGTTATAAATACACTCATAGGTAATAGGATAGGTCATGTTTTGAAGAAAGAATATCTTGTGCAAAAGTCTAAAGATTGTGTTTGGCGAAGGTGGCATCAATACTGCCCTGCATTAGACTTAGATTTGTATCTGGCCAAGGTGGCATACATACTTCCCTAAATTACACAAGTTAGTGTCCATACCATGTCATGAAAGTTGTCTTTTGAAATTACTTATTAAATATTTCATAGGCACTCAAGTTCTATTTTACTTGTAATCCTGGAAAACAAATTGACCAATTCAAATTTTGTGACAATGGATACAAGACTCGCCCAAACTCTGCAATTCCCAAGTTGAACCCCTCAAACCAATGCATAGGGACTCGGGACCCAAGTACTCAGCAAGTCTGGTCAAATTCACCAAGTCTGCTAGACTTACCGCACTCAACAAGTCCCAACAAGTAGACTTAAACATGGCCTAGGAAAATAAAATAAACGAAAAAGTAAAAGAAAAATAAATAAATAACTTAAAACCTATTCATTTAAAATGTCATCTACGACTCTAAAAGCACACTCATTTCATTTGCAAGCACAAGTAAAAAGAAGAAGAGAGTATTGGAGCCAAAATCACATGCCATAGAAGAAAAGATCTACACACAAATTGATCAACAAACATTGATTGAATATCATTTGGGTAGATTTGTATGTAGCGGCCCTTAAAGCATCTAAAGGAGCCTTTAGTGCATTTTGAAAAGCCCACCGTTGATTTGAAGCAAATTTGAAAAGGTATTTTTGTATTTTGATTTTTTTTATAATTTCATTTATCTTCTACTTTTTTTTTCATTTTATATTCATGGAACAAATTACAAACCATAGATATTTTTAATCCTTTCTATGAACAAACCCTAGCTGTTTTGTAATTTTTTTCTCTTTTATAGCTGCAAACCCTAACCATTTTTAGTTTTTTTAGTTTTTTAATCTTAATTTAACTAAAAACCCTATATGTAAATTTATTTTCCATTTATTTGTTACTACAACGTAATTCACATTTATAACTTGTTCTAATATCGAGCCCAATTATAAAGGACCCTTGTTCTAAACACATCATCCCTATGTCAAAAAAGAGAAGTTGTAAGAGACTAGGTGTCTCTCAACCCAAACTTCTGACGTTAATGTATTGTTTTTGTTGTTTTGTTGAATTTTATGAATTTTTTTTTAAGTTTTATGCTGAATAAGAGATGGTGTGATTTTGAAATAAAATACAATAAATTTGTAGAAATGCTAGAAACCTAGAACAATGAATCTACGATTATGTATTGAGAAGGCCTTCCTTAATTCAATCCAACCATTACAAATAAAAAGGCAATACATGCGATGAAAAAAAGCAGCTGGAGACTTAATGAAAAACCTGATTATTATTTGCAGCAAGGTGCACAACTGAAGAACATCAAAATAACATGAAATGCAACCTTCTCCTCAGCTAAGAAGTTGCTAAATACCACTAGGGAGTAGGGCGACCAGTTTGGAGTGGACAAAGACAAGAAAACAAAGGCGTTTCTCTTTCCTCCTTCACACGCCTGTATGCTAGTATAGTACAGCCTCAAACCAGCAATGATAATTCTGTACGGCCTTAGGATGAGTGCCAAATGTAGAATATGAATAGTCAATGCAGTCAAATACCCTTCTGAAGAAAATCAATCCAAAAACCTTGATGAAAAACTTCACAATAAGCTCTGTATGACTTCTGAATGAAGCCACTCAACTGACAAGCTTCAACTGGTATCTCACAGTCTCAGTATGTCTAATTTTGAAGAGGGAACATTCTCCAAAATCCAATGATTTGTAGAAACCCTTGTTTCACAAACCCCAATGCTCTCAAAGAGAAAAATAGACAAATTCAAATGATCATCAATAATGAGTTCGATTTGCCTTGAAGAGAAATATATATCTTCTCTCAATTGTTAAATTTTAACATGGTATCAGAGCGGGTCTACGAAAAGATCCGATCAAATTTGGTCTAACAGGAACACAGTCTCTTGTGGCTCAGTGGAGTTTTGAAGGCTTTCTGAGTTTGTAAATCTTAGACATGATTAGTAGGCATGGCAAAAGCTGTTTGAGTTTGTGTGTGCAAATGCCATGGAAAGAAAGTGATGGAGTAAATGCTATTTTGTGTTGACTTATCTTCTATAGTGCGGGTGAATGTCCTGTTTCTGTTCAAAGGGGTCTTGATGCGTGGTAGTCATGTTTCGTTAAAACTGATATGAGAATGTTATATATTTATTGACACCTCTTTAGGCATGGGCATTATGGAAGTCCCTTTGGAATTCATCGTTGTATGTCTTTTCTGAAGAAGTCTCAAGGAGTGCCTCTTGAAGGCTAGCATTAATTGGCTGTTATTTAAATGGAGTCTTCAATCCTTAATAAACGGTTGTTTCATATTCCCACTTCATGAGGGCAAGATCGAATGAAGGTAGTGAAGATGAGACACAGCTACAGGTCTAGCTCATTGGTGTACCAACATAAAGGTACAAGTATCTTATACTTGTACCTTTATGTTGGTACACCAATGAGCTAGACCTGTAGCTGTGTCTCATCTTCACTACCTTTATGTAGTTATTAATTCATGCTAGTGAATCTTGTATGCTTCTAGCTTTGATATTTCTTCTGGATAGTTTAAACTATTAGTAATCTCTCTCTAAATGCTTCCAGGACGGATCAAGGAGCAGGAGGGTGATGAGAGATTGCCTAGAGAAGAAGAGCTTGAGGCATCCTGTAAGGAACTCATGCCAACTGGAGAAATGATCAAGCATGGAGTCATAGCTTGCAGCCATGGGACTGAGTTGGTGGCTGAAGACATCTCTTGAAGAGGAGGAACCTATTCAGGTTATCTTTGAGATCAATTTCTTCGAAGAGGAGGAATTTGAGGTGGAAGCCCTTGTTAATGCATTTTCCTCTGAGACGGAGGAATTTGAGGTGCAAGCCCTTGTTAATGCATTTTCCTCTGAGATGGAGGAATTTGAGGTGCAAGCCCTTGTTAATGCATTTTCCTCTGAGATGGAGAAATTTGAGGTTGAAGCTCTTGTTAATGCATTTTCCTCTGAGACGGAGGAATTTGAGGTGCAAACCCTTGTTAATGCATTTTCCTCTAAGACGGAGGACTTTGAGGTGTAAGCCCTTGTTTCCACCCTCTGAGCCTGAGTCATGGTGGATATCATGTGTGAGACTCCATCAAACATCTTGTACTTGTGAATGTCATGTTGAGGTGACTACATCACGCAAGTGATGAACACTTGTACACACCATAGTATGGTTGTAGCCATTATGGTTGATATCGTGTTAAGGCGATATCTAATATCACGCTGAGGTGATATTCTTCTTTTCACATCTGGTTGTAGCCAATGTGATGGGCATCATGTTGAGGTGATTTGTCTTGAGCAGCTGGAAGTTCTCTCCCTAGCTGAGAGGGAGTGTTAATGATATAGCAACTTCAGGTTCATCCTTCCAGCCACGAGTGAAGACATAAATCAATATAGCCTATTGGCTATTTATTTATATGGATAGCTAGTGGGCTTAGTGGGCAGCTCATATTTAATGTGAATGGGTTGCTAGTGGATAGCTAGTGGGTTGCTTAGTTGGCAGCTCATCTTTAGTTTATTAGTTAGTGGATAGTTAGTGGTGGTAGTGGGTCTTGTAGATAGTGGCTACAGTATTTCTACCTTCTATATATTGTAATGCTTTCCTTTGATAATTGCAAGCAAGTCCAATTCATTCCTTCTATCAAGTGCGAATTTCTTCTAGGGCAGATTGTGAATCCATTGAAGAGCAGATTTGTGTTCAAGGAAGGGCAAATTGTTCTTTGTTGTTACAGCCATTGCTGATGCTGATCTTTGGCCTTATGTGTGGCCTCTTTGTAATGTAACTTGTTGCCATTGCTCATATATAAGAGATATCTTTGTTGTTGGGTTTTTCTCCCTCAAGAGGAGGGTTTTCCCAGGGTATCTACTGTGTTATTGTGTCTGATTTTAAATTAATTTTTTGTGCATGTCAATCTGATCATTAAAATTTAACATCAATAAGTCGACCCAAAAAAGCATGTAAAGAGGCATTTAAAATATTATAAAATTCGTCCTTTGTACTTAGGAGAAATTATTAAAATATGGCGTCCCCTTTTATTAAATGATTATTGAATAATAAGTCATCAATAATCGTCCTTTTAAATATAAAGTATTAAATACTTTATATTATTACATTGATATTTTAATATTTAATTAATTGACTTTATATTATAAAGTCACAACTTAAATATTTCTCCCAATATCATTAAATGCCTTGATATTCACTATCTGCTCACCAAACTGTCAAACTGGGTCGAAACTGAGCTAACCAACTAAACCAGGTGCCCTGCCAAAAATAGTAACCCCTATCTACTTGACTTACTATAAATAGTAAGTGTCTGTAAATCACTCTGGAAGTGTCTGCGAAGGCCCAAACCTAAATCAACTGATGGAGTAATGTTCCCAAACGCTGGATAATTGCCATAAGTAACCCTCTAAACACATCTATCAGCCTACAAGGGTCTGAATGATAGGCTAACCCCTGAATCAACTGTACTGCCTAGGAAGGGGACATTACAGAAGTTGATTTGTACACATTGCAAAACAAAAATAGTTGGTGGAGACATTAACATATAGAAATATAACCTCACACAAATACCATGCCAAGATATTAAAGCATACACATTGGCACCTCATAAAGTTGTATGTCACATACAAAGCCAATTAGAGACCTTTGAGCAACATAAGAAACCAAAAAAGAGGCAAAGATAAAAGATGACAACCATTCATGGAGACTTTTCTTTGATTTCTCCATTTCTTGGATCTTTGAGTAATGGCAATGCCAATGCTACTGCTAGTGTTGGGCCAAGAGTTTGTGGATATGAATTAGATCCATATATTGTACCACGCACTACTCTAATTTCCCAACCATCACTTGAGAGCATGAGTTGGAACAAAGACATGTTACAGCAATGAGGGCAATCGAAAAAAATATATTTTATTGTACCATTTCATTTCACGCAACCAAGTAATTAACTATTTTTGTTTTCAAATGTATTGTTTGATTTTTTCTTTTGAATTTTTCAATTTAAGAGTTTATAGAATTAAAACTCTAGATTTTATAATACTTATTTTGTTTATTTTATATGTTTTAGGTCTCCTTATTAGCAAAACACAGTAGATGCCATTACTACTTGTGGGCCAAGGTTCAAAGCTCTTGATGATGAAGAGGTAAAGGGCTCCATTTTGACTCAAAAGGTGGCTGATGTGAAGACTAAAACTCACAAGCAGCATGAGATACTAAGGAGAAAGGGTTACACCATCATTACCGATGGTTGGACAAATAAAAGAAATAGAAGATCGTTGAATTTCCTCAAGTGATTGTACTTCCTAAAATCCATTGATTTAGTGATTAAGATTTCTAATTTCTACTTTACTGATTAACATTAACATTCCAAATTTCATTGTTTCTTTCTCAAGTAGCACAATTTTCCTCAAATGCATTCATGCTTCAAGAAACAAAAATACTAAGATCATTTGTGAGGTTTTGTGGGGAGCCTTGGCCAAGGTGAGTGAAGAGAACGTTGTGCATATAGCTATAAATAATGTAGCACATAATATTGTTGTAGGTAGACTTCTTATGGATACACACCTATTCTTATTCTAGACTCCTTGTGCTACTCATTGCCTTAACCTCATATTGGAGAATCTTAGCAAAATCCCATGAATCAAAGCATATGTGGAGCATCGTAAGAATATTTGCAATTACATATACAACCATGCTTAGATCTGCAACCTAATGAGGAAATACACAAACAAAAAGTAGTTGCCTCATCCAAAAATAACCCATTTTGCAACAAACTTTATCAAATTGCAATCTTTCCTTCAACCAAAAGCTACTTTGAACTGCACATTTGTTAATGATGAGTGGTCTACATCATCATATGCTAAGACCAATGCAAAGGTTGATGTAGTTGATTGGATTTTCAATAAGCACAACTTCTAGTTTCTAACAAAGGAGATCGTAAAGGTAAGTTCGTATTTCTATTACATTTTTGTTTATAACTCCATTCTATTTGTTAATTTTTGTTCACACTTATTCATGTTAATGTTTAATAATAATTGTAATTCAAATAGCCTTTAGTTGTTCTCCTTCAAATTTTTAATGGAGAGAAGCCTACAATGGGCTATAAGAGCGTGAATAATGCCAAAGAGGCCATTAGATCCATTTATGTTGGGGTTGAGGATAAATATTGCCCCATATGGGCCATCATTGATCGATGATGGCACCTTCAGCTTCACAAGCCCTTACATGTAGCTAACTATTTCTTGAATCCAGCATTAAAATTCCACTTGGATTTTAGGGCAGATGAAGAGGTTCTGGTGGGCTTTACACAATCATAGAGCAGATGGTACATGATCTTCAGCTTGGAGTTGAAATAATTTTTAAGATTATGATCTACAGACTTGTACAAGAGGACCTCTTTGCACAAGACATATGGAAGGCAACTTGGTCAACATTGCAGCCAAGTAAAATTCTATTAAGAGTGTAACTTAAATTTAAAAATTAAAGCTTTTCCTTTTTTAACATTAATGTTAAAATTCAAAGTTGAACAGTGATATTGAGTTTTTTTTCTTCTCATTTCAAATGTGTGGGGGGAAGGTTTTCTGCTAAGGTGCCAAATCTCGAAAGGATTGTAATTTGTGTTTTGAGCCAACCATCCAATGCTTCAAGATAAAGTTGAACAGTGATATTGAGTTTTTTTTCTTCTCATTTCAAATGTGTGGGCGGAAAGGTTTTGTGCTAAGGTGCCAAATCTCCAAAGGATTGTAATTTGTGTTTTCAGCCAACCATCCAATGCTTCAAGATGTGAGCACAATTCAAGAATGTTTGAGCACATGCAATCCAAGAAACGCAACAGGTTGTCAGTGCACAAGTTGAATGATCTTGTTTATGTTCATTACAACCTTTACCTCCACCACAAACAAATCTTGGGCACTGACTTATCCTCCATCAATCTAGGGGACATTGATCCACAGTCAAATTGAATCACCGAAGTTGAGGATCTCATCTTTAGCAAGGAGGACCTTGCATAAGTTGATTAGGTAGATCTAGGGACCGAGGTAGTAGCTATGGCACAAGAGAAGGATAGAGCACAAGTATCCCTTGGATGTTAATGTCACTAATACACAAGCAACTATCATGGCTGCATCATCATCAGGGACCTATTTTAGATGCTCATATAGGACTTACCAGACAACTATGGATGTTGGGATGAGTGACGCAAGCTCCTCTAAACCATAAACTTACAATTTTGTTGTGATATTTGTTTTGATGCCATGGATTTTATAATCCATGAATTTTGTATACACTTGACAGTATTTATGTATATATAAATGTTGTTTTGTTGAACTAAAATTTGCTTTTATACTCCTGTGATCGATGTGTAGTAGTGTATGTGATCAAAGTAGCTTCTATTTGATTATTTTATTGTGTCTTTAGAGTTTATTTATTGAAGGGTGCATGATACAAGTTTTAAATCCTTAAAAAACTCTATATTTTATGGTTTTTACAATTGCAGACTCTTTGCTGAGTTTGAGAGCCAAGTTCGAGGCTGAGTCCAGGTCAAAAATTAGTTTGTCGAGTCTAAGCAAAGTCCAAGTCTTGTAACACTGTTTATAACAGTTAAGACATTAGTCCTTAAGTTGAGATTTCAGACTTGCTATAGTTTTCAGATTTTTCCTGCCACTTCCAAATATTTTCATAGTTGAATTTTGATTATAAATTTCATCATTTGAACTTTTTAGATTTTTTTCTGTTAAGTTACAATACAGTAAGCTTCCTAACAGTAGTATCAAAGCACTTGCTTTCCTCTATTAGCCCCCATTGAAGTATACCCAGATTAATGAGAATCTTATATTGTTCTAGGATATATTCATCTTTATTAATAAGTTCAAAGAGAGTAGCTATTAGAGATGATGAATTTCCCAAGGAACTCATGAGCCAACATGACAATAGTTTAGTCCATGACATTATTGGCGAATTTATAAACCTCAGAAACAATCACTGTGAACATAAGGCTGACAATGAAGTTGTGACTAAAATCATGCTCCATCATTATGATTTACTTTCTTACAAAAGCTATTATTTGAGAAGCCTTTAAAAAGGAGGCTTTAACAAGGGATGTTGAAAAGTCTACAAACTCATTATGCATATGTTCCCAATCCAGTACCATGCTTGAATGAAAAGGAGCTAGAAGACGAAGTTTCTATATTTAACTCTTTTATATTTAGCATGCAAATTGTAGATCCATGATTGAGAAACATTTTTTCCATATTTACATCATGCCCATGGAGCAAACCTATACCTATGGTTGATCTTAAGTTAAATTGGCTAGTCTATATTAGCATGAAAACTTGTTGACAAAAGATCTTTTGCTTACAACAACAGAGACATTTAATTGCAATTGCCTAGCATACTACAGTGGAACAAGTTGAAGTTCTCCTTGCTCCCCTGTTAACAGAAATGGTTAATTACCTCACAGTTTACCATTTGACCCAAGAGGCAACATTCACCAACAAAAGAAGCATCACAAGAAGAAGTTAAGGACTAAGGTACTAAAAAAATATCTCATTTGAAGGAAAGATCTGTCATTTCAGGATGCCACATGCAAGGGCCCAGAAATACTACAGCAGCTAGCAACACAATTGCTATGGAACAAAGCATGGGTATTGGCATAGTGTGATGGTTTAAATGTGGTGGTGTTGTTCTTAACACCAAGGTTCAAACCCCATTGGGGTGTTATTGTTGAGTGCTCATGTTGGGGATGAGGTCCCTTATTTGTGACCTCACCAGTTCATAGCTGAATGCCTTTACCCCTTAAAAATAAAATAAAATAAAAATTGCTATGGAACAAAGCAATTCAAGGGAGGGTGCTCTTACAATGATCAATAAGCTTCAGCAGTTGTTAAGAAGTATCTTGTAGGTCCAATGGGGCATTGTATGGGTCCACAAGAATTTTTTTCCATTTGTTATCATTGGTCCATTGGGGCCATTCTCATGAGTCCATTTGGATTCTAGTTTATTAGATGCAATTCTGTAGGGAAACTAATTATCATACATGCAAGAGGCAAAAGAGATCAAAGTGGGGAAAATATTATAAATAGAATCTTGGGCAGTAACATTGAACATGGTTAGAAGAGCAATGCTCTTGTGCAAAAGTTTGAAGACTGTGTTTGGCCAAGGTGGCATTCATACTACCCTAGATTAGGCCTGAGTAGCATTCTCTATTTTTGTACTTTTCTAAATATTTCCTAGTAATTTCAAGTTATGTTTTTACTTAAAGTCCTAGAAACATATTTCTCATTTCAGATTTTACAAGAGCTACAGATCTAAGTCCTTAAGTTCAAATTGTAGTTTTCAGAAATTTTCCACCACTTCCTGATTTTTTCAGATATCTTCAGGAATAATTTTTGGTTCAGATTTTCATAATTTGTAAAGTTACAGTAAGGTACACAACTTGGGAGGAGGAATATGCATAAGAGATATCCATGCATTTTATACAATGTGCAATTCCCAGAAAATTGATCAAAAGAGAATGTTTACCATTGCATTAATATATCAAGCAAACTATCTCCCAAAATATAGTTACCATTTTCATACAAAATCTCATAGGGAGATATGTTCAAAACCTATACAAACCCAATTCTGCACATTGCTTAGAATGAGAGATCCATTGATCAAAACCAAATATATACACACACAATCCTTTTACCCTAGTGCTTCTCTATTAAAACTGGATGCAATTTTGAAGTCCCTCTGAACTACTTTTGGTCATCTGTTGATGTTAATATAATTAATTAATTTCTTCCTTGGCTTCCCCTCTAATTTGCATGATGTCAATGCTGCCTCTCAGCAATGTTAAAAGGATCAGATACGCCTCTATTAGTCCAGTCAAGATTTATCCATTGAAAATAAAAAATAAAAGTTTATCGCTGGGTGTTACATCCCAATTGAATCATTGGAATGTTGAGGGTGCAAGGTAACTACAACTCACAAGGTTCCCTTTTTGTAACTTGCATATTGTAAAAACAGATTATTTTTATGAACCAAAGATTAGCCTGGAAGCACTAAAGAACAAGACCAAAATTACTTTGAGAGGATCTATTTACAGAAATCAGAGATTGGTCACAGAAAGATGATAGTTCTATAAGGCCAATTTACATTGACTCTTTGCCACATATACATTCTGCTTTGATCTTCTTAGGCTTCATCTTGTTGTTTCATTGAACGATCCTTCCTTGTTTCATTGGAGAACCTTTGCTCACAAGACTATTTGTAATCTAATCATATTTTTTGGCCCAAGGTTTGCTCTCTTTTTTGTTTTACTTCTATAGTCATGTTTTTTTTTACTAATGTTTAGTATCTTTCAGAAATTACCATTTTGCTTACCTTAGTACTTTTCTATTGTAACCAGTTGTATTATCGAGTGTCAGTGACCAACTTTGGTCATTCAAGAACATAATGTAGTTTCTTTGTTTCTTTCTCTCTTTTTAAGTTTGTCTTGGGGTTGGATATCTGACACAAAATTACAGGATCTGCAATCTTCTGCTCTTAAGACTTCATCAAAATATCTCATAGACAGTACACATGCAAGGATCAGTAGTCCTTCACAAGGGTAAATGTTGGTTTTAGTGAAGGATAGCAAATGAGGCCAATACCTGAGGTTTATAACTTTACACATCGAATGGTTCCTTATAGTTTACCTTTGCAAGAAAAAACACAATAACAAAACCACCAGCCAGCAATTTTCTCCAAGATTTACACCTATAATTTGTAAAGGCTACTGTTTCATAAATGAAGCCAATGTCAATCCTTTAATCAAAAGTTCAGTAGCTCTCATAAGCAGCCAACATGAAAGAATCATAAACAAAGACTTGAGAGCAAGAGGGGTCAAGAAATCTCTGCACAATACATTTCGTGCAGTTAGCATGTTTAAAGAGACACTCTAACAGAAGATCTTGATTTCCGAAGAGCAATGATTTAGTCATGAACCAAATGAAAGAAGCCATGCTAACTCATTGAGATAAAAATCACAAGCACTATAAAGATTCAAAAACAACATTTCACATCAAGAGGATGCTAACAACTATAATTGAAAACAGGTATATCAAAAGTTCAGTAACGCTAAACTAGTATAGATACCTTAAATACATGTATCTATAAAATGTTGAAAAGAGTTATTTAATTTTACTTCAGAATTATTTTATTTACTATATACATACATAGACACATGAAATATATATATTTAAATTATTTACTTTATTTTTATTTGAAGAGCTATTTTATTTTGTATGTAAATTTTAATTTTACACAAGATCATCTATTTTTGTTTTCATTTGAAGACCTATTTTATTTTGTATGTAAATTTTAATTTTACTCAAGATCTATTTTTATTTTTATTTATAATATTTATCTACTTTAACTTTTATTTCAAGAGATTTTTATTTTTCTATGATAATAAAACAAATATCCTAACAATGCAAACAATCATAAAACAGTTAAATGGCCGGTATTGGCATGGTGTGATGGTTTAAAGGTGGCATTGTTATTCTTGCCACCAAGGTTCAAACCCCATTGGGGTGGTATTGTTGAATGGTTGCATTCCGGTTCATAGCTCCGGTCAAAAGCGTTTACCCCTTGAATAAAAACATAAAACAGTTAAATGAAAAACAATTCAAACACAGTGATTTTAATATATTTTAATCCACTTGTTAATTATTATGATTTTTTCTTGTTTAATAAGATATTACTAGCATTAAGAGAGAGACAAATAGAGATAGATGAAAAAAAATGGTGAGCAAAACAAAGTGCAAAGCAGAATGCTAAGGGTTGGTGGGTGATGTGGCTGAGGATGACAGCAACAAATTTCGAATTAATGTGTTGTTGGTGGTTTGTGGCGATCTAGCCAAACTGGAGAAGATTGCTCTAATAGGCAGATTTTTGGGAATAAGGATGACCAAGAGTATGATCGACGAACAGGTTTCAACTCACTAGACAGCAGATCCTATGGTGAATTTTCTTCCTAAGGGATCTTTTGTTGTCATATTCAAATCCAAAGATCAAAGAGACTGCATCTTGAAAAAGGAGGATTGGAGGCTTAATGAGCATATCATGTATCTTCAAAAATGGGTCCCAAATTTCAATCCATTGTCCACTTCGCCGTCCAATGGACCAATTTGGCTTAGATTATACAATCTACCTTATGAATACTAGTCCCATGAGTGCTTGACAAAGATTAGAGATTCTATTGGAAAGACTCTAGAGGTTGATTTGTGAAATGACGAATCTCTTATCTACACTCAGATTCAATTAGTAGTAATTAAGGAAATCTCGAAAACCATTAAACTCATTTCAAATGCTAGTAGTTGGACTCAAAAAGTTGAACAAGAGGTTCAAAATTTTTATTGTTTGAACTTTGAAGTGCAAAAAGAGTAACCATTTCAAGGCGAATTGTCGGCATTTCCCCCCCAAACCCCAATAGCAATGGAGGCAAAAGATGAACAGCAACTAGGTAAAGCCAAGATCACACAAGATCCCCCAAACCCTATTCCACCTCAACAACTAGCGAAGATTCCTGAGAAAGAATTAGGCAAAAGAGAGGAGTTAGGCAATCAAAACATTGACAGGGGTATGGATGCTTTGGATGATCAATGGTCGGTTGATGAAGGATCGAAGTTTGATGAAATTGGCATAATTGACCCAAGATGCATAAGTCAATAGGCCTCCAAAGCCCTAAATTCCTACCTGAAAGTTGTAAGAAGAGCGAATGGAAAATGAACAAGCAAAAAAGAGAATAAATAGTGCATGAGAAAGGATTGTCAAACATTAAAGAATATATACTAAGGTCTAAGGGAGGAAACCCCTCCCTTAGCAAACAATGAAGATCGCTAACTAGAACGTTAGGGGCTTAAATGCCCTTAACAAGTGGTGCATGATCAAGCACCATTTAGAAAACATGATAGTCAATGTGATCCTTCTTAAGGAAACAAAATTAAACGCGAGGCAAGCTGATCTCTTTCTCAAACATTGCAAACTATGGAATGGCATTTTTTCAAAGGTTGTTGGTTTGGTGGTTAGCTTGGGTATCCTATGGAACCCTAACAAAGCGATAATTTGTCAATGCACACTAGACACCAACTGGCTTCTCTATGAGGTAAACCACTTTGAAGAAGATTTCTCTTTCTTTTTGTTCAATGTTTACAAACCAATCAAAACTGAGGAGAAGAAGAAGCTATGGGACAATTTTTCCAATCAAATTAATGTGGTTAATGATGGAAAAGTTATCTTGGGTGGTGACTTCAATGCCATACTTAGCCTTGATGAAAAAAGTGGGGGCTTATTATTTGAATCTTCTACAATGAAAGATTTTAGGAAATTTGTTGATTCTTCAAGGTTGGGAGATGTAGTTCCCAATAATGGAAAGTTCACTTGGACAATTGCCACTTTCTTTTTTCCAATATAGCTAAAAGGCTGGATAGATTTCTATATTCTCCAAACCAGTTGGGTGGCTCTATTCTCCTTGGAGCTAGAATTCTTCCATTCTCTTGTTCAAATCACTATCAAGTGGAATTGCATTTCAAGAAAGACTCATCCCCAATCAAATGTCATTTCAAATTTGAGCATATTTGATTTAGAAGGGATGATCTTGTGGATCTAATTCACAAATGGTGGGATAAGGCTTTGGTTAAATTTGGCGCTGGGAGTTATATTTTCATGGCCAAACTTAAATATTTGAAAGGGAAGCAAAGGGAATTGTACAAATCTTCATTTAAAAATATCTTTAAAGAAAAGGTGCAAATAGAGGAAGAATTAGCATAGCTTAACGAAAAAGTTATTTGTCATGGGATTGTTTCAAGCAAACTTAAGGAAAAATCTCTACTTGTAAAGCATGCCAAAGTTCTAGCAAGAGAGGAAGAATTTTGGAAGGCAAAAGCATGAGAGAATCGTGGTTAATGACTAGAGACCAAGATACAAAAAAAATTCATAACTCATGAAGATTCACAAGACTCAAAGCAAACTTGAATAGATTAAGAACTTAGCAGGGACAGTTGTTTCAACGAAGGTCGATATTGAAGCTACGACAGTAGACTTCTTTCAAGGCCTGCTCACACCAAGTGGCATTTTGGATCACCATAATATGGATGAGATTTTAAATTGCATCCATTCACTAATTACTAATGGAGAGAATAGGATGCTAGCGAAACCTTTCATTGAGGATGAGATTACCACAACTGCATTTCAACTTCACTTGGATAAGACTCCGGAGCCAAATGGGTTTTTGGCATTATTCTATCATAAGTGCTGGAAGTTTATCGACAAAGATGTTTAAGCATTGGTAGAGGATTTTAGAGTAAAAGGAAAATTTGTGAAGATTTAAATAACACAACTATGGCATTGGTTCCTAAAAGACAGGATTGCTCTAAATTCGTTGGCTTTCACCCAATTTAATTGTGTAATACAATATACAAAATAATTGCCAAAGCATTGGTGAATAGGATGAAAAAAATTGAATTTGATCATTTCGAAGGAATAGAGTGGCTTTACGCTTGGCTATGAGATTACAAATAGTATAATACTAGCCAAAAAAGTTATTCATTCAATTGAAGGTTCTAAGCAGAAGAGTATGTTGATTAAATTAGCATCAATAAAGCATATGACTGGGTACATTGGAGATTTTTGTTAAAGGTTATGGAGAAATTTGGATTTAGTGATCAATGGTTAAGGTGGATATTTCAATGCATTTCCACCCCCCACTTCTCTATTCTTGTCAATGGATCAATGTGCGGTTTTTTTGAAATATCCTGAAGTATTCACCAAGGAGATCCACTCTCCCCATTTTTTTTGTTATTATGGCAGAAGCTTTGGGGCGGCTGATTCATAAAAGACATTTCGCCAAGCTTTGGCACGATGTGCAAGTGGCTAGAAATCTAGATTCAAATACTCACCTACAATTCACGGATGACACCACTCTTTTCAGCCAATCCAATCTACGAGAAGCAAAATTGATAAAGTATACTCGAGAACAGTATGTAACATTATCAAAACAATTAATTAATAAAAAAAATTAAGATGAGAAGAATTGCAATTTTTTGGTGTTTATGATTGATACCATTCCAACTAAATATCTCGATGCTCCCCTGTTCAAAGGTGCTATGAAATCTTCCCTATGGCAGGATGTAATGAATAAGCATGATTCTAGGGCCATTGCTTGGCATGGTCGTTGGCTCACCTTGGCAAGCCAAATTACAATGATAAAGGCAATGCTTGTTGCCATCCCTGTTTATGCCATGTCATGTATGCAACCCACTCGAAAGACATCAACAAAGTTGGGCAATGCAATGAAGAGATTTTTATGGGAAGGCTCTAATGACGTGCAGTGTGCACCTCTATTCCACTGGGACATTGCTCAACTAACTGTCGAGAATGGTGAAGTAGGGATCAAAAATCTCAATTCAAAATAGAGCTCTTGGTGCCAAACAGGTACAGACACCCTATTCTTCGCCAAATAAGCTACGGTGCAAGGTTCTACAAAGTAAATACCTAGATAATAATAATCCCAATAGAATTCTTTCTATTGCTAACACCCTAACCGGTTCCCATGTCTAGAAGTTTTTGTGGGAATGTCATCCAATAATCACTAAGTATCTAACTTGGAAAATAAATAACAGTAAGAAGGCTAACTTTTGGTGTGATTTGTGGAAATGGTCACCGACCACTCATGGAAGTCACGATTCTTAGAGAGTGTCGGGAGAGTTTGGTGCATCATTATGGATCCACAGTGGTAGATTATACTAAACATGAAGACATAGGATAAAGTTGGATGGATGTCAAGGATCTCCCAATCAATGATGAAGCCAAATTGGTACTCACTGTGGAGTTGGAGCAATGTAAAATAGTAATTAACAACAAAGAGGATGTTATTATCTGGTGCGGGGCAAGATCAAGAAACTACTTTGCTAAGCTGGGATATCAAATTCAGCAATTGATGCTAAATGCAGATGACTGGCCAAGCAAGTTGTGTTGGACAAACTGGTGTTGCCTAAGGCTGGTGCATTCACTTGGACAACTTTGTAATGTCCCCTTTTGGGATATTCCTAAATTTAGGCTTGCAAAACAACAAGAATCACTAAAAACTGATATTAGTAATAACGAGTGTCAACTTTACGGTAACATTCAAATTAATACATGAAATATCATAATATTGAGAGCAATACACCATAGCTAAAACATCATGATAGTTAGCTCTATAGTTCATTGAATTCAAAATATTGTATTACCATTAATGGTTATTCCAAGACATATTCCTATAGTCAATAATATTAGGAATTTTCTAGAAATTTTTGCAAACTGCAATCTCAAGGATGGTTGTCCTTGTATTGCGAGAGCATTCCATCCATCTCTGAGTGGCGTACTTGAGAAGACCCTTGAGCCTAGGAGCACTCATATGCCTCCTAGCCCAGGAACACTCCATCTTAGAGGTGACGTACTTGAGAAGACCCTCAAGCCTAGAAGCACTCATCCACCTCTCGACCCACAAACATGGCAAGATCTCAAATCCACTCCAACACTCAATCCACCTTGGAGGCACTCTATCCTCCTTGATCAAGCCCAAGAGCACTCATTCGCCTCCCAACCCACGAGTGCTCCATCTCGAGGGTGGCATTCTTGATAAGATGCATGAAGATTGCTTTCCTTAACAAGCTCAAGAGCACTCATATGCCTCCCAACCCACAAGCACTCCATCTCGGGGGTCGCGTACTTGATGAAGGAAAGGTCAGTACTTCATCTCTCGTGAACTCAGAAGGTTGATCAGCCTCCCTATTTGTAAAACACTTTTATAAATTCAAAATAGATTGCTAAAGGTATCTACTATATTAAATGGGTAATAAAATATCATTATGCAATTATGATATATATATATATATATATATATAGCTATTATTAATTTACATTCTCAAACTTACTTCCCAATAATATCCTTGCTGAAACAATACTTATTTCCAATAGATATCTCATATTCCAATTTCTTATTTTCCTTTTTCCAATCACCACTTCCACTTGATTCCTTCTCCACAAGGAAATGATCTTCCCTTTATATCTTATTATTGACGGGGTCACAACATTTCATATTTGAAGGAATCACAACCCTTCATATTTGAAAGAGTCACAACCTTTCACTAAGACTCACAAAACTTTCACATTAGGAGTCACATCATATTTATTTTTAATTGATTAATTGAATGATGTTATGCATCCCTTCCTCAAATGAAATGCTCCCCCTTTTATATCTCATGTTTGAGGGAGTCACACCTCTTCACCTCAATAGTTACAACTCTTCATCGCTGCACTTGGAGAACAATAATTTAATTTTAAATAAGTAAATTTGTTAGTGCTGTTATCTATTACTAGTAATCAGTCATAATAATTCCTCACCCCCACTTTCCTTCTAGATCTACCTTCTTTATATGCCTTATCTTGCTTAAGGGAAACAACCTTTCATATGTTGGTTGACCATTCTTAACAACTTAATCTTTATTTAATGCCAGTTTGATGCAAAATTAGTTATCTCCATTGATCTCTTTTGAAGCATAGGCTACAGAATTAAACAGGACATTACAAACTTTGCATAAGAAAATATTGACTAGCGATTAGTTGCACAATGTGAGAATTTTCAGTCCTAATCGATGCCCTCTATGCAAAAGGCACGAAGAAACTACCAATCACCTTCTTCTCAATTGTTCATTTGCCTCTACATGTTGGGATTGGCTTCAAAACATGCTTGGTTGACAATGGGCTGCATCAGGGTGATATCAAGGAGTTCCTTTGTGGATGGCCTCGTTTGCATCAGAATGCTCTTTGGGTTGGGCTTTGGATTTGTTACCCTTCTCTTATAGTGTGGCATATTTGGAAATAATGGAACAGGAGGATATTAATGATTCAGAGTGTTCAATAGAACAACTCCTTCAGAATATTGAGGTTAGTATTCGGAGGTCTTAAATTCAAAAATAAAGGGTAAAAGGAAGATCCCCTTCACCAATTGGGACAATGCTACAATGAAGAGATGAAAAGATCTTAAACTTCCCCTTTTGTCTTGCTCCCCTGCCCGTGCCTCTGATTAACAATCTGCTAAATGGACTCTACGTGGTTGACTCAAGCTTAATTTCAATGGTGCCTCTAAAGGCAATCCAGGGGCTTCTAACATTGGTTGTTTAATTAGGAATGAAAATAGTGTGCTTGTGTGGGTTTTGTCCAAAAACTTAGGGATTTCCTCTAACAACGAGGCTGACATGGAGGCATTGGCTACTATTTTGCAGTTATGTCAAACGAAAGGAATAAAAGCTATCAATATAGAAGGGGATTCTCTGATATGTATAAATGCGATTAAGAAACAGAAAGTTTTGAGATGGAGGCTACAATCTTGGATCGATATGATTTGGTCCTATTTGGAGTTACTTAATGATTTTTCTATCACACAAGTGTTTAGGGAGGCTAATTGGGCAGTTGACCTTTTGGCCAATGTTGGGGTTTGTCAAATTGATCCCATCCTCATATCAGATTGCACATCTCGTTGGGCTGGTCTAGCCCAGGTATTGATGGATGATGACATCTAACAATCATCCAGATGGAATATGCTGAATTTTGTGTGACTGGCATCTAAGATTTTTAGAACAGTTTGAACATGCATGGATTTTTGGACTAGCACCCCGAGATTCGTTTTGATGTTTCGCCAAACTGCACAAGATATAGTTTCATTCTCAAGATGAGAAAATGTTGGCTCTGTGGAGTTTTGGTTATGAATTGAATGGACAGTAAGAGATAGTACTTGGCCCATTCCTCGTGCATTCAATGAGAAGGTTGCTACAGGAATCGCTTGTATTATATACTCTCTCTAGAATATGTTGTTGCCCTCTTCTTATACCTTAGCAGTATATTTCTTTGTTCTTAAAATGGTGAACCACATTTGCTTTGAATTTGGTTATGACTGTCTGACAGAGAATGCTAAAGAGAAAATTTCGTAGATTGTTCAACATCAATACAAATGTGATGGCAAAGGCAATAATGTAGATTGTGGGGAGAGATCACTGGCAGAATGGTCATATTCACGTTGGGTTGGTGTAGTGGTAGCGAGTAGCTTGGTGAAGTATACTCAAAATGATGTAGTTTTGCATACAATCCAGAGTGTGGATTGGCTCCTACCGATGATCTAGTTGCTAGAATATTTGATGCTAATGCAGACTCCTCCAAAACTCATGACACTTTGAAGATTTTTCGGGAGGATATGCTAAGAAGAATATGGAGATTTTTTCCTTTTTCATCAACCATTATGGAGATTTATTCTCTCCGGCTCAATTGGATCGATTGGCAGAAGTAATTGAAGGGATACTTCCCTTTATGGCTCATAGAACTCCTATGTTTTGAAATTGAGCCCTTTGCAAGCAGATGTATTTTCTTTCAAGCTTTAATAGAAAGGGAGCTACCCCTTGGCAGTAGCATACTGATCAAAAAAAGAAAGATATTACTAACATTATGTTTATTATTAAATAACATCACTAATATTACATTTATTATTAAATATTAATTATTTGACATGTAAATGTTTGTCAAGACTCAAATTTAAAAGAAGGGATTTTCATTTACACAGTCATTACATAAAATTTATTTGATGCCACAATAAAACAGCCCCCTTGATATTAATGAGACAATTCCCATAAAATAAATCATATGTCATACACCCGCCAAGAAGGAAATCGCAACCTCATGTAAAATGAGATCGCAATCTAACATAGGCGAGTAAAATAATAATCACAGCAATTCTAAAGAGTGATTAATAAAGATTAAAAGAAAGGTTATTAGCAACAATTCTACAAGAGGAATAAAAAATAAAAATGATAAATTAAGAGTTTAAAGAAAGTGCCTAATCAACTCTTTGCAAAGGCACTGTTTTGATAAAGTGGTCTAACTCCCTCAAATTGGAAGATATAAAAAGGGAGATCAATTCATTTGAGAAAGAATTAAGTGAGAAGTCAATTGAAATATATCAATTCATGCAGCAATAAATATACTGCAGAAAATCGATTCAAACAGCAATCATTTATAAAAGCATGCAATTATTAATTTATTATTCAAGGATTGAATTGTCAATCCATCAAGAAATACAAATCAATAGTCTAGCAAATACAACAAGCTATCAATTGTAAATTCTAGGTAGTATTTGCAAATCAGACGGGGCCCAAGCTCATGGGGTGGGCTATGGGTTGGAAGGACGGGATCTTTTCATGCCCTTGACAAGCTAGGGACAAGGTCCTTGGTATTGTCACTATTGAGTTAGGGACGAGGTCCTTTAATTCAATAGTTTTGCAAAGTATTTCCAAGGAATTCACAATTTGACTCCTTGGGTTTTGTGCTATGATCTATTGATATAATTATTATCATAAATTTCTTGATCTTGGATAAAATATTGTCATATTTTGAGTAAATATTGTTGTTCTAAAGAATATCCCCAAAAAGGGGACATTACAATTGGTATCAGAGCTTTGATCCTGCCAGCCCAGCCTGACGATCAAAAAATAAGTATATGAAATTGAGCTGAAGAGCTCAAAGAGCCTTGGAAAGAGAAAGGAGAAAGCTAGAAGCAAGTCAAGGTAATCAAATGGGTGATCTTGAGGGAAATCAAGTAAATGAATTGAAAGTTTATATGGAGAGACAAGAACAAACAACACATTTGCTTCTCCAAGCAATTCAAAACATGAAAAATACAATCAGCACTCTTAGGCCTAACCAAACCAATGGAAGAGACGTTAGTTCAAACCATTCCAAGAATAACAATAGGACTCCATTAAGATCTTCAACTAGAGTGACAAGGCTTGCATTCTTACCAAGAGAGGCACAATCATAAGAAGAAAAAGAAGAAGAACCCAACAATCATTAGAAGAAAAAGAAGAAAAAGAGGCACAATCACAAGATCTTCAACTAGAGTGACAAGGCCTGCATTCTTACCAAGAGAGGCCTGCCTTCCTTGAAAGGTGCTTGTGGAAGAATATTCAAGAATTGATCCTAACCTTAGAAGGCATATTCGATTTAAAGAGTATTAAAATGCAAGGTCGAGAAATACCTCAAGAAGAGAAGGAAGGCAACCCAAGAAAGATTTACAACAAAGATTAAGTAAGATAACTCTTCCCACTTTAGATGGTTCAAGGAAGGTCATTGCTCGAGCATGGGTCCAAAAACTCAATATTTATCTTTCTCTTAGTCCCATGATGGAAGACGAAGCTATTAATTTTTTCATTCTTCACTAGAGGGAATAGCACATGAATGGTGGCATCATGGACTAATCACACAAGGGCATCATCTCATTGTAACATACAACAACTTTACAAAAAGACTTATAGAAAGGTTTGATAGGAAGAACCTAGAGATGCATTTTCGGGAGTTAACATGCCTAAGACAACGAGGGTCAGTGGAAGAATATGTAATGGAATTCCAAAGGATCTCCATCATTGTGTCAGATAGTACCGAAAGTAGACTCAAGTTTTTATTTATTGAAGAACTCTCTGAACACTTAGAGGATTGGTCTGAGTTTTTGAACAATCATCATTACAAGATGCTATTTGAAGGGCCTTGAATTTGGAAGACTCGACACCTAAAAAAAAGCTTGCCACAAGGAGTCACACAAGCAACCCTCTGCCAAGGATAATTGGAAACCAAAAGCATTACCTCCTCCATCCAACAAGGAGAAATAATCTTTGCAAGAGCTTTGAAAGAACTTATGTTTCCAAAGTAGAGAACCATGGAAGCCGAGTAATCAATGCTCCAAGAAGGGACAAGTCTACCATGTAGAAGCAATAATGGATGATGAATTTGAGGAAAGAGAATTTGAACCTAAAAGGAAGAAGAGGAAACAAGATGATGAAGAGTTTGCAAATGGTACATTAGCCAGACTTTCAATCCTACATAAACCAAATATTCAACAAACAGTTAAGGAAAATTCTTTTTGTGTTCTTTGATGATATATTGATTTACAATAAAACTTGGGAGGATCACTTGAGGCATATTGATGAAGTCATAGGGATACTTGAACAACAATCACTATTTGTTGAAGCGTCCCAATGTGAATTTGAAGTGAACGAAATTTTGTATTTAGGGCACAAGATCAATGCCCAAGGAGTTAGTGTGGATTTGGATGAAGAAAAGATCAAGGCAATAGTAGATTGGCCATGACCAAGGACTTTAACTCATTTAAGGGGATTTTTAGGTCTTTGTAGTTATTATGGAAGATTTGTCAAAGGATTTTCAAAGTTAACTACTCCATTGACAGATTTGACTAAGAAAGGTGCTTTTTCAAGGAGTGACGAATCCCAAAAATCTCTTGACAAACTCAAAGAAATAATGAGTTCTTGTCCAGTGTTATCCATTTTGTGAAAGATTTATTGTCAAAGTAGACCATAACAGTCTAAGATACTTTTTGAACCAAAAAGATCTAAATGATAGGCAACAGAAGTGGGTTACCAAGTTTCAAGCCTATGACTTTGATATTGAATACATGAAGGGGAAAAATAATGTTGTGGTTGATGCTTTATCGCGAAGACCTCACCTATGTTCTATGACGGACATCTCTATGGATTGGAAAAACTCAATACTTGCAAAGTATGCCAAGGATGCATTAGCAAATGATATATTAGAAGGGAAACTACAAGATGATAAGTACAAGGTGGTGGAGGAGCTCATTCTCTATAAAGGTAGAATATATCTCATCCCAGGATTGAAAATGAAAGAAAAGCTTACGAGAGCATACCATGACACTCCATTAGCAGGTCATCAGGATTACCACAAAACATACAAGCAGGGAAAGATTTTTGTGGAAATGTCTCAAAGGGGATATTTTGAAGCATATTAAGGAATGTATGATTTGTCTAAGAAACAAGGTAGAACAAACATTTCCAACAAGGTTGTTAAAACCTTTGCCACTACCAAATCAAAAATGGGAGAGCATTTCAATAGATTTCATTAAAGGACTTCCAAAGGTACAAGAGAAAGATTGTATATTTGTGCCGGTGGATCAGCTAACTAAGTAATGCTCATTTTCATGAAATATCTTTTGAATAAAGAACACCAAAAGTAGTCAATCTCTTCTTTAGAAAGATCTTCAAATACATGGGCTACCTGAGAACATTGTTAGTGACAAAGATAGTAGATTCCTCCGTTTATTTTGGCAAGAACTCTTTAAGTTGGCCGGAAGAAAACTTACCCCAAGCACTAGCTACCACCCACAAACAAATGGGCAAACTGAAATTGTAAATAAATGGCTTGAAGGATACTTGCGGAATTATGTCAGAAGGCAGCAAACAACTTGGGTTAAATGGCTACATCTTAGAGAATATTATTACAATACTACTCATCATATGTTAATAGGGATGATTCATTTCAAAGCACTATATGGGTATGAGGTGGTATCATTTGGAGATTTGATTCTTACTAAAAGCAAAGTTCTTGGAGCAAGAGACTTGATGCAACAAAGTGTAGATATTTTAAACACACTCAAAGACAACTTGCATCACATCTAGAATTAACAAAAGATGTATGTCGATCGTCAAAGATCTGAAAGAACATTTGAAGTTGGAGATTGAGTCTTCCTCAGATGGCATGCAACCTTATTAACAATCCTCTACCAAGGGAAATGGAGCCGAGAAACTTAAGTCACAATTCCATGGGCTTTATAAGATTATAAGAAGGATTGGCAAAGTTGCGTATGAATTGGAGTTACCAACCAATAGTCGAATTCATAATGTTTTTCATGTATCTTGCCTCAAGAAGGTGCTAGGTCAACATATTACACCATGTCCTGAGTTACCCCCGCTTGATGATGAAGGAAAATTAATTTTAGAACCTAAAGCCATAATTGGCACAAGAGAAAAAAATTAAGAAATAAGGTTATTCCGGAATATTTGGTTAAATGGAAGAATCTACCTATGGAGGATGCCACTTGCGAAGGAGTAGAAATTTTTTATCATCCCAATCTCAAATTGCTTGTGGACAAGCAATCTTGGGAAGGGCAGATTATCATACCCCCACCAAGAAGGAAATCGCAACCTCATGAAAAATGTGATTGTAGCCTAACATAAGAGAGTAAAATAATAATCACAGCAATTCTAAAGAGTGATCAATTAAGATTAAAAGAAAAGTTATTAGCAACAATTCCACAAAAGGCATAAAATAAAAAATAATAAATAAATAATAAAGTAAGAGTTTAAAGAAAGCATCTAATTAGGAAGGGGTGCAACTCTTTGCAAAGGCAATGTTTTGATGAAGGGGTGTGATTCCCTCAGATTGGAAGATATAAAAAGGGAGACCAATTCATTTGAGAAGGTATCAAGTGAGAAGTCAATTGTCATATATCAGTTCATGCAGCAATAAATATACTGCAGAAAATTGATTCAAACAGCAATCATTTATAAAAGCCTACAATTAATATTCAAGGATTGAATTGTCAATACATCAAGAAATACAAATCAATGGTCTAGCAAATGCATCAAGCTATCAATTGTGAATTCTAGGTAGTATTTACAAATCGGACAAGATCCAAGCTCACGGGGTGGGCTAAGGGTAGGAAGGACGTGGTCTTTTCATGCCCTTAACAAGCTAGGGACACGGTCCTTGGTATTATCACTGTTGAGTTAGGGACGAGGTCCTTTAATTCAATAGTTTTGGAAAGTATTTCCAGGGAATTCATCATTTGACTCCTTGGGTAATGTGCTACGATCTACTGATCTAAGTATTATCATAAATTTCTTCATCTTGGATAAAACTATTGTCATATTATGAGAAAATATTGTTGTTTTAAAGAATAACCCCCAAAAAGGGGACATTACATCGCACATCTTAAAACTAGATCCCATAACCCCACAAACGAATCATATTCTTTGAAAAAAAAATAGAAGTCTTTCTTAAACAAAGTTATAGCTTCACAATATAGTTTATTGTGTGAGAGCAGATGTCAAACAATATTTTCTCTTTTCTTTTTGCTTTCTTCTGCATGGAAGCTTCACAGAGTCTATAAAAGAAATTTCAGCTGCAAAAAAATATTGGTGTAGATAGGAACTACCAACTTTTTAAGCACATCACAAAACTTTTCCATCAGGAAATGGATATCCTCAGCAGAGGAGTTGCAACAAATGTGATAAAACTTGTTAAGATTTCATCATCCAGAGAGGACTCAAATATTTCTCTAGTTGTTGTCCGTGAAATGGAGAAGTATACAACAAAAATCAAAATAGAAGATCATATGCCCTATGAAAGGGAGTAAGTGATTGGGTTAAGGAAAAGGGAAAAAAAATATAAGGTTACATATATTCCTTCATCAAGTACCATAGAATCAAGATCTGTGGACAAGACAAACAAAAGAAAAAAGGTAACCTTTTGGAGAAATTGTTTGATGTTGAAGGAAGAAAGGTTGAAGTAAGTTCTTTGGAGCACTACCAATATCAATGTCGAACGTCAGTTAATGTTTGGTTTGGTTTCTACACAAAATTGACCTGCTTTGTGGAATTATAGAGAGCTCGTTATGAGAAGATTTGAACCACTCTACTTGTCAAAGAGAAGATACCAATTGCTAAGCCCTTGGATCCCATTTCATACTCTCAAATAATCTAGAATGAATGCCATGTGTGCATATTGTAAAAACGTTCACACTATGTAAGGAGGCCTAACTGAGACATAAGCATGGTACTTATCATTGATCCATTAACAAGTTGTCACATATCTTTCAAGCCTGAAGCCCAAGGATTACTTATGGAGATTAGACAATTGCTTTTGTTGTCAAATTCCTAGTGAGTCCTATTAAAAACGTCCCCCGATGTGGTGCTGTTTATGGCAATATGTAGGTTTGAAACTGAGAAACATATACAGAAACATTGGTTTTCCTCCATGTAATGTCCTGATATTAAACTTTCATTCTAAAAGTTCAAAACCAATAAATTCAATGGACGGAAGAATTCATAGAGGTATTATAAAGCTGTCAACTTGTCCTTCATAGTGTCCTCCAAATTTGCAACAATTCTCTAGGTTTGAGTTGTCCATGTAGTTGAGAAAAGATACACCTCAAATCTTAGCATTATGATGCAGCTTAAACGCTAGTTGGGCTCCTGGTAACCTGATTATGGAAATCAAAGAAGTGAGGTTTGCATGAACCTTGGACATAATCTCTATCAAATAAGGGTGGCTCAGTTCATTAACTTGTTTTTGATGAAAATTGGTGGACAAGAGTTTAATTTGTGGCTACTCTTGTAAATCCTATTGCTGCTATGGCATGTGGAATATGCTCGAGGAGGTTATACAGTGCCATAAACAACATGGTCGAGAATATGGTTGACATTCGTCAAGAAAATGTGATGAAACACGTGCAATTAAGACTGGTAATCAAGGCTTAGAATTTGTTATAAATAATGGAATTAAGACTGGTAATCAAGGCCAACAAGAGATGGCGATGAATTTGTTATAAATAATGAAATTAAGACTGGTAATCAAGGCCTACAAAAGATGGCGATGAAAATCTTCCGAGGTTCTACTTGGAGGGTGTGTTTGTTGGCCTCAGATGTTGGAACCCTTTTCTATAATTGTAGGGTTCTCTTAAGGTTCTCGAGAGGCACAAAAATAACTCACCCATAAGTCTGCTAGTTATTATATATGCAATGATGATGCCCTTGTGACTTTGACCAATGGTTAAATTTATTACGTATAGTGATTTTTACAGAGTGATTTTATTTTCATAGTCAGGATTGATATAATCAGCTGTGGTAATGTGAGACACAAAGGGCATTCAACCTGGTTTTGGATATTTACCGCAGTAAGAACAGAATTATAGATGTCTCCTTAGGGTATTGAAAAAATTCCCATCAGAGGAAGTTTTTACGTCCAAGAACTCCCCATTCCCTATGCACAATGACAGATTTTATTTCATTTCTCCATATAAATTTGTGTGGAAGAATATCCATTAAGCCATTTTTGCCTAACTCAATCACAGTCATTTTATATATAAATAAATAATTAATTAAAAATCCCTATGACCCCTGCAAAATGAAGAAACATTTTTTTGCCCCCAATCAGTAAGAAGTGGATTCTCAAATTTAAATAACACAAGCGATTGAATAGCAGATTTCAGATTCAAAAACTCTTTCTGAATTACTTGGCACCAATCTCCAAAACAAATAGAAAGTATCCAGGGCTAGTGGTGTAAGAGTAATGGAGCAAACTACCAAGATCCATGACTCGGTTCAAAATTCCTTCAATACAAGAAAGGTGGCCCATAACTCCTATGGTAATTTCAAGAGCTTGTGATGTAACCCAGTCCAAGCTTACCCCATACCAATGTTAAACGCAATCCATAACCTAGCCCGAGATTACTAAGGCCAAAGAAAATCCAAAGACCTTCAAATTCTAGTATATTTCACCCCATCTTCCAAAACAAACACTAGAATTCTCCCGGTTTTCTTTCAACAACACCACCCATACTAAACAGAAGTATAAGTATTGCTCGTTTTAATTTTAAACCATAAGTTTCTGCACTTATGGACTGTATAATCACAAGCCCAGCTTACTTTAAAGGACATTCTATTAGAACCAATTCACAAAATGGAATTTCCTTTCAAACTCAATTTACTAAAAGGAGGAATTTCTTTTCAAACCCAATGAGTAATTCGTATTCCAAACCCAGTTTACTAAAATGAATTGTTTGCACTATTCCTTGCCAAAATTGCATTCACCACTCCTTTTGCTATAATGAGAACATATATATTTTCCATATAAGAGATCGAACAAAGAGAAACAATACCGGTGCCTCGATTATAGAAGCAGCTGCTTTGATCTCAAGAAAGCGACTACAAAACTTAACATGGCCTTTTGAAAAGCCTGCATTAAATTTCCTTTGCTGGTTTGGAATCCTCGTCCTCCCGAAGCCCGATACGAGATTTTTATTGCCTAAATTCACATAAGGGCGAGGAAGTTCACAGACAACATTCATTGTGAGAATGTTATAAGTCGAAAAATTTGCTCTGTACGAAGGGATTCTGTTTTTCTACATTTCTTTTTCACTTTGTTATATATATTTAGGTGGCCTGCAAAAATAATTTTTGAAATCCCCAATGACAAATGGCCACCAATTTGCCACCCATTGATTCCCTCAATGAAAATGTGTAACGGTATAAGCCAGGAAAGCAAAAATTTTATTTTAATTTATAATTTAATTGTTTTAGGGAAAGGATATGCGACGTTAAATCCTCTGCACCACACAGTAATGTGCATTAATTTTAAATTTAAAAAGCGTCATGTGGGACCTACGTTACCCTTTCGAGGTGGTCCTATCATTTCTTTTTTTCAAAACTGCACCCATATATCTTACAATCTTATCTACCCTATAGGGGTTGCAATGGTTAAAATTGAATGCCTATATATTTCCCCTTATAATTTGGTTTATAATATCATATTATTTTAATTTTATTATTTTTAGAATTGATTCTATCTTTTTAGATTTTTTTGTATGGAATTGATTCTATCTTTTTAGATTTTTTTGTATGGTAAATGGTTAAAATTGATGAGGATCATTTTTATAGTCATAGATTTAAACTTCAAACTTTTAAAATTTAAATTTGAAAGATTTTTAGTATGGAATTGATTTAGAGTATTTTTCTAGCAAATGGTTAAAATTGGTCGGGATCATTTTTATAGTCATAGATTTGAACTTCAAACTTTTAAAATTCAAATTTAAATTAAATTTTATCGATTCCCTCCTATCATATGTTGTAAGCTAATCTAATTTATGTTTGTTTTATTTGTATGCTATGTTTTTGCATTGAAAGACATTCATCACATTTTGAAATCATGTAAAGTCCACCGAGGAATCATTTGAAGAGCATTCGCATGAGAGTGTCATAACAAAATTATGAAGTATCTTAATTATATCATCAGTTTGTATCATCATCCTAAACATATTATATGTTGTATATTGTCTTCGATCTTGGTTTATAGTCACTAAGTTGCTCGACCTAATGGTTTGACTAACACAAACATAACCTTCACTTAACAAGTTCCTAAGTGGTATATATTGACATTGTTCTATTTTAAACACAAGTACAAGGCAAGGCAATGAATTATAATTATCATATTTCAACTAGTTCATTTTCATTACACGAATCTAAACAATAAAAGAGCATAGTCAATTTATAATTTCTAAGGGATTTGTCTAAACAAGACCCTAATTTTCAAAATATGGACAAAATTATTTGCAATGTCTTCAACATCATCCACACCCCTCCCCCCAAGAATCCAACTAAGTACCTTATTTTGTTTATTTAAATTCTACATTTAATTTTAGTATCAATTTGGCTCACTATCCTAGGTCGAATTTATGTATCATTATGATTTAATTATTTTCCCTATGATATTTAAGTGAGGGGTAATGTATCCCACAAAATTATTTAGTGAAAATGACACTCCTACATGGCGTAGGCTTTTGGCCTTACAATTGTTGGAATAAGGTGTACAAAAATATTTGATATTTTTTTATAAATTTGTGGTCCATGATAGAATGGAATGTTGCACTTGGGGGAGCTCAATATCTTCATAGGTAGTTGTGTGTAACATTATACATACATTTAATGGTAGTGGTGTGTCAAGGATATGCATTTAATATTTAAGGGGTTTAGTGAGAACATGCTTTATTAGACTTATGAGAGGAATACATATAATGGTTGGAGCTCATTTAAAATATTTACTATTATTAAAAAAAAATAAAAAATTAAAGCTTGGGGCATATGTTACAAGCTAGTGTTGGGGACTAGGCTTTGAGGGAGCAATATTGGTGTCTTATAGAACATGGTGTCACTTGGTCTTGGTAACATACTTGGATGCCCATCTTAGAGATGGAAATGGGTCTATTGTGTGCATTGATTATTGGTGCTTAGGTATTAAATAATGATGGCAAGAAAACTCGGTAAGTTTTTCCTTGCGTGTTACTCTCTTGCCTAGAAATAGAGGGCTTGGAGTTGAGGTTATGCATCTTGTACATGCTTACTATGAATGAAGCATGTTGTAAGCACCTAGAGGCTTGAGTTGCTTGTAAAGAATATCTTCAAGAGCATGGAGTTGGAATTGGGCTCTCATTTGTTCTTGGATTGATCTTGTGACGAAAATAATAATATTTGCTTATTGTTATAAAAGAAGGGTGTATCTTGTGTGGTTTCCCCCTTGGTTGAGAGAGTTGATCGAGCTATGTTATGACTTGAAACCTAATATTATATTGCAATTATTTTTTAGTTAGAAATATCGACTCTAGTTCTTTAGATGTTGGGTTTTTTCCAATAAGTTTCCCTAGTGTATATCAATGTCTCTATCTCCTGTATGGTTGCTTTGTTCTTTATTTTATTCTTCTTATGAGTTAAGACATTGGAATGTTGTTGGAACTTGTATAGATTGGATAACTTGTGACATCTCTTCTCATACAATTAAAGTAAAAAAGAATGTATTCATTTCAAATGTTTATCCTTTTATTAGGGAGTTCAAATATATTTTTCTAGGTTAAAATTTACTTTTTAACTTTCTTCAAGTTTTGGATATCCTTTGTTTATACTTTATTGTATGCTCTCTATAAGGTTTTGTGCTTTGTGGTGTGCTCCTATTTTTATGTTTCCCCACCCTCCCTTATTTTTTCCTCAAAAATTTCATTTGTTGTTTTTTTTGCATATTTGATTGCTTTCTATTTTTTATTTTTATATCAAATGTTACATCTCCTTTATACTATTTAGGCTTTAAGATTTTGTGTGTTGTTTGCAAGTTAAGGTCTCGTCAACATCCTTGCATTCTCTGAGAATAAGTCCTTATTTGAATCCTCAAATGACCTAATCCATTTGGATTGGATGTGCTTCAAGGCATTGATGTAAAGGTTACTCCTAGTTCTTTGAATGGTGTATCTTCCTTTGTATTTCCTTCTAGTTTTGTCCTCAATTTGGTACACCTCCTTACGCTTCTCTTCATACCATGTTAGATATTACTGTCAACATACTTCTTGTGTTGATTTTTGTGCATTGGCTCCTTCCTCCCATCCCATTACTATCACTTACTTCGTGTGTTGTCCCTACTAGTGCCATGACTACACATTGTCCTAGTGTTTCTTCTACCATCTCCACTTCCACCACTAGTGTTGCCTCTTCTTTCCACCCTTCTAATATCATTCCTACTTCCAATATCCTCATCCCTCACTATAATTCTTATTCCATTCCTAGTTCCACTTCTCATTCCATCCTTCAAGTTATATCTTATTCAATAACACATTCCACTCCTACCATGTTTTTGTCTACATAGGTGTCACTTTCTTTTTTACCATCCCATTTATACTAATTATTTTTTTCTTGCTAGACTACTACCATCATCATTACTTGTACCTTGGATGTGCTTATTTAAAAGTTAGATTAAAAGGAGTACAAATTTGATGGTTGAGGAAAATTAGATATTTAGTTAATTAAAACCAAATTTAAATGTGCAAAGGAGAAGGAATATTCCTTGAGAATATTCCCTTTTGGAAGAATGTGCAAAGGAGGAATATTCCCTTGCAAGTAGGAGGATTGGATTTTAATTAGTAATTTGATAATTAAAACAATGTTTCAATTATCCAAATTAGGGGAATTTAGGATATTCATTAAATAATTAACTTATTTAATGAAAAGGGGTCAAAATGACATTTAATTAAATAATTAAGATTATTTAATTAAATGAGATGACTTAGGATGTTAAAATTGAATATTTTGACTTATCCAGTTTAATAGGACAAAATGTTAACATGAAAGGGGATGAATTCACCTAAGTAGGTCAATCAGGTTAATAGATGAAAATTATGTGATTAATTAAATATCTTAGCTAATTTGATTAATCAAGTGCAAAGAGGATGGGTTTTGGAATGAAATGATGTTAGCATACTAGATTTGAATGTAGGATATCATTCAAGATATTTTTGAGTGTCTCCATTTTTCCCCTCTTTGAAGTGAGGTACCTGTTACGTTGGTTCAAAGACTAACACTTTTCAAATTAAAATTTCTGCTCAAGTCAAGTCAAAAAAAAAAAATCTAATTTTTGGATGTCCCACTATTGCCCCAGCGAAAGGAATAAGCTGGTTCCCTGCCCCTTGAGAAATCAAGTGAAAATTTTTAATTTTGGGTTGATTTCTCGACAAAGGTTAAATATAGGTTCAAGTGCTAAAACATGCCCCAGGATGCCAAAAATGCCCTCAAAAATGCAAAAAATGGCTCAAAATAGGTTGCACAAGGTGGAAATAGGTAAAACACGTCAAAACCCTAGCTTTTGGCTCAAATTAAGGCGAAAAACCCTAATCTTTAGGCTTAAATAGGTGAGAAGGGTTGCACTTCCAATTCATTTGTGCATTCAACCTTTAGAGATTTGTGCATTTGGAGCTCTAACACCTTAGCAAAATGGCTCACCGTGTGCTTCCTCTTCACCTTTCAAAGCGGGTTCGAGAGTACCAACACCAAGCAGACGTAGGACCCCAAGTATATGACTCAAAACCTGTCTTATTTTTTGTATTTAGGTGCATTTAATAGGGGATCAAATTAAGTTTTTACGCTTAAGAGGCGTCGAAAGTGTCGCTATTGATATTTTAGCGATGCACTAACTGTTTAGTAGCACACCACCTTTTTTTGCTCTGGTGACACTTTTGATTAGGGTGTCGTAATTTAAATATAGCGATGCATAGGCTTTTTAAGTTTAGCGTCGCTCACTTGCAGTGGGCGACGTACCCATGTTTTTACATATAGTGACGCATAAGAATGTCAATTCGCTATTGAGTGTAGCGATGCACGTCGCTAAATTAGCAACACACCCTTTAAATGTATACAACAATGCACACCAGGAACAACAATGCTTTTGATGTTTTAAGATGCAAAGTCTCATATTTTAATCACTTATCGACTTTTTGGCAAATTAACATTGTGTGTGCGATGCATGCAAGAGGATCCTCCACTATTGATATCGCAAGAGCACCATTCCGACATTTTGGTAGCAGTAAGAGGCTTTGATGATGATGACACGGAGCGGCTGGGTATGTTGGGTTTAGGCTTCATCGCTTTCTTGCCCAAGGTCTAGACCCACCTTGCCATGATGATGGCGTTGATCGAGAGGTGGCATAGTGAGACCTCTTCATTTCACCTGCCCACTAGTGAGGCCACCGATACACTTGAGGATGTGTGGCACATATTGTGATTATTGATTCAAGGAGAGTGTGTCATATATGACATGAATGTCAAGATAGATTCATGTTGCTCCCTTCTACACAAATGGAAAATTATCCTAGTGAGCTCACATATAGACCTTGATCTATACCACGGGCGAGTGCCCATCTTCAGATTTTTTTTGCGACACTAATTTTTTGGAGTCATTGCCCCAAACCGATGAGGCAGAGGTTTCAGTCTCAGTTGGTGAGTAGCATGGGAGGGGATGTTCAGTAGGACTATGATGTAGGCACGGGGTACAATTCTTCTTGCTTCCTTGTACCATGACATGCATCGTGCAGTGTACTGCAAGGGCAGGGGTATAGGGGCAGGTGTTACACTGCTCCATATATGGGCTTACGAGCATATTGTAGTTTTGAGGCCCTTGGTGGTTTTAGTGGACATTCATGAGGACAAGCCCATCATCTTTAGGTACAAGGTGTCCATGACTTTCCAGCATACGGGCCCTACAAGTTTACCATATTGGCGTCATGTCATTGATGACATGACTATTTTTCAATGGAAGCCATGGCTGCAGGCTCCACCTTGGTATGACGACCAACAATAGTTGTACTTTACAAGTTAGACTCTCTATATGTAGGGGTGAGAGCACACGATGATAGAGTGGTACCTACCAAACCGCGTTGCTTGGTAGTTTAGCGAGGTACAGGATGTGCCCATTGATGATTATACAATAGTTTTTGTGAGGTCTCGGAGGGAGGTGCAATGGGGAGCACAAATTAACCCCGTAGTGGCAATCAATGACTTTAGACAACTCATTCCACAACCATGGGCTTATGATTAGGGTATACTAGATGCGAGGACCACCCCAGGTTATGATGCATGGTTCAGGCCACCTACTCACCTGACAAATCCAATGGGGGATACCCCAAAGGCAGAGGAAGAGGTAGAAGCAGAGGCCAAGATGGGGGCAAAATGGAAACTAAGATGGAGGCAGGGATGGGGGTCGAGGTCAAGGGCAGTAGCTAGAGTAGGATAGAGCATAGGTGCCAAGGGATAGGCACCAACATCAGCAGACATATCAGGGTCATCAAGACCCAGGGCAACAGGATGGGCATGATGGACAGGTTTCGGGGGCACCACCACCCATACAACTAGATGCATAGTTGCAGGCATAGATACAGGCTCTTACAACAAAGAGAGCACAACTGCAGGCAGAGAGGGATTAGCTACAACAACAGCTACAAGACATGACAACACAAAGAGACCATAAGGTTTGGTTACGACAACAACTAGACTTACAATTGGCCTGGGAGATTGGGTGCAGACGACAGCTTGAGGTGATGATAGTTGCATCATAGGGACAGATAGTTTTTGCATGATTATATAGAGAGGCAGTGACTAAGGTTGCTTATTACTGCATGCATTATCATCATGATGTTCCTCAGCCGATGAGGCAACCTACTTTTTCATAGCAAAGCGGAGCACCACCTAGAGCTAAGGATCAACCTTTAGTTAGGGGTGAGTTGAGAAACCACTGGGCTAGCCATTTTGTATACACTTTTTAATTATTTTCTCGATTATTTATATAGATATACATTCATGGGCTCATTTTTTATAGCCTCGTGGATATTGTACTTTTGATTTTATATTCATACACTAATTCAAATATTGTACCATGACGGTCATCATTTTTTTATATATATAAGATGATTCAGATCCATGATGTGATGTCCTTTATCTCATGTTTTATGAATGTATGCATGCAATGTGATATGATATGATGTTATGATTATGTATGGATGCAATGTGATGGATGCACTTCTTTTATTTATGTTTATGCAATATGTGATGATGATCCATGATGTGATGATATGTGATGTTATGAGATAAATGCAATGGATGTGTTACATTATTTTTCAATATCTTTTCATGATATGTTATGGGATGGATGTTATGATATGTCATGATATGCAAGTGATATGATATGCTTATGCTGGATGTATGCATGCATTCCTTTTTGTGTATTTTTCTATGCAATTTATGATGTCATGATGTATGTATGCATATGGATGATGCTTATAGTATAAATGTTATGAATGTTCACGATATGGATGCGATGAATGATAGTGCAATGTAGTGAGATGCTTAGAATAACAAATCTATATTTTTAAAAATAACTTAGATGATAGTGATGATGCAGTGGATTATGTTTTCTTTTATTATGATATGTTGTAATAATGCAAAATGCATGTATGTTGATGATTTGTGGATGCAAGATGGATGCATGATGATGTTTTTGTTGACTGACATGATACCAGGTTAGCCTAGAAAGAAGATAGAAGAAATAAGATGATTTGACCATCGATTTTGAAGATTGATTCAAAAATTCCAACAAGTTCATGATCCACCGAGACTTTATTAGAGATGGTGACGGGAGATGATGATGATTTGCTCATATCTTGGGATTGGTATTTTTCGTCATTCCTTATTTTTGATATAACACATAGACATGATGCATCAAGGTATTGATAACTAGGATGGTGTTGTATATAGTGACATGGACTTTGACTCTGCAAATAGATCGGATAGTTCTTGTTGACATCTTGACATACGAAAACCTCATTGGAATGTAGTTTAGAAGTTTATAATATATTAGGCCAAAGCATACACAATAGTCAACAATCTACTCCAAACAACCTCCCTACACACAACTAAGCAATTATGCGCCAAGATTATTTTACAAGAATACCCACAAGCACAACAAATGAAAGATAATGATTGATGCCTCATTCCTTTCTCTCTAAATAATTTAGACATCATCAAGAGGTCCTCGGAATGGGTCAATAAGATAAATCATAAGTAAAGATCAAAGACAAACAGTCAGTGTTATCTATATCTCTTGCTAGTTTAATATAACTAAGGTGATTTTTGATGTTGATGTCCATCACATGAAGGATGCATCTTAGGACATGTTATTAGATGTTTTGATTAAGATGAGGTGTATGATAATCCGTTGATACAAACTCCACTGACTCATCTACCTATGATCTAGACTTTAGATTTTGACACTTAGGTTTTCACTTTATGATTTGTGATACTTGTTTTCTATTTGTTTTGCCAAAGGTTGAAGGTGATGATTGATTTATTATGGGTGAAGGTTTATTACGGGTGAAAGAAAATGGAATGGATGGTTGTGGGTTTTTTCTAAATATGTTAATGTTTTTGGGTGTTTTTGAAATTTTTTGAGGCTATTTTTGGTCTTTTTGAATGTTTAAGTGAATTTTTTGGTTTTTTATTATTTGAGGTTGTTTAGGGTTTTTCTAAGATATTTGATGTTGTTTAGGTTTTTTTAATGTTTTCTAATGTTTTGGGCTTTTCAATTTTCAAATGATTTTGGAGTTTTCTAAGTTTTCGAATGTTTAAGGGTTTTTTGAGATTTCAAATGTTTAGAGGTTTTCTAATATTTGAATGTTTAAGGATTTTCCAAGTTTTCAACCAAGAACCTAACTTAAAAGGCTATCCTAGGGGCCTTGGGGGCTTATCAAAGATGATCCTTGCCTACGTTATACATGTAGATACCACGTAGTTCGACTAACTTGACTTATTAGTGATGAGAAATGAACAGTTGATGGATTGCCTATTTATTATGACAGACTCCTAAAGGATTGACCTAGGTTGTCTCGGAGGCACATCAATGATGGCCTTGTCTACGTTCAAGATCAAAGACTCATAGTTCAACATGGTATTGCTTTTGGATTTTCAATGTTTTGACCTTTTTAGGGATTTTGATGTGTTTTGGATGTTTTGGATTTTGACTTTACAATTTTTTGAATATTTTTGGATGTTAAATGTATAGGATTTTGATATTTTTGGATTCTTGGCTATACAAGATTTTGGATGTTTTTGGATTTTTTTTATTTTACAAGTGTTTTTGGATTTTCTAATTTTACAAATGTTTTTGGATTTTGATGAGATTTTATGAATGTTTTTGGGATTTTGATGAGATTTTCAATAACCTTAAGATATACAAGAACTCGATCTGATCCATAACGAATTTCCCCTAGTGTGATGTGATAGACTACCTTGATATAGGCAGGACAAGCTGACCTTTCGAATATGCCAAGTAGTACTAAAGGGGATACGATACTTCACAATATCAAGCTATGATATAGATGCGAATGGCTGATGGAATAAATAGGATGAATGATGCAATGGATGGATGTGATGCAAAGAATGATAGGATAAAGAGCCAAATATAGATGGAGGTGCTTTATTTACTCATGTCACCCATTTGCCAGGTTTTCACCAAGGTACTTGCCCAAAGTGCCACCGAAGTGGTTTTCACTAGAGGATGATTTATTTTCTTTACTTATTTCAATCCTTTTTCTTTTTTTTGTTGGATTTTTTCTATCATTTTTTTTTTTTAAGTTTTAGATTGACACCCTTCAAGCTTAGGCACAATTTTTTTTAAGATGCCAACTATTGGTTGGTTCCTACAAGGGTTCACCTTTAGGTGTTGATAATTGATATGCTCCCAATCCGTAGCTTGTTGTGATGACAAAGGGACCTAACTAGTTAGGCTCAAAATTTTCTTTACTATCCTGATCTAGAAGATTTTTTTGATTCTATGTTAGGATGAGATCCCCTACTTGGAAATACCAACACTTGATCTTCTTGTTATACCTTTGTTTCAATTAGTTTTGGTATACTTGCAAGTGATTAAGGGCATCAAGGTGACACTCATCCAAGAATTATAGCTCATTTAGCTAAGATACTTTGTATTCTTTGTCAGTGATAAGATTCTACAGTGACACTTGCAATGAAGGAAGTTCAACCTCAATAGGAAAGATGGCTTCTAATCCATAGACCAAGGAGAACGAGGTTGCACCTATAGGTGTGCATATATTGGTTCAATAGGCCCAAAGGGTGGGATTTAACTGCAAATGCCAGTCACGACCAACTTCATTGATCATTTTCTTTAGGATTTTTAGAATGGTCTTATTTGTAGCCTCAGCTTGATCAGTGCCCTGGGGTAATATGGGGAGAGAATCAATCATATATGTTGAATCTTTGACATAGCTCTTTCACATCCTGATTCTTGAAGGGTGTTTCATTCTCAGAAGTAAAGGCTTGCAGAACATCGTAACAAAAGATAAGGTAATTCAGGATAAACTTAGCAATTTTCTTCCCCGTTATGTAGGTCATAAGAATGGCTTCAAACCACTTGGTAAAGTACTCAGTGGTCGTTATGATGAACTTGTGACAATTAGATGGGGTGGGAGTAATTTTTCCTACGAGGTCAAGTCCCCACTGTGAGAAAGGCTAAGGTTTCACCATTGGTTGCAACTCCTGAGTTGGAGCATGAATAAGATCTCCATGTTGTTGACACTGGACATACTTTTGCACATATTGATAGGCTTCTCTTTCCATGGTTGCCCAGTAGTACCCCATCCTCAACAGTTTCTTACCTAGAGTCATACCACTAGAATGGGAACCACATATGCCATCATGTACTTCTATTAAAGAGGTCAATGCTTCCTCTTGGTTAAGACATCATAGTAATGTCCCCTCGATGCTTCGACGGTAAAGGGTATCACCTAGGATCACAAATCGAGATGCCTTTATAACAAAGGTCTTCTTAAGGTTGGAGGTGATATCAGATGGGAGGGTTCCTCTACTAAGGTAGGTGAATATATCATGATACCACAAGGAACAAGACCAATAATGAAACATGCAAATTCAAATTCTAGGATTTCAAAAGTTGGCACGAGAAGTTCTACCAAGAATTCGCATTGAAGGATATTGTACTACATGTCTAACAATGATCCAATTGTTGCCATAACATCTGTTGCTCGATTGTTCATGCGAGGAATCCACTCAAATTTTATATCAATGAAAAGGTCCTTGAGATTTTCTACCATATTCTTGTAAGGAGTAAGCTTATTATCCTTAGTTTAGTAGTCATCATTGACTTGGTTGATAACCAACTATGAGTCCCCATAGACTTTCATCTCTTGTATCTGCCATTGAATTGTTATCTTAGACCTGTTATCAAGGCTTCATACTCTGCAATGTTGTTAGTACATGAAAATGATAGCCTATATGACTTAGGGATGCAATCACCTCGAGGGGTAATAAAAATAATACCCGCCCCTAATCCATGTTGGGTGAATGATCCATCTGTAGACACAAAATGTATTGATTGACATTGGACATTTGATCCTCACCACTAACATCGTTTCGACCTGAATCATCCTTCGGTCTAACCATTTAATCAAATACCCTTATCTGATTAAAATCATCAATATTCCTCTCTTAATTAAATAAATCGTTTATCTAATTAAGTCACCTTTTTCTCAATAATTAAATTAACCATTTTGATCTAGTTATCTTATTTAATTAAATAATTAATTTTATTTGATTAAATCCCTTAAGTCTATCTATTAAATTAAAACCTTATTTAGTTTAATCTAACATCATCTCTTTTAATTAAATAAAATAAAATCTTTATTTAATTAGTCTCTTATCACATTCTTCTCATATTTGATTTAAATAAATCCACAAATTTAAGTCAAATAGGTCACATCATTTAACCCCTTCATTAAATTAACTAACTTTGATTAATATAATCTCCTCTCGTGTCCCATCCTCTAGCTTTTACCACTTGCACATGAAAATAGATTTAATTGATTTATTAATTCTATATTTTCTTTCAACAATGCATCTTTTAAGGAATATTCCCCAAATTTGAATTCAAAATCCAAGTGGAATAAGACCTTCCAACAAGGCATTTACTCTCTCTTACATGTCCTTTGTCTTGAGCCAAGTGGCATTCAATGCATTCTTCCTTCCCTCTTGCATGTCATTTCAACAATTTTAAAATTCAAATATATGCATTTATTAGCACAATCCTCAAAACTTGCACATCTTTCATCCATTCACAAGTTGACAAGTGGCACTTTGCCATTGGCTAATTCTTAGTTTCACATTGCTCTATTTTGAACATTCATCCATCTTAGAATTTTATAAATAAGAGGCTAATCTCCTCATTTGATCATCTACAATTTGAGTAAACTTACTATGCTCAAATCATTATCAAATTCCATCCATTATCATTGAGTTCATAGCTAGGTTATGCAGATTTTTCTATTGGAGCACTCATCAAGAATCAACAAAGTGGATCACTCTTCATCACACATCAATCTTACATCATAGGAGTTGGGAAAGGGCCAATTTTCACATCAAATTGGCACCAATTCCCCCATGGGATCAAGAGTTTGCTTGTTTTGATAGGATTTTAATCTATTTCATGGTGTTCTTCACTCTTCTTTCCTATTTTTAAACTATGCTAATGGATTTCATGGGGAATCCTTGTTCTTTCTTGAATTTCACCTTCTAATGTGTTTGTTCATGTTGTTTTGTAGGTATTGGGATTGGGGTTCACAAATTTTGGTGCTAGAAGGAGGGATATCTCCCTTTCAATCACGTTTTTAAAATCAAAATTACGCATTTTCTTTGTTTACAGGTTCAACGTTGCTATTCAGCACTGGTGGTTCTCCAACGTCACTATATAGGACCGCTAAAAATTCAAACTCTGATGCTTCAATCTTCCCACCCAAGATTTTGAACTTTAAACTGCGCTGTTGGACCAATCAGACCCGCGAGAATTTTCAAAAAAATCAAACTACACTGCTGGGCAAAAGGGTGACGCATTCACGCTCATTGGATTGATTGCAGAGTGACACTAACTGGCAAGCAACGCTATGCAGCACCGCTGGAGAAATCAAACTACGATGCCTTCACAGATTGCACCGCTGGAAGGGAGTATGAAGTGAAATTTAATTTATAGCACATGCTTTTTTTTCAAATTCTGCTTCTTCTGTCTGTTTTTTTGTCTTTTTGACCTCTATTTTGCAGAATATGACTGAATTTTTCTTGTAGGTTGAATTGATTAAAGACAAAGAGGAAGAGAAGCATGATGATGTCATTTCACAAAAACAAGTGTTTTTAAACACTTTAGTGTTTTTTTAACACTTTTTAAGGATTCATTATTGGTCACAAGGCAATTACAACCCAAGTACAAGGGGAAGAGGATATTTATTAAGAGAAAGGGGTGAATCGTCAAGAGGAAGATGACATTCTAGAAGAGGAAGAGGGTTTTCAGGAATATGCTTCAGTTGTGGAGAAGTTGGTTATAGAGCCTTTGAATGCCCATTGATACAATAAGGAGGTGAAAATACTAACACTGGAAGAAATTATACTACAAAGGTAGAAGAAGAGGAAGAGGAAGAGAATGCGAGACCAGAGCAAGGAGAGAATATAATTATAAAAAGAGTACTTTGGAAGCCGAAAAAGGAATAAAAAGAACCTACCCAAAGAAGGAGCTTGTTTAGAACCATTTGCAAATCAAGAGGAAAGTGCTACAAATTAATTGTGGATTGTAATAACATAGATAATTTGGTGGCATAAGAGATGGTAGAAAGGTTGAACTTGAAGAGGACAAAGCACCCCAATCCATACAAAGTTTCATGGCTACAAAGAGGTCATCAAATTTTGATAAGTGAATAATATTTAGTAAACTTTCATATTGTTAATTACAAAGGTGAGTTTGCATACATGATGTGATTCCCATGGACTCCTATCATCTCTTATTGGGTCGACCATGGGGATTTGACCAAAAATTTGTGCATAATGGAGAAGAAAATACCTACATAGTGAAAGAGGGGAAGAAGTTTACTTTCAGTCCATCGGATGTGGAAATGGATATGACAAGTGTCATATCCACGTTAGATCTCATTGAAACCCTAAAGACTCTCCTTTAGAGATACCTAACTCTTTAGGAAATCTTCAAGTGTCTTCACTTGGAAAATTCCCTTACCCACAAGTCTCCATGTGTACTCACCCCTTGATGAGTCACGAAGGATATTATCCTCTCTTAACCACCCCAACACCATTTTTGGGGATAGGATGAGATAATACCACATCCCCCAACCTCATCTAAACTACCTCCAAATTTTGTTACCATTTAAAAATTGTAATTTTAGGAGGTTAGGAAATAGTTTCAAAACAATTCATAAACTCCAAATTACCTCTTACCCATAGTACTAACACTCAAGTATCTAAATTTAATAGAAAATACTTAATACACTCACTTATAACCCCCTTAAACTTACTAGGAAAAGACTATCACCAAAAACAATTTTTCAAGAGATCAACCTTCTACACATGAATTTTCACACAACAATTAGATTCACATAATAATGCACATTAAACTCACATTACACACAAACATATTCACATTACAACATAGTCCACACTACACATGACCTTGGTCCCTCCAAATGGACTAAGGTCGGTTTAACTAGCAGAACATAATTTAGGTTTACTAAGTGACCTCTATTCCCATTGGTAGTGTGATAGGTCGAATGTGAGCATTAGAAAATGAGCAGCAAGTAAAAGAGTGCAAATAAACACCAAAACAACCTACACCTCAAGATTAGCCTAAGTTGGAATCAACATAAGATAAAAACAACAAATAGAACTTTATACCTTGTGTCGAATCGATCCTTCGGTTGGCCCTTCGATCTTTGATGTGTATGCTCCTTGGATGGCAAGTAGATGCAAGATGTGAAGTGTGAGATGCAAGATATTTGGAAAAAATGGATGCAAATTGCTAAGTGTAGATTGAGAAACAAAACTGCAAGAGTTTGGATAGCAAAATGATCTCCTTCAAAATGAGAGAAGAGGGGGTATTTATAAGAATTTTGGGAATTCCTAGAAGAGATGGATGGCCAAGATTGAACCACCAAATATCAAGATGTAGGGCTAAGGTGAGTTGAGAACTCACAAGCCCTCACATCTTGATATGTGGCATGGGGAGAGGCTTAAGAAAGATGAGGTGGAGATGAGGTGTAAGAGAAGTACATGACATGGATGTACTTCAAAGGACCATAGGGATTTGGTAAAAATATCCTCATAAAGGATGTCCTTGTCCCATGTGGGTGAGAGGACAAGTGGGGAATTAAAAATTCCTCAAATATTCTCATGGGGAGAAGGGAAGGAATTTTAAATTCCAAAGGGTGCATTGGGGGATTAAATGTGAATTAAAAATTCACATAGGGAAGTGGAGATGCCTTGTCAAAAAAGAAAAGCATTTAATAGGGTTGACTCAATTAATGATTAGGATTGTGCAAGTACTTGATTAGACTGATTAATAAAGAATAGAAGACAGTTAGATTTCACATGTGACTTGATGTGACAAGTCAAAGATCACATGGGGAAGAGTAATGAAGGATTAGAGGAGGGTTAGGTGGCTAAGAGAGATTAGAGGCCAACTTACAAAAGTTGGAGGATGTGACACATCCTAATCAAGGATTAGGCATGTGCACATCCTAATGATGGGATTAGAAGGATTAAGATTAGATAATAAAAGATGGAGAATGTGACATGAAGGGAATTAAATAAATGGAATATTTATTTAATTCAATTGATGGAAGGAGGATTAAAGAGATAAGGTATTATTGATTAAATACCTTAGGGATTTGGCATAATTAAAACTATTAATTAAATAATAGTAGTATTACTTAATTAACGAAAATAAGACGAAAGGGGATGAATTTGGATAAATTAAGTGTCCAAATTTAGATGTCTACAGGTAGTACACCTACACACTTAATACATAGATATTAGTTTATCATATATAATAATCATAGTTGAAGTGTCAACAAGTAACATAACAAATTTCACATATATCAACTACATGTTTCTAATCAAATATTCTAATGCATTCACATTCCACATTTATGTCATTTATCAACTAAGTTATATTGTAATGAATAATCCATGAATCTCACCATATATGAATTCTAAGCATTATTATCTCATAAAAAAAATCCATATATGCAAACCACAAAAATGAAGCCATCCAATATCTCAATAACCATAGGATAACATTAATCATACCAAGTTCAAATATGTCTATGCAACATAAATCAAATTCAATAGTTCTCATCATAGTGATACCCATACACAACTAATCATCAAACCATCCGCTCAGTAGACATAACGAGTAGCAAAATATAATATGATAATGAGTCATTGAAAGAGGGGTCTCACAATTAGTTTATCCAACAATTTGCATAAGCTCATCATTTTGAGAAGCACACTTAGCTTGGGTTGCCCTACACATCACAAAATAAGACAACTAATTTGAATTGATGAAACCAAAATACTTGTTTAAATATGAACTTTAACATCAATTCTAGAAGCAATCCTTGCAAAATAAGAGCCACCTTAATAACAAGTGACACTTGTTGGTGTGAATAAATGTTTTGTACCTAGTTAATTCACTTACTAGGGAATTAGGGGACATATTCAGATGTTAAGTTTACTTAGGATTATAATATTCCTTCTATAAGTCTTAATTTGTCATATTTAGACTTTATCTTATCCTAGGTAGTTATGAGTTAGTTGTCTCATGTTATAGGATTAAGACACTTGTCATGGTCTTGTATAATCCTATATCTCACCCTTGCCTTTATAAGCAATGCTTCTCATCCAATATTCAATCATATACTTCTTGCATTGTTGAAGCAAGCTTTCTTTCCATTTTCTCTCTTGAGAAAGATATTTTGGTCTAGCAACTGTTCCTGGGGTGTTGAGGAGTCACCATTAACTCCTATGTGGTATTAGAGCTCCAATGTTGCATATTCTTTCTTAGATCTGTGCGTAGTGTGTTGGCTTGAAGATTTTGTTAGGTGCATGTTGGGGTTTCAAGGACATCACGATTAAATCAAGGGTATCAAATAAAGTTAGGTTTTCCTTTTGTTTTGTCAATTTTGATTATGTTTTACCAGATCAATGAGGTTTTCAATTTGAGGATTTTAGTTACAGATCTAGAGGTAGCTGAAATTTCAAGGCACTTTGAGCCCAAATTTACCTTGCCATTGTGATCAAGAGGCTTGAGAGATGAATTTTGATATAAAATTCAACTATATTCAAAAAAATTATTTTTAGGGCAATTTTTTTTTTGACTAGGTAGGTTGTACGACCCCCCAGGTGATACGATTTTAATATTTACAAAAAATAAAAAATTAATAGTTTTATGCAATTTTATATAGTTTTTGCCAAATATTTGTAAAAATTGGAGCAAATATTTCTAATTGTTTCAAGCAATATTTTTATAATTTATGGGGTTTAAAAGTTTTAGAGTCAAAATATTTTCTGCATATAGTGTACTTACCATAAGACATCTTTCATTGGTCAAATCGCTGTCAGTTTTTATTATTAAAAAAAGGTGTTTTGAAAATTTGCAAACATTAACCTGATGGTGTTTTGGTTTTCCCGGGTAGTTTCAAGCCCCTGATCACGACTTAAGTTGTGGGGCTAGCCCACCAATGGTGTGTGGGAGTAGCCATCGGGGCTCTACCCCCGTTTGTGCAACACTGCCACTTCAACGGTGTTTTTTAATTTTTTTTAAACCTGCAATCATATGAATGACCAAGATCCAGCCAACAAGGGCCAAAAATTTGCACCAGTATAGCCTTGAAATTGCTTGATTTTTCCCCAAAGTGCCTAAAATAGGCCTTTTTTCATTTTGCTATAAATTTCACCCCAGGTGGAAAAATATTGTTGGAAAGCCGGTTCTACGAATTTTCTAGTGCCCTAGGTGATTTTTCAAAAAAGTTCTACTTGGTGGTAGTTTTTGCTAATTGAAGTTAGATCTTGAATTTTAGCTCCTAAGCTCATAACTCTTTGCTCGAATCTCTAATTTTTTGTGATTCTTGTGGCACTAGAAAGGTATTGAGGACCTCTATCCAACCATCCATGCACTTTTTCCTATTTCTATCCTAGGTATTTTGTGATTTAAGTTTTTTCTCGATGGGTATATTGGAGGATACTTAGATATTTTTGTTGTTGGAAGGGTGTTGTTTTGATCATTATACTTTATTTCAACTATATTGTATGTATTGATCTCGTATTGTATCATTTGAGAAGTGTATCATCATTGTAATCATGGGTTATGCAACTCATCCTTCTATAATAGTTCTAACTAAGGAAAATTATGAGTCATGGAAAAAAGGCATCATAACACATTGTAGGTGGCTAAATATTTTGCCTCCTCATCATGGACTAATTCTTGAACCAAAAACAACACATAGGAAACATGTTTAGGGTTATAAGAATGATGATATCATAGGATTGATTAGTCCTAGTTTCAATGCAAGCATCTTCAATGAGACCTACCATAAGATTTCAGGGATCTTGTGCCCACACATAGTTTGGACCAAAGTTTGGGAGATTTTTGGAGATCCACATAAGCATCCATTATAAGACGATGTTGAAAATATACCCTATGATGATGACACCTTAGAGGAGTTTGAATATGATGCAAAACTTGAGTGTCTTGATGATCCAGAGACTTCTCCTGTAACTCCTACTTCTCACACACTCATCTTCTATTGATGATTCATTGAGCAATTCCAATGATTCATTGCAATGTGTATCTATTTTTCTTCTTGATTGTGATTCTTACTTATTAGACATTGCATCTTTGTTTGTGGAGTCTCACATTTCAAATTTGGAAGACCAGTTTGAGGGTTTAACTCTCCTATTTGATGATATTCATGGATCTACTATTTTCACTTCATATTTATCTTTGGAGTTAGTTCAAGACCAATTTCCACTTGTTCCTGGTTTGTCACAATTTTTTGTGATTGGGCATGTATCTGATTGGATTGTGGCATCATCATCATTGTCCAAGAACTTGGCAACATACGCACTTTTAGAGACACAATCTACACAATACATATGGATTCCACTTCCTACCAATTCCTATCCAAAATGGGAAGCATTCCTGCAATTTTTATTGGTGTATCTCCTTCCCAAGGGGAGAAATATTATTTGTCGACATTGGATTATGCTTTATCTTCAGACACTTACCATATTTGCAGGTGATTACACATTGTGTGGGGGCTATATTGTCTCTCTTTTTCCCTCTTATTGGGGGTCACTGATTATATTTACATGATGGATGTAGTCCTTGGGGGTATCATTGAGTCCTCCATACATCATCTTGTTTGTTTATTTTCTCTGTTTTGGAGAGGAGTTTTGTCCCACTCGATTTTTTCCTTTTGTCCATTTGTGAGAGATTGATTGTATTTTCATTGTAAATGGGTACCTAACATGGCCTCATAGTCAAGACCCATCTCTAACTTAATCTTTGTATAGTGTGCATAATAATCTTCTCCTTAAGTTGCACTTAAGGGGGGGGGGGGGTGTTGGTGTGAGTAAATGTCTTGTCTCTAGTAAATTCACTCACTAGGGAATTAGGGGACATTCACATGTTAAGTTTACTTAGGATTATAAGATTCCTTCTAGAAGTCTTAGTTGTCATATCTAGATTTTATCTTACCCTAGGTAGTTATGAGTTAGTTGTCTCATGTTAAAGGATTAAGACACTTGTCATGATCTTGTCCAATCCTATCTCTCATATTGCCTTTATAAGAAAGGCCCCTCATTTACACATATATTAAACCAATATTTAATCATATTCAATCTTGCATTATTGAAGCAAGCTTTCTTGCCATTTTCTCTCTTGAAAAAGATATTTTGATCTAGCAATTGTTCTTGAGGTGTTGAGGAGTCACCATTAACTCCTACAAGACTCGGTTGTTAAAAAATTGAATAACTCGTAAATTTTGTGATCATTCCAAGATTCCTCAAACCTTGACCACCACTTTCTATTGTCAATAATTATTAATTCACAATCTTCATCAAATCCCAACATTAGAATTAAAATCTACTAATTTATTCCCTTCCCTAGAGCAATGTGAGATCTAGTAACATTTAAGAATCATTCCAAAACATCCCAAGCCTCATGTAATATATTATTAATTCTCTTATTTGTAAAATTCCATTTTCTTAAGTCAAGTGTAATCACTTGAGAACACCCTTCTATATGTATCTTTTGAAGATTGAAAATTGAAGTGTGAATTGCAAATTGTAGTGCTTTCGACTTTGAATTGAATTATTCCACCTTATCCTAGTTTACTAGCATTAATGCTATCCACATATTGAGTTTAATTGTATGTACGAGACACATTTCTTTGGTTGTAGATTTTTTGACATCATGTCAAATTATATGTTGGAAGAAATATCCAAAATATAATCAGTAAATAAGTTAGTTGTGAATTACAATTAAGAATGTGTGAAAAAGTTCTTATTAAGTATTAAAGCAATGGAATAGATTTTTTAAAATTAGAACATGTAAATAAAAGCAAAGTGTTTGTAGTAATGTAGTGCAATGTGCATGTGGCTTAAAAAATGGTATTTTAAAAAAATTATTGAACAAAATTTACATTAATTGTCATAGTATTTATATTCAACTTCTCAAAATTTACTATAAAAACAAAAACAATTAAAGTTTTATTAACCAATTAAGAAACTCAAACAAGGGCCTTGCTTATGGGGTTCAACGGGTTAATTTGATTTCTCATCCAAGAAAGAGACATCAAATGGTCTCCTCTGGAGGAAAGGTGGATTAAGATAAATTTTGATGGGGCTTCGTGTTGGAACCTTGGAGAAGCTAGAGCTGGGTGCATTATAAAAAGATGAGATGGAAATTTTTTATTTGTGGCAGCAGAGACAATTTTGAGTGGATTTATTAGGTTTTGATATGGAGAAAGTTTTGAATTTAAAAAATATTCATTTAGAAGGGGACTCCCAAAACATTATTAATACTATTTAAAAAAGCATTCCCCAAATTGGGAATTGAATTAAGTGGTTGTGGTAGATCGTATAGTTGTTAAAAAGCTTAAATGATTTCAAACTATCCCATGGGTATAGGGAAGGTAATGAGGTGGAAAACAAGGCCGCAAAAGGTGGTTGTTGATATGGATCCTAGTGAAGTCATGTTAGATTTGAGAGAGGCTTGGCGCGTGTTCTGCAACGCTATGTGTTGGAAAGCGTAAATCGTAGGCAATTAAATGCAAAAGGATGACTGTAAATAATGAAAGATTAAGGCAAGAGTGTGGAGGTACTCAAACTCATTTGGAAATAATTGCAACTTGGCTTTATAGGAGGTGATGGATGACACTTTCCAACATAATATTTTGATAATTCGCATAGCCAAAATGGATACTACAGTGTGCTTAAAGGCCAAGAAAAGGCAAATGGCCTTTCTGGGAGAGATATTAGAGTGGAGGTTGATGGTGGTATTTAAGACAAATTTTGGGGTGGTGATGTATGTGTTAAGGCTAGTTTTAGGTGATGTCTATATGAATGAGGCAATGCGTTATTGAGTGAATACAAATGTAGCTTCTATGTTCATTGTAATATTGTTGGGTGCTTGGGGGAAGAAACAAGGATAGTGAAGAAGGTAATGTAATGTCTAGTGTGGCTACACTAGCGTTGGGGCATGAAAGAGATTATGCATTATGCCTTGCTTGGGGTTGGCCTAGTGCCTAGAGGTGGGCCTTAGCTGTGGATTGCAAAACCACATAATGCAACTTGGCTGTTATTTGTCATTTAGGGGCTAGGGATGAATGTGAGCCAACGTCACCATCATGCTTGTCTCAACATCAATTTCCTCAAAACCCTTGTAGGGGAGAACTCTAATGGCATGGTCGATTGGTCTTTGCTTTGGTGAATCTGCTAGCGGTAGTGGCGATTGAAGATAGGGATGGTGAGTAAGTAGGGGATTTTTGGGGCATGTCTATTGTTTTTGCTTTAAGTGGATAATCAAATTATATAGGGTTATGGTAGGGTTGTCATGTCTAGGCTATAGGTAGTAGCTATAAAGTCTGTTGTGTTTCAAGGCAACATTATCAAAGTCATTTTGTGCTTTGGGCTTCATTTTATACATGAGAAGTTTAAAGATTTGTCAAAGAAATCCATAAAGGGGCATCATATGTAATCCTTTTTGTTGAATCAATGAAAAGGGTGTGGTCCCTCACAACCACGTTTAATAAAGAAAACTCAAACAAGGGATGTTTAGAAAAAAATATGTTTATATATAGAATTTAACTTCAGTGGTCTCGTGATTTTTTAAAACCTTGATGTATAATATAGAATATTCTCTTAAAATGGTGAGCAACTATAGTTTAAGAATTAGATAAAAATATTTATTGCATATTCACATTAAAATAAAATGCAAATTACAAATAACAAAATAAAAAATAAAAAATATGTGACCATTAACCAAAAATCTCCTAAAATATTTAAGCAATCATTGTTAAGAAAATATAGCTAAGTAGTTGCATGGAACCCTATTGTAATTACTTATTCGCTAATGAAATAAAACTACTTGTAGGCTTGATTAAAATCAATTTGCATAAATCAAACGACTAATTGTTTATTTTGGCTTATTTCATTAAAAGTGTGCATGTCTAATTTATCTCTTGGAATAGAACATCAACCATCAACCATTTTAATAAGATGATGTATATGTTCTATACAAACCTTGATTCAAGAAGGTTGTAACATCATGATGAAAACATGTGGTAGGTGAGGTTCTACTAGTAGATTGGTGGCATGAGTAGTTGATGTCAAAAAATCTAGCAAATGTTAACCTATTTCATAATTTTCATCCTCAAATACAAGCATGCTTGAATTATCTTGCATAATACAAGCCATCGGTCGTTACTCCTTAAACAATATAAAATATAGATGACTTGAGTTGATAATTCACCAAATAAATTAATTTATATCTTTTACTATCATAATAACTTCACCGTTAAAATTATATATATTGACATTTGTCAATAATTCACAAATAAATTGTTATTTTTTGAAACACTCTACAATTTTTCAAGGAAAAATAATATTGTCTACTAGAGTGTACAATTTTTCCATATATACATTTAAAAAAATAAAATTGATTCACTACAAAAAATATGCACTCGAATAGGATTCACTAAGATCTTAAATAGAAACTTTTAGGGGCATTTAGTAGTAAATCACTTGGTAGACCTTTTTTAGGAGACTTTTACAATTCATAGACATGAAAATTCATTCATGATAGTGCCCAATAGGTGGAAAATGTTGGTGATGCAAAAGAAATAATAATATAAGTGGTCAAAAGGGGAGTAGAAGAAACAATATTATCAAAAGTGAATGTAATCAACTTGGGAATATGAGTGGTTAAATGGGGTTTGTATATGGATTGAAACACATGGTTAGGTATGGTTAAATATAAGTATAAAAATAGAAGGCATGATTATGCACAAGGCTAGAAGAGGTTGAGCAATATGAGGGATGTGAGATGAATGAACATGGTGATAGAAATGAAAGGGATGAAGATAAATGCAAAGGATGATTAGGGGAAAATTAGTTGGAAATTCATTTATAAATTATGAGACAAGGAATAATGGTTAAAACTTAGGAGTTGGAAAAGATGTAGGGAAACTTGGTCCATCATATGTGGGGAATGCTTGTTTTTAACAATTTATCCTATAGCCTTAACTACATCCATATCATTTTCTTTAGGGAGACAAATCTCTTATAAGAACATCAATAATTCAAATAAAGTAGACATATCGTCATGTATGCTAGCAAGTTGATTATGTAAAAGCATCATGGTCTCAAGATCCTTCTTCCTTATTACAATATAACATGTTATCCTCTCAAGAGGTAGAAGTAAGAGGGCTAACCATGGTAGCAAGGCAATGATTCCTCCTATTACTTCATCGAAGGGGAAATTAAAAATCAAGTGGATTGGAAAACACAAGATGGATCAATAAATGCACATTTTGCCAAATTGATACCAAAAACAAAAAAAATCTATTCTAAAAAGACATGTGGAAGTTACAAGTTCATCATAATGTGAGAAAAAAAAACAAGGTTTCTTATAATATGATGATCTAATTCTCATGTTTATTAACAATAAACTAAATTAGACCTACAAACAATAGTTGAGAGATGACTATTGAATATTTGAATAATTGAGAGAGTGAATGACAAGCTTATTCAATTTCCACATGACATTGATTTTGACCTTGTTGTTGATTGACTAATATGACGAGACCAAAGATCAAAGTCCATGATTTAGATGTAGAACAAAGTTTAGGGACACATGATAAAGCTACATTAGAAAGTGATTTATGTGGATATGGTCACATGTGTAGCCGATTCTAGGACATGGTTGCATTGTGTGACCTAGTCTCTATCATGTGGCTTGGTTTTTATGTTGATTTCAATTACTTATGTCTTTCGTAATTTCCATGAAGAAGGGGCTATGCTATAAAGGAATGTGAGGCATATTGTGATATAGAGAGAATCCCTTTGGCTTCCTTAATAGTATTCAAGCCCCTTAAGAGTTTTACAACTCCATAAATCACACCAAACAAGAATATAATGTTGATGTGACTAAGAAAGGTACAAGATTAAGACCAATACAATGGATATTGAATGGTAAAGCTCCTATGAATTTAAAGTTTTGATTCTTGATGATTTGAATTACTTAGAAGATGTCCTTAAATACCTATTCCTAATTCCCAAACTTAATTTTTTTGCATATGGTCTATAGGATAGCGATAATATTTCAAAAGAGTTGGGCCTAGTATGCAAAATTTAGAACTTGAAATATGGGGACTAGGGTGCATCATGTAACCTAGTCTAAGAACCAAACCATGACATATGATATAATCCCATGTAGAAAAAAAGAAGATATGGATGATCACATGTTTAAACAATTTGACATAAAATATATGTAACAACCATGGTGTTCTTCATAGTAAAATTTCCAATGTTTTCACCTTAAGTGAATAAAACATGATTCCATGACATAACAATAAAAAAAATTCTTTCAACAATGTAAATTACATGCATAATTGAAATAACACAAACTCCAATTTGTCATTGCATTCCAAAGTAATTATACAAATATTCCCAAAACATAGATATCATATTGAACAATGATGTCATACAATATTCAATGAGGATTTCATTCCAATATAATAATTTCACAAATTACAATATTCCAATAATGTACACAATTACAAACACAGCTCCACCGAGCTTCAGAGCATAAGATATAGATGGTCCATGAATCCATCTTTCAAAACATTGGTCTCCTGTCGCCTGCTAAGGAGGAGAAGCATCACTCAAGCACTTTTCCACCAACCACAGACTCATATGTGGTCCCCCACACATCTATCAATGATAGATGGCCCTACCATTTGATGAAGAGATTGGTTGGGTAACCCTGTATGACAATGGAGCCCTGGGCAATCACACTACTTTGGCCAAAGTATTCTCACTCAATACTTCGAGTGAAGGTCTACCATTCACTTACACTATAGCAAGTTCAATTTGACTTAAGGCCATTATATCTATGCTTAGAAAATCCTTCTCCATGGGCAAGCTACTCCCTAGGATAACCTAGCTCTTTAACACAACCTAAGGTAACACAACTCATTAAGCAAAGCACTAGTTCCCTCCTTTCACTGGATAAAAATCCTAGGAGCAACCTACTGGTTCGCTCCCTTCATTGGATATCAATCCCAGGAGTAACCTACTAGCCATCTAACATAATTAAATATCTAGCTACGAGTGTTCCTTAATCTTGTATATGTTTGTTTGAATATCTAGTATAATAACAATACCTATGAAAAACAATCTGTCCTATCCATGTTTAATCATATCTAGTATAATATTAATACCTATGAAAAACATCCCTCCTATCATGGAGTTTATACAAACACAATGCATGGCCTCAATTGAAGAATTGTCATAACAATAGATGATTCCATTCGGGAGTACCACCTCTTTGACTAAAAGGGTTAAAGCTATGAATACGCCTTATGTTTCCCATGTTTATTCATATCCAGTATGTAATACTTATGATAAACATAATCCTCCTATTATGGAGTAATTACAAGTGTTTCACAAATAGTATATGTAGCTTATAATTTCTTTCAAGTACAAAATACTTTTCTCTAAATGCATGTAACCATAATAGACTTCAAAACAAATAAGAATAACTCTTTCAAAACTAATGCAAATAAAGGAAGATTATCCTCATGCCTATGATAAGCTTTCCAATCAACTGGCTACAAACACAACACTTTCAGAACAACAACTAGCCTGGTATCGATCCCTCCAATAATGTCTCAATAACCACTAACTCACAAGTTGGCAAATACTTATCTCAAAATAATATTAAACCCTCTAATGCTCAAATCTCTCACTTGTTGTAATAAGCAGAATAATGCAAATAGGATTGTAAATAGAATGTAGAAACTTGCTCAAGGAATAATGTGTCCCAAACAAGTGCACTAGTTCCACTATTTATACAACAATCTGGTAACTACTCAACCTATAGTTTAGGCATGAGTTCTGGCAGCAGCAAGCATGCACAACAACACATATATCACAGCTAAAAGGTGGCAAACATGCAAGCACATACTCATCTTAAACAACTACAAAATGAGAACAATTAGATACCAATTCAAATCTCCACATGATAGAATTCGGTTTGCAATTTCAAATGGACATATACAGGTATAAGGATTCAAAGGTGGCACCAAGGCTTCATATTCTCATATAGAGTTGGCACAATTTCCTTTACTTCTGAAATAGTCAACATCAGATTCGCAACACCAAACTTATATCAAAGTCATAGTATGAGTCGACTCACCTATTAACTTAGTTTGGCAAAGTCGTTGATATGTGTACAAGCCTTTACAGGTGTTGGTCGATGCAAAATAACATGGAACTTATAGTTTACTAAGTCCATGAGCTTCCCACAAAGGCATTGACTTATTTTATCATTAAACATCAACTTTATGGTTGCTCATTGTTTTGCAGATTACAAACTCTTTATATGCAGACAACAAAAGTAATATGTGGCTAAAGAATATAGTCACAAGTATTACCTATTCCCTATGAGTTTACATTTGAATCATGTGTGACCAAGAGACAATGCCTTTAACGTTTATTGCTGAAAAACTTTAGTATTTTTTCTCATCGACTTATATCCACATGGATACATGTGTTTCATTGATGCCAACGTCTATCATAAACTAGCCTTTCAATGCCTCATATTTGCATATAGCCTATGTGGTTTGTACATTTAGCATGCTAATATTTTAGCACAACATATATACTATGTATTCCCTTGTATTTACCTTTAATGCTATATGTGGTGGAATACTTGGCATTGTTCTCTAATGGCAACACTTTATTCTCTTTATACATTGTGCCTATGTCTCAATGCTCTATACCACTGCTATGTAAGGTACTTATAATACCTAAGACCATATATATTTATCTCGTTCACATATATTAATATATTCAAACATATATATCACAAAGTGTGTTTATATGGATATATTAATATATAGACATGATCACATACTCATGGTTTCCTAGTATGTCAATAGCCATCAATATAGACTATCATTCGTTTACTAGCCACATTCATACATTATATACATACTATGCATATATATACACATTACAATATATATATATATATATATATATATATATATGTCAACATGATAGTCAAATGATCCATTCAATTATTAAATGATTATGACCATGTGATCATAGCATCGTAATACTCATCTATATACATATATGCATATATATCCCAATACTCATTCAACCATACAATCAACCATAGTAAAATAAGGAAGGAACTCACAAGCTCAAAACATATAACATCACCCTATAAAGCACTCAATAGTAAACAAGACCCTTACTAATGTAGACACATCAAACTAAGGATGACTTACCTACTTCCCACTTAATAACCCGACTCAATCAATCTACTGTGACTGTGTGAATAGGCTCAGATAGGTTACGTTACTGGTTACCCAACTAAGATCTTCACTTGAGTGATACTTCCCCTTTGCCTGGAGGAATGAAGATATACCTGCATCCAACTATCGCAAGCACATGGTAGTCAGTTGTTCACAAAACATGCATTACACATAATACATCTCCATAGTTAGAATATTAATTCAATAACCATCCATTTCACACTTATGCATTTCTTCATATGACATTAAATGAAATAACGTTCATTCATTATGCATTGATAACAAAGTACATGCACATTTTATTCACCGTCAGAATATAAATTACATTCACATTTACCCTACATAGTAATAGTAAATAGTAATTACACAATTGAGGTGTAACCATAGAATTAATGAATACTAAGTGATTATCAATTTATATAGAAATGAATTCAATTAAACACAAGAAGCATTTATTAAAAACATATTGTCATGCCCATAAATTTTCATAGTAAAAACACAACATTTTTTTTTTACAACATAAGCTTACAACCTAACGCATACCCATCATACCAATTTTACACAACTTCAAAAGGCTACACAATAGTTGGTAATACTATATTGGATGAGGAACAACTCAAGATTTATCAACTATAGGTTCTTGCTACCGACTCACTTAGTTGATTATAAATATGCTTTACTTAGTCTTTCTTTAAATAGTATAATTGGAAATACTAAGTTGTTTTATTTTACTCTCCAAATGATAAGGGGTTTCACCTCACGATTCAATTAGATAAGGTAGTTAGATTAATATAGCTTGTTAAATTAATGAATTGGGCTATTCGATATGGGAAATAACTATCCACTAGACCTCATATTCCCAAAAATAACATTCTCGTGAAATAACTAGCATAGGTAATTTTCGTTAATCACTAAGTTGTAATCCAACTCCTAGCATCTTGGACTGTGTTGGAACAGGTTTGAAAATCACTTATTCCAAACATAACATATCAATGAAATAGAAATTATATGATTTAAATTAAGACTTTTATTGAGGATGCCCTAGATTTTATTGAGTTAATTTTACCTTAAAACTTTACATTTGGAAATAATTTTTTTTTTTGATTGATCTAACTTATTAATAATGTCAAATCAGTAATAATATTATTACTTTCTTCTGATTGAAGTAATAATGTTAACCTCAATAATACTATTATTATTTTATTGAATAATAATATTAACATTAAATCTCATATTGACTTAGTCAATTTGTTTATCACTAACCCTTCTATTACTCCTTAATAATAGCATTTCTTATTACCAATGTGTAATGCCCATATTTGGCATTGGGCAAGCAAAAACTCAACTAATTTATTTTTATGATTATTTAATATACTAACCATGCCCGCTAACATTGATAGTGATGATGACTTCACTGTTACCCTCTCTCTCTCTTTCATGGCAGTGATAATACCAACATATTAATACCTCTCTCAAAATTAATATATTAGTTTAATACTAATAATATTAAACCCAAATAAAAATTATCCTTATCTATATGTAGCATTTATTTTAAAAAATCCACTGACTCCTTTCTTTATATAAAAAGAATGACTTTTTTTTTTTTTTTGGTGTATAAAACCTGGTAAGGGACCAAGGACCAGATCTAAAAATGCAGCTGCAGAGCCAACAAGAACAGGCGCAGCAAGGAGGGAGAAACCCAGGGTTGAAACCCAATGGCCACCACAGAAGGCAAGACGACCCCCAGGGAGTCTAGTGAGACGGCCTCAAATCAGGCGCATATAACATTATATCATTTTGGAGCAACCTTAGAAGATCAGCAGAGTAAGAGAATTGGAGCATCCCAAAGCCAGCCGAGCAGCTATCTTCAGCATCGATGCCTTTGTTGGCGGCCCAATCAGCAGCCATGTTTCCTGTTCTTTTTATATGGGATAATTTGAAATTAGGGAATACCTTTGACAAGAGCCAAATCTCACACAAAACCTGCTCTAGTCTCCAATTGTTCGAAGCCTTTTTCTCAACTAGATCAATTATCAATTTTGAATCACCTTTAATCCAAAGACTGTACCAGCTTTTCTCTTTTGCTATCCTAAGGCCTTCACGCAACGCATAAGCTTCAGCCATGTTATTGGTGTCCACTCCGAGGTTGAGGGAAAAGTAACCTAGCGGCTGCCCATGCTCATCTTTGAAGATCCCACCCCCGCCAGCCTTACCAGGGTTGCCACGGGCCGCGCCATCGAAGTTACATTTTATCCAGCCGTGAACTGGGGGGAGCCAACTAATCGCACCTTGGTCTTCTGGCCTCTGAGCAACCTTCAAACCCAGCCATCGAAATCTTGGCCACTCATCAGCCCAATCTGATTCCTGGGCATAAATAAGCCAATCTTTACCTTTCTTGATATCCCCTAATTCTCCAATAATATTTTCTATTTGATCCCACACTTTATCAGCATCTCTTTCCTGATCGCAAAAAACCCTTCTATTTCGTTCAAGCCAAACATTCCAGATCAGTAGAGCTGGGAAGACGTCCCACACAAGTCTAAGACCTTTGCTTTTTATTTTAAGGTCCCAGCCATCCAACAACATCTTTACATCCCTAGGAGTAGCCCAGCTAAGCTTCCAGCGGGATAGAAACCTGCCCCAGAGCACCTGAACATAGTCACATAAAAGGAAAAGGTGGTTGCCATTTTCACAAGCAGCTTTGCAGAGGGGGCAGCAAGAAGGGCCAGATCTACCCAACTTCACTAGTCTGTCCCAAGTGAGAACACGATTCTTCCAGGCAATCCAGAGGAAGGAGCTGGCTTTTGGCATCCCATACTTACACCATATACGGGCAGAAACCATGGGATCCACTTTGGAGCCTCTGCAGAAGTAATTACTGAAGACCTCCTTGACTGCGGCCTTTCCAGACCCACTAAATTGCCACCTCCGTTTATCTGCCTCCTCCGAGAAAGGAGACTTGCTGATGATGGATAAAACATCTTTCCAAAGCCTCTGATAATCCCCTACCAGCCCTTCCGGGGTCTTCCAAGTCCATCTACCATCAACCTTTTTCTTATAGTCCCTTACCAAAATGCCCATAGTGGGCTCAACCAATGAAGCCAAGTTGTTAAAAACCTGCAAATTAACCAGTGGCTCTCTAGCAGCCCACGGGTCCCTCCAAAACCTAACCTTGGACCCCAACCCAACTTGCCAAACTAATTCGGGCAAAAGGATTCGAGAGCTGATTCTGACAAAATTCCAGATGCCTGACCCACAAGGCAAGACTGAGTTCACCTCGAATAAATGCTCCACATCATTTTGAAGGTATTTTGCTTGGATTACTCTACTCCATAACTTGTCCCTTTCCTCATACACTCGCCAGCCCAGCTTCGCACCCATGGCACAATTCATATCCTTGAGATTGCGAAACCCAAGGCCACCAAACTTTTTGGGCTTGCAAGCTTCAACCCACCTGACCAAATTGAATTTGAATTTATCTTCCGAACCCCTCCAAAGGAAAATTCTTTGTGTTTTCTCCAAGGTTATAGCAATTTTGCTTGGGATTTTAAAAACAGACATTGTATATATTGGAACAGTAGCCAAAGAAGCCTTGATCAGGGTAGCACGGCCAGCCAAAGACAGCCATTTTCCTTTCCAAGAGGCGAGCTTTCCTTGGACTTTATCAACAACTTTTCTCCATTCATCCTCAGAAGCCCTGCTGCTAACCAAAGGCAAGCCTAAATAATTGCTAGGAAGAAGACCAATATTGAACCCTAGGATTCTTTGGACCTCATGAGCATCTTGACAATACTCTTTAAGGAAAAAGATACAAGATTTGATTTGATTGATTTTCTGGCCAGAAGCCAGCTCATAATCAGATAAAATTCTCTTTAGTCCCAAGGCTTCCCTGACAGAGACTTCACAAAAAAGAAGGGTGTCATCAACGAATTGGAGATGGGTGAGGTTGGAGCAACCACTAGAAACTTGCAGCCCCTTGATTTTACCTTCGACCTTAGCTGACCTTAGAGCATAACTCAAAGCTTTAGCCACAATCAAGAAGAGGAACGGCGAAAGGGGATCCCCTTGTCGCAGGCCACGCTTGGCCTGGAAAAATTCAGTCGCTCTACCATTGATCAAAACAGCATAATGGACTGAGGAAACACAACTAAAAATCCAACTACACCAATCTGCTCCAAACCCCATTTGCTTCAAAACAGCAAGCAAGAAAGCCCAAGAAACCCTATCATAAGCCTTGTTCATATCCAGTTTGATGACCATTCCTTCCTTCTTTTTGCTTTTGATGGAGTGAACCACTTCATGAGCAATAACGGCACCATCCAGAATCTGCCTGCCCTTCAAGAAGCCACTTTGTTCTTCGGTGATAATATTTTCCAAGCAAACCTTTAGCCTTGTGGCCATAGCCTTGGCAACGATCTTGTAAATGGAGTTACAAATAGATATAGGTCTATACTCATCAAAATATTTGGGGCTCTTAATTTTGGGAATAAGAGTGATATACGTTGAATTCCAAGCACTCATCATAGATTTCCTCAATCTACACTCTTCCGCAGCAAGCCAGACATCGTCACCCACGAGAGCCCAAAACTTGTGGAAGAAGCCAGCTTGAAAGCCATCGGGCCCAGGAGCCTTAAAAGCTCCCAAAGAAAAGGCTGCAAATTTAATTTCTTCCTTGGAAAACGACGCCATCAGCTTTGCATTCATAGCCTCATTAACCAAAGTAGGAATATTTGAAAGACATTTGGATTGGGCAACAAGATCGACCACGTCAGTGGCACCAAGCAGGTTTTGAAAATAACTCCTACCTTCTTGCCTTATTGCGTCAATATCTTCAATGGTTGAACCACCCGGAACCTCGATTTGCAATAATTTGTTGTGGTTTCTCCTAATAACAGTGGACATATGAAAGAACTTGGTGTTACTGTCGCCTTCCTTCAACCAATTAATCTGAGACTTTTGGAGCCAAAATAATTCCTCCATACGCAAAATCCTGTTTAATTCTTCTAGCTTATCTTTTTCCCTTTCCTTGGCAGGGAGAGAGAAACCGGAGCTAGCACAATCATGCTCGGCCTTGGCCAATTCCTCTTCTACTTTGATTTTTGCAGCAAAAAGATTTCCCATAACATTTCTATTCCAAGCCCTGGCTTGCTGTCGGACTTCAATAAGTTTTTGATAAAGGATAAAACGCTTATGCCCTTTGAATTCCTTCTGCCACCAGCCAACCAAGGCTCCAAGGAAGCTCGGATGCTCATACCAGAAGGCCTCCATCTTGAAGGGGATACCTTTAGGCTTCTGACCAACCGAACTGACCAAACTTATAGGCCAATGGTCAGAGCCCCCAAAATCACACACTTCAGAGAAGAAGGTAACCGGCTGCAGGAGCCATTCTGAATTTATTAAGAATCTATCTAATCTGCACAAAATGTTGGCATCCCCACTCCTCCTATTGGACCAGGTAAACCAGCCCACCTTAGGTTGCATATCTATCAGTGAAAGCTCATCACAAAATTTTCTAAAACCATTCGAACCCAAGCTTCCCACAGCTCTGCCTCCTTTTTTGTCCACAGGGGCTAAAATGGCGTTGAAATCTCTGCCCACAATCCAATTTGCCTCCGGATGTAGGGCCCTAAGGTCAACCAGGCGATTCCAGCAACTTATCCTTTCACCTTCCTGATTTGGCCCATAAAAATTTGTAATTAAGAACCTTTCAGAGACCTGAACATGCCTTAATTCAACGATGATAGCATTAGCATCACCCGAGAACTCAGTACCAACAAACCTAGATTTATTCCAGGCAGTCACTAGACCGCCAGCCAAACCAACTGCGCCAATCACACAGCCATCAGCCGAATTCCAGATTCTATTCAAAACCTTGAACATATCTTCCTTTCCTAGCTTAGTTTCTTGCATCATGAACACATCGGGCGCTTCCTTCTCAATCAGCCGTTTGACCAGACGGCACTTTTCCTGGCCCTTCAGGCCACGGACATTCCAGCTCAAAACCTTCATTTCTTAGGGGGAACCAGGGAGTGCTCGCCCCCTTGCTTCACAAATTTGTTCAATGTAGCCTGCGTCCCATTACCTATGTCAACCAAGGCAACATTTTTTGCCTTACTGGCATCGGTCTTCCTGCCCCTTAGAGAGGGGCCCCCTGCATCCATTAAGATGTTTTGTTTGCCTCTCTTTCCGCTTCTGGTTTGAATTTTCCAATCGTTTTCCTTATCCTCCGAAACCACATCTTCGTCTGAAACTGCTGCCCTACCAGGTGGCAGGGAGGCAATTTTACTCTTTGTTACCAAGGAAGGACCTTGGGCAATATTGGACTCGGAGAGACCCTCGCACACAAAGAAATAACATGTTAAATCTATTAACTAAAAAAGAAATAACATAAATAAATACGTAAAACTTCTTCTTAAATAATATCTAATTTTACACAACTCTTATATTCATATTATTCTCTTTTCTTATAAATGAAATTTAACTTTTCATAGAAACTAAAGTAACAAGAAAAATAAATCTCTTTTTAACAAGGTATGGTAGAACATACCAATCCTTAATTTTATACCTGCCTTATTGTTCTTATTTTGTTTTTTCTTGTTTAATAAAGAGATCCTTATCTAAAGGGGTGGAGATTATGTATTCGTGCCTCCTTTATTAAGAGTTCATATAAATATTTGAACAAAGTTGTTGATCTCGTAAGAGCTAAAGTAAATGGAAATGAGGATTTTCCACACCAAAATTATTGCAGGAAAATTTCCCTCATTCCGTGTTCATTTAGTTATTTAGATTTAACCTTACTTCCTAGTCAACGGAGATAATATTACAGTTAAAAAGATTTTACTAGGTATTACAATTTCCCCAAGTCACTGCTATGCACTTCCAAATTTACTCTCGTTATTTTTTTTTTTACACAAAGTGCTTCATGAGTTGGTGAAATATTATATATATATATATATATATATATATATATATATATATATATATTCTTGAAGTCATTAAAGTAAAATCTGCTTACTTTTAATTTACTTCTAGCAAGGACAATATTGGTTGCATACAAACACTTTCAAGAATATATATATATATATATATATATATATCACATCTTAACAACACTGTTCAACCCTACTTTAAATCAAGTGATATGAGCTAATCAGATGACAATATCGTAAAAATTAAATCTCATATTAACATCATCAATTCTATGTACGCTAAACCAAATTAATAATATTGATATTATTAAGTATCAATTTACCTCTACTAAGAATATTATCGCTGCATCTGAATAATAGATTTTTTTTCATTTTGGATAACATATTTTCATATTTAGTTGTGATATCTAATAATTTTGTTATATAGATGAAGTCGGGATAAGAGCAATAGGGGAGAGGGGCCTATAGTGAAGCACCCTAATTTCGTGTTTCTCAAAATCCTACGTGGAAATTTCAAATCACTCCCAGTTATGTACAACAGTTTATTTGGTAACTCATATGCTTCTATATTTCATTTTAGGGCCACATCATCAAATATGACGCCACATCAGCGTGTTTCTGTTGAGGTATCTAAAAAAGCCCAAAAAAAAAGTGAGACCGATAGTGGTGCACTAAGTCATGTTTTATTGGTGCGCTAATGTGGCATCACATGATTTGTCACTTTGCATACTTTATGTATAAAAAGTAATTTACAATTGGATATTAAAGTGCTCCATTATGGGGCCCACTGAGAACTACTTTTATCCCCACTATTGGACCCTACTCCATTATAGACCCCTCTCCCCTAGTATGTTTTGTGGCCAAAACTTATTTTTTATGAAATAAGAATGTTGTATAATATACGGCAGGCATACGAGACATATCACTTAACTTATCAACATAACTTTCTCAAGAGAGTTATTATTATTATTATTATTTATTGCGTAAGAAACATGCAATTTTTCCGACTCGACTTGGCATTCATTTACTCTTGGCAGATAAACATTAAATGGCAATGACTTTACAACTTATCCAAGTGATTTAGCGTATCAATGAGTATGGCCATTGTCATATTTGATCATTGAATTTTCTTCAGAATTTAATGTTACCTGCTGCTACGCCTTACCCTGCCAATCTTCACCCACACCTAACTACAAAATCTTGACTCGAACTCAAGAGTGGAGTAGCACCGAAATCTTGATATATATTTGTATGTTTTTTTTTTCATCTACTTTTAGATTTCTTTGCAAAGAAAAAGGCTGACATTAATAATATCTGTTCCTCCAACTGATTGTGCATGACCCAACTTGCAAAATTCAGAGGTAAGTTCCTTGTCACGACTGTCTCTTTTTTTTTTCTTTTTCTTTTTTTCTGGTTTGGTGATCCATTGAATGTTATGACTAGTTTTTTTCTTCTTTTTGCTTTATTTTTATTTGGTTGCAGGGCGCATTAGGTTGGAGAGAGATAGTTCAAGAAAATCATTTATATAAATCCCTGCTTGCTTTGGTTGTTCTTAGTTTTCGTTAAGGATTTTCACCCAAAGATCAACTGAATATGATTTATATGGCAAGGTTTTATATTATTATTATCATTATTATTATTATTATTTTTCTTGGAGAGACTCAAAGAGAACTTCGTAACAAAGAATGGTGCCTCTGACAATAGTAGAATAAGACCGAGCATATATTATTTTCTCAGATCTTCAAGTGCAGCAAGAAATGATCAGCGTCTATTTGACTACCAAAGCTCGCCCACATTCGACTCTGCGAGGGTTTAGCTACCAGCACATTTTCTTGTTGCAACTATTACCATGGAACTTGTAGAAGTTTTATAGTCTAGCATTTTCCCCACATATATTAGCTACCTGTAGATCACCTTTGAATAGGCAGCGAAAGTCTAGAATATATTTGAGCTTTTAGAGCATGAAATACAAGTTATAATGTTATTGTGCTACTTTAATTTGCAGGTAGAGTTTTGATTTGTATTCTCTCTTGGATAGGCCGACAAGTAAATTTCCATATCCACTTTCACATGTGAGGCAACCAATAGGCTATGGAGTGAGTTGAGATCCTTGGAGAAAAAGCATCTTGTTAACATATTTAATATAAATAAATAAATAATATGGGGCTCTAGTTTCTTGAGATCATTACTTTGTAACTCAGTTATTGAAAACCCATTGGCTTATTGACTGTATGATCATGTCTACGATCTACCTAATAAAAATTTTGCATTCCAGTGCACAACTATCTTATCAAGTAGTGAATTTTTTGATTTGGTTAGGAAATTCAAAGTTTAATCAATGATTCTCGATCATAAAAGTTACTCATTTATCTATGTCCTCCTTGCGGATTCTAACTAGTTAACAACTAAATAAAACATGCCAAGAATGTATGGGTTTATTATTTGTACAACAATTGGCTTTTATACAATCACTAAACCATATGATTAATTTCCCTTGAAATGAACTTCAAGAACACAGTCAACCTCTTTTATCTCAGGTTTATGAAGACATAATGTAATTCCATGAAGTTTAAATCATTTGGACAAAGCAAAATACTACCTTTCCCCAACATATATATACCTTATACTTTCACCATTTTAAATTACACCTCTTGACTACAAAAATTAACCAATGGAAATGACACATCATTAGAAACACTCTCTTTTCATTTTTTATTAAACAAATGTGCAACTCCATCTTTTTTTAACTTGCAACATTATTAATATTATCGAAGAAAATAAGCAATGAATTGACATGCCAACAAAAGGAAATTTAGGCTCGCTCTCCACCCTACTGTAATGGCGTCATGGAGCCTCGTAGGCTCTAGCCATACCCCCGAGCAAGAATTATTTTGACCCCAAGAAGATGAATGGAGTCTAATCAAACTTTTATGAAAGGGATGAAAATAGCACAACATTCACATTTCTTACATATAGAATTTTCACTCATCATATTCAACAAAGATCCACACAAACAAATCTCTCTCCTATAACAAGTAAACAAGGAAAAATGGGAATAGCAAGACTTATCTCTTTGCTTTAGGTGTTGGAATTTAACTCTTTTATCCTTATTTTCCCTCCAACAAAGCCATCTTGAACACTCTCTCTCCAACATGACTCCTCTCATCTTCTTAACCTTCCTACCATCCTCACTAGATAGTTCTCCAAAAGGAGAAGTGGGTAACACCCCACTCTTTCTTCCTCTCCAAATCTATAGAAGTTTCACCAATTGCAACTTTTGGATGGGAAGGTGTGGAGTGTACCCCCCCCCCCATCAATGAAGATCCTCTCCTCATTAATGAAAACATGCATTTGGACAACCACTCAATCTTTCCACTTCATCCTCTTCTCAAAATTCGTCACTCTCTATTATGAGAGCTTTTCAAGGTCAAATCATGTTGTAGGAGCACTATTATATGCCCACTTGACCTCTACCACTATGGTATAGATCCTAGGGGGTTTATTTTTGCACTCTAACCCAAAATTTTGACCAACTTGCTCTCATTAAAATCCCTCTCAAGGTTCCATCTGAGTTTCAAACTTAGCTAGGGGTTTCCAAGACCCAATCCCCACTTACATATTACACGAATCACAACTAAATGCCCTCGCAACCTTAGTCTTCCAATACATTAACTCTACTTGTTTCTAGGCCCCAAATGGGGTCAAATTTATATTCTCATGAAGAAGTCTTTTGATTTGCTTTTGATGGTTCTCCCATGCTAACACCATTGTCTCCCTGCACATTGCCAACATGATCATAAGTGTCAATTGTGTATCACATTAATTTGTTAGCTGAATATTTTAAGCTTTAACTATATAATAATCCATATAGAATCTCAATTTGCATTCTACGGTATATGAGTGCATCCCACCTTTATGGTAGTGACAATAAAACATAATGTCCAAATGATATGAAAGAATGTTGTCAAATAATCACACTACTAATCATCCATAATACATTTTACCATTTATTTAAGAAAAATATAAAATAGATTAGGGTTTTACTAATCACATGCAAGGTGGGGTCTTACACATATACATCAAATAACATAAAAATATGTACAAAATTGTAGACATATGCAGGGGGGTGCTATCATAATAGTGGTTTACAATTCCTGAGAGGAACGAACTTTAGCTGAAACCACATATTTTTAGAAAATATAATGATTTAAGCCTTAAAAAGTTCCATTTTAAGGATTCCAATTGAAAAGGGTTTGATCAAATCACCTTAGATCAAACCCCCTTGGATAGAACCTCGCTAGTTTTAAACCATACCTATAAATGCGTCTCCTTTACACCTATCAAAATGCTGATAAAAAATCACGTTTGATTTAGCTTTTAGGGGATCAAATGAATTCATTTAAAATTTATTTCAAATGATTATGGTATTCCTCAGAACAAGCTATCCAATGAATATAATTTTAATATGTTTTGGTTTTGTTATGTATTTGTTTTTTAAGTTTTATTAAACATAGGTTTTTCATCGAAAATGAATTTCTTTGTTCTTCACATGTGGAAAAATAGAAGATTATCAAAAAAAAAATTGAAAAATATGAGTGCACCAGATATTGAAGTCCTTGATCCAACAAAAAAAATAAATTAAATTTTGACATATACAAAAAGTTATCATTTATCACAGTTGCATTATGCAGTGTAATTCATTTGACTTTGAAGAAATGTGATTAAAGGAAAAAATATTCAATAAAACTATCACCAAATGAGGAAGCACTAGATATTAGAGTTACAAATCTAAATTTGAAAAATTGTTTATCCTTCATGGAAAAAAAAATTATCGTTATCACGATTAATGCGTCACTTTTTAAAAATGTTGTTTTCTCAAAAAATCATTTTTCGTGGGAGATGGAAAAAGAAGTGCAATTTGATTTCAAAAATTTTGAAAAAATTATTTTTAGAATCTACAAACAAAATTTGATGAGACTCTAGTTTGCACCATCTTCAAATTCCTAACGGTTTAGCTGCTATAGGTGCCTGAATGTGAAGATTTAGTTAAAAATAATAATTTCAGTGTCTAGTTTGGCCAAAAATTGTAAACCACTATTATGGGATCACCCAGGGGAGAAGAGCTGAAACTGGCGCGGGGGCCTATAGTGGGGATGAAAGTAGTCCCATGTGGGCCCCACACTAGAGTGCCTTAATAACCTATGGTAAAACAATTTTCATCCAAATAGTCAACAAGAGTACTCAAATCACTGCACCGTCAAAATTGTATTATAATCGGTTTATATTTGTCCCAAACACAAATAGATAATTAGTCTTACATGTCAAAAAATATTCAAAGAAAATCTGACAACACCATCTTACATGCCATTTTTCTTTCTAATGGCCCATAGCATTAAAACATGCAACCAAAATTAAAAAATAGTATACTCCACACTCCCCTTAAATATCACCACTTGCATTACATCACAACCAATATTTTCATAGATCTAATGCCACAAGAACAACTAGGAGCTAAGACTATCCCATCAGCAAATCCAATCCAACCGAACCCCCATCCCACTTTCCCAACAACACAACACTCAAAGGAAAATCAATCATTCATATGTGTCCCATTGGTCAAATCCATGCTCACGACTACTGGTGTCTTCTCCTATTTTTCCACTTGCAACCACCAAAATAATCGTGTTAAAGCCACCAAAAATACATACAAACTCTGTAATTGAAGGCACCAAATCAAGTTTCCAAATTTTTAAAAAGGGACAAAAATTAAAGACTCTACATACCAAACCAGCATTGAACATATAAAGAGAATTTCAAATTCAAAAATGCATTACTCAATCTCTTCCATTTTCCATTTAGCACGTCCCATTTTCATATTCGGTTCTACAATTTCCTAGAGAAAGATGAAGAAAGACCAGAGGCAACAACAACAACACCCTACGAAGCTTCAGGTATTCTACTACTACTAATTCTTTATGCCTATAGATGTCAATATGTTGTACACTATGAATATGTTTTCCACAAAGCTGTAAATATATAGGGTTTCACACTGATGTTGTTTACATTGGGTTTTTCATGTATATTCTTTATGCCTCATAATGCAAATATGTTGTATGCAATGTCAATGTTTGTCACAATAACCTATAACTTAATATCTGGGGTTTCAACTTACACTATTTATGAATGTCAAGTCATTTCAGTTAAATTTCAGGGTTTGTTTTTTTATTCTATATGCCTGGGAATATAGAGTAGTTGTATGCACTGTAAATGTTTGTCACCCACTACCTTGTAACCTAGTATATGGGGTTTCAACTTTTACTGTTTATGAATGTCAATGCATTACTCATTCTTTGCCAGTTGGGTTTTTCATTTACTTTTTGCCCTGGAATGCAAATATGTTTGTATTTTGCTGTCAATGTTTGTCACAATAGCATGTAACTCATTACCTAGGGTTTCAACTTACACCATTTATGAATGTCAAGTCAATTTAGTTCAATTTCAAGGTTTTTCTTTATTCTATATGCTTGCGAATATAGATTAGTTGTACGCACTATAAATGTTTGTCATCATCTACCTCGTAACTCAATATATAGGGTTTCAACATATATTGTTTATGAATGTCAATGCATTTCTGTTAAAAAATGCATTACTCATTCTTTGCCAATTGGGTTTTTCATTTATATTCTTTATGCCTTGGGATGCAAATATGTTTGTATGCACTGTTAATGTTTGTCACAATAACATAACTCATTACCTGGGGTTACAAATTACACTATTTATGAATGCCAATTCATTTCAGTTCAATTTCAAGTTTTCTTTTTAATTCTATATGCTTGCGAATATAGATCAGTTGTATGCACTGTAAATGTTTGTCACCCTCTAGACCCTGTAACTCAATATTTGGGGTTTTAACTTATATTGTTTATGAATGTCGAGGAAATTCATTTTAATTTGTGGGATTTTTTATTTATTTTCTATATGCATAAGAATATAGAGAACGATGTATGCATTGTAAATGTTTGTCACCCACTACCCTTTAACTCAATATCTAGGGTTTCAACTTATATTGTTTGTGGATTTCAATGCATTTATGTTTGACTCTGCACTCAAAAAAGCTCCCTTTGTCTTGCATTTATATAGTTTTTCCAATTAGTAGTATATATAGAATGTAATTGGACCTGATCTACTCTAAAAAATTTCAATTCAAGCAACAAATCAAACAAATTGTCAAAAATTACATTACAAACAAACTTGGCCTGCACATTAAAGACAATTGCATTACAATTTTTTCATGGATACCAAGTATTGTATTGGAAATTGTCAACATGCACATTAAAGAAAAGAAAATTGTTCATGCATCACCGTGACTTCAACGTTGTTCATTGATTATGTTTTTCATTGCTTCAAATTTTTTTTTAATATTTGTAGGTGCAATCTAAAGGTAAAATGAGGTCCAATCCAACAAACAAGACTACAAAGAGAAAGTCACGTACATGAAAAAAAATAGTAACAGTCCCCCCCTGTGCATGAACTGGTTGTAGAAGCAAGCAACATTCATCAACTTGTTGAGGCAATCTTGGAGGTTGTTGCACCTACAATCAGGCATGCAAGAGCATCAAAAGAAAGGGAATGGTCATCAGAGGACATGGAAAGGGCCCTAGAGGATGTTGAAACTAATGGGATGTCGACGAGAGCTACTACCAAGAAATGGAAAATCCTAGCTACTATGCTAACCAATTGGTTAGGTGACCTCACAACTACTTCAAAGAAGGGTCCTCCAATAGTCCTCACAGTAGAGGAGGAGGGTCTTATTGTAAATTGGTGCACATAAATGGTAGATGTTGGCCATGGGCTTGAGATTATCAATCTCAAGCAAGAGGTTGATCAAATTTTCCAAACTATACCCAACCCTTTCATGGAGGGGCTACCTGGAAAATCATGGTGGTCTGGATTCAAGAGGCGCCATCTAGAATTGACCTTGCACATAGTTGAAGGTCTCGACAAAGACAGGGTAGTAAACCTAAAACCCCCAGTAGTAGTTGAATTTTACAAAATGTTGCCAGCAACATATGAAAGTACCCCATACAATCTAGACAGAATATGGAACTATGATGAAAGAAGGATTCAAGCAGGTAGAAATGGAACAATGAGGATGTTGACACGATGAGGCAGTAGGAATATCTCATATATAATTCCTAAAAGCTGAGAATGGATAACAATTCTTTGTTGTGTTAATGCAATTGGTCAAAGCATACCTGGTTTCTATTTGTTCAACGAAAATATAGAGATAGAAAATTACATTGTTAACTGTGAACCACTAGCATGTATGGCAACCCAAGCTCACACGTCGATGACAAAGGAGATTTTTTTTCAATTGGCTGAAACATTTTTGTCTCTCGATTCCAAGGGATGTCACCAACTAATAGACACCTTCTCATTTTTTATGGCCATGGAAGTCATGTTGCACTGACAACTATCTACAAGGTAAGGAGGTTAGGATTGATCTCCTTACACTTCTTGCACATACTTCTCACAAGCTACAACCTTTGGATGTTAGCGTGTTTGCACCATTCAAGGCATATTTCAAATTAGAACAAACTGCATTTCTGACTAGATTCCCAAATATTGATTTCAAAAGGATAGAATTGGTGGAGTTAGGCAGCAAGACACTGAGAAGATCATTGACATCATCGAACATAAAAGTTGGCTTTAAAAGGATGGGGATGTGGTCCCTCAATCCTGATGCACTTGTGGGCGACATGCGTCCCAATGAGACGTATGAGATCGATGATACAAAGGATGCTTTTGTAGTGTAGAACATCCTTAGTCTTTCGGGAAATATTGTTTCAACAGATAAAGTGGCACAAATATTGCAATCTGAAACGAAAAGTCAAGTGCAGGAAGGTGCATAGAAATAATTTCAGGACATGAATCGCTAGCCCGAACAAATTCTTGACTTACATTACTAAGAAGACATGGGGAATTTTATATTCACATCTCCAACTGCCACACCTCCAAACCAAATAGTGCATTACTATGTCGATGGAGACCACGAAAGTCAAGGTTTAGCGGACCAAGAGGAGTTCACTAACTCCCAAGTCAATGAAATAATTGAAACCCAAACTGGTTCAAGAATCAATAATTTCCTTAAGCTGCTAGTCCACATAGTCAATGCAAGAATGATAAAGTCTGCTAGCCAGGGCTCTTTGGGTGAGTTGATTGTCTCAGTTGTCGACTGCTGACAATTACGCGACTCTCATAATGGAGCAAGAGCGAAGAAAACAAGAATTGGAGGAAATACAAATCAGAAAGAAGCAAAAAATTGAGGACAAAAAGGCAACACAGATTGTGGCCTTGGAGCTGAAGGAACAAAGAAAATTTGAAAAGGAAATCGAGCGCAAGGAAAGAGAGCAGAAGGAGGAGCAAGAAATGTTCAAAAAGAACAAGACAAGAAGGAAAGAGAGATCGAGGATGTCCATAGAGCATTGCTGCGAGATAGATGATTAAGCAGTCCTGCAACTCCCTTATTTGAAAATCACGATTTCTATCGAAAAATAATGAACAATAACATCCCTCACTTTATTGCAGGTAATGTGTGTTTGATTCCCAACCCATCGCAAGTAAGCTGCCCTCAATTTCTAGTTGGACTGACTTCTTCACCAGTAACCCCTTCAAATGTAAGTTGCATGCAATTGACAAATGCAAATGCTAATCATTTTATGACAAGTCTAAATGCAGTTGAAGGAGACGAGAACACATCTCCAAATTCTTTTCTTGGAGCATTCAACTAAGGTTGGGAGGGACCAACTGTAATAGTCCCTTATATTTTGGTTTTTTTTGTTGTAGTTGGGAACACCAGTTTCAGTGTCCTAAAACTCTATCATTATTATATTTAAACTAAAACTACTTATCAATGTGATTGTTTTATGATGTTATTTTGTTACCCACTGCAATTTAATGTTTGCAATGTAAACGTTAGTCAACTTGTAGTCTATATGAAAGTTAGAGTTGCTTTTTGAGTTCAATTCTTAATTCCTACCAATGCTTTCCATTCAATAATACCAATATGTTCATGACATGCATAAGTCGGTTGAACTTTTTTTTTTTTGGTACAATGATTCAACTACTCTTGTTTACTTTATGGATAAAACTTCTTTTACAATTGGATATTAAGGGGCTCTACTATGGGGCCCATTGACAACTATGTGAATACCTTTTTATGATTATCATATAATCTACATTTTAGAAAATATATTCTATGTTGATAATTTGTTTCAATTTTGTTTACAACAACTACTATGTTTATAATACCTAACTTGCCACATTGACAATTCCAACATATAATATCTTATCCTAGATTCAAAGATAATTATATATAAGATATAACATTCCAAGGAACTCAATCTTATACAATATTTCATAGAATACCTAAATCTACATTTCATAAAAATATATTGTATGTTGATAATCTGTTTCAGTTTTTTTTTACAACAATTACTATGTTTATAATACCCAACTTGCCATATTGACAATTTCAACATATATAATCTTGACCTAGATTCAAAGATAATTATATATAAGATATAAAATTCCAAGGAATTCAATCTTATACAATATTTTATAGAATACCTAATCTACATTTCAGAAAAATATGTTCTATGTTGATAATCTGTTTCAATTTTGTTTACAACAATTACTATGTTTATAATACCTAACTTGCCACAATGACAATTCCAACATATATAATCTTGTCCTAGATTCAAAGATAATTATATATAAGATATAACATTCCAAGGAACTCAATCTTATACAATATTTCATAGAATACCTAATCTACATTTCATAAAATATATTCTATGCTAATAATTTGGTTCAATTTTGTTTACAACAATTAATATGTTTATAATACCTAACTTGCCATATTGACAATTCCAACATATATAATATTTTCCTAGATTCAAAGATAACTATATATAAGATATAACATTCCAAGGAACTCAATTTTATACAATATTTCATAGAATACCTAATCTACATTTGAGAAAATATATTCTATGCTAATAATCTATTTTGATTTTGTTTACAACAATTAATATGTTTATAATACCTAACTTGCCACATTGACAATTCCAACATATATATTCTTGTCCTGGATTCAAAGATAATTATATATAAGATATAACATTCCGAGAAACTCAATCTTATACAATATTTCATAGAATACCTAATCTATATTTCAAGAAATATATTATATTATGATAATCTGCTTCAATTTTGTTTACAACAATTACTATGTTTATAATACCCAACTTGCCACATTGACAATTCCAACACATATAACATTCCAAGGAACTCAATCTTATACAATATTTCATAGAATACAGTCTATGCTTTTATCCATAAAGAAATACTTGATGTAATTTATCCCTTTTTATATCAATAGCTCAATTGAAATTTAATTTTAGGCTCCACCTCTACAAAATTTAACATGTTTCCTTGTCTTATCTCAAGTTTATTTGTTTGGGTTCGCATCTGAAATAAACATGTATAGTTTTTATCAATTATTAGAGTTCACTCTTTTTTGTAAACCAAAAAACACATTACATTTAGGGGTTAGGATTATAATGTCAAAAAATTATATCATTCAATTTAGTAAATACTAATTAGATTATATTGGTTAACACTCACAACATAATTACAGTTGATTATGAGGGTATTAATGTGGAGGCATGCCAAGGGAGGTTGAAGGAGTGAATGGTAGAGATTAATGTGACCTATGTTTGTATGGATGACTATGAAGTTACTTTGAGGACTATATATGTATGTATGTATCTTCCATGTACATATATATACATATAAATATAGATATATACATACATATATTGATAGATGGATTGAAAGTTATATATAGGTATAGATAGAAATTAAATGAAAGGATTAAACTCATTAAAGTCACTATGATGCATGAAGAGAACCATATTTTTCCTTGACAAATTGATTGTGTTTATGAACACAAATATTGGAAGTGTTCATAAACACCCTATACGCCATATACATCATGGAGCACATTGTGGATGCACCTAGAATGCAAGAGAACCTTCAAACTATGAATAAACACATAAACACTTTAAATATTATGTTCAAAATCAACAAAAAATAAAATAATAACCTTCAACTTAAGTAACACAATAAACCCATAACAAATCAAATAAGTAATAAGAAGAAAAAAACAATGATTGACAGGAGACACTGGTATAGCCTTAGTGAGGTTAAAAACCTCACCTCTATGAATTGGAGATGGCCAATGATATGGTGAGTTTCTCCAACTCAATCTTGCAAACAGAAATGAAAGGAGGCATTAATCGAAGACATGTAGCAGTGTTTACCTTATAATGAGAAAGTATAGTAAGTAAAGTGTTTACCTTTGAAGTGCAATCCACCATCACCAAGCCGTTGAAGGGAGAATGGGGTGAGCCAAAAGTGAATTAAAATTGTACACAATCGAAGAAGATTGAACAAGACACAATTTTACAACAAGTGTCAACCGAATATACCAACATGTCTAAAAGGCTGAAACAAAGAACATATTTAAAGAAAAACACACACACACACAAACATATATAAAATGACAATATATATATATATACATGAGTTAAAATGACAATATATATAGTCATTTAACTCATGTATGTATATATATAGTCATTTGACTCATGTGTGTGTGTATATATATATATATATATATACCAACATCTTTAGCATTTAGAGAAGATTGGGTGTAACAATCACATTGTATGGAACAAAAATGCATTGAAATTCATAAACAATACAAGTTGAAACCCCATATATTGAGTTACAAGGTGGTGGGTGACAAACATTTATAATACATACAACTAATATATATTCCCAGACATATAGAATTAAAAAAACATTGAAATTGAACTGAAATGACTTGAAATTCATAAATAGTGTAAGTTGAAACCCTAGGTAATGAGTTACAAGTTACTGTAACAAACACTGACAACGCATACAAACATATTTGCATTTTGAGGCATAAAGAATATAAATGGAAAACCCAATGTAAACAGCATCAGGGTGAAACCCCGTACATTTTACAGTTTTGTGAAAAATATATGCATAGCATACAATAGATTCGCATTTGTAGTCATAAAGAATTAGTATATAACTGTTAGGCATTAAGAATTGATTTGAAATCGCTTCATCTTGTGCAGGTAGAGTGTAACAATCACATTTTGTGCATACCATGTACATATGTTGGCATATATATAGATATATGACAAATATATATATATTAGTTTTAATATGTTCTTCGTTTCAACCATATAAAAAATGAACATTGGTACAAGCCCAGTGAGGTAAAAAAACCTCACCTGAAAGAGAAAGGGAGCTTTCAAGAGTGCAGAGCTGAACAATGAAGCATGCAAAGACCAACAATGAATCGTGGAGAGCTGAACATGTATGGGTGTGTAACCAATCAAACATTCTAGAATAAACACAAGCAAAAGGAATGACAACGAGTGGGATATGAGAGAATTTGGAGCATTGAATGAACCTTGATCTTCGAATTAGACACTTGTTAGTCTAAGTAAGTGCAAAGGGATGCATAAGGCAAGTTGCCCAGTGGAGGTAATGAAGGAGGCGATGAGTGATCAATGCTCTAAATTGGTCATTTAGGGTGCAGAAGGAATATAATTATACACACACACATACATATATATATGCACGTATACATATACAATTACATATGTATTGTTAGGGTTAGAGATGGCAGATCTAACAATTAAATGCAGATTTAAATGATAAACAGAGAAACTAAAACATACACAGTATAAATCATAACACAGAGAATTTAACGTGGTTCACCCAATCTGGGCTACATCCACCAAACCACAGCCATCCAATACTTTTATTATCCAGTGCAAAACCTATTACAATCTTGTGAATAATCGCGTTTTTCCTCATACTGTAACCCCCATCCCAACCCCTTTTAACAAGATTTTATAAGCTTCTAGAATTAGGGTTTTACAAAGTTGGTTTTCTTTCTTTTTCGGAGATTTTTCCTTTTTCGCTGGACGCAAAAAAAAAAAAATTTTTCTCGGGGTTGCACCCGAACCCTGCGGGGCTCCAACCTCGGACCATTGAGGAAACTGGGGTGAACAATATACCATGGGCTATACAAATATAGCATGATCAATCACCACATACCAACAATCTCCCACTTGGAGACTGATCGGACTCCACACCATCACAAATCTCCCACTTGGAGTGATCTTAGACAACACTTGCACTTACGGCTCCCACTGGAAATAAGGACCTTGGACCCTCTGCTTTGTTATACTTGAATTCAACCTTGAAGGCCAACTGAAGCTGAAGAGGAGCTTAGCTTCTCCCTTGGCACCGCCTTCGTAAACATATCTGTTGGATTGACATTTGTATGTATCTTGGCCAGCTTGACCTGTCCATCTTCCAACACCGACCGAATGAAATGATATCTCAATTGTATGTGTTTTGTTTTAGAATGCAAGGCAAAATTCTTTGCAAGATGTATAGCACTCGATTGTCGTAAATGAGTAATTTCCATCCTGTTGTTTTCCCAACTCATCCATGAAAAGTTGCAGCCATATCATCTCCTTTGCGCCTCTATTGCAGCAACATACTCTGCCTCTGTGGTGGATAAAGTAACCACCTTTTGCAATCGAGAAATCCAATTCACTGCTGTCCCACCAACTGTAAATACATAACCTGTGGTACTCCGCCTGGTATCTATATTCCCTGCCAAATCTGAGTCAACATAGCCTTTTAAATCAGTATTAGAGCCCCCAAAACATAAACATTTATTGAATGTACCTCTCAAATACCTGAGAATCCATTTTACTGCATTCCAATGCTCAACTCCAGGATGACTCAAATACCTGCTAACAACTCCTACGGCATGTGCAATATCTGGTCTAGTACATACCATGGCGTACATTAAACTGCCTACAGCTGAAGCATATGGTACCTTGGACATTTTTTCTTCCTCCTTTGTGTCTTTGGACACATATCTTTAGTCAATTTAACATGACTAGGCAAAGGTGTGCTGACAGCTTTTGCATTCTCCATATGAAATCTCTGCAACACCTTTTCAACATAATTAGCCTGAGATAAAAACAATTTTCTATTTTTCCTATCTCTACAAATTTTCATACCAAGGATTTGTTTTGCTGCCCCCAAATCCTTCATAGCAAAAGATTTTGCTAACTGTTGTTTTAACTCACGATGTGATCCATGTTAGACCCAGCTACAAGCATGCCATCAACATATAAGCATAAAATAATGTAGCTGTCATTATCCAACCTCTTAAAATAAACACAATGGTCAGAATTACACCTGTTGTAGCCTTGCTCAGCCATAAAACTGTCAAATTTTAAATACCATTGTCGAGGTGCATGCTTCAAGCCATATAAACTTTTCTTCAATCTGCACATTAGTTTCTCCTTACCTTTGACCTCAAATCCTTGTGATTGTTCCATATATATTTCCTCTTTTAAATCACCATGGAGAAAAGCTGTTTTAACATCAAGCTATTCTAAATGCAAATCTTCGGCAGCCACAATACTTAAAACAAGACGAATAGAAGTCATTTTAACAACAGGAGAAAAAATCTCATCAAAATCAATACCCTTTTTTTTGTGCAAATCCCTTTACAACTAATCTGACTTTAAATATTTTCTTACCTCCATCCTCCTCTTTCAGCCTATAAATCCATTTGTTTGGTAAAGCCTTTTTCCCTGCAGACAACTTGCATAATTCCCAAGTTTGATTTTCCAGCAAGGAGTCCATTTCTTCTTTCATTCCATGCTCCCACTGAACCTTGGTATCCACCTGCATAGCTTCATCATAACATTCTAGTTCACTAGCATCAGTTAACAAAATAGTATACAAAGAGGGAGAGAATCTTTCTGGAGGTCTACTTATCTGTGAAGATCGTCTAACAGGAGTTTGTGGTATTTGTTGCTACTGTTGTTGCCTAGCATGAGAACCACTGAAACATCATTGTTGGAAATATTATCCAACACTACATAATCATTTTCTTTCTTCGCATGCTGCAACAACAGATCTTTGTACAACACTTTTTCATTGAATATGACATCCCTGCTTCTCACAATTTTCTGATTTTTAAAATCCCAAAGCCTATAACCAAATTCATCAATACTATATCCAACAAATACACATTTATTTGATTTTACATCAATCTTGGTTCTATTTTCAGAATCTACATGTGCAAATGCTTCACAACCGAAGGTTGTGAAAAAAGAATAACTCACCTTCTTACCCTTCCATGCTTCCTCTGGAATACCACAACCCAAAGGCTTAGAGGGACCTCTATTGATTAAATAAACAACAGTGTTTACAGCCTCTGCCCACATTTTTAAAGGCAACCCAGCATGCAATCCCATAGTCCGTGCACGCTCCATTATTGTTCTATTCATGCGCTTAGCAACTCCATTTTCTTGTGGAGTCCTTGGAACCGTTTTCTGCCTACGAATACCATTAGAGGAACAATAATCTTCAAACTCTTTGCTGCAATACTCACCACCATTATCAGATCTAAGACATTTTATCTTTCTACCCGTCTCATTCTCAACCAAGCTTCTCCATTTTTTAAAAGTTTCAAATACATCAGATTTCTGCCTAAGGAAATAAATCCATACCTTCTTAGTTGCATCATCAATGAACGTAACATAATACAGAGAGCCACCGAGAGAAGATACTGAGCTGGTCCCCATACATCTGTATGCACAAGCTCCAATTTCTCATCTTTCTTTTTCTTCCCTTCATTGAGAAAACTAACTCTTTTTTGTTTTCCATAGACACAACTTTCCAGAAATCCATATTAACACATTTTAGACCTAGTAAAACATTATTTGAATGAAGTACTTTCATACATTTTGCACTCATATGCCCAAGTCTATTATGCCACAGTGCTGATTTAGAGTCCACAGCAACTGTATGATCTTTTACACCTTTAAACTGCAGCAAGCTGTTCTTGAAGATTGACTATTTTACGTAACAATTAAAGTAGAAAACGATTATGACTGTACAAAGATATAAGGTGCCTACTTTCCACCTTTTGCTACTACTAAGGCACCCTTTGTGACCTTCCAATTTTTATCACTAAATGTAACAACACAACCTTCATCATCTAGTTGCCTTGTTGAAATTAAATTTCTGCTTAACTTTGGAACATGCCTTACCTCATGTAGTAGCCAATGATTCCCATTCTGCAACTTAATCTTGATTCTTCCCTTTCCAACAATCTGACAGGGTTCATTATCTCCTAAATAAACCAGCCCAAAATCCCTTGGACATAATCAAGAAAATAACTTCTATGGGGGTAGCATGAAATGAAGCCCCTGAATCTAATACCCAAGAATCATCAGCATTATCAAGGGAAAGAATCAAAGCATCCTCATCAGATTTATTACTTACCACATTTGCCTCTTTGCTTCCTTCCTTGTTGTCTCCATCTTTATTTTTCCGAGACTAGCAATCTTTCTTCAAATGACCTGGCTTACCACAGTGCCAACAATCCCTCTTATCTCTAGATTGGGACCTTTTGTCCTTTGATTTTCCTCATGACTTCACATGATTTCCAGAATTGTTTCCTCTCTTTTTTGTTCTGCCCCTGCTTTCTGCATTCAAAACACTGCCTGATGTGGATGTTCCACCTGAGATTTTCCTACGAATTTCCTTGCTCAAAATAACACCAACAACATCATTAAACTTCAATGTATTCGAACCAGAAACAAAATTACTAACAACCATTACCAAGCTATTCCAACTTTCAGGCAAATAACACAGAATCAAAAGAGTCCTAACTTCTTCATCAAAGTTTACTTTTAGGGAAGTTAATTGACTGGTGACTGTATTAAACTCATTCAAATGATCAGTAATTGACCCACCTTCTACCATTTTCATATTAAATAAACGCTTCATAAAAAATACCTTATTTGAAGCGGAAGGCTTTTCATATAACTTCGCCAGGGTTTCCATCAAATCTTGAGTTGTCTTTGCTATTGTAATATTGAATGCCACGGATTGTGCCAGGCATAAACGAACACTGCCAAAAGCCTTTCTATCCAAGATCTCCTAGTCTTCATCTGACATTGCTGCAGGTTTCTTGGCTTTCCCTTCCAATGGCCGCCATAAATCCTTCTGATAGAGATAGTCCTCCATTTGCATCCTCCATAACTGATAGTTCTGCCCATTAAACTTCTCAACCTTCTTACCCTCGTATCCCATTGCTCCCATTCAACCATGAGACCTTCACACAGACAATAATCAAGAGACAACTCGCTTTGATACCATTTGTTAGGGTTAGAGATGGCAGATCTAACAATGAAATGCAGATTTAAATGATAAACAGAGAAACTAAAAGATACACAAAATAAATCATAACACAGAGAATTTAACGTGGTTCACCCAATCTGGGCTACATCCACCAAACCGCAGCCATCCAATACTTTTATTATCTAGTGCAAAACCTATTACAATCTTGCGAATAATCGCATTTTTCTTCATACTGTAACCCCCATCCCAACCCCTTTTAACAAGCTTTTAGAAGCTTCCAGAATTAGGGTTTTACAAAGTCGATTTTTCTTTCTTTTTTAGAGATTTTTCCTTTTTCGCTGACGACGCGAAAAAAAGACAAAAAAATTGCTTTTCGAGGGCTGCGCCCTCGAACCCCCGCTCAGGGCCCGGCTCGGCCCCGGACCCCGGCGAGGACCGGGGGGCCGGGGTGAACAGTATACCATGGGCTATACAGTATAGCATGATCAGTCGCCACATACCAACATGTATATGTATATATATGCATATACATATATAATTACATATATACACATATACATATACGTATACATATATATATAATGAGTATATATATATGTACATACATAAGAACAAAATAATACGATTGGATGAAAAAATATCTTTGAAAAGAGAACCACTGAAACCATTTTCATATTTTGGAATAACAAACAAATATAAGAAACAATTTGTAGCATGAATGTGCAATTCGATGAACACAAAAATATAAGTGCATCGCAGAAAACCTTGTAAAGGACAACTAGTCAAACCCTATCCATATTTCGTAGTAAGAATGATGTAGAAAAAGAAAATTGCAGAGTGAATTATTGTGCAACACTTAGTCTCTATTTATATGCAAGTGATATACATTGATATACATTGAAAGGAGTCTTAAGTTAATAGGAATGAGCACTTCTATTGTAATAGGATGAACAAAGATGTACATACATATAAGTCTTATCTAATCAATATATGCATGATGTGCATGTATCAAATAATCCATAGTATATCGTATATATTTTGAATAGATTAGGCTTCTTTCAATGTTTATCTTTGTTTGTAGATGTACCTTTGTGGCACATCTAGACCTTTTTTTTTGCACATGTGGACTTTGTAGGCCTCTCTAGTGATTTGGCATGAAGACAACAAAAAATAGGTGGTAAATTTGAATTGTTAAGGATTGGGGAAGAGTCATTCCTTGGACTAGGTACTAGGAGAAGGGTGGATTACTTAGGAAGGAAAGTATTGTGCAAGGAAGAATAGAATAATAGAATTGCAAGGCAGAAAATCTTCAAAATGAAATGCAGTGAAACCATTTTCATATTTGGGAATAACAAACAATTATTAAAGGAAAATTACATAGTTAAAGTATGTGCAATGACGAACACACGAATACAAGCGCATGGCAAAAAACCCTCTAATTGTGAACCATCGAAACTCTTTCCATATTTGATAGTAACAATCAAATATAAAAGCATTTCACATAGTGAACTATTGTGCAAGGAAGAATAGAATAATACAATTGCAAGGTAGAATATCTTCGAAATAAAAAGTAGTGAAATCATTTTTATAGTTGGGAATAACAAATAAATTTTAAAGGCAAATTGCATAGTTAAAGTTTGTGCAATGATGAACACACAAATACAAGTGCATGGCAGAAAACCCTATAATTGTGAACCACCAAAACCCTTTCCGTATTTGGTAACAACAATCAAATATAAAAAACATTTCACATAGTGAACTATTGTGCAAGGAAGAACATAAGAATATAATTGCATGGCAAAATATATTCGAAATGAAAACCAGTAAAACTATTTGCAAATTTCGGAATAACAAATGAATATTAAAAGCAAATTGCAGAGTTAAAGTATGTCAAATGATGAACACATGAATAGAAGTGCATGGTAGAAAACCCTCAAAATGAGAAACGATAAAATCTTATGAATATTTTGTAATAATAGTTAAATATAAAAACGAATTTGCAATGTGAATAATTGTGCAACGAAGAACACATTAATAGAAGTGCATGCAAGAATATCTTCAATATTAAAACCGGTAACCGTTTTCATATTTCAAAATAAGAATGTAATAATGAAAACTAGTTAAACCCATTCCATATTTCCATATTAAACCTGTTAAACCAGTTAAACCCAGTTTAGAATAGAAGTGCATGGCAGAAACCAGTGAAACCCTTTCCATATTTTGTCGAAATAATCTAATAATAATGAAAATCCAGTTAAAACGTTGTCCAATGAAGAACAAAAGATTACCAGTGAATGGACGAGTATATACGAAACAAAAACTAGTGAAACCATCCCCACATTTGCTACTAGTAGTCTTTTTCAAAGATAAATTTGCACAATTAAAGTTTGTGCAAAAAATAACAAAATGATATAATAGCATGGTAGAATACTGTCGAAGAAATACATTGGTACAAGCTGAGTGAGGTTGAAAACCTCACTTAAAAGAGAAAGGGAGCTCTCAAGAGTGCATAGCTGAACAAAAAAGTGTGGAGAGTCAAACAACTAATCGTGGGGAGCCAAACCAGTATGGGTGCGTAATCAAACGAACACTCCAAAATAAACACAAACAAAAGGGATGAGAATGAGCAGGATATGCGAGAATGTGGAGCACTGAATGAACCTTGATCTCCGTTATACACACTTGTCAGTCCGATTAAATGTGGAGGGATGCGTAAGGCAAGCTGCTCAGTGGAGGTAACAAAGGAGGCAGCGAAAAGTTCATGCTTTAAACTGGTCGTTTAGGGTGGTGAGGTTGTTAGAAGCCATGTGTCCGTTTGATCCAAAACACGTAGATTTGTGCGTTGACAAAGGTGGCAGATAGGCTCCACTTTCGGGCAGAGGGTAAAAAGGGTCTGTTTTGAACACCTTGGACAAATAGGTGTGTACAGATAGCAAAATGTTCGAAATTTTTTTAAAAAAAAAAAGGCTGATGCATGCATAAGTGACAGGTTGACATGGTAGGCAAATTTATAAATTTTTTTTGATCTACATAACACTCCACGTAGACCTCCAAAGTTAGGGTGCCCTACTTTTGGCCCCTCTCCCCTACAAAGTTACAATGAATGCACTTTTATCGGGTAGGAAAAATTAGAGTTTCTATTTGTATTATTAAATACTATCGTGTAAAATGAACGCAACATATCTTCTTTGGGCAGGACTAGTTTATGCATATAAGAGAGGAGATAATTTTTACGCAAAGAATGATTTCAATTGTATGCAGGGCGCCATTAAACACTCCCGCCATTTTTCAAAACCCTAAATTAAATATCATCAAACTCCCAACCCACACAATATTGTAGTAAACCAGAAAACAATATGCAGATAAAGTTGAAATGCAACTGCAGCAAAGAAGACTATATGGAATGGGCAATACTGGAGCTCCAGGGCGCCATTGATGTGCAGCCTGCCTTTCAAAATAAGCTGCAAAATCTGCACATTGGATCCCTGTGTCGATCCTCTAAACAGGTAAGCAAATTTCAATTGCACCCCTATTTGTTTTTCTTTCTTTTCTTAAAATTTGGTAAATTGGCCTGTTCGAGTAACCCTTAGGCTTAGCTTGCCACCTCTAAGGGCTATATGTTTTTTCAAGTTTGCCCACTACTTGTACACAGTATTATCTGTTAGGGTTACAGCGCATCCAGCAAGTTGGACAAATTTCCTGGGATTTGAAGTTGGGTTCTATAATGAAATGAAATGATTTTATTAGTGTGGCTGAGACCAAAATAGTCCGTAGAACGCTCCGTAGTCACAATTATGAAGCGTACAAACAAGGGTATTCCGGCACATGCACACTGTAAAAACACCAGCTTCCTTTTGAATTGTGGATCTTCTACCATGCGTTGTCGCCAACAATTCTTATACTTGCAAGTTGATGTCTCGCCCTTTCCTTTGGGTCTTGGTTTGGTTATTCACACATGCATTGAATTATTTATTAAATATGCGATAGGACTAGTGAACTGAACCTGACAGTTTGGTCGGTCCTGGCCTACCTAATTGGAGTATTGCTTCTCTGCCCTACCGCAATGGCTGAATTCTTTTGCTATATCTGAGTAAGGGACGAGAAGGAGATGGGTGGACCAACATTTGTGCACTTGCTTCAACGCAATAGGTTGGTTGAGGTCATTTGTGCCACCATTTCTTTACACACAAATAATTTTTTATCAAGAATTTCTACCTTTTCTAATCTTGCCTCTTGAAAGAGGGCAGGCAGAGCATTGACTCTCGAGATGCTAATATATCCACTTCATAGAGATTTTCTTGACTCTTAATGAATTTGATTTTTTATTATACAAAATCTACATGGAAAATAGTACATTTTAAGCAGGCAAAATATTTGGTTAAGTTGCTAAAAAATGGACATTTTCTATAACAAAATGAAAGTATTTTACGAGGGAATTATCAATGCATCCTCTGCTGCCATACGGTAACACCTTAAGCTTGTGAAGCTTATGTTGAGTAGGTGAGAAGAAATTTATTCCTAAGCTTCAGGTTCTTCAATTTTCAGTACAATATTTACATTTGTTTATTCTCAAATTGCACAATCTACTCCAAGAGTTTGCTAATCAGAAAACAACGAAGCAGGCTTTGGGTATGCAATTTTCTGATTGATTTATGGACATATTAACATTTTCCAATTCCACTATCACCGGTAGGTTTGATTTCAGGTGTTTTGGGCCTTCCCAGGCTTGTGGTTGTATATCTAATAGTGGTATATATGCATGATGAGGTTTTGTTCCATATTTATAATCTATCACTTTGTGGCTGAATTATTGAGGTATCAGGCCCTTTCATAACATCTTTCTCTAAGATCTCAATTGAAAACTATTAGTTAGGCAATCTTATATATTTTAGAATTTTGATAAGAAATCAAAACATTGTTTTTAATAATTTTGGTCTGGTACGGTTAGGCTGAAACCTTAGTTGGAAAATAGAATCCTTAATTTTCTAAGTTGCACGTGCTAAGAAAATAGAATCCCATGCAGGGAACTACCAATCATTATTACAGGACAGGCAATTCCATGTCCAAACAAGAGAACAGAAAGAACATAATATTAACCTTTAGGCCAGAGCAGCTTTTCATTTGGCTGGATGCTTTTGGCCCCTTTTGTAGAGGGCTAGCATTAACCATAACAAATTCTGACATAATTGTCAACGGGCTTGCCCTATGATGTCTCAATTAAGGCACATATATAAGATTTGTGTTTGGCTTCTCCCAAGTTGTTTTATCACCCAACAAGATGTTCAACGGTCATGCTAAGAAGCTTGTCTTTCTTTGGACAAAATCACAGTAATGGCTTTGAATACACTAATATTAGAAATTCTAGATATCTGTCAGTCATTCAAGATGGCAACATATTCATCTTACTATGTGATGGTAACCCCTGGATATGTTATTGCCTATCATTTCAAAACTTATGCTTAACTTGTGATAGGAACTGTACGTCATTGTCTAAGTATATGATAGCAATGTTGCCATCTTCTTGATACATATTCAAATATGTATTGAGATCCCAATTTCTTGTATTATCTTACCATGTTGATCAAATAAATGGCATAACTATAGTAGTTTTGGTTGGTAATTAGGGGTAACAAAGCTCCATTAAATTAATTGCCTTAGCTAATCCTTGGTCCCAATATTAGTGCTTTTACTAAATGCACTTATTAATCTCAAGATTGGTGAGCTCTCCATTTATTAGATTATTATTTTGCCTCTATTTAGAACAATCTTTGAAAGGGAATACTATCTATTCCTTAGAATAACACTATTGTTAAGTATGAATGCCAATGTATGTGAAGCAGTAAATTGTGCTATTGTTTGATCCTAGAAGTTCACTTCCAAGGTAGCAGAATATCTAGGAGCCTTGTCTCATTGTTAACTAATTTTTATTAGTGGCATACAAAACTTGACATGCTTGCTTTTGCACATATGTGGATTGGAATTAGTAATTTTTCATCTTGCAAGCAATGGCTCTATTTGCCTTTGTCTGTTTTGTTATGTTCATGAAATCCATCAACATGAATTTTTCAAACAGCTTTCCAGCTATCATGCACTTGCACGATTGCGTCCTTTTCATTGTAATTATAGGTATTGTGATTGTGTGCCAAAAGACTATTACAATGCTAGAAGTCACCAAAGATTCCTTTAATTGTCCAACTTATTACTTATGATTGTTGTGACACTCAAATCATCTCTCAAATTTGGAATTCTCTTTAGTCATTCCTCATTACTAGCTTGGAAATATCAACAACATTCTAGTCGTAAATAGAATTACATTGAAATCATGTATCATATAGTTGGCATGTATTCATGCTCACCCACATAGATGGAATGAAAATGTGCTTCATTAAGTGCTCAATTAATCAAACAATGCATTCTTATATTGGATGTGGTCCCTTTCAATCATATTCAACTTCTTGTTATCCATGCTTGTTGATATTGCATTGCGTTCAACAACTACATTTGTTGTGCCACCAACATAATGTAAGTAGAATGAAGCACATAAGTCCAACAAGAAGATTGAGCACATTTGAGAATGACTCCAATTTATCCTTGCCAAATGAAGTATATGAAATGCCACAATCAAAGGGTCTTGCATTAGTTCAAAGTTGTTTCTACAACTTTGTTATATTTATAGAAATGAAGGTTCAAAGGATCTCATATGAAGCTTATATTGCATGAAAATGATCCCTAAACCATCTTTAGAATTATCTAGTGATAGTTTTTTGTGCTTTGTTTATCTCAATGATATCTATTCAATTTCCAAGATTGAACTATATGAGTTGTATTTTGTACCTTTGCTTAGGTTGACACCAATAGAAGCAATAATATAACTTGATGATCTTGATCTAAGGATCTTAGTATTGCCCATGATGGGTCACATTTTTTTTTTCAAAGATAATTTTCATACGCTGTAGTGAAAATGCATGTGTTATAGGTCACGGTATATGGGTAATTCTAAAAATAATTGAAGTAGCATGTTTGTGAGTAAATCAAAACTCAATGAGGAAGAGCTTATGTGTGATGAAGGGAGACAAATGGATTTCTTTCTACAACCAACTCCTTGCAACATTATTGAAGGTAGCTTTTGCTCATGTTTTCTTTGAGATATTTCTTATTACACCATTAGTCTAATTGGCAATACAACTACTATGGTTGACATCAACATCGGACATGGTCTCTGTAATGCCTCCAATTTTGTGAGCATCAGAGTTCGAAGGATTAGCCTATCATTTGACCCTTGTAGGCTAGTGTGGTGGATTAGAGGGTCCAGTTTGGGTGTTATGGAGCTCTTCAGGTGGCAGTTGTAAGTGTTTATCTCTCCAGATCCTTCATATGTTCTGAGGCATTGATATTTAGGGGTTTTTGGTTCTGTTTTGAGGAACTTACTATTTATAGTAAGTCAATGGATGCTAGAGAGGGACCCTTACTATTTTTAGTAAGGCAGTTGGATGCACAATGGATAGAATGGTTAACTCTCGAGTGCAGGCAGAATTGAGAAATAATGATTATTTGTGGAGCTATGTTATTTTAATTATTAATAAAGTGATTACTTTATTAATAATTATTTATAAAGTGCAATTATAAAGTTTTAAGTTCACTTTATGTCCAATGGGGCCATGACCCTCAAAAAGGCCACTTAAAGTAAATTAAATATTATTATTATTTGAGCGCCCATTTATTAAAGCAAGTGTTAATGATATATTAAATGCTTTTAAAGTATACTTTATTATAAGTGATAAAGTGTTATTTAAAAGGGAGATATAAGTGTTTAATAAAGTATACTTTATATTGTGCACCAAATGGAAGGAAAAGTAAATGAAATTAAAGTGAAATTAAATGAGATGAAGCCAAATGCAAATTAAATATTATATAAAGGCTTTTGAAAAGGGATTTCATTATGCTTGACTCATTCAACGCTTATCTTTTATGAAGAAGCTTCTTCTTGGAGGAAGAAACCTAGGGTTTCGTTGCAAATTCCATCTTGGAGAACGTAGCCTCTCTTTGATTTTGTTGGTGGCTTCATACAGAGGTCACAATTGAGCATCAATGGAGTTTATACAAATAAGAAAGTGATTGTCTTCAAAGATTGTTCAAGGGTTTTGAAGATTATTACTTGCAAATCAGAAGTTATTGGAGATAAATATCATTGAATATCTTTAATGCTGTCAATGATCTTCTTTTTGGCATGAGGGAGTTTGGTTGTGCTTATGTGAGGAGATTATCATCAGAAACTCCAAGGGTTTGAGGTGGATATGGGTCTGAAGCAGAAATTTGAATGCTGATGATGGTTTTCAATGCTTAATACACCTTGCTGGGCCGTACTTTCTACCCTTGCCAGGCTGTACCAACCTCTACTAGCTGGGCCGTACAATCCAGAAGCTGGGCGTTTTCTTCCTTGACTGAAATGCCTTGTGTATGGGGCAGAAAAAGACTTCTTTAAGGGCGGTTAGGTCATATCAGCAAGTAGGTTGCAATATTTTGGAGGAGAATCCTATATCTCAAGCTAGGCGACAATGCTTGGGGTTTACCAGTCTGCTGTTAAAGATTTCCAGATTTTCTGTTATGAGCTTCAGACTTGCATCGTATGTAGTTCATTCCGGGTATGGTTTAATTGTGTTTGCAAAGAAGAGAGAGTCTGATTTTAACTATACTTATTGTAATTTGCAAGCTATATCAAGTCAGAAATAAATTATAAAGCATTTCATTTTAGTCATTCTTCTTTTGCAATTGCACTATTATTTATTATTTGCGCTTTACCTGGCAATATCCCACTGTGAATAAAAACAAGCATAAACTTTAAAAACCCAAGAGAAAATATACAGGCAGAAATTATAGTCCCCAAGTGTCCACTTGGGGAGGGTTCTTATAGTCTCCTAGTTGACAACATTTAATTGACTTTGCCACTAATAACAAGCATCCAAAATTGACCTTAAGTGGTCCAAGCAGTGGAATTTTTGAAGTGGCAATCATTCAAATTTGGCATCGTTGCCTTCATTGTGTGCATTGGGTACAATGGTGTCAAGGGGCAGCTCCCATCTAACATTAGGGCCCAACATCTAATTTGGCCCATAACACTAATTGCCACACTACTTGGAATAGTTGTTAATTAGATCCATGGATAATGTATGGATGACAGGCCACTTGAATACAATTCTTTTTGCCTTCCACAATGGTTTCTCCTCTGATGTCTTGGTTAAAATTTGCATAAACATTCATGCTATGACAAAGCATAGCAAAATGGAGTGAGATGTCTATATATTCAATCTTACCTACATCATATACCTAGCGTACAAACAATGGTCATGTATCTGTCTTTGTACCCTCAAGCTTTTGTGTCTACATTTGTATGTAATATAGTTGTACACTTATTTACTTATTTATCCTAATTTGAATGTTTTCCTTGTGCTTGTATCATTATTTGCAACCCTATGACTCTAGTTCACTATGTTAGATACCATAGTCATTCTTTAACCTCGTATGTCTATTTGGGTCACTCACCCTCTTTTCAAGAAGGGTTACCAACCTCCATTGCTCTATTTGTTTAAGGGTTTATTGTAGATAAATGAACAACATGTGGGCTAGAAAAATCTTCTTGTAGATTCTTCATATATAACTTGTTTGCTTTGGTTGGCTCTATTTATGAAAAATAATCTTCATTTTCTTGGTTGGTGATTGATATTGATTGGATGCATTCTTTGGATCTTTCTCTATCGTTTGTTGCTTTTGTTGACAATTTAGGACAAGCATGCAAGGTGATTGTAAGCATGACATTATCTACATTTGAATAGTTGAGGTTTTGTCATATAATTTTATTCCCAACTTTGTCAAATTTTTTGGGATGTGCATGGTTACTTGAAGACTTGTACCTTGATCCTTGGTACTCATCTTTGACAAGGGAACATGTTCACATCTTGGAGACACATATGGGGATGTCTCAAGATATTAGGAGACTTAAGATGAAGTTTCTTTGCATCTCGTTGCTTTTCTTGAAAGCCTCTCTTGAAAATTGCAAGATTTCCTATAGAGGTTTCTTAGGTATATCATAAAAATTAAATAATGGTGTCCTCAAGTGATGATTAGTGGTTGACAAGAGCTAACATAACTAAATAAATACATATATAGAATTGTAATTTACTAATTTTTGCATGAAAATGTACAAATTTATCAATTGATTGAAAATATAGCCATCTCTAAGGATAACCCTACCATATTTTTAAAATAATGGCATTCCCTTGCCAATCTCCATTTGCCATCCCCAATTGGTTATGGTTTAAATTCAATTGATTATGTCAGTTGATGAATTAACAACTATCAATATATCTAATATTTGCTTTCTTTGACATCTATATTTCAATACTTTAAAATTTTAATCATTTTAGTATATTACGTTCTTTAAAGTTGTGTGTCCATTGTATAATTTTTCTTTTTCAAGATTTGAATTATATGAAACTTTTAAATTTTTTTTTGAAACTTGTATACTAGTACTTGTCCCCATCGTTCATACCAATAGTCTTGTACCAATACTAGTCCTACTTGTCTCTTGGTGTTTCGGTAGATGTTTGCAAAGATTAGGTTTCTGGTTTACATGTATGTAGGCATATGTGATTAAGCTTCTAATCTAATGTTGTGATGAATTATCTAAGTGAGTTTTGTATAGTTTTGAAGATGGGTCTATGCCAATAGCTGAGGGCTAATGTAGATAAATGTACTTGGATTGGATCAATTCTTTTGGATCAAACTTTAGGGCCCAATATGGTGATAATAAATCCACTTATTGAAAAACAAAGGTCTTCCTTAGAATACTCATCTCCATCTTCTTGTTGGCAACAGTTTCTATGAAAATTTCCCTAGCTGAAATGTTGTATTGACAAAGCTTGTATGCCCATTCTCGTGTTGTTTTGATGGATGGATAGAGGCTTAAAAAGTTTATGAGTGCACTATCATCAAAACCCTTATGTTTTCTTCAATAGGTTGTTTTGTGCACATCAAGAAGTTTCAGCCTGTCATCATCTTCTTCTTTATGGCATTTCCAAGGTATAATGGGAGTGCATGAAGTTAGGGGATTCTATTATTTCTATTGCACATAATAATTAAAGCTCATTTATGACCTGATGGATGTACAATCATTTGTTCTTTTTGATGTTAAATCAAGTCGGTTAGTGATTTGAAAAGGATCTGATTTTTGTACCTCGTGGCATATTTTGGGACAGTGGATAACTTCTTTAATGTTGGATAGTGTTCAAGGTGGTATGGGACATCCATGTGCAATCTTTGACGTGCAAAAAGATCTTTGTGATAGTATTTTGCTGGTTTTGGCAAAATCGCCGGATGTAGCAGGTGGAGAAAGTGCAAATGTTGTAGCAAATTTGTTAACCATTGCTTTGAATGCAAAAACATCTCTACCAAAAGCGGTGAAGTCGTTACAAGAAGTTGTGTGCGTCCAAAATGACATTCAAGTTATCCATTTTTCTCATTATTGTGTGTTTTTAGTCTCTTCAATTACCAAATGTGTTGTAAATCTATTCATAGTCCCCATGGAATTTTGTAAGCAATTATTAGTGATTCGCATGCATTGCGAGGGCTGTAGTTGGTGGTTTTGTAAGGAAATCTGAGTTGTAATATTAGTAGAGGTAGGGAAAGTAAATTGGGAAGGGTTTATGAGGTTGTTGGAGTCATTCTTAGTGTGATAGAGCTTTGTTTTGCAAGCCTAAGGGCTGCCAACTCCTTGTAAAGCCATCTTGAAATGCACAATTGAGATTGTGCCCACATCTTTGCTAGAGTTTTTTCTCCCGGGTAAACTTGTCTTCATTTCATGGTGTTTGCTTTCTTGTTACATTGCTATTACTTATTTAGTTATGCTTGATAGTTCTAGTTGTTGACCCTCTCTTAAATTAAGAGTTTAATTTGTAGTTGATGAGCTAGTTAAGGAATATCATTTGCTAGTTCACAAATGAAGGAATATAATACCTTTTAGGAGGTTTGTTGTGAGTCTTTCACAGGTTCATGCCCAAAACTAGATCAAGTGGAAAGAAGATTCTACCTTTGCAAAGAGGTTGAATCTCACAAGTAGGAAAAGTTGTTGAGAAGCATGCAAGGTGAAGGGGATTATGCAGATGTTGGAGCAAGATTCCAAAAGATGCAGAACACAATTGCAAGTTTATCTTAGTTCATGGAGATCATGAAGAGCCTTGTGGAAGTCGTCTTGAGAGTTTGACTTTGGACAAAGACAAAGGTTCAAATGAGGAAGAGGAAGCACCCAAGGTGGATATGAGCTTACCAAACAAGTCTATTCATGGTGGAGTCTCAAGATTGAGATATTGCCATTCAAGGAGGATATGGGTGTAGAGAAAATTGAAATTGGGGTATAATTTAGTACACACTCTTACTTTAGATCAAAAGATCGTATTTGCTAGACTAAGGTTTGCAAAACATGTGTTAACTTGGTTTGAGAGTATTCCATGGCTTCGAAAAAAAATTCTGTAAGTTTTTGGGAACATTTTATGCAATTAATTAGGAAGCAATTCTATCCAATATGTAACAAAGAAGAGAAGAGTATGGAATGGAAATTTTTAAAACAGAAAGAGGGACAAAGTGTACAAGAATACACTAGTGAATTTTCATAGAAGGCATATTCAAATGGGTAGGGATGTGTTAGAAGATGAAGTCCTAATGAAATACATAGGGGGTCTTCATAATCATTTCCGTAGGACTGTATTTCTTTCCAATTAGTGGACATAGATGAAGCATGTTCACATGCTTGTTATTTTGAGATAGACATATGCACTTCCTCACTCAATTTGAATGAAGTTAAAGGCAAGAAAAACAATAAGAAGGTGAATTCCACTAGCACGAGGAAGAAATCTGCACATTGTAACCATTGTGGTGAGAATGGTCATGGAGAATCATCTTGTTGGAAGCTTCATATAGAAAAGAACCCATATAAGGAAAAAGGTATAAAGGATGCTAATGTCTCACTTGAAAATAATGAAATAAAGGTAATTGATTGTACTATCAAAGTTGATTATAAATTTTTTCGCCCTACTAAGAAGGTTGGTTTGATGGATAGAAACACATTGTTTAACATTAAGATACATGTCAATTGTGTTAAGGTTGATGCTTTATTTAATTCATGGTCACAGATTAACTTGATTGCAGAAAGTTTGGTAGATAAATTTTGGTTTGAAGACTTTACAAAACCCTACGCCCTAATGGCTTGGGTTGGTTAAATGAGGTGTACAAATGCTAGTTGATAAGTAATGGAAATTGAAGTTTACTATTGATTCTAAATATGTTGACGCAATCGTGTTAGATGTTACTCTTCTGGAAATTTGTGAAGTTGTCTTTGGCAGCACCTACTTGTATGGCAGTCGTTTACAAGAGAGAACAAGTACTGGATCATCAAGAATGGTAGATCTTTTCTTTCATGTTGTATGTTTTTAATGGCAAGAAGCAGTCTTCTGAGATCCTAAATCTTCATGGGAAGATGGGTGTTAACACACAAATTGTACATATGAAGGTTGGAATAGTTGCTCCATGTTCAAGCAAATTTTCACTATGTCTTCTAGACACTTGGAGGTAGAGTTGTATCGAATTTTGGTGGGCTTTTGTATTGTGGTGCAAGCTGAGATGGCATACTGTCATCAGTTTGGGGATTCTTGCATCCTCATTCGTTGAATATCTAGCTTGTGGGAACCAAAAGCCTCCATATTGGGGAGGTGTGATTAGAAAAGGATCTGGTTTTTGTTGTTCATGGCATGCTTTGGGACATGGACATCTTCTTTAATGCTGGAGAATGTTTAGGGTGGTATGGGACATCTATGTACAGGCTTTGGTATGCGAGAAGATCTTTGAAACATAGTGTATTAATTTTGGCAAAATTGCTGGTTGCAGCATGTGGTGAAAGTGTAAAGGCTGCAGTGAATTTGTCAACTACTGGGGGGAAAACAAAATGGCTCTCTCGCAAAAGCAGTGGTTTCATCATGACAAGTTGTTTGCATCTAGTGATGCTCCAGTTATCCATTTTTCTCGTTCTTTACATGCGTTTTCAGTCTTTTAACCTTCCACATGTGTTGTAAAGCTATTTATAGATCCTATGTGATGTTTATCAAGCAATTCTTAGTGATTCACATGCATTTTGAAGGCTGTAGTTGGAGGTTTTTGTAGGAAATCCGAGTTCTGGAGACTGTCATAGCAGCAGAGTAGGGGAAAGTAAATCGGGGAGAGTTTGTGAGGTTGTTGGAGCTGTTCTTAGTGTGATAGAGCCCTATTTTGCAAGCCTAATGGTTTCCACGCCATTGTAAATCCATCTTTAAGTACATAAGTGAGATTGTGGTCACATCTTTGTTGGAGTTTTTCATCCACAATGGGTTTCTCCAGGGTAAACTTGTCTTCATTTCATGGTGTAATGTGGAAGTATCTTCACAGTTTCTTGCAAGATCTGTCTCCTTGGGTTTTCTAAGGGCAGTGGGGTGGAATCCTCAAATTCACTAGTATGTTCTTACAGCCAGGTACACGTCCTACTCCTACCTATTGTATCAGGGCAAGCAAATCTGTCTTTGAGAGACTAGAGATCATTATTTGTCTTTGTCTATATAATCTGCTGGAAAATGCGTTCCTAAGGACAAAACATTCCATGTTTTGAACTGATCATGGAAAAAAATTTCCAGACTCTGGCCCGAGCTTTAATGTGCAGGTTGGCAAGGGTGCCTTTTCTGCCGGACAATTAAACAATGATTACGAGAATGTTGGATGCAGATACTTCATTGCCCTTTTCTATCTCAAGTCAATCTGTCTTCTCTGAGAGTCTAAAGGTCATTGCTTCTCTCTGTCTGTGCCATTGCAAGGAAAATGCTTGCCTAGGAACAAAATTGTTTCAATCTCTGTAACCAATCCTTGCAAATCATTTCAAAACTGTGATCCAAGCTTTCATGTGCTGGTTTGCGGAGTCCTTCCCACCAGATATCTTAAAATGATGATGAAAAGGACCTAGGAAGTAGAGATGTCGTTGCCCTTTTTCATCTCAAGCAAATCTATCTTGTCTGAGTGAATAAAAGTCATTCTTTGTCTTTTGTCTATGCTATCTTACGGAAAATGCTTGCCTAAGAACAAAACTGTTACAATCTTCAAACTGGTCCTTGCGATTAAATTTCCAAACTGTTACCTGAACTTTACTTTGCCTGTTTATAGGGGTTTCGTTCCTGCCAGATGTGTTAAAATAATGGTTTAAAATGACCGAGGATGTTAAAACCATGGTTAAAAGTTGTTCATATGAAGTGTTACTGGGCTCTTAGGATCCATCCATTTGAAAATAACTCTCAATTTCTGTAAGATGAAAACCACAAAGTCCTGTGCAGTTTGAAATAACAAGGACAGGATGTTAGAAGTCATCATCATCATCATCATCACAATTAATCTCTAAAGTATTTAACCTTAAATCTACAAGCTCAATCTTAACCAGGATGGAACTGAAGTACCTTCAGTAATTACTTAAGTTCTGCTAGAGACAAAAGTCCTGATCTACTTATTAATTATATTCCTGAATTAATTTTATAAATACAAATTATATGGCAAAGTACATGCCAGGTTTGTAGCATTTTTTATCGAGAAGAATTATAGATATAGTCATATAGATAGTTTTCCTTATTTTATGTTTCTTGGTTTCATATTTCTACTGAATGTAGAATTTTAACCAGATCAGTTGTTTCTCATTATTTTTCCTTATATCCCAGGACAACTATTTCTTCACTGTTGGATATCATGAACTCGAGGGAAAGAAAGTTCCTCTAAAGAAACCGTTACTGGTTCTTAGAAAACACAAAAGTGTTGATATGAGAGATTTGGATGCTAACTTCAACATTCCTGAAGTGAAGCGTTCAACTGTAGAATATGAAGTTATTGGCATCATCAAACAGAAGATTCTCTTCAAGACAAGGCCGAAGGCACTCATCTCGAGTACTATCTTCAACCGATACTTAATGGATAAAATTATCACTGAAATAACCCTTAGCTTGTTCACAAATGCTTTGGCATGATTTTGACATGGATCGACAGCATTACATTTGTTGCTTCACTTCTAGCTCATATAAGTTTGTGTGTGTTGCGTATTTCCATTTTATAGTGAGCTCATTTCTCTATTTGGCTGGTTACATGCAGAGCCTGAAGTTAAGGAGAAAAAGATCACAGCGTTGGATGCATCAGCTAGTTAATCTCCTGCAAATGAAAAAATAAAGCAGGTTGGGGGTTGCTATTTTATGAAGGTTGACGTATGGCTTTTTCAGTTTTGCTTTGTCTACTTCTCTAATTGTGACAAGGTATGACTTGGGACAGACCCACATTTTCTGTGATATTCCAGTAGGGGTCATCTTTTTAAATTACGATCTATATCAGGATCACTAAGTTGAATGTGTCAGATCACTGAGCTGAATGTGTTGGACCAATGGCCAATATGGTTTCTCATTTCTTTTGTGCCCTAAATCTACTTGTCTGATAATCATCATCATGTACTTTTTTTCGACTGGTTAATGAGGGTTTATCAGCTCCTTGTCCCGTGAGACACAGCTTGCATTTCTTTTCTCCACATTAATGGAATAGGAGCTTGTGCAACAGTTTTGAGGCGGATTGAGTCTGGATCTTCGTCATGGTAATGCTCCATCTAAACTACTCAGTCACATCCGCTACACTATAATTGTGTGCTCTTACATTATATATGTATTAACTGTTGTGAGTTGATTAAAGCTGCTCATGTGTGGAGAAACGATCAACCAGTTGAAGATATAGTCTGCAAATCAATGAATCACTTTACTTAAATATTCAAAACCTGGGGATAATTTTTTTTTTAAAAGACATTTTCCATCATTGTACTGCCATACCATCAGCAACGTGCATTTGAATGGGACAAGAAAATTGATATTTTCCTGATTTGTTTCTGACGCTGGACATATTTTCAAGGGAATCCAACTAGAGATAGCAACAAAAATTCTATAGCACTTACTTCGTAGTTTATATTTAAGAAGTTCGTATGCAGAGGGCGCACGCACAGAAATTAATTTCCTTGATCATTTGATTAAAAGGAAAGAGGGTTTTTTCCAAAGTATTCCTTCAAATTTGCAAAAAGTTGTGTATTTAAGCAGAAAGGCGAGTTGTTCTCTTTTCGAGAGAAAAGCGAGCCAAAAGTACCAAAATTTGATGGACAAATGTGACAAGAAGCACACCGAGCAGTAAATAGGACATCATCCAACCAAAAACAAGAAACGAGAGTTAAAGAAGGGACAAAAAGGAAATTGGAAAGAAAAGAACGATGAATGAGACAAATAAATAGAAATGATCACCATGAAAGCAGTAAATAGGACATCATCCAACCAAAAACAAAAAACGAGAGTTGAAGGGAGAAAAAGGAAATTGGAAAGAAAAGAACAATCAATGAGACAAATAAATAGAAATGATCACCATGAAAGATGAACAATTTTATAAATGGATGTTAGTAATTTATAAACTATAAAGGCATCCAAGTGGTTTATAAAGAGTTGACGTAGATGGATCAAGATCTTAAATATGTTACAAATTAGAATAAATCACTGTTTATTTTACTCAAGGCAATCATATGTAAATGTAAAATGAAAAACGTTAGCATTCCAGTTTTAAATTATCGAATGAGATGTAAATGTAATCTGATTTATTTATTCATTGAAATTAAAATGATAATAAATTCTCTTAGTCTGACAGGTTGATAGATATAACCTTAATTCATGTTATTAATGAAAGGAATGGGGTTCACATATAAAGCTTACTGTATGGTCCCATGGGGCGGCTTGGGCTTCTATTTTCATGGATCAAGCAGTCCCATGGAGCAAACAAAATTATGCTACAGGATTAATTGGAATCTCCTCCTGAAAAATAGCAGCCCCTACCTTTTAGGACTGCAAATTTCAGCGGGTGAAATTGAGGTGGGGCTAGAAATTGCCCCTACAGTTTAGGAATTTTTTAGGAATTTTTTCTGCCACTTGTCTATCACTTTGAATTTTAAATTCCTAAAAAAAACTAAAAAATGAGAGAATTTTTATTTGTTTATTAATTTTTTATCAAATTACTCCACTTTGTCCCTTGATTTTTGGAGCTCAAACTTTTAAGCTGAATTGCAAAATCGAATTCATGGGACCACCATCTTTAAAATATTCCTAAAAAATCTTAGCAGCACTGCTGAAATTTTTTAGGAAGCCCCCCTCCATGGGACCGTACCCTTAGAAGAATTATCTACATGCTACCCTAACCGACAAATCATCGGGCCTCATAGTTCGATGCACTCGTGTTCTAGTTACTTTGTTGTGACCTGTGTTCTGTTAGTCTTCAACATGCTGTAAATTTGTTAGGGGTTGCTATGTTTTTCTTTGAGCATTGAAGTTACAAGCTTTCAATAAGCCATGAAAAATGTAGTGGCTAAATCTATGTTATCTGGTACACAGGACCCGGCTCCTGTATCCAGCTTGAATGGGTCTGGCTTCAGGTCCAGCCCTGGTATCCCCTTGGTATCCATCTGAGCCGGGTATCGGAGCTAGATCCTGTGTGCCCAGTAACATAGCTTTAACCACTACATTAATTGTGCCAGCGTGTGCCTGGGCACCCAAAAAACCGAATTTAAAAATGATAAAAATCAATTTTTTCTGCCTGAAATATTTGTAAATTCTCTCCTAAATGTTTCGGGTTTTTGAATTGTCATCGGCAATGACTGAAAGTCAAGCTGCTCGAGCAACACAAACAAGGGCTACCAGAGGTATAGGACTCGACTCCACTGAATGCATCGAAGCTGGAGAATCGATCAACATTCCACTTCAGCTGCCGCAGCCATCACTTGTGGCAATTCATATCCATGGCTGTCGTGGCCGGCCCCAAATTTGGCCTTGCAACCCTGAGGAGCCATGAGGGCTTCAGCAGGTGGCGCTCAGATGTGCCATCATCTTTAGCTGGAACAGTAGCAAGACAATAATAGACGGTCGATGCTTGTGGATCTACCAGGACGTATATTATAATATTTGTAAAGTCGTCCATCTTGGGGGAACTCGATCGCGGGACCAGGGCGCTCTTGGTCACGATAAACAAGTAAATAAATACTTTTCAGTTTAACGATAGCTGCTAGGAAAGGAATGATGTGTAGGCATTGGGCAGATACAGCCTTTTCTCCTCACCAGTTGGCGCAGATACAGCCTTTTCTACTCACCAGTTGGCGCAGATACAGCCTTTTCTACTCACCAGTTGGCGTTGTACCAAATGAAGGCCGAGGCTGATGCACAAATATGACAAATTGTGTTGCATCTCTTTATCTTGAGTAGGTGTGAGGTTTCCTTGACGTGGATTTTAAGTTGAAGTAGGTAGGCATATTTTATATCTATCTATCATAATTGATTGAGGTTGAAGTTTAAAAAACAAAATATTTAAATTAAAAATATTTTTAATGATTTTTTATTTTTATTTTAACATATAATATTTTAAAGATTTTAATATTTATATTGATTTAATATTCCATAGTAAAGTATGAATTATCTTTATTACTATTGATTTATTTATGATTAGTAATTTTTTATAAATTATGAGTTAAGGTTGAGGTTGATGCAAAACATGACAAGTTGTGTTGTATATCTTTTTATCTTTATTAGGTATGAGTTTATATTGAGGTAGGTTTTATGTTTAAAGTAGGTCAACATATTAAATATTTATGTTAAATGATTAGAATTAAATTTTATAAAATTAAAATTAAATTAAAATATTTGTGAAAATTTTAATGTTAACATCAATTTGAAAATTTGTAGAGTTTTGATTGAGGTAAGTAGGTATTTGTAGAAACAAAAATAATCATTAAGTATAACAAGATAACAAAAAAAAGTATTAAGGAATAATGGTGACACTATAAAAACAATAAAATACAAACCTTACAAAATATCAACCCAAAGATAGGGTGATTTGAAAAGTTGTTCCAATGATTTTTGGTTTACCATAGTGCAAGGGTCATGCTCCTTAAGTTTTTGTTTTTGGAACAAGGAAAATTCATAAGACCATAGACACAATCTTCATCCAACTTAGAAGCCTTAAGAGGTATCCATCATCATACAATCTTCAAAAGAATTTTTCTTATTATCCTCCTTTGGTGCTTCAATGGTTGTAATGGACTCCTTAATAATAGAAGGTGTTTTGTTTTTTTTCCTCCGAACAAATTTTTTGTTGCTTGAGCAACTAGTAGTAGCATTGCCCACTTTACAATAACAATGACAAATAGTTGAAGAGTCTTTGAATTTAATTTGTTGCACCCAATTGCTATTTGGAAGATAATGTAATTTGAGTAGGGAGCACCTTGTTTTTCTCTACAAACACAATCTAGCAAACGAAAAACGCTTCTTGAATTTGGTGATTAAATCAATAGCACAATATTGCCCAAAGTATTGGCAATAAGCATAAAAACCTCTTCATCCCAATATTTCAATAATAGACTTGATAGTCTAACCCAAACAAGAAACTTGATGATGACATTGTTCATTGAGTTAAAGCTTGGAGTCTAAATTTTAAGACATGCCATTCTTCCCCAGAAACCAAGGACTTTCAAGAAGGGTCATTGAGCAATCATTCAAAGTGGAGAATGAAAAATAAATAAATTATTTAATATAGCAACTACCTCGACATGGTTTCTTAGTTTCCAATTTTGAAACACCCATTTTTTGATAGTATCAATGTTGGGATGATTGTTGCTTTCCAACAAGCAAATTTCTAAACCAAGTTGTCAACTTAGCAGTAAGGGAATTGGGGATTTCTATTTTTATTAGTCCCTCCACCTTGACCCCAACAAAAACCTTACGACATTCACCCTCGCCAAAGCTCCCAATAGTCACTTCATAGGTGTAACCTACTTGCAAGCTTAGAGCATTTGCATTTTTCAACATGCAAGCCTCCATCTCACAAAGTTCCTTCAAAACCTGAAGAGTCATAACAAAAACAAGGGGTGCAGAAAAAGTTGCCACCCTATCACCCTAATAAAAAATCTCACATTGGTCAAAATCAACAGCATTTGTTTATTTAATAAACCCCAACGCTTCTTGAGCCGAAGCCATGAGCATTGTCTATATTGCATTAATAGAGACTCAAGCATGAATATTTGCTTAGGGAGATTCTACAAAATGATTGACCAAATGAGGCGATGAATCAACCATCCAAGGGAGAAGGAAGCCATTACATAGCCCTCAAATAGGAGCTCTATCTTGGATTGCAGCCAAAGCCTTCCCAAAGACCTCATGCATCTACACCTTTAGACGAGCCTTAAATGAAATGTTGAGGAGCAATTCATCCTCCTTGATCTATCCGAGCATCCAAACATCCTTCTTTGAGATACCTTCATTTGATTTGCAGTTGTCAAGGTCTTATCAGAATCACCATTGTAGTTGGTTTGGGATTTTGTAATCGCAACTAGGGTTTTGCCGTTGCGCTTGCCATTGACATAAGAAGTGTTTAGCAAATTGTTAGTTGGTCCTTAAATTTTTTTTTATAGTTTTTTACATTAAAGTTGAATAATTAAATTATATTTATCATTATCCATCATGATTTCAATTTTGTTACTTTCTAACAATTTATTAATGGAGGTCCAAGTTAATCCAATTTTGTTACAAAGGTCCAAGCTGACCTAGAAACATAAACATGTCAAGTTGTGTCACTTGCCTTGAGGGTCAATAAAACAAGCACGCAAAATCTCTCTACATAACAAATCATTAATATTAAAGAAAATTTTCTTTTAATATATATATATTTTTTTTCATATTTAACATACAATAATTTAACATTTGACATTAAAATATCAAATTTTCAATTCTGTATTTATAAAAAAATAAATTATATGGCCAAACCCAACAGCCATATAATGGTAAAAAATGTCAAATTTTAATTCTTAATTTATATGTAATTCTGTCCTTTGTTTTAAAGAGCTAAAGAGCTAACGACTAACCCCAATGCACAAAATATAGGTATAAAAAATACTAAATTTTAATTCTTAATTCATATGCACATCCGTTCTTTCTTTTAAAGAGCCAAGGACTAGTCCCATCACACAAAAACCAGAGATAAAAATTTCAAATTTCAAATCTTAATTCGTATGCAAATCCGTCCTTTGTTTTAAAGAGCCAACGGCTAGCCCCACGAATATATTCATCGGTTTAAGCTGTGGGGCCTGTTAACAATTTTAGGGTTTGTATATAGTTTTGTTTGGGGGGACCGAGAAATGAGTCCTTTTGGCATCTTCACATGCATAGAACCTGTTCAAGCCTAGTCTAGCACAGATTTTTGTGTTACATCTTTTCACTTATAAAAATATTATTAGGGGGTTTAATTACGATCTGTGCAGTATTTCAGTCATTCACAATGATTGATCTCTCTCCAAAGTTTGATAGTGGTGCAAAGTTCTCTTTTGGAAGATTAAAGGTCAGTGGTTCAAAAATATAAGTGGTAGGCCTGGTGAGAAAGGGTGAAAGTTCTTTTTTTCGTCCTGGTAAAGTCACACCTCATGACAAAGCATCAGAGAGAGCTGGACTCTGAAAATCCACCTAACCCCAAATACACAGGTCATGAGCAAGCGAGATACAGAGCTTACAAGGGATTTTCTTCAATTCCATTTGTCTTAAGTTTAAAAATTATGTCCTCAAATTTTATTTATGTTATATTTTCAAGTCTTTTCCTCGGTGACCAAGAACAACAATAAGATCAGCTTCACCAGAGCTCCGTAGATCTAAAGTTTGGTGAATCAGATGACAGTTTTGGCTACAACCAGTTGAAGATGTTTGGAAGTACACGTTGCGGCTCATGATCATTATCATAACCCCTATCTTATACACCTGTCCATCATTAGGATTAACGATAATTCCGTGACATTAATAGTTATATATGTAAGTATACTACGCACTTTGTACTAGGCTTACTTCCAAGAGAAGAAGAGAAAGAGGTCAATACTGCCATGCAAAGAAAATAAACCGTTGGATTCAACAGATGTGTTTCAGAAAATAATGGTCTACTGATATTCATATAAGGCTAAATACAACACTCATATGCAGACTCAAACCAAATAAATCTTATTTGCTTAGATTTGCAAGCCATCATACGAGGCATTAGGACAAATTTTATTCACAGGAAATTCTTCTAAAAGATTTCTGTGTGACACAGAATACCACATTTTCTTTTAAATATTCAATAAGATGAGTTAATTCGATCCCCAATTCTGTGAATATTCCTCCATGATAAATCATCACGAGGTGATACGGATGTAATGAAAGCATGCACATTTCTAACCACTCCGCTCGGGCTTGGAAGAAACAGGAATTACCTGCCCATGCAAAAAAAGAGCACCATAAATATAATAGATAAATATACAAAATAATATATTATTACACAAATCCAGTTTAATCATTTGTATTACAAACAGAACCTACGCAGTAAAAGTAATTTCTGACTAGGGTTGCTTCGATTTTTTTATTTAAAATGATGAACCTCACCATGTCCTCGGTGGCAGGAATCCAGTCATTCATAGCAGGGTTGCTCCTTACATGAATACTTTCCATATCTCCATTATCCTGGTTACTCAGACGGAAATATTGTCCACCATCGTAGTCCAGCTTTATGTATCCGTTTCCCGTCTATTAACCAAAAATACTACAAACAAATTAATGTAAACTCCATTGTTTTATAACCTCAAAACAAATTAAGTGATTTATTATTAGAGAGAAGATGAGATTGATCAGAAACAATGATCCTAAAGATCCTTCACACAATACTTCCAAAAGCATTTTCAAGTGCTATTATAAATTCCTACGATCCTTTCAAAACCACACCAGGAATAAAAACACAAAATAAACTCACCGTATAATGTATCTTTCCCTCAGCAATCAAATTCTGGTAATAATCTGTTTCCACAAACTCCTCGGGCAAAATCTCTCCCTTTGCCGAAACAAACACAGGCTGCAAACCCTCAAAAACAAAAACAAGCTTTTAAAAATCCAGAAAAAAGGACTCAAATCACAACACACGCCGAAATCCATTAAAAAAAGACGATTTCTTCTTACTCTAGATCTAAGCTCCTGAAACTTTATAAGCTCAGGAATGATCTGGTCTTCGTCGCACGGATCCTCGACATGACCGTCCGCGTCCTCAGAAAGCTCGCTACGATCAGGCTTTCTATGGCGCTTGGGGGCCATCGCATCAAACTGAGATTGAACCTGCGCAGCAATTGTCATCTGCTGCTGCACGTCAATCACTTCATCGCTGCGGCTCGGCTTCTGTACTGCAAAACCACCTTTTCCCATTTTTCATCAACTATTCGAATCCCCAACCTTGAAATGCAATTATCCTTAATTCACCTCCTCCTCCTTTTAAGGCCACAACAAACTGTGCAATTTATTAAATAAATTGCATAAACTTTAGCATCCGGTCTGCCCGGAATTCTAGAAAATGTATTAGTTGCCCATAGATCTGCAAGATGTACGTTGAATTGTAGCAGGAGAATAAAGTTTGCATACTTATCCACTTCGTGATGATGATGATGACGTGGCATCCAATTTTAATTTAAAAACCGTGGGCGGATAATACAGACAAACCAGGGGGTGATGATTCTCGTTTTGTCCCACGCCGCATCTAATCTTTTAGGGATTTGGATGTATTATAACTTGTTGGATACTCTTCTTCTTTATAAATATTTTGTTTCAAGGAGGATTTGTCCAACTAATTTTCTTAGTTTAGTTGTGTTTGACTGGGCATGAGTGAAGCGGTATACTTTGTTGAATAGGGCAAGTCTATTTCTAGAATGAAGGTCTCCAATCAAAGAGTTGAATGATGGTATGTTTTTTTGGATATGTCATTTATTGAAGTTCAAATTTTCGGAGGTATGATTCAGTTAGAGTCGATAGTACGATAGTTTTGATGGATTTGTTCCCTTGTTTGTGGTAGCTTAGTCTTAAGACAACTTTTGGTTTAGATGTTTGCTTACTCTTATGTTGATAGGTTGGTTTCCTTGTTTGTGGTAGCTTAGTTTTAAGACAACTTTTGGTTTAGATGTATGCTTATTCATCATGTTGATAGGTTGGTTCCCTTGTTTGTGGTAGCTTAGCTTTAAGATAACTTTTGGTTTAGATGTATGCTTACTCATTATGTTGTGATTTGCTTATTGTTATGATAGAGGTGTGGATAACTATATAATTTAGTTATTTCCATAAAAAAAGAGATAAAGGTGTATATTTAGACTTTAATTCTTTTTATTTTATATTGATATCTTAAATTTATTGTCTTAGTATTCAATTTAAATCATTTGGTACACTAACTACTCTTAAACTTGAATCTATTACTTAGATCTACTCTATCCATTGACTAATACCAAGATTTGTCCATTTTGTTAAGGGTTTGTCTCTTTGGACTACATGACACTTGTGATGTCATTCCTTACTCTGTCTCATCCTTGCAGTTTGATTTTCAAATCCCTTGTTTTTGATTAATTAACTTGGGAAGGGCCTTGATCCCGTGGTTACACAGCCAAAATAATAAAAAAAGAAACAAGCTGTTGAGAACATCACCAACCAACAACAAAAAACAACAACTATTAAGAACCAGAAACTAGAGTGGCTCATAGGCCGAGTATCCAAAATTGTAACCACAGAACCATGATAAACTTAATAAAAAATAGAATTCCGTTACTAATCCAACTAATAATATGTAGACCATTAATAAGGTCAACCAAAGTCCAGCAAAAGCTTAACCATAACAAAGCTATAATATAATAACAGTCTGAAATTATAAAGCAGAGAGCCAAAAAATGCAGAGCAACCATAAACAACAAAGAGAAACAATGTCGTTACTTGGCATTGGCTATCAGGTCCTAGTACTCGCCAATTTGGGAGACAAACTCCCTCCAATCAAGTCCCTCTTCTTTAGCCTGGGCCTTCTTTTGCTTCGCTCTTCCCCATCTTCTTGAGCATTTTCCTTATCTTGGTTTGACCTGAAACAACACCCACCATAGCCCCGTGCATGAGATCGTTGGTAAACCTCATCAATGTGATGATAACTTTCTCCATATCATCCATCTGGGCCTGCACATATGTCATCCTTCTTTTAAGAAAATCAATGTTATAATTATCAACAGAGTTAGTGGCTATAACATTGTTCTCTATTTCAATAGCTTTCAACCTATCACTCCTTTGCTCCTCTTCTCTTCCAGTTTCTTCCTCATTTTCTTCTTTATCCTCCTCCATTTCTTCCTCTCTCATATCATACATTGTCTCTTCGAAGTCCATATCCTCATTGTCATCATCCACTTGAGCCTCAAACTCTTCAACCTCCAAATCCTCCACCTCTTGGACAATGGCCTTTTGTTTACCCTTTTTTTTTTCCTGAGAGGTAGCCTTTGCAAGATGTGCCAATCTTCTGCCTCCACTAAATAAACTCGACTTCCCAAAACATCCTTTTGATTACCCTCTTTGTCTTCATTTATTGTGATGACCACACTTTGTTTTTTCAGGTCATTCTTCAGATTCTTGGCCCTCGGAGGTTCAAAGAGAAGCAACAAATGTTTTCGCTTTTCCAGGGTCGCCTTAACCAATTCAAGCTCAAGGGAATTTTTAATAGGAGCCTTCTTGCCCATAGGGGTCGAGGGAGTGGAACTTTTAGCAACAGAGGTAGAGACATTAACAAGGGGAATCACCTCGTGGTAGATAATTTGGGGTGTAGGCCTAGGGTTAGGCTTCAAAATGGGATTAGCAATAGCCAAGGGTTCTTCATCTTCCCCTGCATTTTGATTCAGGATATCCAATCTAGCAGCCAAAGGATTGCTTTGGGGGTTTAGAGCTAGGGCATGTTTATAGAGAGCAAGCATGAGGCCTTGGTGTAGAGGGGGGTTTGCACCATTTTCAATATTTTGTTGCAATGAGGAAAGCAAGTAAAAAGACAGGTTTATGCATTCATTGTGACGAATGTGGTTAAGCAGAGGAAAGTGATAGGAATGGACGATCACATATCTACCTTCTAATGTAAAATATCTCATAACACACTAACCAGAGCAAAAGGTGACGAGAGTTTGAGCCACACATACCTATTCTGAAACCGCGTGAGTTTCTCGCCATCATGGAGGAAATTGTCAACAAACGCCTAGTAATCAGCTCCACTCTTCCTAACAACCTTAATTCCCTGGTTCTCTAGACCCGTTGCCTCCGCAATGAATTGAGCCGTAACCTCAAATCTCACTGCCCCAATAGCCACTTGTCCCTTCCTCCAAGAGTTAGTGAATTTAGCCGCGAGACTCTCATTATACCCTTTCATTGCCTCAAAAAAAGAGACCATTCCTGCTCTACTGAATAGCCTCCAAAGATCAATATTTTGCTTAAGAGCCAAGCAATTTGGAGGTTCGGTTCGTTTTCTAGGCCCACCCATCTTAGAACACTATAAACTTTTTGAGTTATTCTTCTACAAACCTTTCCTCATAACACCGTAACACCCAGGCACCCAACTTATCTTGTAGAGCACACAATGACTTATGTTTTGATGATGAATTCTTTCAGAAATGGAATTCAAGAACTTTCTTGAAGAAGTGACCTTTAACACATTTCCTCGGGCAGAAAATTCGTTATTGCCTTTACAAATAATAAATGAGTCCATATTTTTCGTAGCAAGTTGATCTTCAATGGAGAGGTGAGATTTTACATTAGACACGTCTATACACTAGGATTTGACGCAAGCCTTAGTTTTGAAATAAAGGGTGATACTACAATACTGGTTTACAATTTTTGGCCAAACTAGACGCTAAATTGTTTTTTTTTTAACTAAATCTTCACTTTCGGGCACCTATAGCGGCTAAACCATGAGGAATTTGAAGATGATGCAAACTAGTGATTTGTGACATTTTGTCTATAGATTCTATATATATTTTTTTCAAAATTTTTGGAATCAAATTGCACTTATTTTTCACTAAACACCATTTTTAAGGAGTGACGCTCACCGTATAACACAACTTTTTTTCCATGAAGGATAAAATTCTATTTTTTTTTAACTTAGATTTGTTACTACGATATTTAGTGCTTCCAATTGGTTTCATAGTGTTTTATTGATTTTTTTTCGTTAATCAAGTTTTGAAGTCAAACCAATTACAATTTAGAAATAGGCGGACCGCACAACACAACTTTTTTTGTATGTATCAAAATTCAATTTTTTTTTTTTGTTGGATCAAAACTTCAATATCTGGTGCACTCATATTTTTAATTTTTTTTTTGATAATCTTCAATTTTTCCACATGTGCAAAACAAAGAGTTTGATTTTCGGTGAAAAACTTACATTCACAAGAAATAAAAAAAATATAATAATTAAATTAAATTTATTTAAAATTATACTTTTTGGGAAGCTTATAATCATGACTACATACTAACAAAAAAATGAATTCATTTGATCCCCCAAAAGGTAAATCAAAAGTGGTTTTTTATCAGCATTTTGATAGGTGTAAATGAGACTCTGTTGCAGGTATGGTTTAAAACTAGCGGGGTTCTATCCAAGGAGGTTTGATCCAAGGTAGTTTGATCAAACCCTCTTCAATTTGAATGCTTTAAATGAAACTTTTAAAGGCTTAAATCATTATATTTTCTAAAAATATATGATTTCAGCAAAAATCAAAATCTCCTAGGAATTGTAAACCAACTTTGTGGGATCACCCTAAACCATGTGACTTAGTATTCTTGGGAATGATATAAAAATCAAATTTCTCACTTGAGGATATCTTCTTACTCCTTGTCGTACCTAAATTTCCATCATTAATATAAGAGCCCTTTTTAACATGAGATCGCATAGTCCCCTTATACCGATCCTTAATACTAGCTTTATAAGTTATAAACATTAACATATTTATCTTTGAGCACTTTTCCTTTCATTGACAAAGGCAATTGATTGTACTCCCATCGAGTCCACCTATTACACTCGAGTACCTCATTGGCTGCACACTCAGCAGAGAGATTACCTTCCTTGAACACATGTTGTATACGATAGTGGGTGGGACCTTACAATTATCAATAATGTCTTTTAGTTCCCAAGGGGCCGCAACACCACCTTTCAACATGTCAACTATTAATTTGGAGTCTCCTTCCAACATTACCTTCTTAAAACCAAAGTCTCTAAGCTTCTTTATTCCTCCCCACACAACCATTGCCTCTGCTTTGTTGTTAGAACAAATTCCCATTTTTTCTCCATATCCCACTATACAATCTCCCATGTAATTTCTCAACAACCCTCTTGCCCCTACAATGCCAAGATTTCCTTCTGAGCACCCGTCGAAGTTGCATTTAATCCATTCCTTCTTAGGTGGAGTCCAAACAATTGACTTCCTAGTAGAAAGCGTGGACCAATTGAGATTGATAAGGTCCTTTTTTCCCCATATTTGCTTGATTCTCAATTCTTTATAGGTCAGCCAAACTTTTGAGTAGTTGTACCCTCCAACTTCCACATTTTCCTTTATTTGAGCCTTTATAGACATACATAGCTCATTGTTGTTTCTCTTAGCTTCCTTGAAAATCTTATTATTTCTTACCTTCTACATTCCCCGAGTTTATGAAAGGGGGGGTGTTAGAACTGTAAAAATATGATGTTTTTACATTTGATTTCACTGATAAATTTCCTGATTTGGTCCTATCGTATGCATATTTCATCTATAGTTTGCCATATTGCCCCATTGAATCCATTGAATCATGCATTCTGTACATTCTAGTGCCTATCGACATAGGTTATTTATTGTCTCCCCGACCCATGTTGCTTGTGCATTAAAATTTATCTGCTGCAGGTGTATCGGCAAGACTTGTTTACTATTACAACGACTGGCATTCATCCATGGTTGGCTATTGGTAGGACATAGCTTTTTGTTTCAGCGACAAAAAAGACACATATTGACATAGGAGTCATATGTGGGTGAAGGTCATAGCGAAATATGAATGTCTTGTCGAAAGGCGTATCAAAGGTTTTATCGGCAAAGGATTGAGGCATCAATATAACGTCATGACGATCTCCACATGTCATACCAACTGTGCACAAGTATTCATTTCGGCCAAATTGATGAGTATCGGCGTAAGGTCACAGTGAAAACATTTTGTCTCTCCGACTGGCGCATGTGGAAATGTTTCGGCCAAGCTAAAGGTTTTCGACAGGTGGTCTTGGCGATTGAGCATTGTCTTATTGACTGGCGATGAGGAATGTACATCGATGAGACTAAAGTATATCGGAGTAGTGTCTTGCCGATAAGATGTGAAGGGGGTCATTAGCGATAGGTGGACTTAGTCGGTAAGAAAACCAAAATGTCTTGGCGATCTATGGAGAGGTGGTCTTCGGTGAGAGTTTCAACGAAATTAGGGTGTTTCACCGATAGAGCACATCAGGATAAGTCTCAGCGAATGAGATGAAGGAATGAGTTTGGTGTAACTTTTGGCATCGGTATGAGTCTCTTCGAAGGCTCATTGTCTTGCTGATGAATGGCTTCATCGGTAAGACTTATTTCAGTCGGTAAGAAAACTAAAATTTCTTGGCGAGGTGCTCGGTCTCGCTAATGGAGCACAGGGGGACTTTGTCAGCAAGAGTTTACTGTTGTCTTGGCGACTCGGGAGATAAAGGAACTTTCGGTGGAACAAGGTGGATTCTCTATAAGGTCTTCTCGACACCATTAAGTTACAGCGACAGTGAGTTAGAACAAGGTGCATTTCGGTGAGAGGCTCCTTGGGTCTCGGCGAATGGAAGGCACAAGAAGTACATATCGACAAAATGTATTGTAATCTCTGTGATATCTCACCGACCCAGATGAGCTATAACAAATGCGAAGATGAAACTGAAAGGGAATAAAAGAATACTATATGGCTTCGTTGTGACAAATGGAATGCTACAATGACGCGCGAGAGACAAATGGGGTTTTAGGGGTTTTCAATATGATGTCTTCACGATTCAGATGTGTTACGGCGAGGCACAGAAGACCAAAGGGATGATTAGCGATATTGTTGCCTTCGGCATACTCATGGGGATGTTACAACAAATGATTGATGAAGTCTTATGTATTGTGGCCGACATGAAAATTCCTAATTGCAACTGTTTGCCGATATTGGAATATGAAACGATGTGCTTGTTCGGATACTGATATATAAATAATCACTTTCAATTGTAAATGAGGGAGTAGGTAAATCAGTAGGATATAATAGATACAGTTCAGAGGAACACAATGTTCCGCATAGATGAGACTATGTTGCATATGTAAAATCATGGAGATATCAATGGAAATCTTTTGATATGTTGCAGTTGTTTCTGGTATTAGTTGTTTATCGTGTTTATTGAAATTATTATCGAAGTTGTCTCCAATGTGATGTTCTCTGATTGTTTAAATTGGTGTAACAAGTTTACCTCCAGTTTGTCAGTGCACATTTGCTGTAGCTGTATGATCAATTAATTGGTTCTTTCTAGTAAAGATTAAATCCTCTGAGTTGATCATAGTAATTAGAAAATATCAATTGGATCACTAAGAAGAACTCGGTAATCATAACCTTGCATGTTTATATAAACTATAAACCAAATCATATGTTGAATAACTTGAATTCTTGCCAGAATAGAGTACTTATCTCATATTTCTCTTGACTCCGCATACCCTTTAAGGCACTGGTCTCACCATTCACATCATTCAGTCTTATTCATATTAATTTTTTACATTTGTTAACTGAGCATATTAGGTCTTAGTCTTCAATTTAGTATACAATTTATTCCAAGTTTGATCCATTTTATCCACTTCCATATGCCATTGTGGATAAGTTGTAGGAAAGAAGATCATAGGTTAAGTTTGCTTCATTTGTTATAGGTACACCCACTTAGGTCTAGCAGCACCTGAAGAGTAGAAGGTTTAATTATTTCAAACCTTGTTCTGTTACCCTAAAACGTTGTGAAAGCTTGGCAACCTTTCGTGGTTCAAACCTGCATTTTTGAGAGCTAACAGGGGGGCTTGATTCTAGAGATCCATTATAATCTTATGGGAGTAAGGACAATTAGACCAACTTTCAACAAATGACTTCAAAGTAGGGGGGAACACCCAATTTGTGAGCAACAAAGGGAGAAAAAAAGACCACACTTCTCTAGAGTACTGACAATGGAAGAACAAATGCATTACAAACTCTTCTTCTTGGTTACAGAGGATACATTTGTTAACTAACTAAAACCCCCTCCTCACAAGATTGTTAATCGTTAAGATTCTGCCATGTGAAGTAGCCCACCAGAGACAATTTACTTTTGGAGTAAGGTTTTTTATCCACACCTTATCCCAATGAAGGTCTCTGCAATCAGTAAGATTTTTCTCTAGTTTGTTATAAGCATTTTTTACCGAGAAGCAGCCAGAGGGGTTCCAAATCCACAACCATTCAACTTTCCTATCTTTAGAGAACCAAGTTGCCTCCCCAATGAGGCTATGTAGCCTTTGCACCACCGGATCCCAATTAAATTGTCTTTGACCTCTCAAGTTGGCACTCCTAAGCAATTTGTTAAATTCCTTCCATTTTAGTTCATTAGTCTCCCAATTGATGTAGTCAACAACCTTTTTACCACATATTCTCGCTAGACTATGTTTGAGGGGTTTGAAACCATCTAAGGAAGAGAGAGGGGGATCAACAACCTATGGGTCCTTCTAGAAATCAATGTCCTTCCCATTGCCAATCCTCTTTCTCATACCCAATTTCAACACACTTTTGGTTTTGATAAGATGGTTCCAAAAAATGGATCCATAAGGAAAATCAGATGCAGTAAGGAAACAACCAGGGTCTTTGTTCTTAAGATATTTTGCTTGGAAGATCTTTACCCAATCCTTAGTCCCTTCCAAGAGACTGCATTCCATCTTGGCAGTAAGAGCTTTGTTTAAAAGTTTAATTCTCCTTATCCCCAGTCCTCCAACATTTTTAGGGGTATACATTCTCTCCCACCCTACCAAAGCCAATATGTTTTTATCTTATGTACCAAACTACATGAATCTTTTTTGTGTTTGTTCTATTTTTTCCCCAATGAAGGCCAAAATTTTAGAAAGACAAATAGTAGATCGGGATGTCCTGAAGAGAAGCTTTTAGTAATTGTATCTTCCTCGCTAGGCTTGGAAGTTTACCTTTCCAACCTAGCAACTTTTTTTGAACTCTTTCAATTAAGTGATTCCAATAATTCTTATCCATTTTTTTTGATATCAGAGGGAGCCCTAAGTAAGCAACAAGTAGATAGCTTCCTGGCATCCCAAGATCCACACCACTATTTCTTTCACTAATTGATCAACATTAAAGAAGTATATCTTGCTCTTATCATAGTTAATATGCTGACTAGAGACAAAAGCATAGTCATTTAAAACAAATTTCCATTGGCTGGATTCACCAACTGAGGCTTCCCCAAATATTATGGTATCATCAACAAACTATTGATGAGAGTCAGGCGGGAGAGACAAAGCAATTTTAACTCCTCTCAGGACTTCAAAATCAATGAGCTTTTGAATATTCCTTATAAGGACCTCAATGACAATTATAAAGAGATAGGGAGAGAGGGGGTCTCCTTTTCTTAGACGACCACATGAGAAGAAACCCTGGGGGACTCCATTCACAAGAACCAAGCACACAGGGGTGGTAACACATGTAGTGAACAACTTCAAGAATCTACCATCAAAGCCAAATTTCTTGAGAACAACAAAGAGAAACGACTAGGAGACTTTGTCAAGCCTTTGAAATGTCAATTTTTCAGGGCCATCCATGGGTTTTTACTTAGGGTCTGAGCATTATTAACTTTGAGAAAATCTTATTCACTATGTTATAGAGACTAATGGGTCTAAAGTCCTTTATAGATGAGGCTTCTTCCTCCTTGGGGATAAGGGTTATGAAGGTTGCATTCAATTGATTGAGAAGCCTCCCTGATCTAAAGAAATCTCTAGCAACATTGAATAGGTCAGTTTTAACAATATCCTAGTATATTTGAAAAAAAGTAGGAGGGAACCCATCAAGCCCTAGGGCTTTGTAAGCCCCAAAGGAGAAAACAGCCTGGTTAACCTCCTCAATAGAGACAACATTAGTCAAAACCGTAAGATCTTGCTCAGTAATAACTTTAGGAATCACTTCAAGGAAATCGTCAAATACTTGGTTTGCATCCCTTGGAGCATTCTTGAAGGAGGAGAAGTTCATAGCTTCCTCAACAATTTCTTTCACTAGTCATCATTGTGCCATCTTCTTTCTTAAGCATTCTTATCCTGTTCTTGCTTCTGTGTTTCATAGTGGATTGGTGGAAGAATTTGGTGTTTCGGTCTCCTTCAATAAGACGCTGAACCCAAGATTTTTTCTTCCGAAAAATCTCCTTTTGTTTGTTGACCTTAAACCATTGAGATCTAAGATTATGTTCACTAGTGCAAAACTCTTCATCCACTAGTCCAACCTCCATTTTATCCCACACTTCCTTCACGTTGTTCCCCAAGAATATTTTAGTTTCAAAGATGTTACCAAAGGCTAATTTATTCCATCCTTTCACTCTTTGCTTAATTCTTCTTACCTTTTCCACTAGGCTAAACATGGGGGTGTCTCTCGTAGGTTCAACCCACCAATTTTTGATTTGGGCAGCAAATTCAGGATGGAGACTCCACATTAGTTCAAATCTAAAGGGGAAAGGACCTTTGTTATGATCAACATTTCTTTTAAGCAAAATTGCATCATGGTCTGAACCAGATCTTGGGAGGGCAGAGAGTGAGAGATGTTGGGAGATATTCCAATTTGAAGAGATAAGAAACCTATCTAGCTTAACTTGAATCAGCTGATTGCCAAGCCTTTTATTGGACCATGTAAATTTGGAACCCAATAAAGGAACATCAAAAAGCCCAACAAAATTAAAGAAACTAGCCAATTCCATCATACTTTCAGTATAGTCATCTAGCCCCCCCGACTTCTCTGAAGCTAAAAGAGGAGAGTTGAAGTCACCTCCCAACATCCAATAGTCATATCGTCTGCTTTTTATGACATCATTAAGAAAATCCCATAACTGCATTTTGTCCCTACCAAAGTTGGGGGCATAGATATTGATTATTTCCCCAAAGAAGATAGATCTTCCAAAGACACCATTAGACCGTTCTTTCCAGCAAATCCCAAAGACCCTTTAAATTTCAAAGGATTCCATAGAGTGACTATTCCCCTCGAGACCCCTTTAGCCTCACTCACAAAGTAATTTGCACTAGGCCAGATTTTCAAAACAACCTTGTCAAAGGTCTCTTTCTTCATTTTAGTTTCTTGAAGAAGCAGAACATCCACTTTGTTATACAAAATACACGTTTTGACCAAAAATTGTTTATAAGGGCTATTAAGGCCCCTAATATTCCAGGAGAATCTTCATTATTAGAACAAAATTGTTACAGAAACCCCAGGAGGTCGTTAGGAGAACAACCAACATTACTTCTTTTTGGACTTCGAACCCGTGATCAAGTCCAAAGTTTTTTGTCTACCAAAAGCCACATCCCACACTGTATCTTTATTCCTTGATTCCTTTTGGGAAGGTCTTCCAACCTTGTTTCCTCCACCAACATCAGGTTTCTTTTTCTTTTTTGACTTATTTGAAGCTTCTAACTATTCTTCCTCTTCTTCTCTTTCATTGGGATGAGGGGGAAAGCCAAAAATAGCCAGAGAGTCACTCAATTTTCCACCCTCCTTCTGAGACAGAAAGGAAATATCCCGCGAGGAAAGAGTAGAGGTTGAAGACACAATCGTAGGAATTTCCCCTTCCTCCATCCCATCCATTTCATTAGCACCAAGATCAACTTTATCTTGAGCTAGTTCATTGGCCTCCCTATGAGTCCTTTCCATCACTTCATTTGAATTTTCTTTTGGAGTTTCCTCATCTACCTTTGGTTTCCTACCTTGTTGCAATCTCGAGAATGGGATTCCTTCTCCTAAGGCTACTTTCTTGATTTCCTTATTGCCTAGGACTCGAGAAACAACAAGAGGCTTGTGGCAAGCAGCTTCCCTACCTAAGGAAAAAGCATCATTCCCTGAGGGGGGATTCTTTAGGACAACAACTCCCTCTTGGACACAGAGCTCCTTATAAGGGGGTGCAACAAAGTCAACCTTAGAAACCTTAGTCTCCGACTCTATAGGGATTGCATATCTTCATTGGGTACCTCTTCAGTCCTTTTATTACAAGAATATATCAGGTGATCGAATTTCTTGCATAATTGACAAAATTGCCTTGCATTTTTGTACTCAAGGGGTTGGGACTAGTCACCAAACTTTGACTTAAGGAGAACTGAGGTCGGTAGAACCGTGTTAACAACAACATTAACACAAATACAAGTATAAAATAACCTTGAATTTTCTTGTGTGATCTTGTCAATGACCAAGAGGCTTCCAAAAGAGTTGGCAATCCCTTTCAGGATGCCCAACTCCCAAAATTGAAGGGGTAGCCCTGAAAGGCATACCCATGTAGGAGCCATAGCACCCAAGTCTGCAGAAGGGTCAAAGCTCAATTTCCATTTACACAAAGAGGAAATTCTTGAAGCCAACATCAAATGCCCAAGGACCACCCGTTAATACCTTTAACATATCTTCATAAACCACAATGGAAAAAAGGAAGATACCTTTGGGCATTGCATTGATAGAGATGCTTCCTTTTAGGTTCCAAACATAAGCAACCTAGTGTTGTACCTATTCAATATTTGACCGATATGCCAGAAACTTTCCAACCAATAGCAACTTGAGGCCATCCATTGCCTTCATCAACAATGCTTCAAAGACATCAACTTTCCAACCAATAACTGAGTAGGAAGTAGAATCTAAATTCAATTTTCCCATAGATGGTGAGTTGACACCCATCAGTTTATCCACAAAAGAGACTGATTCTTCTTTAGAGAAGAAAGAGTCTAAATTGAAAGATAGGGACAAAGGCATCTTGCCATAAGTACCAAATGTCCTTCCCCCAGGAGAAGGGACAAAGGTACAAGAAGGGGATCTAACATGGGGAACAACAACATTGGAAGTTGCTAAAGCAGACACAACACTAGACAAAGGGACAACATTTTTGGAATGGGGAGCCTTCTTGATCCCCACCGTCCAACTGGCCCATCAAACAGTCAAAAAAGAGCAGGAATAGAGGAATTCAAGGAAAGAAAGGGCGGGAAAGTTGCAGAGCAAGAGTCGAGAGCTATATTCTTAGGGAAGATTCAAATCCCTTGTTTCCTAATCAACTTTCTTGAAATAATTGTTACTTGTTAACTCACACACCAAATGCCTCAAGTTGTGTGTTTAGAACTTGTATTTAAGGACACCATCCTAGGTCATTCAGGATCATCGATTGATCATAGATTATTAACATCTAGGATTCATGTTGACATTGTATAAACAAACACAAGGCAAGATCAAATAGCAAAAGAGAATACCTTCCACATACGAGAGTTGCAAACAATAATTTGCTATCTCCTCAAAAGAAAAACTTACATATTGAAGAGCTTGCTAAAGTTAATTATACAATGAAGGAGAGTGCTTATAAGTGCAAACTTTAAATGAGAAAGAGATCAGATCATGACAAGTGTCGTCATCCTATGCGATGGAACATAATGATTTAATAATAGCTCAATCTAAGAAAAAATACTTCTCGAATTTTAGTTTAAGTGCATAAAGTGATTAGTTTTTAGCTAATAAATGATTACTCTTAACACCCCCCCTTAAGTGTAATTTAGGGAGTAGGTAAAAAACTCTTAAAGCGAATGAATAAAAAACAAAGAATGCATGAATGGGTCCTGACAAACAAGGTCTAATGAAGTATTCATGTACAAACAATCTAATCTCTCATAACTAGAGAAAAGGAGAAAATATTATGGAAAAAACTCCTCTCTAAACGAGAGAAATGCAAATGAAAGACTAAAAAGTCTCCAAAACAATGTCCCAAAAAGAATAGGAACATGAAGAACATTGTAGAAGCACGAAGAAGCTATGGACAATTGTCGAAACATGGCTACTATAATGCTGAAATGATGAACCTCCTTTGAAAAAAAATATGATCAAGGTCAAGAAGACAAGAATTTGCATGAGTTCCCCAAACAACAATACTTGAACAATTATTAGATGGAAAACAAAGGAAAACATTTGACATTTGAAGATACAAATGACACATGAATTTGCATGAGTGACCCTAACGACACTATTCAACCATGCAAGATGCAAGTTGAAAATATATGTACCAATAGTTTGAAGAGCACTGATCAAGTGAAAATGGATGGTCACCTCCACAAAACAAGAACAAAAGAGTGTCCATATGGTAAGTGCTCCATCTCACTGAAATGCATGGATAACCAATCGTTACATTCACCGAGTACATAAGAACAAAAACTAGATACTATATCACTCCAAAACAAAACAAAGGAAGCATTAGCATCGATAGTAGTAACCCCCTCCTAATGTTGACAAGGGAGAGACAAGACATGTCCATTGAAACTACGTATCATCAAGAAGTGTATGAAGGAGAGCAAAGAACATCTAAATGTGCATATGAAACTACCTGTAGCTAAAAAAAGGGTGTGCAAACAAGACACACACACATGAAGCAAAAACCACTAGGATTTAGTGTTGTCGTGGAAGGGACACTCACTTAACAAAGGTGTGATGGCAAAAAAAACACTACACAACCACCCCATGACACTTTATAACACAATGCAAGTATAGGACATAACAAGATGTGCAAAATCTTAAAAAAAGCATGTACAACAATGACACTTTATCTCAGTGCACCTACAATAGAGAAATTTCTTACAAAAGATGTCTACAATACCAAAATAGGACAAAATGCGAAAATACATGTAAAACAACCTAAAACAAGTCATTCCATGCAAAAAAAAGTTTTTAGGAGCTAAAACGTCTAAATAATTTGCTAGAATGTGAAAACACAAAAAAAATGAATAAAATATCCCTAGAGAAAAATTTGGAAAAATTGCATGGATAATTGTGAAGATCTTTGAAAATCCTTTCCAATGCTACAACAATCACAAAAAAAATAAAAAAATTGGTCAAAAGTTGTGAGCTTGAGAGTGAAAAACATATTTGATTTTGACAGTCTGTAGAATGCAATAACAACAAAATTTGAGAAAAATATTTGCACCATTGCATAGTTTTTAGAACTGGTTTTTGGATGATATCTCATTCGCCCAATTTCGATACCCGAGAGAAAAGTTCTGACAATTTTCTCAAGTTTGCTTAAGTTGCCACAAAATACAATTTTTTAGCCCCAAAGGGGCTAGGTGTTGGTTGTCCATATGATCCTGGGGTGTGGGAGTGCTTTTTAGTACAATAAAGGAGAGTGCTTATATGAGCAAACCCTAAATGAGAAAATATTTAGATCATGTCAAGTGCCGACACATGTGATGAGACATAATGATTTAATAATAGCTCAAACTAACAAAAAAAAAACACTCCTAAGTTTAACTCAAGTGCATGAAGTGAAATTAGCCTAATAATAAATTAAAGATTAATTAATTATTAGATAATAAATGATCTCTAACATCCCCTCTTAAGTGTAATTTAGGGAATAGCTAAAAAGTTCTAAAAGCAAATGCATATAAAACAAAGAATGCATGAATGGGTCAAGACAAACAAGGCTTGATGAGGTACCCATGTACAAACAATCTAATCTCTCATAACAGAATAAAAGGAGAAAAATTAATGGGAAAAAATCCTCTTTGAAAGAGAGAAAGGCAAATGAAAGACTAAGAGGCCTCCAAACCAATGTTGAGCTCCATTTTGCTCTAGGACACTAAAAAAATGTCCAAGTCCAAAATCTACAAAAAAATATGAAGATTCCAAATTTGATGCATTTGTAATCCTAGCTAAAGAAAACCCTCAAAATTCAAGAAGAGGTTTGTTGAATCCACACTTTGATACCATGTTGGAATTGTAAAAGAACACACAAGGCATGATCAAGCAACAAATAAGAACACCTTCCACGCACGGGAGTTGCAAAAAATGATTTGCTATTTACCCAAAAAGAAAAACTTACAAGATATTATGAATACAATAAAGGAGAGTGCTTATATGAGAAAACCTTAAATAAGAAAGGGATTAGATCATAACAAGTGTCGACATGTGAGACATATGATCTAATAATAGCTCAAATTAATAAAACAAAAAAAAAAAACTCATAAGTTTAACTTAAGTGCATAAAGTGAAATTAGCCTAGTAATCAATTAAATATTAATTAATCATTAGCTAATAAATGATTACTCTAATAATTCACATTTAGAGCACTTGTCTCACTCTTAAATACATCAATTGCATCAACATTGCTTTTTAGTATCACCAAGTTTTAAGTTGTAGGTACATCACATATGAATGAATACTAAAGAGTGCATTTTCTCATAACAAATTGACAAAGTGATGAAGTGTCTAAGGACAAGACTACATGCACTACCTCATCCCAAGCAATGAACATCCTATAACACATTTTTCATAATATCTTGATCATTGCTCTTGTTTATATCTTCCTTCCTAACCTTCACTCACAACAACTTGGTTGATCAAAGAGTTCAAAAATTGACATCGCATTGAAATCCAAATAAGCTCTTTATTCCCTTTTCAAAACTTTATTGTCATTATCTCAATTTATTTTTTTCTTAGCACCACTTTTTCCTAGGTTTAATTTAATTAGGGTTTGTTCTAGATACCATTATTTTTAGGGTGTTATTTGTTTTCTCATTTTGGTGAACTAGTAACTTCCACACCTATCTTTTAGGGTAGAAAAGTTCTAGATTTCTATTTTTCAATTTCTTATAATGTGCTTTTCTTTCCTTTGAAACTATTGTGTTTAGCTTTGCAAGACCAAAAAGCTCCTAAGACCCTTAAATCCACCTTTGAAAAAGTGTATGATTGAACATTCACCTTGCCACCATGACTACCTCTCTTCCATTTGCTTCCTATGAGGATCTTATGTTAACTTTTTCATGTAGCCTTGGCTAGAGGTTCCAATTAAGGAATTCCAACCATGTAACCGAGGGAACAATACTCACAACATAACTCAATGAAAAAAATAATAGAATTGATATTTTTTGATTCACAATCATGAAATACATTATAGTTTGTTGTGACAACCTTACAATATGAGGCCTTGGGCCTTCAATGATTTATGGGCACCAATGTGTGGAAAACTTTTAGAACTCTCTAATGATATCACAATACAAAACCTTAGTTTTACCATCGAACATTTTAATCCACTTCTTTTTTTCATCTCTTAACTTGATTTCTTTCAAATGATCATGAGTGATGCTTATATTGTTGTCACAAAGACCACTTGTAAGGTATGTAAAACTCAATTTTATATGAAATATGTATTCTGATAGCTCGTAGTTAGAAAACTTGTAGAACAAATGCGGTGAAGAATATGCATTGGATCTCAATGTTGTTCATACCATGAACCTCCCTAGGACCAATGAGTTTGGAAATGTAACCAGTTGCTACAAATGTAAAAATGAACTTTGATATGCCTTTGTGGTAAGAACCAAAAAATATGATGATCATGTGGTGATTGGAACATTATTGTAAACTTGCAAGAAAACAAACAAATGTGAAATAAAATATTTTTAGTTTATGCAATATTTCTCTTACACCTTGGATGCTCTTGCATCACTTTGTAAAGAACAAGGATATTATGATCATGATGCCTTCATGGAAAGTGGTGAAACTCAAAATAAATATGAGATGTTTGGAAAATTAAAATATTTGAGCAATCAATTAGCTACTATAGATGACATGTCCACTTCATTTTATTGATTGGGTGTTGTACACTATGGAATTCATAGGTCTAGTTTTAATCATTTTATAATTTATAACATTGTAAAATAACGGGTTCACATGGAAAAGAACATTCCACTTGGATGGAATTTTGAGATTTCACAATGGAGTTGTCAAATGAGTTACTATGACATACCTAACCTTTACAAACAAGATTTTTAGCACCTAGTTTCGCAATGGGATGGTTTAAGTGATCCCTTGGGTCACATATCGACTTATAATGCAACATGCTTAGATTGAATATATGATGAAAGATTGTTTGCTAAATTGTTTCTATGAAGCTTGAGGAATTATTTAGTTAATTGGTTTTATTCCTCACCTCATGCAAGTCAATTCATTTCTTGGGGGACAAAGCCAACATTTTCATTAACCATTTCCAACACAATATTGGGTTTAAAGTTACAATTGCTAAGTTAGCACAATGTAAGCAATGACACATGAGACAATCAATGATAATGTGCTTCAATTTATTTATTGATAGTCCTTTCTGATCATTAGAGAAGTATTTTTTAATATGTAATATTCATTTTTCAAAGTTATGTGCTACTGTATGAAATTATGAACTTAATTTGCTAGATAATAATATGTACCACTATGACATATCTAACACTCCTTATCTCCATAGGTTTCACGTAGAGAAATTTCAAATTTGGTTGGAATAAGGGTGGATTTTAACACAAGCATGAGCCTACATAATGTCGATATTATTGATTGCTTTCATGCCAACATCATTCATCTAAAAGCAAGTGAACATAGGAAGTTCACTAGATTGACAAATCCCCCGCATGTAGTGTTACCACAACTTATGCACTATCAACTTATTACTTTTATCTCTTGTTAAAATTCTTGATGCCTCAAGAGGCATCCCACAATATTTCAATTCTAGGTCCTTTTGTAATTATCATCAGATGATTGAACATATTATGAGTAGATGTATAACACCAAAACACAAGCTACAAGATCTTATTGATAATATTGCAACTCATGTAAGTGGTATCAATGACAATAGAAACAAATTTATAGCATCTCCAAATGAAAATCTTGAACACTACACAAATCCCTTTCCTTTGCATCAACATGGTGAATCTCATCAAGTGGAAGTGGATAATGAGGAAAATCTTAATCCTTGTTATAATTATTATATTTGTTTTGTCAAAAAATATAAGGTTACATTGAGCATACCCAACATTAATGTAAACAAGGAAGATCTTAAACATGATGGACACAAAAGACAAATTTACATGTAAGTGAGCATCAATGGAACACAATGTGGTGATATGATGATTAGCCCTATATTTATAGTGAATATTGCACAAGAAGTAAGGAACTTGGAAATAATCAATATGAGCTAAAAAGCACAAATGATAAATCATTTGCTATACATTCTCATGGTAATGTTCAAAGTGCAAAGAAAAAACAAATGAAAATCTCAAAAGTAATGTCATAAAATAGAACATGTGACATAAGGGACAACATCTTAGTGTGCTTGAGAGATAATGAAAAAATTTCCACGTTTTTGCAACACTTTTATTCATAGAGACGCTTAAAGAGCATTTGCCATCATGTAACAAACAATAATTTATTATCTAAACTTATAACGATTTTCCTCATTTTTTTAAAAACAAGGAATAATGACATGTTCGATTTAATGAATTCATTTGAAACTTTAATCAATAATAAAGCTTGTAAACATCATATATATAAATGTACATGTTTCCTTTCAAGTTAACTTATCACTTAAATACATTCTTATATGAATCAATTTGACAATTTAATTATTGTACAAGAAAATTGCCAAAAAGCAGGCATACAAAACCAACATATAACTTTACAACTTTTTCAAGAATAAAATGAAATACAATTGTGTCTCTTTATGATCAAGCCTTCAACATTCTCCAATTGTTAGAGGGAGAGCATCATTTGGGTGCTTTTCCATCAACCACATGTTGGTGGTCCCTCACACACCTCCCAATTGGAAGTGGCCCTGCCCTTCATGAGGGTAGTAGATAAAGAATTTTGCAAACACATCATGTCATCCAAGATCAAATATGGTGTACTGACTTTGTCACACACAATCTGCCATACAACTCTAGATGCCCTCTAGCTAGTAGACAACTCTGATTGACATGCAACCTATTAGACATTGTGAACTAACAATGCAAGTAGTAAATTGCATTACTTTGGCCAAAGTTTTATAATACAAGGTCACATTTGACTATGGACATGTGCATCATTGTTCACACCTCTATCTCAATCTTGTCAACAAAAGATAACATTAAACTCACACAAACATGTCATAGATACATCATATCAATATAACATAAAATAATGTATGTAAAATTGTTTTTTACTAACCAAAATATAATTGATTTGAAATTAGATTTGATTAAACCACATTTATCATGAGATGCAATTTCTAACTTTCTTCATTGAAAATACTTGTATTAAGGAATGGCATTACATCACTCAATTCAAGTTTCAAAAACAAGTGATAATACATATTTGTACACACACATATGTATGCATGTGAAATTTATATTTTTGTGATTGGATTATTAATTTCCCAAGATCATTGCCTTATTGATGAGTAATAATATTAAGAACAATTAGATCTATCTATCATTCTATGCATAAAAATGTTTACTCCAAAAACTAACATACATATGTATAGGATCCATTTATTACACATTCTCCTTAATAATAAATATTTCCCTAGTTGGGATGCTCTTATATCTTTCAAACTCGGATTGTCTTGCATATAAAACAACTTACAAATCTAAATACACTAAATTGTACATAGTATCATTAAACATACAACTTTATTAATGGACTAATAAAATATACAATCTTATTATACTTGAAACTATTTATTGACTGTTTTGAGGTTTAAGGAAATATATCAACTAGCTTAATAGTCACAAACATAATTGAATAAACATGTTTCCATAAGAATAGAAACTACCAAATGCTTTTGTTCTATCTTTTTCTTTTTACAAAGTAAAAAATATTGTTATTTAACATACAATAGGTTACTAACAATTCTATTTGGGTGTAGGTATTAGTCAACAAAATAACTATGGCTATTACTATCTTACTTCATGTTATGAAAGATATATCATATTAGTAACATAATGAGCAATGTGTTACAACTAATCAAAATACATTTCCAATTAATGGATCATAATGACTATTTAAAAAATGCCTTTTGCATTTAATTTAAATATATTGAAGGGTTACAATATCTCCCTTAAGTTTAGCTAAAAGCAAAGAAACTATATTTTATGATGACAAAGTAACAAATCCTCTATACATATTTACACTCAACAATATTTTGAATTATAGGGTCTGATCTATTTTGACCCTCATGTAGGCTTTACTCACAGAAGTGATAACTCTCTAATGGGTGAACTAGTTTGACCCAAATATGTATATTTAACCAACAACTATTGCAAAATTCATAAATATGGGTGAGTGAAATCAACCCAAATTCTCTGTTTATACATGCTACTATTTAAATATCTATATGGCATGGTTCACACCCCCAACAATATGATATTAAGATAAGCCTAAATTCAAACATTTGGCTATGTTTTCTTTATAAAACCATAATAATGTTGTGGGTATCCATTTTGTTAGGAAAATATGTGTTGTCCACTTTGTACAATGTTATAATGAATATTTTATTATTATGAGGTGCAACTAAGGGATCTAGAGATGTGTGCATCACATGAGTTAACATTCTTGAGACCACTTTGTGTGTTGTATGTAACATTGCAATAAATATTTAATGCAGGGTTGTACATTGGAAAAATATTTAATATTGGGAAAACTTAGTACCAAAAAGTAAATGTGGGGGTTAATGGCTTTGTAAGCTCATGGTATTAGTCACATGATTTTATGTAATACCACTTGGTGGTTTTGTGTGATCTTATGTTTATAAAAGCAAGCACATGGGTAGTTGTCTGAGGTTGGCTGGATGGCTATTGAGATCATCTCTTGTTAGCATTTGTGAGGGTTGAAACATGGCATGGGATGTGTGGTTACATGTTTGTTCACTTGGAGTACCTGTAGAGGGCTTGATGTTTCAATGATATTCATGGAGAACTCTAAAAATGTATTGTAATCTTTATTGTTGAGTAATACATGATTTATGGATGCTTTTGGAGGTTGGGTTTTAATCTCTTAAGGGTTTTTCTAGGGTATATCTTGTGTCATCTTTGATGGTATGTTGTTTATTCTTTTGCATATGGATTCTGAATACTTGTTTACATAGATTTTTCTACTTGGGTTATGTGGAAATTATCTTGGGTGGATACATATTTCTTTTTATTTGGTATCAGAGTTATGGTTGTGGTTTGTATAATCCTTGTTGGAGTAGATTTGGTACATAATTGAATCTAGGGCTTATAAGGAAAGAATGAAAACATTGCAAGGTATGAGGGTTTTATGTAGGTTATTTTTTGTAGATTTGGGTTTTGAGGTTGCAAATTTTGTGTTATTTTTGTAAATTTGGGTTGATGAATCTTTATTGGAAAAGGGTTTTTATATGGATGTTCACTGTGAGGGTTTTATAGGGGAAATGCTTAAGATGACCCATTTGGAAAAAACAAACCTCACCATTAGATCCAAGAGGTCTGAGATGTGAAGATGTACATAAAATTCGACTTATTTTTGTTATTAAAAAGAATGCATTTTTTTCTCTTTTCCCTTGTCGTACATTTGGACAACCTTTAATTTATTTTGCAAGTTGAAATAAATAAATAATTTTTTCCTCCAAAAATCTCAATCAAAAAAATAAAAAATAAAAAATAAAACTAAAATTAAGAGATAATAAAAGTTGGGGTTAGGGGGTCTATTGACCCCACACCAGCCCTTGGCCGTGCTTGCCAGCCGACAATTGCTAGGGCTGATGGGCTTTAGCTCTTAGGACTTAGGCCCTCGTTCCACTGGGGACCATGCGCCAAGCCCTACGGGGCTAAAATAAATTTCGCCAAATTTTAAAATCATAAAATTAGACCCAATTTAATTTTTGAATCAGGTTTGCCACCCCTATGGGTAGCATTGTCCGAGTGGCATTGCGGCCACTAGCCTGGCACCTAATAGCAAAATTTGGGCAACTTTTTCTTAAAGGCATAACTTTCATCTTAGGTTTCAATTTTTTGACTTCTTATAGTGTTGGAAAGATGGTTCCGAGCACTACACTGTGGTATCTGTGGTTTTTCCATTTTTTTGTTTTGATAGGGAAATGCTTGTTGGAAGTCAAATATTCTTTTCAGACTTGGTTAGGTCGTAAATTATGCTTATAAAGTAAAATTTGGACATCTTATCATCGATGGAAAACTTGTTCGAAGAACTACATAGTGGATCAAGTTTGGAGATGTTTGGGATGATTTATTTGCTATTATTTCCATCTAAGTTGTTTATGGGTTTTTGTGACTATAGTACTGAAATGTTGGGAAAGGGAATCCTTAAACATTAAGGGGGTGTTCTCTTTATTTATATCTTTCTCTAAGGGAATTTCATTAGGAAAGAGATCACAAGGTGTAAATATTGACTTTCAACCTCAATGGTGAGTCAATCAGACTTGGATCTTAGTCCTTAAGACAATAGGACAAATCTAAAACCAAATTAAAATGATTTGCATTGTTCAAACTAAATGAATTATAAGACCTAATACCTAAAATGCAAATTATTGAAAGTATAGAAACTGTAATCATAGTTTTCAGGCAAATTTGAGAAGGGTTAGGACACATATACCTATCACAAAAAGTAGGCTTTGAGCTCTATTGAAGGACAAGTTTTCCATAGGGCACATGGGTCTTGGTTAGGGCTTCTGAAAATACTTTTGGTAGTCCTTTGATGATGGATTTGAGACTCCCATTTTGCACAAGTTCCACTTTCAAAAAGTCAAAAATAAAGTCTCCAGCCTAGTTTCCATGGCTTGACAACAATGATGAAAACTTATGCAACAATGTAAAATTACTCGTCAAGATCTTAAATCCTTCTTCAACCTGTAATCTGCACATACATAAAGAGAAGATTTTTTTTGTTTGTTTGAATGGAGGTTTGGCTTATTCAAACCCCAAGTTTGGTAATTAAACCTTGATAGAAAGATAATGACAATGGAGAAGGAAATAATGAATGAACACTTGCTTGTTACAACTCACCAAACCTTTAATGGCTTCCCTTATCTAGGATTGGAGACAAACACATCTCTCCAAGGAACTTGATCTTGCTTTGCTTGATGGATTTGGACACTTGAAAATGCTTGGATGGTTTAGGATTAACAATGCATATTAGCCTTCACAAGATGGCATGAACACACATAATCTTGAACATGATGTTAGGATCTTGATTGTTGCAATAAATGACTAATAGATTTTCTCTTGAATTCTCTTGACAATGATATTTTCTCATGAAAGTTTTTATTTTAAACAAAGGTGGCAAGGCCACAAAAGGATTTTATTAATAAGTAAAGTGAGAATACATGAGCTATAAAATAGCAGAAACAAAAAAGGTCTGCATAAGAAGGTAGAGACCTCGAATTACAAAATTCCCCCATAGTAGGAAAGAGGAAGGTTGCAGACAATAGAATATTGCGAACTAGAGAACAAATAACATACAATCCAAAAGAGGCTCTCGAAGAGAACAAGGAGGGCATAAGTTCAAAATGGATCAGGAAGAAGACCCTAGAGATGGATGGGCTGGGTATAAACAAAACCAAGGACCCGTGTAATGACCAACTCAAAACTTGTTGAGGAGATGCGAAGACCCCATCAAGTTGTAGAAGAAATGTGTGGAAATGATGTCGAAACCTGTTTCCAAAAGTAGAAGGAAAAAATTGTGCTAGAGATCATGAACAAAGAAACCGAGGGTACTGCCAAAAACCTTAGAGATTTGATCAAAAGAAGTAGATCACAGAAAACCAAAACCATGAGACGAAATTTCAAAATAAGCAAAAGAGAAGCAGGGAAGAAAGCACAACCCCGAGATAAGTAGATATTTAAGAAGCACTTTCCTCTGAAGTTGCTATATTTGTAGGCAATGAAAAGAAAGGCTCTGCATGAGGCTCTATAAGAGCATGGTAGATGAGTAAACAAACAAATTATAAGAGTTCATAAATCAAATCACACACTGAATTCCCCAAGTGAGGTTTGAGATCAAGTAGACGAAGTTTAAGTTCTTGTGAGAAATCATTTACTAGACCATGTGCCATGAGACAAAGAAGTTTTAAGAGTATTCTATCTATGAGAAGATGTTCTCTACAAAGAACACCACCAATAAAATTTGTGCCCTGGAGTATATCATAGCTTTCGAGTGTCGATTGCAAAGTGGAAGGCGTGCATACATGTAGGAGCAAGTAAGTGATGGCTAAAAACATCACCATATCGACACTCCACAGGATGTCCATAAGATTTGAGACAAATCTTGATGCAAGCTCATATGGAAGTGCCATTGCATTGAGCTCCATCTAGTTGTAGCCTAGAATAATTTCCACTGCATCAAGTACTTGCTTGCAGTCAAGTGCAAAGTTTCTTCTTAGTTTATCTTTAGAGAGAGGAGAACTATCTTGAATTTTCAGAGTTCTTGAAGGATCTAAAACACAAAAGAGGCTATCCATTTGCAACTAGAAGGAAAGCCAGTCGAAACAAAAGAGTGTGAATGAAGATACAAATTTTACCAAATTTAAAAGGAATTTGGCCGCCATTAAAGCACTAGTGAGATCTCACTCATGTGAGCATTAACACCTTCAAATTCCTGATTGTACCCTTCAGAGGCAAAGGCCTTAGATATTAAATGTCAAAATGAGGTGTGTACCTTGATTCGCTAGCAATTTTCTAGACGTTGAAGGAAATTTCAACTTGGGAATGCTACATATCATGAGGCGAATTTACCTTTCCAAGGAAATAAATCTACTAAAGATGGTCTTGCCATTAGCAACAAAACCACCAATAATCCATAATTGTTAACTGAGCATGAAACCCAAAATTAAGATCACATGCCAAATTTGATAAGTAGCACATAGCCGCCACCAAAAGGAGAATCTTGGCAGACTTCATGAGAGAATAATTAATGTCAAAATCTTGCAAAACCAGAATTCCCTCACAAATGTGTGACACAACAAGATAGGCCCGTTAGTGTGGACACTTGTGAGGAAGGAGATGTCACCCAGCTGTACCAATAAGTATGAAATCTAAGAAATGTAGTGCCCTTTGTACAAGAAAGGCCAATTATTTCCAACCGAATGTGCATGGAGGCTTGATGATAGAGTACCAAAAATCCCATATTGATCACCATATGTACTTGTAATAATTAGCTGATAAAATAGCTCCATCCAAAGACAAAATATATTGGGAGCACCCCATAAATCCCTCACTAATGTCCAAAAAAATGAAACAAGTTCATAAATGCGGACACCAGTGAAGGAGGAGGTGGCAACCAACTGAGCCTTTGGAATATGTGGCGACTCATGTAATAATTGTAAATCTTCAACTATCTCAAATAACCCCCCTTATTTTTTATCTATCTCATATGACTGGGCAGTGATATATCCACAAGATAAATTGATTAAGGCCAAATATTTTCAAATGAAGAGCGACAATGATTGCAATTATTTTTAGAATTTGAAAATAAAAACAACTAACATTTCTTCAAGGAAATACTTGTGAATGAAATGGAGAACCCCAGAATTATCGGTTGGAATTCAAGGCTTTGGAAAAAGGCAAACACATTCCCATTTGGAGAATTCTCTATATTCAATTGAATCATCAATTGCCTTGTTAGCTAGAAAGTCTGCATGTGTATTCATTTCTCTATAGCAGTGAGATATTTGAAAAGATGAAAAATTTTCAAGTTATTTTAGAATATAGGAAAGAGTATAATCTAAGTGCCAGGAGTCCAGAACCCTTTTCTTAAGAGCCGATATTGTTACCATTGAGTCTCCTTCTATAGCAATTTGGGAAATAGAGAGTTTCTTGGCAAGATTCAAGCCTAAACTCAAAGCTTTTAATTCCGCTACATTGTTCGTTCCATCTGGTATTGTTCCACATGCAACACTGATGTAATCACCTTTCCAATCCCTTAATATAGCTGCTATGCTTGATTTACCTGGGTTTCCTCTCAAAGCTCTATCAAAATTTAATTTGATGAAGTTTTCGGTGGAGGAGACTTCAAATTGTCTTTGTTGGCTTTTTGAGTCTGTTGTGTAGTAGAGCCAACTCTTGGAAGCTTAATAAGCTGCCAATTTTTCTGTATTAAAGCATCCCAAGAAGAGAAGCAATTAACTTGGTGCACTTTTTCGAGTAGAGAAGTTGACAACACTTTCGAGATTGAAATTCCAATTTTATGCAAAACTTGAAATAATGTGGATGTCTTTTTTTTTCTGAAAATTTTGTTATTTCTCTCTAGCCATATATTCCATATTATTATGGAAGGGTAGATCTCCCATATGCAAGAAAAAGTAGAAGAGTTGGAAGGGAGAGGCCACAAAAATAAAATGTTGTAAAATGGAATTTTGGAGAGGGCCTGACCAACCCAGTTTATTCATTACCCAGGTCCAGCAGTGGTGAGCAAACTCACAACCCAGAAGCAAGTGATCTGTTGTTTCAAATTCTTTTCCACACATTATACATGAGAATAGAGGAGTGATTCCTAACTTGTCCAACCTCAACCCTGTTAAAATTCTGTCTTTGATTGCCAACCAAGCAAAGGCACCTACTTTTGGGAGAACATTCAGACCCCAACAAAGTCTTCTAGGCCATTTGTTCTCATGATTTCTCAACACTAGAGTTATATCCATCTTTGACACTATATTGTCCCGACTTTGATTTTGTCCAGATGATTTCATCTTGTTTTTTGGAAAGTATGTGTCTTTTTGCAAGTCCACCTTTTAATGAGGAGTTAAGATTAGCAGGGGCATGTAGAAAATTAAAATCTTTCTAGTTTATTGTATTAGGATCTGAAGGATTAGCTTCAAAGTAGTCACAAACCTTGATAGCCCATTTAGCTTTGAGCAGAATTTCAATTTGTTTCCAATCACCAAGTGATCGTAGAAGTTTGTGGCCATTCCACACATCATCCCAAAAGAGAGATTTTTCCCCATTGTTAATTACCCAAGAGAGATGGGGAAGAATGATTGATTTGTAGGAGATAAAATTCTAGATTTTTTTACCCTTAGGTAGATTCTTTTGGGTAAATATTCTTTCCCTTTCTTGAGAATCCAAATATTTATACTTCATTATTTGGCACCATCTTGAATCAAGCCTATTGTATATTTTCCATACCAATTTTGCACCAAGAGCTTTATTCTATAGAGAGATGTCTCTTACTCCTGCTCCACCCTTAGTTTTAGGTTCACAAATAGACTTCCAAGCAACCAAAAGAAGTTTCTTTTTTGAAGTTACATTTTTTTTCCAAAGAAAGTCTTTGAAGACCTTTTGGATACTCTTTCCCTTTCCTTTCGGGATATTTAAGACTGACGTGACATAGATTGAGAGTGAACAAAGGATAGATTTTAGCATTAACAATTTTCTTGCAAATGAAAGCCACTTTGATTTCCAAGTGATATCTTGTTTGATATTGAGGAAATTAAGTTGTCCCTGAAATCATGTTTCTCTTTTCCTGAAAAGAATGGTATACCTAAATATTTATAGGGAAGTGACCGGTAATGAAAACCCCAAAATTTTGTTATTTGGGATTTCACAATAAGATGGACATTCAAGAAGAATATTTTAGATTTATCCGAATTGCAAATTTTACTCGAGTGAGAGCAATAATCTGTGATTATCCTTTTAATTACTTTAGGCTCTTCCATTGTGGCTTGACCCATTAGGAGGGTGTCATAGGAAAAAAGGGAGTGAGAGATAGGACTAGGGAAAGGATGAACTTGTAATCCTTTCCATTGTCTAGATTCTCGAGTAGAAATCATGGATTTGCTCAATCCCTCAACCATTAAAATGAAGAGAGATGGAGATAGAGGATCTCCTTGTCTCAATCCTTGTGAAGGAGCGAAGAATACATAAGGGCTTCCATTTATGATTACTGAGAATCTAGCACTAGAAATGCAGGAGTGGATCCACTTACACTAACTATTGTTGAACCTAAATTTTCTTAAAATTTCCTTTAAGAAATCCCAATTTACTCTATCATATGCTTTTGATATGTCTAATTTAAGAACCACTGCTGGGGATTTTTGTACATGATTGAATGAAGAGCTTCATGAGCCAAAATTGCCTCTTCGAGAGTATCCTTCCCTGGAACAAAACCCCCTTGTTCATCAGAAATGATGAGGGGAATCAACTTTGCAAGGCTGGAGGAGATAGCCTTAGTAAAAATCTTGTAAATGGAATTATAGAGTGCTATCAGTTTGAAGTCATTGAAGGATACCGGGTCTGGTTTTTTCGGTATCAGAGTAATGAAGGTGGACTTCAACTCCTTTAAAACATTTTTGTATCTTCTTGATTCCTCCAGGGCTAAAAGAATATCTTCCCTACAAAGTCCCAACATTTTTGAAAAAAAAAGATTGTAAGACCGTCTTGACTTGGGACTTTTTTCGCATCCATTGAAAACACCACAAATTTAATTTCTTCTAGGTGAATTCAACCATTATCATTTTATTCTGATTAGGGGATATCAAAGAAGGAATATTGTTGATAATTGAGTTGTTCTCAAAAGATTTATGGGCTGTTTCTGGAGCCAATAAGTTTTTGAAATAAGATATTGCTTCCAGACTAATATCCTTCTTCACACTAAGTGTATTCCCAAATGAGGAATGAATTGAAAAGATCTTGTTTGACTGGCGGCACAACTTTTTTGAAGCATGGAAGAATTTTGTGTTTTTGTTGCCTTCTTTTAGCCAGGATTCTCTTGACTTCTGTCTCTAGTAGCATTCTTCATGGGCAATAATTTCATCTAGATCTTCTTTTAATAATTTCTCTTTTTGATAGTTTTCATTATCCATGCCTGTTTTGATTACTATCTCATAGAGTTCAGATAATTCAAATTCAATGCGCTTTTTTTTTCAAAAATATATTTTTGAAGTGGTTGTTATTCCAGTCTTTAATCTTATTTTTAGATATTGCAGTTTTTTGCATAACTGGAACATCCTTGTTCCATTAAAAAATAGGCAGTTTTTCCACCTCTCCTTTACTAAGCTGATAAAACTTGTGTCACGGAACCACATAACTTCTAGCTTAAATGAACTTTTGGAGAGACCTCTATCTTAAAAAATCAAGAGGGAGATTGGGAAGTGGTCTGAGCCTACTAAAGTGTGAATTATTGATGAGAAATCCTAAGAAGCTCATAACTAGCTATCTGATAAAAGAAAGTGGTCAAGCTTTTCAGCGATCTGAGAATTTTTTTTCTCTTGTTTGTCCGAGTAAATGTCCCATTTTTCATAGGACAATCATATAAATTATTTGATATGTTGAAATTGTTGAAGTTATCCATTGAAGCTACCAGGGGTATTATTCCTCCATTCTTTTCTAAGAGATTTCTAATTGCATTAAAGTCCCCCACTAATATTTTGAACTCTTTATTGTTTGCAGTAGAGCTAAGAGAAATGTGTTTCTAGATTTATCGCTTGCCAAAAATAGAACATGGGCCATATATGTTAAAGATCCAAAAAGAAACATTTGTTCTTAAACACATAACCGGTGCTGTTATCCAGTTAGCCTTTGATTCAAATTATGTTACCAAAATTTTGGGAAGAGGAAACAAAAGAGCATGCATGGTTTGAAGCATAATTTCGTTTGTGTAGGGAAAAGTTTTCTCGAGATCTTGGGTGTTGTTGACTTCGCCAGGAAGGGTTTCCATTCGATGAAGCCAACCCTAGCATTTCCTCCAGTCGAATGGAAGTAGGAACCATTCTTTTGGGAGTTCGTATGACTGAATTTCAATGAATACCGATGACTAGGGTTAGAAGTGTGATCATAAGATGCTTTGGCCCGAGAATCCTTAGGGTATTTTAGAGTTTTCAAAATGCCTTGATCATACCATGGAGGCAGGTTCATATTGTATGATGGAAGATGGGGCCTTTCAAGATCTTCATGGTCTTCCCAATGCACTCGTTTTCCCCGTGCATGATGTAGATCTTGCACCGCAGGGTCTCATTTCACAGATGCCATAATTCATATTTTCTCATGAAAGTTGCTCATTAAGTGTTCTTAGATTTGAATTGATAAAAAATACTATGTATTTATAGGTGTTTATGTAATTTGTCAAAAATTAGATTCTAAAATTGGACAATTGCAAATTGAATTTGAATTAATAAAATACCACCAAAAACATATTTAAAAATTGGTCCTAGGACTTAAAGGGGACCCATGCTTCAATGTGATTTAATTATTGATTGCATTAACTCAATGCTAGTTTCTCTTTCAGAAAATGGGAATAACAAGGATTTGGAATGCACAATTTGATAAATTAGAAGCTTAATTAAGTCCAATAAATTAAGGGACCCAAACATAGTGTGAAATTGTAAAGGTATACAATTTCCTACACTACAGGTACTTTTGTGAGATTATGACTATTCAAATTTGGGTGATTTGGTGTTGGAGTGATTTTATAATCACATGCACATATTTGATTAATCTCGTTTGACATGGTTATCAGTATATTGTTGGATTTGTATGTTACCATCTATCGGCTCGAAAGCATTATGAACCAATCCAAATGCAAAAATATGACTTATAATTTCAAAGACATAATTCTTGACTTTTTTTGTTATATCTAGGATATGGGTCCGATCGAGCGTGCCAAATTATGGATGATGGAAATGTGAATGAAAAAATGAAATCAACATATAGATTCACACTTTCACAATCACGTAATGAATTTCAAAATCTTGGCTCAAAATATAGAATTTAGATAACAAGCAAAGACGTCACAAGTAAAATATTGGTTTACTTTATTTTTGGTTCTTCAAAGTAACAAAATTGTAGGAGTTGAGAAACTACAACGCCATAGGAGCCCAATGATCTTTGCAAGCTGAGAAAACCTATTACAGGGAGAAGCAAAGAGAAGCAACAAGAACATAGTAAAATTGCTCAAAAAGATGGAGCTCTGTATTCAACAATCTGTAAAAGAGAATAATTACAAAAGATGAGTTTTCAACCACATATAGGTCAAAAATCCCTAAAAGGATAACACATTTAATAATTAATATAATTATTAAATGTCTTATTATGCAAACTCAGGTGAAATGTTAAGAAGGAGATAAAGGTAATTTAATTAACATGATTAAATTTAAGCCTTTACTCTAACACCACCCCTTAAGATGAGCAAAAGTGTAGCTACAAACATATGCAAGAAAGCAAAGGTAACTACAATGCAAGAAAGTAAACTTGGGTCCCAACAACAAGGCCAGATAAGGTACCCAATTACAACCAAATCTCTGTAAAGTGGAGAAATAGAGAAAACCTCATGGGAAAAACTCTACTCCAAAAAGAGAAAAAAGCATGCTAAAAAAACATGAAAGAAGGAAGGAAGGCCTCACTGAGACCCCCCAAGGACAACTTCCTTCACCCCAAGCATGGAGCGCAACTGAAGATAGCGCAGTGATGCCAAAGGTTTAGTGAATATGTCTACAACCTGCTCCTCTGTAGGAGTGTACTCCAAGATGAGAGAACCATCCTGAATCAACTGCCTGATGAAGTGCATGTGGATTTCAATGTGCTTAGTCTGCTGATGCTCCACTGGGTTGCGAGAAATATGAATGGCACTCTGATTGTCACACCAAAGCATAGTGGGACTATCAGGAGGAAACCCAAACTCTATCATCAACTGTCGAAGCCATAAAACCTCCTGACTAGCTAACACTACTCCTCGATACTTAGCCTCTATAGATGATAATGCAATAGCTGACTGCTTCTTGCAAGACCATGTAATGGGACCTGAACCAAGGCAAAAAACAAAGCCAAAAGTAGACTTCCGATCATCGACATCACCAGCCCAATCTGAGTTAGTAAAGCCAACAATGTGAGGGGATCCTGATGTGTAGTGAATGCCATAATGAGTGATGCCCCGAATGTACCTCAAAATATGTTTGGCTGCTTGCCAATTACTCTCATGTGGATCATGTGAGAATCAAGAGACAAGGCCAACCACAGAGGAAAGATCAGGACGTGAGTGTGTCAGGTACAACAAACTGCCAACCAACTGTCTATATAGAGTAGTATCCACGGAAGAATTAGTACAAGTGGAAGACAACACCTGACTGAAAAGGTGTGGGGGCAAGCTTGCAATCAAGCATGCCAAAGCGCTAGAGCATATTAAGAGCATACTTCTGCTAAAATAAGGAAATCCCATCCAAAGATATAATAACCTGTAGGCCCAAATAATAGTGCAAAAGTCCAAGATCTGTCATCTCAAACCGCTCCATCAAAGCTCGCTGAACATCCTGAATCATGGAAGATGAGCTACCTATAATGATGAGATCATCGACATATAGCACAAGAATCAAAAGATCACCCTCCTTACGCTAAATGTACATCATGTGATTGGAATGGCAACGTGTGAAGTGAGTGGAAAGCAAAAAAGAGTCCATCTTCTCATACCAAGCCCGAGGGGCTTGTTTGAGACCATATAATGAACGCCAAAGTTTGAAAACCAAAGAAGTGTCCTGCATAAAACCCTGAGGCTGCTCCATATAGATCTCCTCATGTAGGTCACCATGCAAGAAGGCACTCTTCACATCCATCTGAAACATTGACCATCCATGTGAAGTTGGAAGTGAAAGTACAAAGCAAATAGAATTCATCTTAGCAACAGGGGCAAAGGTCTCGGAGTAATCAATACCCTCCACCTGAGAAAAACCCTTCGCAACAAGACGAGCCTTATACTTATCAATATAACCATCTGCAGCATACTTGGTACGGTACAACCACTTGCATTGAACCAACTTTCTTCCCTTAGGAAGAGGACAAAGATCCCAAGTATGATTCTTCATCAAAGAAGAATACTCCTCATCCATAGCCTTATCCCACTCAAGGTGACCTGTCGCCTCTGAAAATTTTTGAGGATCATCCAAAATGGCATGACTCAAAAGACTAGAACTAGATGTCTGAGCACGAGTATGACGAGTATCTGAAGGATCACCTGCTAAAGAACCAACTGCATCAATAGTGACACGGGCCCACCTAGGAAAAGACGGAGCAACTGGTGGTGGTGGAGATGGTGGATCATCATCTACATCATCGTCAAGAGATAAGTAATCCTCAAGTGATGAAGAGGGAGGAGTAGGCAATGAGGGAGAAGCTGGTGATGGAGAATCCATCTAAGGATAGCACTCATCAAACTAGACATCTTGCCGAAACAAGACCTCTCTGAAATTAGGATCAAACAACCTGTACGCCTTAACATCCTCACAGTAGCCAACAAATATGAGTGGTCGGCTCTTCCTCTCCATGGATTTCCTCTGAGCATTAGGAATAAATGCCCAAGCCTCACTATCAAAAACTCAGAATGTAGAAACATCAGGCTTGACATGGGTCCAAGCCTCCTCAGGAGTCATATGTCGCAATGCCTTATGAGGCATCTGATTCTAAATATAATTGGCACAATTGATTGCCTCAGCCCAGAAGGAAAAACTCATAGCTCGAGACTGTATCATACAATTTTCCATCTCCCATAAGGTTCTGTTCTTTCTCTCAACGACACCATTCTGCTGAGGGGTGTAAGGGACTGTAAACTGATGCTGTAAACCACGCTCAGTGCAAAAATCTGTAAAATCCTGATTAACATATTCCCCCCCATTATTTGTGCGTATCCTCCTGATAGAAAGTCCAAATTGCTTCTCCACAAATGTCTTAAAAATACTGAATGAGTCTAAGACATCAGACTTTTACTTAAGAAAGTACACCCATGTACGTCTGGAGAAGTCATCAATAAAGGTGAGCACATAGTGGGCCCCTGAAAAGGAAGGAGTTGGAAAGGACATAAGATCACTGTGTACGAACTGTAGGGGTGCCCTAACACGAGTAGCTCGACCCTTAGGAAAAGGATCTCAATGATGTTTGCCAAGAACACAACCTCGACATACACCATCAGTACAAGAAATCTGTGGGAGCCCAATCACAAGTGCCTGAGTACTCATCTGCTGTAAATATCTGTAATTGACATGGCCAAAACGCTCATGCCAAAGCCTGCTCACTGAATTTGCATGTGCGATAAGAGAAGAACCAACAGTGTCTAAACTCTCAAAGCCATCAAATCTATATAAGCATGATGTAGAATCCACACTTCCAGTAGCCACAACCAAGTCAAGATCGTGAAGGTCTCAAATAACCACATCATGTGGTGAGAACTCAACTATCTTACCAGAGCCAGAGTGGCAAATCTGATAAACAGATAGAAGGTTTGTCAAAATTTTAGGAACCAGAAGCACATCTTGAAGACAACCACCATCCAATGAAACAGTACTTGAACCCTGAACTGAAAGTTGTGCGGAGTCACCAACTGCAATCTATGAAGTAGCACTATGAGCAAGTGCAGTGACTAAATCCTCTGAGTGTGAGATATGGTGTGAAGCACCAGAGTCAATAATCCATGTGGATCCTAAAGATGAGGCTCATGCAGAAAGAGCATGACCTTTCCCCGTGGATGGAGGAGGCTGAGGTGAGGAAATATGATGCTGCTGCATGGCTTCCTCCAAAGCCTCTAATCATTTCCAACACCTAGAAACTGGATGTCCTTCCTTGCCATAGAAACTACAAGGATCACCTGGATTCTTCTTAGTCTTGGAGGAAGACTCACCAGACTTAGAAGATTTACCCTGTTTAGGATTGGACTATGGTTTTGAATTTGTTTTAGGTGGTGGCTTGGAGGAACTCTCACTACCAACTGAATCTGTCTTCGGCTTCTATTTCCCTTTGGATGGCTGAGCAACCAATGTTTTATTCTTTGATCCAGGAAGAGTATCCAATTGTGTGAGCTTGGCCTTCTCTCATGTCAATCGATCACAAAATACCTCAAGAGAAGGCATGGTAAAATGTGGACCTAAAGGATCCATGGTGGAATAGAAGGTAGAAGAGAAAATCTGAAAGGATCCTCGAAGCTTAGATAGAATCAGGTAAATGCACTTTGTATCTGTTTTGTTTTTACCACAACCCTGTAACAAAGATCTGAGAGATTTGAATTTCATAAGGAAATCCTCAATAGAAGGAAAGGAATCAGGTACCAAAGTGGTCAATTCTACCTCAATCTGAAGTGCTCGAAACTAATTAATGGTGCCAAAAAGTGTTTCAAACTTCAACCACATAGCTCGAGGAGTTGCACAACCCTTGAGATGAAAGAGAAGACTGTCTGAAACATGCAAGGATAACAACCCCATGGCCTCATCCATTCTGTTCCTGTGTTGAATGATCTCAAATTGATGTTGCAACTGAGGTTGAACATCAGCCAAACATGACCATAAAAATTTGGACATGAGAAGTCTTGTCATATGTGCCTTCCAGGTATGATAATTGTGTGGGGAAATATGCTCAACCGAAGAAGAGTCTGCCATTAAACCTTGCACCTGTGCCTGCTTATTTTTTTATTATTATGTGATCTTTCAAAATAGACAAAAGATGCAGAAGGGTTTGATTGTTTTGAGAGTTTTGGTGTTTTGGTTTTTTGATGGAAAATACAGAAAGCAAGAAAAAACACCCCCCACAATACGAGAACCCAAACCCCAGTACAATTTTTAAAGTTGAAAAGCTTGAAAAAGAAAAAAATGCTTCATACAAAATTCTATGTACCTGGTAAATTCTTGATGAAAAACAGTTACTGTTCTGGAAAGAGCATGATAAGAGTGTTCCGATGCCTACTCGTTTTCGAAAAACGGACTTTGTATGCAAAAGTTATGGCTCTGGGAGTGAGAAAAGCTTCATCTGACTTTGACTGAGGAAAAAATCATCAAAACAGAAAAAAATGAAAATTACACCTACAACATCAGATCGGCGCCAGAATCAGCTTTCCAACGGTATCTCGTTTGAAAAAAACGGAGATCATACACCCATTTTATACCTGATTTACTGAAAGCTCCTGAAAATGCACAAGAAGGTCATCTAGAGTCCTCAGGGGCTAAAAAAATAGACCTTTGGTCTGGTGGGCGACCAGGGGCTGGGTGTCAGATCCGGTGGCCGGGCTTGGTGAGCCGGGCGAGCTGGACCAGAGTGCAGGCATTGGAGCATGGGCGGTGGAGCTCAGGTGGCGGTCAACAGGGCGGTAGAGGAGGCTAGCTACCGACAGGCAACATAGAGGGGCAGAGACCATCGAGTGGAGTGGCGCGATAGTGGCCAGCGAGCGGCGGGCGGCACAGAAGAGAATTGGCGGAGACCGCCGGTTGGAGCAGCATTGAGGTGGCTCGTGGGTGGCCGCCGGGCAGAACCTGGGCGGCGGAGGCCTTAAACACTGGCTGCGCAAAAAGAATAAACAAAAAACCTAGTTTTTTATTTTATTTTTTAAATTTTCACCTCGTAAATTGTGCCCTGAGGCTGTACGACCTTGGGACCTAAAAAATTTGCCTTCTGGTGCAACTGTGCTCAAATAGGGCATGCCATATATGAAAATATGGGTTTTTGGATTCATTGAGTCCAACCGTGAGGTCAGTTTGGGCCCAAGATGCACCCAAAAATCAAGCACCCTCTGTATCTGGCAAAAGAAGCCCTGAAACCCCAGATCTGCTTCCAATGCAAAATTTCTCAAAACAAGAACAGGTAGCTACAGATTTGAAGCTCTGATACCATGTAGGAGTTGAGAAACTACAACGCCATAGGAGCCCAGTGATCTCTGCAAGCTGAGAAAACCTATTATAGGGAGAAGCAAAGAGAAGCAACAAGAACACAGTAAAATTGCTCAAAAAGATGGAGCTCTGTATTCAACAATCTGTAAAAGAGAATAATTACAAAAGAAGAGTTTTCAACCACATATAGGTTAAAAAGCCCTAAAAGGATAACACATTTAATAATTAATATAATTATTAAATGTCTTATTATGCAAACTAAGGTGAAATGTTAAGAAGGAGATAAAGGTAATTTAATTAACATGATTAAATTTAAACCTTTACTCTAACAAAAATATGAAAGAATAATAATGATATGATGCAATGATAATGATAATGATAAAATATTCAAATACAAATGATACCTATGCTTGACAATGATAATGATAAATACTTGATAATGCTTGATAGTGCTTAAGTGATAAATGTGTTGTAATGAATTTGATAACAAAAGTGCTAGGGGGTTTGAATGAAAATGGAAGTTTTTTATTTATATGCTTCACTTTAAATTTGATCAGTGGTGCAGATTAATTTGAAAGGTCAATGGATAGGAAAATTCAAGATAGTGCAGAATTTATAATCTGAATTAGTGTAGAACTTATAATTTTAATTTGATGGAGTTAAAGTTAGAAGAATTAAATAAAAATGATAGTTGGATTAGAAGAAAATATGTAATTTAAATAATTTTTTTAATTTATTTAAAAGAGGAGTGTTAATTGATGGGCTTGGATAATAGCTAGTTTTCTTCCATTTAGTTTATGTTTTTTAACATTTTAATCCGCTAAATTTATCAAAAATTATGAACCTTATACATCTTTTATGTCTTTCATGCATCCTAAAGCAGACTTTAATATGTGGAAATATAATTATGATGTGATGGTATTTGCATGCATGGATGTGTGAATGTTTATGAAATTCAATGTGATTCTGTGTTTAATTCATGGTTGTTAATGATATGTAAACTTTAGATGAAATTAATCTCTTGTAGTCGAAACTGTAGCCTACAACAATTGGATTGCCATCCAACAAAAAAAAGATCACAATAGTTGTAGGGGAGAGTCCATAAATGCTGAAAACATGATAGTGCTAGGAAGAATGGGAGTGATCATTGAAATGGTCAACCGTGAGTCATCAAATCATCGAATAAGATGACAGGAGGAAGAAGGAGTCTACTTTGATAAGGAAAGCCATGATGTGACAGTTTTCATGGAGCACATATCTGCAAACCGTTAGGGCAGAGTTTTAGTTTTACTTCTCTTCTTCTGTCTATTTCAATTATGGTATTTAGTTACAAAACTAGTCCTCTCCCTATTCTTGAGGGAGTTTGGACATAAGCATTTAAATTCTATTTTCAGTCCTTGTGTGAATAAAACTCCTCTTGCGCCTACATATTGAGATCGATAGTTGAGGAGTAGATCTAGTTTAGGATATAGTTTCTAGTTCCAATTTTTATTTTTATTAGACAATACTTCATTGTTAGTTTTTCTGTTAGTTAAGTTGCAATGGATATGTACTTCTGAATGGGAAATATGTTGAAGATTCTTGTCATATTGTAAGAAGTTCAGTTTCTATGCAATAAAGGAGTTTCAATTTATTGTCATGATTAGTTGATCTAGTAGTGTATATTTGATTTTTCCCTATGGGCACAACAACTCGAGCAAGGGCCACTCGAGGTACTGCCAACCCACCTTTTTTGTTATTAGACTAGATGTTATATTACTGTATTCATTTAAAAATAATTCTCAATTATATGCATATGAATGATACTTTATAACAACACATTGAGTCAATCTCTGAAGAAGTTAAGAAGTTAGGAGTCAGAGTTAGTAATGTCAGTTAGTTGCAAAGTTTAGATTTAGTAGTTGATAGTTACAGTACTAAGCCAAAGATACCCATAGCATAAGTGACATATTAAGTTATTTCTCTTGTTTTGCAAGTTAACGCTTCATTTCCTTTTTCTAGCCTTTATTTTTTTCTGTACATGTGTAGACTACCTATATTGATATAGGTTGTGTGGAGTCCAGGAGTGCACATACAGTGCCAACATCATCAAAATCTTACGAAGTCGTGGTTGATAATTAAATGAAGCCTTTGTGAGGGTTTGGCGAAGTGTTCATTTAGGAACCTATCCCTTGAATTATGTGTCTACTCATGCACCAAGTTGACTAAACATTAGAAAGGCCTTACATTTTTGGCGTCATTGTCAGGGATGGTGCTACATTTAGGATTCTCCTATGTAATTTCAAGCTTTCATAGTTTAGTGTTTTGCTTTTAACATTAGTATAATTAGGTTTTAATCATCAATACAATTTTTTTTTACTAACAATGCGTAGGAAACGTTGATCCAAAGAGTCACAACCATTGTACACGGAGGGAGTGCGATGCTCTAGGAAGATTTCTCCCATCAACACACAAAGTTATAGAGTATACTGGTGGAAAAAGTGAACAAAGTGAAGGTATTCCTGAAGAAGAATCATCCTTGACACTAGTACCCACAATAGACACAAAGAAGGCTTCCCACATACACATACACATTATGGGTGATGCAGCAGTGGAAGACCCACTAGAGCATGTAACCTTTGAGTTCCCCATTTACAACTAGGAGAGAGCAATTGCTTTGAAGAAAATACCTCCTTCAACACTACTTTTCTTCTATGGGTTGGTCACAAAGGATCTAGATACCTTCCTTTTTGAGTTTGATGTGCTATGCATAGGTTATGATTATACCACAAATGCACATAGGCTCAAATTGTTCCCAACAACACTGAAGGATGTTGCTCTAAGATGGTTTATGGGTTTGGGAAGAGATTTTATTCCAAATTGGAATTCCATGAAGACAAAGTTCTTGGAAAAGTACTGAGATTACTGTAGAGGTATAAATAGAAAGAGAGATGACATTTTCAGGATGTCATAAAAGGAAGATGAATCCTTGGAAGACTATATGGAGAGGTTTCAATTTTTCCTTAAGAAGTCCTACCAAAATAGACTCTTTGATGAGTCTATAAAGTTGATATTCTTGAGAGGGATTAATGAGGATTGCATGGATGCACTTAGCCTAATTGGGGTAGGAGATATCTTTGAGGCACCATTTGAGGAAATTCACAAAGCATGGAGGAACTATTCAAGGTCTTTCACTAAGGAGGTTAGAGGAGATATGACATCTTCCATTAGCAAACCATCCAATGGATTTTCTAGAGTAGAACAAATAAATATTCTTTCAAATATGAAGGAGGATATCGTCAACCATCTGGCTACACAATTAGATACCCTCAATGTGAAAAAGAAGCAAGAAGAGGAAAAAAAAACCCCTACAAAATATTTCCCACATTATAGATAGAGGACTAATTGCAAATGTAAGAAGGTGGCAAGTATCTCTGAGGAGAAGCAAGGAACATCAAACTTTCATACGTTAGAAGGTGAAGATGGACAAGTATTATACATAGCTCAAAGGAAACCATGGCAACCAAGAGAAGGTATGCCCCAAGATCCTTTGAATTATAACATTTCATTTCCTAGTAACAATACAAATTTTCCTAGTTGGAACCCTCAATCTTGGGTCAATATGCAAAACCAACAATGGCCAATGCTTCAATCCAATTGGAATCAACAATAGAAAAACATGTGGCCATCACAAAATTACCAAGGATCTAACTATAATTCTCAATGGACACCCTAACAAAATCAATGACAACCTTAGTGGCAAAGAGGTTAGCAATGGTAAAATAAAAACATGAATTATCAATAGATGCAACAACCCTTGCAACCACAATAGCAAGCCATTATGCCAATCCCAACAAATCTAGTACCACAGTTACCTAGAGCACCTCAACTGCGAGCTCAACCTGCACCTAACCACAATAACAAGCCTATTCAACAAGCTTCTACTAATGAAGCTACTCAATGCCCTACTTATGGGGTTGAGGTGAGTGATGTCCACCTCAGATCAGGGAAAATGTTGGATGGTACTTCATCTCCTCATATCACTAAATTGGTTGATGAGAAACCCCCAATACAGACCTTGGACAACCAACCTAAGGAGCTTGAGTCAAATCAAGTTAACCCAACTAGTCCAAGTCTAGAGCCTCCATTCCTTGAAATATTAGCAGTTCAAAAGCATCAAACACAAGCTGAAATTGACCTATTGGGACAAATTAAGGATTTTTGCATCAAAATATCACTTATCTAGGAAATTAAGGAAGTTCCTATATATACTAAAATAGTGAGAGAACTATGCCTTAAAAATTTAGGCAGGAAGCGAAAAGACCCTAAAACTATACATGTCTTAGGACAACTTGCATACATTATGTTGGAAAAAATAACTCTCCCCAAGTATATAGACCTTGGGAGCCTTGTAGTGGATGTCAAGATAAATGGAACTCTCATTAAGAACACCTTAATTGAATTAAGAGCAAATATTAATGTAATGACCAAAGAGACCATGAAGTTATTGAAGTTAATAAAACTCATACCTACACCTACTATTCTATAGTTGGTAGATAGGTCCATAGTTAAACATGAGGGTATCATTGAGGACTTGGTAATAACATTGGATTCATGGGAGTACCCTGCAAAATTTATGGTATTACAACCTAAAGCTAATCTTGTAGGCTATTCCCTCATTTTAGGTAGATCTTAGTTGGCAACAAAATATGCATTCATAGGTTGCAGGTATGGGAATATGATCATCTCCAATGGAAATGTGACTAAGAAATTGGTCTTTTATCCACCATCCCAACCACATGTAGACCTAGAACAAACCATTTGGGCTACCCTGGATGAGGAATATTAGTACTCCTTACAAAGCTTTATGACTATTAAACACAACCCCTTGTTAGAAAACCAAGATGAAGATGATTTAATAGCAAACATCATGAAAAAAAACTATGGTAAGGATCTGCAACATCATGACTATCTAACATGTCTGTAGGATCCTCTACAAAATATGATCCCTACCAATTCATCTGAGTCAATTTGCCAAATTTTCCACACTTTGTTACCACACCAATGTGTTCCAAATATAGCAGAACTTAACCAATCATCTATTCAAACAACATCATTGACTTTAGAGATAATGTCAAGTAAAACAATAAATGTTAACAATCAATTGAATGCTATTTGTTGATGAATGTGTTGCAAGAACACACAACAACCTTTGCATGGGATTACCATGAAATTAAGGGCATAAACCCAACATTATGCATGCATAGGATTAACATCAATGATGGTTTCAAACTGGTTAGACAACCCCAAAGGAAGATTAATCCTACAATCCATGATATAGTTAAATTAAAATTGCAAAAATTACTTGATGCAGACTTTATCTATCCCATCTCTTATAGTCAATGGGTCACCCCTAGTAATTGTCGCTAAAAGGAGAAAAGTGGAGAGTGTGTGTAGACTACTGAGAATTGAATGCTACTACTAGGAAGGACCACTTTGCACTCCCCTTCATTGACCAATTATTTGATTTATTAGTAGGCAAGAAGTAATTTTCCTTTTTGTATGGATTTAGTGGCTATAATCAAATTAAGATAGCACTAGAAGACTAGGACAAGACAACTTTCACATGCCCTTGTGGTACATATGCTTATTATGTCTTGCCATTTGGGCTATGCAATGCAACAACCACCTTCCAGAGGGTAGTATTGAGCATATTCTTAGACTTTGTACATGATTCCATGGAGGTTTACATGGATGATTTCACAACTTATGGGAATACCTATGATGAAGCACTTGGAAATTTAGAGAAGGTACTAAAGAGGTGTCAAAGAAAATTACTTAGCTATTATTGGCCAATTATTCATAAAGATGCAGTAAAATACACTAGGGACTATGATAGATGTCAAAGAATGGGAAGGCCAACAAAAATAGATGAAATTCCATTGCAGCCATAGTTAGCAATCACCATTTGAAAAATGGGGACTAGACTTTATTGACCCAATGTTACCAACATCAAACAACAAAGAGTATATACTGGTCTACAAAGATTACCTTACAAATTGGGTGGAGGTTAAGGCTTTACAGTTTGCAAGAGATGGGAATGTGGCAAAGTTTCTATATGAAGACATATTCACAAGATATGGAGTTCCAAGAGAAATTGTCACAGACTAAGGACCTTAGTTTATATCAAAGTTGATCACAAAATTGGTTCAAGAATATGAGATCAGACACAAGAAGTCCACACCTTATCACCCTCAAGCAAATGGGCAAGTGGAAGTCACCAACAGGGAAATTGAAAACATCCTCACACAGATAGTGCAAATTCATAGGAAAGACTGGGCATCCAGATTATCTGAGGTAGTTTGGGTTTATAGAACAATTTGGAAGACCACATTAGGTTTTACACCATATGAACTAGTGTATGGGAAGAAAGTAGTAATTCCTATGGAATTTGAGTATAAAACATTGAGGACAATAGTTACATTGGGCAAGGATTTTTCAACAACACAACAAGAAAGATTGCATAACCTGAATGCATTGGATGAAATCAAAATGGAAGCCATACACCACATTGAAGTTGTACAAAATCAAAGAATTCATTGGCATCATCAGTTCATTAAGACAAAGGAATACAGTGCAGGTGATTGGGCTTTGCTTTATGACTCTGGATACAAATATTACAAAGGGAAATTGAAAATCAAATGACTTGGTCCATATGAGATAAAACAAGTATTTCCGAATGGGGTAGTACAAATACAAACAATTGATGAATTAAGGTTCTCATTACTGGTTAATGGACACAGGTTAAATCTTTACAATAAACCAATACAAAAGGATGACTTCTTACATTAATTCAACTTTTTGAACATACAAATGAAAATTCAACAACAAAGATAACAAGCTCTACAAATGAATCAATAGACAAGCTACACAACTCGCCTACTGATGTTCCATAGGTATAATTTTCTCATATTTCACGTGCACACACTACATAGGTGGAAAACAACAAAATTAAATTTCTGAGACACTCACACAAGCAACAAGGACCTGCAATAACACACATGAAGGCAGCAAACTTATAAAAGGGACCTGATACTGCAAGCGCACGTAGCACTTGTCTACCTGACATTTTTATATTATATCCACTTTCACTACATTCCTATCATTTCATATCCTATTTCTTTGTACATACAACCACACATATTTCATTTCATAACATGCAACCAGATATATTCCATTTCCATTACACATAACTTCTTATATCCATTCACACAGAACATTCCTACCACCTTCATCGATTATAACATCCCATGCAATTAATCTCACATCACCTTTTTTTTACACTCTACATCCTTTCATCCCATCATTTTCCATGTGTCACAAATATGCAGTCATTCATTTCAAATTACCATTGCATGAAATTCATTGCAATCAAGGCAAGTCATTTCATATCACACTGCAGGTAGTCATCAACTACTTCACACGAGTTGAGTTTCACTTCAATTCCTATAGGTACACTACACATTAACTTAACATAATTAACATAACTGATTATTGATTTTTTGCATATTTATACATTCATTCTTGCATGCTACATATCTTAATTGATTTTCCACTACTTTTAATCAGACCCTCTGCCAAAATTGTACCCATTAAGTGAGGACACTTAATATCTTTAGTTCAGGGTAGGGGTATTCCTTAGTATTTTTGGAAAAGCTTTTTATCATTTATTTTCATCCATTTTCAAATTGTTCAAAAGGAACAAGCTTAAAGGAGAGAAAAGGGTTTGAGGCAGCTAAATTGAGAGGTTACAACATATAGACATAGTGGAAGTGGTGTAGTTTGGGTGATGAACAAAAAATTGAACAAGAAAAAATTAGAATTAAGGAATTAAAGAGACTGTAGAATATCAAAGCATTACCATGGGAGGTGATAATCTACAGAGAACCAATGACACACAACCAGCTATTAGATGATAGGTTGGTTTTTCCCATTTTCAACAAGCCGGTTGGTTAGAGTATTTTTGAAGCTTACAAAGTTTAATGAGGTTATGACCCAACAATTTGCAGCCACATTACAAAATGATGAAGCAACTGTTAGGGGCTTAAGGGTAGATGCTTCAGAAGATGCCATAGTTAAAGTATCTGGATTGCCAAGGATATGAGAAGAGTTTCTAGTTAGGGAAAATACTATTGTTGCAAGGGCCGAATTTAGACAACTAGGAGAAAACCTAGATTCCTCTTCTCAAGGTACTATATGATTATCTTTACCCTAGATTTGGGCTTCAGTTTCTTCCTACATTGTTAAGTATTTGACATGTGATGGCAAAGAATATTTGTTATATATAGTCCATTTTAAACTATTCTCATCTTCGCCATGGTAGGCATGTGAATGTTTCAAATTTCTTGTATAATTTGTTAAAAATAATGTCATTTGAGTACAAGAGGGAAATGAATAATACAACATTGTCTCATTTTTGTTTGGTCACATTATTGATAAAGAGGAGTCTTAGGACTCAATGTCCACATGTTTCTTTGTAAAGTTTTCTTAATTGTAACAATATTAATAGTATCCTTGAGGAACCTGTTGTCCCAGAAATAGTGAAGGAACCTATTGTTTTAGAAAGTTTAATTCCCTCTAACTCCCCTATTGTGTCACCTACCCACAACACTAGAGAGCCAGTGGAGTAGGGATTGTAGGAAACTTACCCTGTAGCCTCTGCTAAGCAATCTGTAGTAGGGGACAAGGAAGAAACCCTTGTTTCCAGAAAAACACAAAAATCCAAGAAAAGAAAAAGTGGACCTTCTTCTGCACATGCAAAAGGGTAGAAGAAACCCACAAAACCTAGGAGGCAATCACATCGTCTGAAGAGAAAGGGGGCCATGAGAGGGTCAGTTAAAAAGTAGGAAGAGGAGGATGTTTTAATGGTTGAAGCTAACTTAGAATTGGAGGCGAATTCCCCTAGAAATGTAAATACATCAATTGCATAGTCTTGGTACTGTACAAGTACCTCTAAATCTGATTTAGAGGATGTTTTTGTACCAAGGAAATTAGGAGATCCCCAAAGAGCCCTGATTCAGAGGGTTGTAAATACACAAGTATAATGGGGGATGAACAATTTATGGAAAAGGATGAAGAAATTTTATAGAAGAAAGGAATATTGGTAAAGAATTACATAAATCCATGGAAAGGATAAAACAATTGGAAGAATTGTTGAAAACACGTCAGCAAAGGGATAGTGAGAGGGATGCAAAAATTAAAGAATTAGAGGAGAAGCTCTATAAATTTGAGTATGGGTCCAATTTGGAGATATTTGCACAACTTGCTACGGTTGAAGCAAGAAACAAAGACCCAACATCTCGAGGCTCAATTCCTCAGGTTAGAATCCCCATTGGGCCAATTGTGCTATCCTTGGGTGTGGAATTATGGAAGAGAACCCAAGAATTATCTCAAAAGAAGGATTGGGAGAAATAAAAAGTTGAATTGCTATCCAAACACACAGGGGCACTTGAACAGTAGGAGGAAAAAGTGAAAAAGCTAAAAGTGGGAATTGGAGAGATAGCAGATAAAACTACATAGTTGCTAAAATGCAAACCACCTACTAGGGTCCATGCATTATTTATGCAGGAAAAGCATTTGTGTTTTGAATTCAGCCAATTGATTAGTGATTTAACAATTTCCATGAATAAGAAATTTGTGTTTTTAGATACTTTCTTTGATTCTACACTAGATATGCAAGACCAATTATGTGAGTTTTACTTGCATAACTTTATTCTTTTAGATGAGACTGAATGTAATCCATTGATGTTTGTGGGATACCTAAAAATCAGAGTTGTGGCCTCCTACATTAGAAATGAACAACAAAGGGGTGAAATTTTACAAGAATACAATGAAAAGAAAAAATTTATTGCTTTGTAGCTCCGAAAAGAATCAATTGATCCTAATGCAGTCATAGATTAGTGGTCAAACCTTTGGGATTACAGAGGTGCCACAAGAAAAATAATGAGTATCAGAGAACATGATTATATAAAGATAAATCAACTAGCTACAAGACCTATTAATCAAGCCTTCAATTTTGTGCAAAAGAGATTCAAAGAGCTAACCCCTAATTTGAAGAAAAAGGAGCCACACTCCTGGTAAAATTTTATAGCCATTGTCAAAAGATCTCATAAGTATATAGAAATTTCCAAGGATAATGGACTTAGATGGTTTCCACTCACCTTTCATCCACCTATTCTCCTCTTTCCAATACCATATTGGACAAGAAAGAAATGTGGGGAAGAAGAAGCGACTGGGAATATCAGGTTGGAAAAGTTTTCATGTTATCGAGGCTATGGGCCTAGATAATAGCTAGTTTTCTTCCATTTAGTTTATGCTTTTTAACATTTTAATTTGCTAAGTTCATAGAAAATCCCGAACCTTATACATCTTTTATGTCTTTCATGCATCCTAAACCAAATTTTAATGTGGAAGTATAATTATGATGTGATGGTATTTGCATGCAAGGATGTGTGAATGTTTATGAAATTCTATATGATTCTATGTTTAATTATGGTTGTTAATGATATGTATAATTTAGATGAAATTAACCTCTTGCAACCAAAACTATAGCTTGCAACAAAAGGATCATAAACAGTTGTAGGGGAGAGTCCAAAAATGCTAAAAACATGACAATTTCAGGAAGAATGAAGGTGATTATTGAAATGGTCTATCGTGAGTCATCAAACCATCGAATAAGATGACAAGATGAAGGAGTATAATTTGATAAAGATGTTAGTGTAATTAATTATTACACTAGCATAAGTTAACTTAGGTCTTGCATTAATTTAGTCTTAGGTTGCATAAATTAGAGAATCATTAATAATGGGATAATTCCCTTTTCATGTGTAGGAGATAATATTCCTTCTAGAACATGAGTTGTCCTTCTAGAATTTATCTCAATCTTTTATCATTTCCTAGGTAGGTTCACATGTTAGATCATGACACATGGCAACATCATATTGCATCTTGTATATCATTCATGCCTATATATTCAGGGAATTTGTACATTTGTAATCATCTCACATTCTAGATCAATTGTAATCTCCATTTGAATGCCCTTAGTTGCAACACTTTCTGTGTGGTTGAATTTCTTCTTGGAGGTCCTCTTGAAGGCTACAACTTCAGGGACATTTTGCATCCATCATTTCAACATGGTATCAAAGCCATTCCATTGAGAGTTCATCCTAGGATCAAGAAAGTTGGGCTCGTGAGATTCATTGTAGGCTTGAAGGTTTCCATTACAGGCTACTTGAATCCACTTGGGGACCAAGCTGATTTTTGAAGAAGATTGAGTCAGATCCGAGCTTTCCATTGTCTTTAGAAGGCCTCGAAACCCTAGGATCACTTGTTCAATCATCAAAATTAGATTCATCAACTTGGGAGCCATAAGAGGTATTTGGGTTTGCAAAATCAACTGGTATGATCCGTAGAAATTTACAGTAAAAAAATCACCCCGGTTAGTTGTCCTTTGAGGCAAATTTTTTTTAGTTGTAGGCATTTTTTCATTTTAGAAAAATCAAGGAAAATCTCTATTGTTTTGGTAAAAAATATATTTTTGGGCTATTCTCTATAGTTTGCAGAAAAAACATTTCTAGAGCGACCTGCATTTTAAATCTCTGTCGACATTTGATTTGATTTGATAAATCATCGAGCTATTTTATATTTTTCCCATCGACATATAGGGTTAGATTTTTAAAAATCATAGGGATTTTTAGTCTGCAAATTTTATTATATATTTTGTTTCGGTATATTTATAGTTGATTTTTAATTGCTATAGAGCAATATTAAAAATCAACAAAAATTCTTTTTTGTCAGAAAAATATATATTGTGAATCACATATATTTTTTGAAATCTGCATATAAAATATTTGTTGGCCCATTTGAAGTCTATAGATAGAGTTGTCTTGTCGGCCACTTGGGGCCCACTTGTCGTAGCTGTACTCTAGCGACACATCATATCTACAGGCCCTCCATCCTTGGTGACCGATGCTCCTTGTCAGCTGACTGCCATCCTTGGAACTGATTGTTTGACACCGGCTCCCACCAATTAGACATCCTTTTGCTGGTCCTATCAGTCCTTTGGACCAAGACTTGTGAAGCCCCCACTATCGGTCATCCTTGAATCCATGGGCTCTGCTATATGCAGTGGCGTCACCAAGGTGCTAGGCTCACTCTTCCAAGTATTCAGATCTGTCGCCACCCTATCTGGGGGTAGGCATGTTTTTCTTCAAACCTTAACAACGAGGTCACATTAGCGATCGAGAGCTAGCCCGAAGGGGGCTAATGTTTTGCACCCCGTTAGCCTGCAGAGTGCCTAATATAGGCATATTTTTTGTTTTATCATAACTTTCACCCACAGTATCAAAATTCAACAAAAAAGATACTGTCGAAAAGAGAATTTTCTCTACTTTCCAGTGGTAACATCCATTCTTTTGAATTTTTTTGTTAGAAAAATCTACAGTTGACTAAATTCAAAACCCTAATTTGGACATAAAGGCTCATATCTTCTCATCAGGTTGTCGAATTTCAATTCCAACGACATCAAGAAGGTAATTCAAAGTTTTTTTCATTAGTCCATTCACTTTGATCAATTTCAGCTCCAGGTGCTCTTGCATTAGTTTTTTTCAAATTGGTGCATTTGTTCAATAACTTGGATATCCTAAAGCTTGAGAAAAAGATTTTTGATTTGGGTGGCATCACTTCAGTTGTATATCATCCTTGGAAGTTTCTATTTGCTTTTGAAGGTTAGTGTCTTTGTATTTTTCAGAGAAATTTCATATTACATTATGGGGCTTGCATACTCTCCCTCTCTAGTTATGTTGCACAAAGGAAACTATGAACAATGGCGAGATGGGATCATCCACCATCTCTAATCACTTGATTTATTACCACATCTATATGGTATAGTTCCTCATCCAAGTGAAGGTATTCAAGAGTTTGATTGGAGTTGCAACATATACACTGTCTTGGAGATCATTACTATGCAAGTTGATTGTGATGTTTTGAGATCTATTGATCATTGTGATTGTCCTCACATCCTATGGACTAAGCTTTGGGAGATATATGGAGATTTAGATAGTCCACCCTTCCCTGATTTAGAATGTCATTCCTCAGATCAGGTACCCCATGATGATATTGTTGTGCAGGAGGTTGATTGCCTTGAATCTTCCGAAGAGGTTGATAAGGTTTCTTCAGATGCTTCTTCTCCATAAGAGACAGTTGGTATCCCTTCACATTCAGTGATTCCTTGTACAAAGTCATTGATTGATGCTTCCATCATTCATCAGGACACATTTAGTTTTCCAGACTTGACATCACAAGATGGCTTTGCTTTAGGTATCATTGACTTGGCTACTTCTACGGGTTTGGAGGAAATTCTTGAGGGGATATCACTCCTCTATTCAGATCTGACTTTGGAGAGTTTTCTTGAGTCTTCTCATTCCTTTGTCTCAACCTTGATTGGGGATCCATAGACTATCTTGGAGGCACTTGGTTTCTCTTCAGAGATTTCATATATGAGACTTCTTCCCTCTCATTCCATTCAAGAGTTGGAGTTTCTTGAACATCCACCATTGGATTTGCTTCTTCCTAGTGGGAGACATGTGGTTTGGACACATTTGTTGCTTCAGACTTCTTTCAGTGGTTTTGAGGACACTTCATTGTGTGGGGGAAATCTAGTCTCCATCACATTCATTCCATCATAGTCTTTGGATATTGTTCAACATCAGTTTGCACATCGTCCTAGTTTGTCACCCTCTTCATTAATTGTGGCATCTTCATCTTCAGGCAAGGAGAAACACGAGTAGAGTTCAGAGACATCATCATCATCCACCTTCATCCTTCCTTCCTTTAATTCCTATCCGGAATGGGAAGCATCTCTACACCTGCACTTGGTTTTGTTTCTTCCGAAAGGGAGACAAGTTGTTTGTTGACATTGGATCATATTTTGTCTTGAGACACTTACCATTTTTTGTAGGTGATCACATCTTCTAGGGGGCTTTATAGTCTCTCTATTTCCTCCCTATGGGGGGCTACTGATTGTATTGTATCCATGTGACGAATGGTGTACTTGGGGGGTATTTGGGAGTCCTCCATCCTTCCCATCCTTTCTCTTTTTTTGCATTTTCATCTCCTTTTTGGAGAGGGGTTTTGTTCCCTCTGGGTTTTTTCCTTTTCTCTGACTGTGGGAGATTTGTTGCAATTTTCATTTTCATCATGTAAGTGGGTACCTAACATGGCCTCGTAGCTGGGACCCATCATCTTTGCATAATCATTACATTTCCTCCCTAAGTTGCACTTATGGGGGGGTGTTAATGTAATTAATTATTACACTAGCATAAGTTAACTTAGGTCTTGCATTAATTTAGTCCTAGGTTGCATAAATTAGAAAATAATTAATAATGGGGTAATTCCCTTTTCATGTGTAGGAGATAATATTCCTTCTAGAAGATGAATTGTCCTATAATTTATCTCAATATTTTATCATTTCCTAGGTAGAGTTCACATGTTGTTAGATCATGACACATGGAAACATCATATTGCATCTTGTATATTATTCATGCCTATATATTCAGGGCATTTGTACATTTGTAATCATCTCATATTCTAGATCAATTGTAATCTCCATTTGCATGCCCTTAGTTGCAACACTTTCTGTGTGGTTGAATTTATTCTTCGAGGTCCTCTTGAAGGCTGCAGCTTCAGGGACATTGTGCATCCATCATTTAACAAAGGAAAACCATGATGTGACAATTTTTAGGGAGCATGTTACTATCAAACCATTAGGGTAGAGTTTTAGTTTTACTTCTCTTCTATCTATTCCAATTATAATTTTTAATTACAAGACTAGTCCTCTCCCTATTCTTGAGGGAGAGTGGAAATATGCATTTACATTCTATTTTTAGTCCTTGTGTGAATAAAAGTCCTCCCACACCTATATATTGGGATTGGTGTTTGAGGAGAAGATCTAGTTCAAGAATAGTTTCTAGTTTTATTTTTTATTTTTTATTAGACAATACTTCATCATTAGTTTTTTTGTTAATTAAGATGCAATGGATATGTACTTCCGAATGAAAAATGTGGTGAAGATTCTTGTCATACTTTAGAAAACTAATTTTGGACACTTACATTTGTCCAAATTTATCCCTTTTCGTCTAAATATCCTCTTACTTGCATTAATTAAGTAATGCTACTATTATTTAATTAATACCCCTAAAGTCCTCTAAATCCCTAAGGTATCTAGTTAAATAATTAAATACCTTACCCTTTAACCCCCTTTTCCTCAAAGAATTAAATAAATAAGACATTTATTTGATTCCTCACATGCCACATCCTCCATAATCCTCTGCTAATGTAGATTAGCTTAATTAATCTATGATTAGGATGTGCATACCCTTAATCAAGATTAATGTCACATCCTCCATGTTTTTCCACTTGCCTCTAATCTTTCATTAATCTTCTTAATCACCTATTTGCACAACCTTAATCTAATCCTCTTACTATCTTTGGTATGTCCTCCAAGTGAACCTTTCATAAGTCCTTTCCTTATTAAGCATTGACCTCTTCCCCATGTGAATTAAAAATTAACATTTATTCATTCAATGCATTTCTCTTCCCCATGTAGGTTGTTGAGAAATTCTAAATTCTCTCACAAGTCACATTAGTCACATGGGACAAGGACCTCCCTTATGAGGACCTTGTCTTATCCTCAAGGTACTCCCCAATCATGTGAATTTTAAATTCACATTTATTCCCCCAACAACTTCTTTCATCCCCATGATGATAAGAGAGGACTTTCTAAAATTCCTCACTTGTCACCATCACTCTCATATGGGGACAAGAAATTCCTTTTTAAGGAGATTTTCCCCTAATCCCAAGGTACTTGCAAGTACCTCCACCTCATATGTCTTCTTTCTAACTCACTTGTCCTTATGGCACCTCCTCTTCTACACGAAATGATGCAAGGGTTTGTGAGTCCTCAACTCACCACAACCCTCCATCTTGTCCATATTATCTAAATCCTATCCATTGAATCCTCTAGAGACTGTTCACTTAAAATGTAAGATTTTATCTCATTCACTTATAACATACATTCATAATTTCAACTTTGAAGCTCTATAATTCAAACACTTGCATTTGCATTCAACATCCATATTGCACTCATCAAACTTCCATTTCATGCATTTTCACTTGCTTATCCAAATACTCACATCTTTCATTGCATTCTACATCCAATTTGCATCACTTTGCATAGAATTTTAGTCTATTTTCCATCAAGGAGCACACATTCAAGCCACGTCAAAGGGCCAACCAAAAGGATCACTTGGACAAGGTATAATATGTTATTTATCTTTATTTTTCTCAAGTCAACTTAGGGTAAGCTTGAGGTGGTGTTGTGTTGTTTCTCCTCTGCATTGTTCATCATTTTGCATCTTTTAGGTTTAGAAATAATGCTACATTACATTTTTGGAACACTCGGTGGGACCCACAAATAGGTTTGGTATTTTGAAATTCTCTGTTGTTTGAAATTTTCCAAGTTCAGGTTACACAGAGGTGACTCCACAATTGACAGGGGTGACCTTTCCCTAATAGGGGCGACCTTTCCCTCAACAGGGGTAACCCTGCCCTAAGACAAATGACCATGCCCTAAGATAGGCGACCATGCCCTAAGACAGGCAACCATGCCCTAAGATAGGTGACCCTACCCCAAAACAGGCCACCTTGCCATCAACAGGGGTGACCCCGCCCTCAACAGGGGTGACCCCGCCCTCAACAGGGGCAATTCTGCCCCAGACATAGACATCTATGAGGTAAAAATAGTGACTTAAACTTCATTTCCAGGGTTTGTTTCTTGTTATTTCTTAGTATTGACCCTCTAACCTATTTTGTTGTGAATGTGCTTATTTTAACTAATGTTTGTGTAGCTATTTCATGGTTGTTCAAGATCAGAGGTTAAACTTCTAACATATTTTCTTTAGGACGAGTAGGACAAAAACATTAGTTAGCTTATTTGTTTGTCGTTTTCATACTAGTTAGGCACAACAATCTAATTAGGGGGAGTCAAAATAATTGTTTGCTATGCTTTTCAAGTGGGCTATTGATGTATCTAATCTTATTACACCATTTGGTGATCCTGGGTGAAGAGAAATTATAGCTCACTTAGTCCTTTGTGTTACCTAGGAGGCTGTAGATTGTTCAAGATTTCCCTTTGCACTTCATGTGAGCCTGGGGATTAGCCAAAAATGTTTAGTGTCTTCTTTTAGTGGGACCTGTTTGGGGATTTCATCACCCCAAGGGATGATCCCAACCATGTGTACCAGCGGGGTATATAAAGGGGGAGAGCCAAAGCTGTACCCCAATCCAGTCACGTCATGTCTGAGAAAGCGTCAAAGCTAGGGTGATACTTAGATAAGACGTGAAGAGTTGTTCCAAGTTTCCAGTACCTTGTTTGGGCTTCTGAATCATGCCTGTGACGGGTTGGTGTTCATGGTTGTGCCTCATTTACCATGCATATATTGAGGGATGCCTAGATTGCCTTGTTCAACCTAGTTAGAGGACCGTGTTAGCCATACCCATCTTACTAATCTTAGGATTGTGCTCCTTGAACTGTCTTTTCTATGAAAAACCAATAAATTTCTACCTAGTCAAATCATCCTTACCTTCGGCTTGTTGTTTGTTGTGTTTTTGGTCCTTTTCCATAACCATTTTCATCCAAGTTAAGTCTAGGTCTGCTGATAGGGGTGACCTTACCATCAATAGGGGTGACCTTTCCCTAATAGGGGGACCTTGCCCTAGCAAGGGTGACCTTTCCCTCAACTGAGGTGACCCTGCCTGTAACAAGGGAAATTCTACTCTTTGTATGAGTCACTGTTAGTCAAACAACCCATCAAATTCGCTTGTTTCACCAAGAGGGACGATTCTACCTTAACTTTGATGACCTTGCCCTTAACTTCAGAGACCTTTCCCTTAACTTGGAAAATCTTGCCCTTAACTTGGGAAACCTTGCCCTTAAGTTGGGCGACCTTGCCCCATTTGCCCGTTTTGATCGTTTATTTACCCTTTTTGAGCATCCATTTCCCCATTTTGAGCATCCATTTGCCTAGTTTTAGCATCCATTTGCCCATTCCAAGCATCTGTTTCCCCATTCTGAGCATCTGTTTCCTCCTTTTGAGCATCTATTTGCCTATTCTGAGCATCCATTTCCACATTTTGAGCATCTGTTTGCTCGTTCTAAAGGTTTGTTTGCCTGTTTCGATAGTCTGTTTGACCCTTTTTTGATTTAGACAAGTCCATAAACTAGTTGGGCGACCTTGACCTTGACTTGGGTGACCTTTCCCTTAACTTGGGTGACCTTGCCCTTGACTTGGGTGACCTTGCCCATGACTTGGGCGACCCTGCATTTGAGTTGGGCGACTTTTCCTTAGATTTGGGTGACCTTGCCCTTGACTTGGGTGACTTTGCCCCCTAGTTGGGCGACCTTGCCACCTAGATAGGTGAATTTTCCAAAAATAAAATCTTCATCCATCTTCTCGTCATCATCATTTCCTTCTGAAAGTCATCGTTTCTTTGACCAAATCACATAGGTGCTTCTTAGAGCATTATTAGAGTCCATATCCATCATCAAATCATCCATCCCAATCACCTATAATTTGTTTTATAGGTTTTGATTTTGATGCAGAAACTTCCGGATGCCATAAATTTTGACTTGGGTGTCCATTTGGGCTGAAATTTTATGGGTGGTTGCATTATGGGGTGGCTTGTGGACGATGAAACCTGTAATCCAGTTAGACAACCCGAAAGGAAGATGAACCCTGCAATCCATGATATAGTTAAATCATAATTGCAAAAAGTACTTAACGTAGACTTTATCTATCCCATCTCTCATAGTCAATGGGGTGTGACACCTAGTAATTGTCCCTAAAAAGGAGAAAAGTGGAGAGTGTGTGTAGACTATTGAGAATCGAATGCTACTACTAGGAAGGACCACTTTCCACTCCCATTCATTGACCAAGTATTTGATTCATTTGCAGGTAAGAAGTACTTTTCCTTTTTGGATGGATTTAGTGGCTATAATCAAATTAAGATAGCACTAGAAGACCAGGACAAGACAACTTTCACATGCCCTTGGGGTACATATGCTTATTATGTCTTGCCATTTGGGATACTCAAGGCAACAACCACCTTCCAAAGGGTAGTACTGAGCATATTCTTAGACTTTGCACATGATTCCATGGAGATTTACATGGATGATTTCACAACTTATGGGAATACCTATGATAAAACACTTGGAAATTTAGAGAAGGTACTAAAAAGGTGTCGGGAAAATAACCTATCCCTGAGTCATGAAAAATGCTACATGATGATGACTTAGGGGATTGTATTATGACATTTTGTGTCAAATGAAGGAATTCAAGTGGAACCCAACAAAATCGAGGTGATATCAACACTCCCTGAGCCTCAAAGACAAAAAAATATGTTAGAATTTTCCTAGGACATGCTGAGTATTACAAGAGATTCATTAAAGACTTTAGCAAACTTGTAGCCCCACTATTTATCTTACTATCAAAAGATGTTGAATTTGAATGGACAACTGCATGTCAACATTCCTTTGAAGCGCTCAAGAAAATATTAACCAAAACTCCTATCTTGAGAGGATCAAATTGGAGCTTACCTTTCCATATCCATATAGATGCTTCTAATTTGCTATAGGAGTTGTGCTTGGACAAAATGAAGGAAATAAAAAGTATACCATATATTACATCAACAAAAATATAAAATGGGTAGAACTCAATTATATAGTGACAAAGAAGGAGATGTTTGTAGTAGTTTATGTAGTAAAAAAATTCAAATATTATATTACAGGGTATTTAGTGTTCATACACACTGACCACACAAAAATAAGATATCTCATGAACAAACTAGTGGTTGGTGGCAGGTTTGTTAGGTGGTTCTTGACCATGCCCTAAGTCAGACGACCATGCCCTAAGGTAGGCGACCCTACCCTAGAACATGTGACCTTTCCCTCAACTGGGGTGAACCTGCCCTCAACAGGGGCAATTCTGCCCCAAACAAAGGTGTCTCTAAGGTAAAAATAGTGACTTAAACTTCATTTCCAGGGTTCGTTTCTTGCTATTTCTTAGTACTGAACCTCTAACCTATTTTTTTGGTGAATGTGATTGTTTTAACTAATGTTTGTGCAACTATTTCATGGTTGTCCAAGACCAGAGGTTAAACTTCTAACATATTTGTTGTAGGATGAGCAGGCCAAGAACATTAATTAGCATATTTGTTTGTCATTTTCATACTAGTTAGGCACACAGATCTATTTAGGGGGAGTCAAAATAATTGTTTTTTGTGCTTGTCAGGTGAGCTATTGACGTATCCAATCCCCTTGCACCATTTGGAAATCCTTGGTGAAGAGAAATCATAGCTCACTTAGTCCTTTGTGTTACCTAGGAGGCACTAGATTGTTCAAGCTTTCCCCTTGCACTTCGTGTGAGCCTGGGGATTAGCTAAAAATGTTTAGTGTCTTATTTTAGCGGGACATGCTTGGGAATTTCATCACTTGAAGGGAAAATCACAACCACATCCATCGGTGGGGTATATAAAGGGGGGAAGAGACAAAGTTGTACCCCAATCCAGTCACGTGTTTGGTGGAGCGTCAAAGCTAGGGTGATACATAGATAAGACATGAAAAGTTGGTCGAAGTTTCCAGTACGTCGCTGGGGCTTTCGAGTCACGCCTATGATAGACTGGTGTTCATAGTTGTGCCTCACATATGATTTATATATCGAGGATACCCTATATTTCCTTGTTCAGCCTAGTTAGAGGACCATGTTAGCTATACCCATCTTACTAATCTTAGGATTTTTCTGATTGAGCTATCTTTTTAGTGCAAAACCAATGAATTTCTACTTAGTCAAGTCAACCTTAGCTTTAGCTTGTTGTTTGATATGTTTTTGATCCTTTTCCATAACCATTTTCATCCAATTTAAGTCTAGGTCTGCTGACATGGGCGATCTTTCCCTTAACAATAGTGACCTTACCCTAACAGGGGTGACCTTGCCCTAGTAGGGGTGACGTTACCCTCAATAGAGGCGACCCTTCCCTAAAAAAGGGTGATTCTAATCTTTTTCCGAGTCATTATCAGTCAAAGAATCCATCAAATTTTCCTATTTCACCAAGAGGGGTGATTTTTCCTTAACTTGGGTGACCTTGCCCTTAACTTGGGCGACCTTTCCCTTAACTTGGGAAACCTTGCCCTTTAATTGGGTGACCTTGCCGTTGAGTTGGGTGATGTTTCCCCATTTGCTCACTCCGAGCATCCATTTCCCCATTTTGATGATCCATTTCCTCATTTTGAGCATCCATTTGCCCAGTCTGAGCATCCATTTGATCGTTCTGAGCTTCTGTCTTCCCATTTCGAGAATCCGTTTCCCTGTTCCAAGCATCTATTTCACCATTTAAAGCATCTATTTCACCATTCAAAGCATCCATTTACTTGTTCTGATCATCCATTTCCCCTTTCCGAGCGTATGTTTGCCCATTTCAAAGGTCCATTTGCTCGTTTTGATAGTCTGTTTGACCCTTTTCTGATCTAGACAATTCCAAAAACTAGTTGGGCGACCTTGCCCTTGATTTGGGCAACCTTGCCCTTAACTTGGACAATCTTTCCCTTGAGTTGGGTGACTCCTCCCTTAACTTGGGTGACCTTGCCATTAACTTGGGTGACCTTGCCCTTGACTTGGGCGACCTTGCACTTGAGTTGGGCGACCTTGCCCTTGAGTTGGGAGACCTTGCACCCTAGTTGGGAGACCTTGCACCCTAGTTGGGTGACCTTGCCACTTAGATATGTGAATTTTCCCAAAAGTAGAACTTCATCTATCTTCTCATCATTATCGTTTCCTTTTGAAAGTCATTGTTTCTTTGACCAAATCACATAGGTGCTTCTAAGAACATCATTAGAGTGCATATCCATCATCAAATCATCAATCCCAATCACCTAGAATTCATTTTTTGGGTTTTTCTTTTGATGCAGAAACTTCTGGAGGCCATAAATTTTGAATTGGGTGTCCATTTGGGATGAAATTTTATGGGTGGTTGTGTTATGAGGTGGCATGTGGATGATGAACCCTAAAATCTAGTTAGAGAACCCCAAAGTAAGATGAACCTTGCAATCCATGACATAGTTAAATCATAATTGTAAAAATTATTTGGTGTAGACTTTATCTATTGCATCTCTTATAGTCAATGGTTGTCACCCCTACTAATTGTCCCGAAAAAAGGAGAAAAGTGGAGTGTGTGTGTAGACTATTGAGAATCGAATTCTACTACTAGGAAGGACCATTTTCCACTCCCCTTCATTGACCAAGTATTTGATTCATTAGTAGGCAAGAGGTAATCTTCCTTTTTGGATGGATTTAGGGGCTATAATCAAATTAAGATAGCACTAGAAGACCGGGACAAGACAACTTTCACATGCCCTTGGGGTACATATGCTTATTATGTCTTTCCATTTGGGCTATGCAATGCAACAACCACCTTCCAGAGGGTAGTACTGAGCATATTCTTAGACTTTTCACATGATTCCATGGAGCTTTACATCGATGATTTCACAACTTATGGGAATACCTATGATGAAGCACTTGGCAATTTAGGGAAGGTACTATAGAGGTGTCAGGAAAATAACCTACCCCTGAGTCATGAAAAATGCTACATGATGATGACTGGGGGGATTGTATTAGGACATTTTGTGTCAAATGAAGGAATTCAAGTAGACCCTAACAAAATTGAGGTGATATCAACAATGCCTATAACTCAAAGACAAAAAAGATGTTAGAAGTTTCCTAGGACATGCTGAGTATTATAGGAGATTCATATAAGACTTTACCAAACTTGCAGCCCCACTATTTGTCTTACTATCAAAAGATGTTGAATTTTAATGGACAATTGTCTGTCAACATTACTTTGAAGCACTCAAGGAAACATTAACCAAAACTCCTATATTGAGAGGATCAAATTGGAGCTTACCTTTCCATATCCATATATATGCTTCTAATTTGCTATAGGAGTTGTGCTTGGACAAAATGAAGGAAATAAAGAGTATGCCATATATTACATCAACAAAAATATAAAAGGGGAAAAGCTCAATTATATAGTGATGAAGAAAGAGATGTTGGTAGTAGTTTATGCAATAAACAAATTCAAATATTATATTACAGGGCATTCAATGTTCATACACACTGACCACACAACAATAAGATATCGCATGAACAAACTAGTGTTTGGTGGCAGGTTTGTTAGGTGGTTCTTGAACTTTCGCTAAGACATGTGACCATGCCTTAAGACACATAACCATGCCCTAAGATAGGCGATCCTTCCAAAAAACAAGCGACCTTGCCCTGAACAGGGGTGACCTGCCCTGAATAGGGGCTATTTCTCCCTAGACATAGGCGTTGCTGAGGTAAAAACAATGACTTAAACTTCATTTTGAGGGTTCATCTCTCAAAGTTTCTTTGTACTAATCCTCTAACCTTTTTTGTTGATGAATGTGCTTGTTTTAACTAATGTTTGTACAACTGTTTTAGGTTTGTCAAAGACCGAAGGTTAAATTTCTAACATATTTTCTGCAGGACGAACAGGCCAGGAACATTAGTTAGCTTGTTTGTTTGTCATTTTCATACTAGTTAGACACATAAGTCTAATTAGGTGGAGTCAAAATAATTTTTTGCTGTGCTTGTCAAGTGGGCTATTGACGTATCCAATCCCCTTGCGCCATTTGGCGATCCTGGGTGAATTGAAATCATAGCTCACTTTGTCCTTTGTGTTACATAGGAGGCACTAGATTGTTCAAGCTTTCCCCTTGCGCTTTGTGTGAGCCTGGGGATTAGCCGAAAATGTTTAGTGTCTTCTTCTAGCGGGACCCACTTGCAAATTTCATCACCCCAAGGGACGATCCCAACCATGTATACTAGGTGGGTATATAAAGGGGGGAGAGCCAAAGTTGTACCCCAATCTAGTCACGTCGTGTCTGGTGGATTGTTGAAGCTAGGGTGATACTTAGATAAGATGTGAAGAGTTGGTCCAAGTTTATAGTACTTCGTTGGGGCTTCCGACTCACACCTGTGATGGGCTGGTATTCACAATTGTGCCTTATGTACTATGCGTATATCGAGGAATCCCTAGATCGCCTTGTTCAACCTAGTTAGAGGACCGTGTTTGCCATATCCATCTTACTAATTGTAGGATTGTGCTGCTTGAACTGTCTTTTCTGTGCAAAACTAGTGAATTTCTGCTTAGTCAAGTCAGCCTTACCTTCGGCTTGTTTTTTGTTGTGTTTTCGGTCCTTTGCGATAACCCTTTTCATCCAAGTAAAGTCCAGGTTTACTGATAGGGGTGACCTTTCCCTCAACATGGGTGACCTTTCCCTCAATAGAGGTGACCCGACCTTGAAAAAGGATGATTCTGCTCATTGTCTAAGTCACTGTCAGCCAAACAACCCATCAAGCTTGCTAGTTTCACCAAGAGGGGTGATTCTGCCTTAACTTGGGCGAAATTTCCCTTAATTTGGGAAACCTTTCCCTTAACTTGGGCAACCTACCCCTTGACTTGGGTGACCTTGCCTTGAACTTAGGTGACCTTGCCCCATTTTCCCATTCCAAGTGTCCATTTCCCCATTTCGATCATCCATTTCCCTGTTTTGAGCATCTATTTTCCCATTCTGAGCATCCGTTTTCCCATTTTGATCATCTGTTTCCCCATTTGGAGCATCTGTTTCCCCTTTTCGAGCATCCATTTCTACATTCTGAGCATTGGTTTACCCATTACGAGCATCTATTTCCCCGTTTTGAGCCTCTAATTGCCTGTTCTGAACATCCGTTTCCCCATTTCGAGCATCCGTTTGGCCATTGCGTAGGTCCGTTCACCTGTTTTGATAGTCTGTTTGACCCTTTCTAATTTAGAGAAGTCCAAAAACTAGTTGGGAAACCTTTCCATTGAGTTGGGCGACCTTGCACTAGACTTTGGTGACTTTTCCCTTAACTTGGGTGACCTTGCCCTTAACTTGGGCGACCCTTCCTTTGACTTGGGCGACCCTGCCTTTGACTTGGGAAAATTTGACCTTGAATTGAGTGACCCTGCACTTGAGGTTGGAGACCTTTCCGTTGAGTTGGGCGGCCTTTCGCTTGAGTTGGGCGACCCTGCACCCTAGTTGGGCGACCTTGCCACCTAGGTAGGTGAATTTTCCCAAAAGCATACCTTCATCCGTCTTCTCGTCATCATCGTTTCCTTTTGAAAGTCATCCTTTGTTCAAAAAAATCACATAGGTGATTTTTAGAACATCATTAGAGTTCATAGCCATCACCGAATCATCCATCCCAATCACCTAGACTTTGTTTTACAGGTTTTGATTTTGATTCAAAAACTTTCAAAGGCCATAACTTTTGACTTGGGTGTCTGTTTGGGTTGAAATTTTATGGGTGTTGCGTTATGAGGTGGCATGTGGATGGTGAACCCTATAATCTAGTTATAAAACCCCAAAGGAAGATGAATCCTGCAATCCATGATATAGTTAAATCAGACTTGCAAAAATTACTTGATTTAAACTTTATCTAGCCCATCTCTTATATTTAATTGGTGTCACCCCTAGTAATTGTCCCTAAAAAGAAGAAAATAACCTATTCCTGAGTCATGAAAAATGCTATATGATGATGACTTAAGGGATTGTAATAGGAAATTTTGTGTCAAATGAAGAAATTCAAGAGGACCCCAGCAAAATTGGGGTAATATCAACACTCCTTGTGCCTCAAAGACAAAAGATGTTAGAAGTTTGCTAGGACATGCTGAGTATTACAGGAGATTCATACAAGACTTTAGCAAACTTGCAACTCCACTATTTGTCTTACTATCAAAAGATGTTGAATTTGAATGGACAATTGCTTGTCAACATTCATTTGAAGCACTTAAGGCAACATTAACCAAAATTCCTGTCTTGAGAGGATCAAATTGGAACTTACCTTTCCATATCCATATAGATGCTTCTAATTTTCTATAGGAGTTGTGCTTGGACAAGATGAAGGAAATAAAGAGTATTCCATATATTACATCAACAAAAATATAAAAGGGGTAGAACTCAATTATATAGTGACAAAGGATATGTTGGCAGTAGTTTATGTAGTAAACAAATTCAAATATTATATTACAGGGTATTTAGTGTTCATACGCACTGACCACACAACAATAAGATATCTCATGAACAAACCAGTGGTTGGTGGCAGACTTGTTAGGTCGTTCTTGACCTTTCCCTAAGACATACGGCCATGCCATGAGATAGGGGACCATGCCCTAAGATAGGTGACCCTTCCGCAGAACAAACGAACTTGCCCTCAACAGGGGTGACCCTGCCCTCAATAGGGGGATTCTGCCCCACGCAAAGGCATCTTTAAGGTAAAAATAGTGACTTAAACTTCATTTCCAAGGTTCGTTTCTTGCTATTTTTTAGTACTAACCCTTTAATCTATTTTGTGTGTAAATGTGCATGTTTTAATTAATGTTTGTGCAACTATTTCATGGTTGTCCAAGACCAGAGGTTAAAATTATAACATATTTGTTGTAGGATGAGAAGGCCAAGAACATTAGTTAGCTTGTTTGTTTGTCATTTTCATACTAGTTAGGCACATAGATCTAATTAGGGGGAGTCAAAATAATTGTTTGTTGTGCTTGTCAAGTGGGCTATTGACATATCCAATCTCCTTGCGCCATTTGGCAATCCTGGGTGAAGAGAAATCATAGCTCACTTAGTCCTTTATGTTACCTAGGAGGCACTAGATCTTTTAATATTTTCCCTTGCACTTCGTGTGAGCCTGAGGATTAGCTGAAAATGTTTAGTGTCTTCTTTTAGGTAGACCTACTTAGGGATTTGATCACCCCAAGGGACAATCCCAACCACATATATCGATAGGGTATATAAAGGGGGGAGAGCCAAATCTATACCCCAATCCAATCACGTCGTGTCTATCGAAGCATCGAAGCTAGAGTGGTACCTAGATAAGAAGTGAATAGTTGGTGCAAGTTTCCAGTACATCGCTGGGGCTTCCAACTCATGCCTATGACAGGCTGGTGTTCATGATTGTTAGGTGATTCTTGACCTTTCCCTAAGACATATGACCATGCCTTAAGACAAGCGACCATGCCCTAAGATAGGTGACCCTGCCCCAGAATAGGCGACCTTGCCCTCAATAGGGGCGACCCCACCCTCAACAGGGGTGATTCTGCCCTAGGCAGATGCATCTCTGAGGTAAAAATAGTGACTTAAACTTCATTTCTAGGGTTAGTTTGTTGTTGTTTCTTAGTACTAACCCTTTAACCTGTTTTGTGTGTAAATGTGCATATTTTAACTAATGTTTATGCAGCTGTTTCATAGTTGTCCAATATCGGAGGTTAACCTTCTAACATATTTGCTGTAGGATGAGTAGACCAAGAAAATTAGTTAGCTTGTTTGTTTCTCATTTTCATACTAGTTAGGCACATAGATCTAATTAGGGGGAGTCAAAATAATTGTTTGTTGTGCTTTTCAAGTAGGCTATTGACGTATCCTATCCCCTTGCACCATTTGGTGATCCTGGGTGAAGAGAAATTGTAGCTCACTTAGTCCTTTATGTTACCTAGGAGGCAGTAGATCATTTAATATTTTCCCTTGCACTTCATGTGAGCTTGGGGATTAGCCAAAAATGTTTAGTGTCTTCTTTTAGTGAAACCTTCTTAGGGATTTCATCACCCCAAGGGACGATCCCAACCACGTGTATTGGCAGGGTATATAGAGGGGGGGAGAGCCAAAGTTGTACCCCAATCTAATCGAGTCATGCCTGGAAGAGCATCAAAGCTATGCTGATACCTAGATAAGACATGAAGAGTTGGTCCAAGTTTCCAGTACCTCGTTGAGGCTTCTAACTCATGCCTGTGATGGGTTGGTATTCATGGTTGTGCCTCACCTACCGTGCATATATTGAGGACTCCCTAGATTGCCTTGTTCAACCTAGCTAGAGTACTGTGTTAGCCATACCCATCTTACTAATCTTAAGGTTGTGCTACTTTTACTATCTTTTCTATGCAAAAGTAGTGAATTTTTGCTTAGTGAAGTCAGCGTTACCATCGGCTTGTTGTTCACTATGTTGTCAGTCCTTTTCCATAACCGTTTTCATCCAAGTTAAGTCCAAGTTTGATGACAGGGGCGACCTTTCCCTCAACAGAGGTGACCCTTCCCTGAACAAGGGTGATTCTGCTCTGTCTGAGTCATTTTCAGTCAAACAACTCATCAAATTTGCGTGTTTAACCAAAAGGGGCGATTCTGCCTTAACTTGGGTCACCTTGCCCTTAACTTGGAAAACCTTGCCCTTGACTTGGATAACCTTTCCCTTGAGTTGGGAGACCTTGCCCCGTTTTTCCATTCCAAGCATCTGTTTCCCCGTTTTGAGCATTCGTTTCCCCTTTCCAAGCATTCATTTTCCTGGTCTGAGCATATTTTTACCCGTTTTGAGCGTCTGTTAACTCGTTCCGAGCATCCATTTCCACGTTACAAGAATCTGTTTCCCCATTTCAAGCATCCATTTTCCCATTCAGAGCATCTGTTTCCCTATTCCAAGTGTCCGTTTGTCAATTCCGAGCATCCGTTTCCTTATTTCGAGCATATGTTTTCCCATTCTGAAGGTTTGTTCACTCGTTTCGATAGTCCATTTGACCCTTTTATGATTTAGACAAGTCTAGAAACTAGTTGGGAAACCTTGTCCTTGACTGTGGTGACCTTTCCCATAACTTTGGCGACCTTTCCCTTGACTTGGATGATCTTTCCCTTAACTTGGGCTACCTTGCCCTTAACATGGGCGAACCTACCCTTTACTTGGGCACCCCTACCCTTGACTTGGGCAACCTTGCCCTTGACTTGGGTGACCCTGCACTTGGGTTGGGTGACCTTTCCCTTTACTTGAGAGACCTTTCCCTTGACTTGGATGACCTTGCACCCTAGTTGGGCGACCTTGCCACCCAGATATAAATTTTTTCCCAAAAGAAGACCTTCATCCATCTTCTTGTCATCCTCGTTTCCTTTTGAAAGTCATCATTTCTTCAACCTAATTACATAGGTGCTTCTTAGAACATCATTAGATTCCATATCCATCATCAAATCATCCATCCCAATCACCTAGACTTTGTTTTACGAGTTTTGATGTTGATGCAAAAACTTTTGGAGGCCATAACTTTTGACTTGGGAGTCCGTTTGGGATGAAATTTTACGGGTGGTTGTGTTATGAGGTGGCATGTGGATGATGAACTTTGTAATTCGGTTAGACAACCCCAATGGAAGAAGAAACTTGTAATCCATGATATAGTTAAATTAGAATTGAAAAAATTACCTAATGTAGACTTTATCTATCCTATCTCTTACAGTAAATGGGTTTCACCACTCGTAATTGTCCCTAAAAAGGAGAAAAGTGGAGAGTGTGTAGACTCCTGAGAATCAAATGCTACTACTAGGAAGGACCACTTTCCACTCCCTTTCATTGACCAAGTATTTGATTCATTAGTAGGAAAGAAGTAATTTTCCTTTTTGGATGGATTATTGGCTATAATCAAATTAAGATAGCACTAGAAGACCGAGACAAGCCAACTTTCATATGCCCTTGGGGTACATATGCTTATTATGTCTTGCCATTTGGGCTATGCAATGCAACAACCACCTTCTAGAGGGAAATACTAAGCATATTCTTAGACTTTGCACATGATTCCATGGAGGTTTACATGGATGATTTCACAACTTATGGGAATACCTATGATGAAACACTTGGCAATTTAGAGAAGGTACTCAAGAGGTGTCAAGAAAATAACCTGTCCTTGAGTCATGAAAAATGCTACATGATGATGACTGAGGGGATTGTATTTGGAATTTTTTTGTCAAATAAAGGAATTCAAGCGGACTCGAACAAAATTTAGGTGATATCAACACTCCCTATGCCTCAAAGAAAAAAAAGATGTTAGAAGTTTCCTAGGACATGCTGAGTATTACAGGAGATTCATACAAGAATTTAGCAAACTTGCAGCCCCACTATTTATCTTACTATCAAAAGATGTTGAATTTGATTAGACAACTGCTTTTAAACATTCCTTTGAAGCACTGAAGGCAACATTAACCAAAACTCTTGTCTTGAGAGGATCAAAGTGGAGCTTAACTTTCCATATCCATATAGATGCTTCTAATTTTCTATAGGAGTTGTGCTTGGAAAAAATATAGGAAATAAAGAGTATGCCATATATTACATCAACAAAAATATAAAAGGGGTATAACTTAATTATATAGTGACAAAGAAGGAGATGTTGGCAGGTAGTTTATGCAATAAACAAATTCAAATATTATATTACAGGGTATTCAATATTCATACACACTGACCACATAACAATAAGATATCTCATGAACAAACCAGTGGTTGGTGGCAAGCTTGTTAGGTGTTCCTGAACTTTCCCTAAGAGAAGGAACCATGCCCTAAGACAGGCGACCATGTTGTAAGATAGGTGACCTTTCCCTAGAACAGGTGTCCTTGCCCTCAACAGGGACAACTCCACCCTCAACAATGACGATTTTGCTCTAGACAAAGGGGTCTTTAAGGTAGAAACAATGACTTAAACTTAATTTCCAGGGTTTGTTTCTTGTTGTTTCTTAGTACTAACCCTCCAACATTTTTTTTTGGTGAATGTGCTTGTTTTAACTAATGTTTGTGCAGCTATTTCATGGTTGTCCAAGACCGGAGGTTAAAATTCTAATATATTTGCTGCAAGACGAGCAAGCCAAGAACACTAGTTAGCTTGTTTATTTGTTGTTTTCATACTAGTTAGGCACATAGATCTAACTAGGGGGAGTCAAAATAATTGTTTACTGTGCTTGTCAAGTGGGATATTGATGTATCCAATCCCCTTGCACCATTTGGCTATCCTGGGTGAAGAGAAATCATAGCTCACTTAGTCCTTTGTGTTACCTAGGAGGCACTAGATCATTCAAGCTTTCCCCTTGCACTTCATGTGAGCCTAGGGATTAGCTGAAATTGTTTAGTGTCTTTTTTTAGCGGGACTTGCTTGGGGATTTCATCACCCCAAGGGACAATCCCAACCATGTGTACCAGTAGGGTATATAAAGGGGGGAGAGTGAAAGTTGTACCCCAATCCAGCCACATTGTGTTTGGTGGAGAATTGAAGCTAGGGTGATACCTAGATAAGACATGAAGAGTTGGTCCAAGTTTTTAGTACCTCGATGGGGCTTCTGACTCATGCCTATGACAGGCTGGTATTCACGATTATGCCTTATGTACTATGCATATATCAAGGACTTCCTAGATTGCCTTGTTTAGTCTAGTTAGAGGACCATGTTAGCCATACCCATCTTATTAATCTTAGGATTGTGCTACTTGAACTATATTTTTCTGTGCAAAACCAGTGAATTTTTGGTTATTTAAGTTAGCCTTACCTTCAACTTGTTGTTCATTTTGTTTTAGGTCCTTTTCCATAATAATTTTCATCCAAGTTAAGTCTAGGTCTATTGAAAAAGGGGACCTTGCCCTCAACAAGGGTGACCTTGCCCTAATAGGGGTGACCTTGCCCTTAACTTGGGTGACCTTGCCCCGTTTCCCCATTTTGAGTATCCGTTTCCCTTTTCTGAGCATCCATTTCCCTGTTCTGAGCATCCGTTTCCCAATTATGAGCACTTGTTTGCCCATTCTGAGCATTTGTTTCTCCGTTTCGACCATCTGTTTCCCCATTATGAGCATTTGTTTACCCATTCTGAGCATCCATTTCCCTGTTTCGAGCATCTATTTTCCTGTTCCAAAGGTCTGTTCACCTGTTTTGATAGTCTGTTTGACCCTTTTCTTATTCAGACAAGTCCAAAAACTAGTTGGATGACCTTGGCCTTTACTTGGGAGACCTTGCCCTTAACATGGGAAACCTTGCCCTTGACATGGGTGACATTGCCCTTGAGTTGGCGACCTTGTACTTGACTTGGGTGACCTTTCCCATAACTTAGAAGACCTTGCCCTTAACTTGGGCTACCTTTCCCTTGCCTTGGGAGACCCTACACTTGAGTTGGATGACTTTGCCCTTAACTTGGGTGACCTTACACCCTAGTTGGGCGACCTTGCCACCGAGATAGGCAAATTTTCCCTAAAGCAGACCTTCATCTATCTTCTCATCATCATTGTTTCCTTTTGAAAGTCATCATTTCTTCAACCAAATCACATTGGTGCTTCTTAGACCATCATTAGAGTCCATATCCATCATCAAGTCATCAATCCCAATCACCTAGAATTCATTTTACGGGTTTTGAGTTTGATGCAAAAACTTTCGGAGGCCAAAACTTTTGACTCAGGTGTCCGTTTGAGCTGAAATTTCATGGGTGGTTGTGTTATGAGGTGCCATGTGATGATGAACCCTGAAATCTAATTAGACAACCCCGAAGGAAGATGAACCCTACAATCCATGATATAGTTAAATCAGAATTGCAAAAATTACTTGATGTAGACTTTATCTATCCCATCTCTTATAGTCAATGGGTGTCACCCCAAGTAATTTTCCTTAAAAAAAAGAAAAGTGGAGATTGTGTGTAGACTACTTAGAGTCGAATGTTACTACTAGGAAGGACCACTTTCCACTTGCCTTCATTGACCAAGTATTTGATTCATTAGTAGGCAAGAAGTACTTTTCCTTTTTGGATGGATTTAGTGGCTATAATCAAATTAAGATAGCACTAGAAGACTAGGACAAGACAACTTTCACATGCCGTTGGGGTACATATGCTTATTACGTCTTGTCCTTTGGGCTATGCAATGCAACAACCACCTTCCAGAGGGCAGTATTGAACATATTCTTAGACTTTGCACATGATTCCATGGAGGTTTACATGGATGATTTCAAAACTTATGGGAATACCTATGATGAAGCACTTGAAAATTTACAGAAGGTACTAAAGAGTTGTCAAGAAAGTAACCTGTCCTTGAGTCATGAAAAATGCTACATGATGATGACTTAAGGGATTGTACTAGGAAATTTTGTGTCAAATGAAGGAATTCAAGTGGCCCCAAACAAAATTGAGGTGATATCAACACTCCCTGTGCCTCAAAGACAAAAAATATGTTAGAAGTTTCCTAGGACATGCTAAGATTAGAGGAGATTCATACAAGACTTTAGGAAACTTGCAGCCCCACTATTTGTCTTACTATCAACTAATGCTGAATTTGAATGGACAACTGCTTGTGAAAATTCCTTTGAAGCACTGAAGGCAACATTAACCAAAACTCCTATCTTGAGATGATCAAATTGGAGCTTACCTTTCCATATGCATATAGATGCTTCTAATTTTCTATAGGAGTTGTGCTTGAACATAATGAAGGAAATAAAGAGTATGCCATATATTACATCAACACAAATATAAAAGGGGTAGAACTCAATTATATAGTGACAAAGAAGGAGATGTTGGAAGTAGTTTATGTAGTAAAAAAATTCAAATATTATATTACAGGGTATTTAGTGTTCATACACACTGACCACACAATAATAAGATATCTCATGAACAAACTAGTGGTTGGTGGTAGGCTTGTTAGGTGGTTCCTAACCTTGCCCTAAGATAGGTGACCATGCCCTAAGATAGGAAACCTTGCCCTAATATAGGCCACCCTTCCCTAGAATAGGGGACCTTGCCCTCAACAAGGGTGCATGCGTCCTTAACAGGGGGGATTCTGCCCCAGATAGAGGCATCTCTGAGGTAAAAACAATGACTTAAACTTCATTTCCAGAGTTTATTTCTTTCTATTTCTTAGTACTGAACCTCTAACCTATTTTGTTGGTGAATGTTCTTGTTTAAACTAACTTTTGTGCAACTATTTCATGTTTGTCCAAGATCGGAGGTTAAAATTCTAACATATTTTTGCAAGACGAGCAGGCTAAGAACATTAGTTAGCTTTTTTGTTGTTGTTTTTATACTAGTTAGGCACATAAATCTAATTAGGGGGAGTCAGAATAATGGTTTTCTATGCTTTTCAATTGGGCTATTGATGTATCCAATCCCCTTGCACCATTTTTTGATCCCAGGTGAAGAGAAATAGTAGCCCACTTAGTCCTTTGTGTTACCGAGGAGGCACTAGATCATTGAAGCTTTCCCCTTGCACTTCGTGTGAGCTTGGGGATTAGCCAAAAATGTTTAGTGTCTTCTTTTAGCAGGACCTGCTTGGGGATTTCATCACCCCAAGGGATGATCCTGACCACGTGTACCAGCGGGGTATATAAAGGGGGGAGAGCCAAATCTATACCCAAATCCAGTCACGTCGTGTCTAGCGGAGCATCGAAGCTAGGGTGATACCTCGATAAGACGTGAAAAGTTGGTCCAAGTTTATAGTACCTCACTAGGGCTTTCGAATCATGCCTGTGATGGGCTGGTGTTTACAGTTGTGCCTCACGTACCGTGTGTATATCAAGGACTCCCTAGATTGCCTTGTTCAACCTGGTTAGAGGACTGTGTTAGCCATACCCATCTTACTAATCTTAGTATTGTGCTACTTGAATTGTCTTTTCTTTGCAAAACCAGTGAATTTCTACTTAGTTAAGTCATCCTTAGCTTTAGCTTGTTGTTTGTTGTGTTTTTGGTTCTTTTCCATAACTATTTTCATCCCAGTTAAGTCCAGGTCTATTGACAGGGGCGACCTTGCCCTCAAAAAGGGGAGACCTTTCCCTAATAAGGGTGACCTTTCCTTAGTAGGGGCGACCTTGCCCTCAATAGAGGCGACCATGCCCTGGATAGGGGTGATTCATCTCTCTATTTGAGTAATTGTCAGTCAAACAACCCATCAAATTCGCTTGTTTCACCAAGAGGGGAGATTGTTCCTTAGCTTGGGTGACCTTGCCCTTAATTTGGGTGAAATTTCCCTTGACTTGGGTGACCTTTCCCTTGAGTTGGGTGACCTTGCCCCATTTTCCTACTTTGAGCATCCATTTCCCCATTCCGAGCATCCGTTTGCCCGACTCGAGCATACATTTGACCATTTCGTGCATCCGTTTCCCCATTCCAATCATACTTTTCTCCATTCTGAGCATCTATTTCCCCATTTTGAGCATCTTCTTTCCCATTCTAAGCATCTGTTTCCCCATTCCGAGCATCTGTTTGCCTGTTCCGAGCATCCGTTTCCCTATTTCGAGAGTTCGTTTAGCCATTCCAAAGGTCCGTTCACCCATTTCAATAGTCCTTTTAACCATTTTCTGATTTAGAAAAGTCCAAAAATTAGTTGGGTGACCTTTCCCTTGACTTTGGACACTTTCCCTTGACCTGGCTGACCTTTCCCTTGAGTTGGGAGACCTTGTCCTTGACTTGGGCGACCTTGCCCTTAACTTGGGTGATCCTGCCCTTGACTTGGGCGACCTTGCCATTGACTTGGGAGACCCTAGAATTGAGTTGGATGACCTTTCCTTTGAGTTGGGATACCTTTCCCTTGAGTTGGGTGACCTTTCCTTTTACTTGGGCGACCTTTCCCTTGACTTGGGTGACCTTACACCCTAGTTGGGAGACCTTGCCACCGAGATAGGTGAATTTTATGAAAGTAGACCTTCATCCGTCTTCTCGTCATCATTGTTTCCTTTTGAAAGCCATCCTTTCTTTGACCAAATCACATAGGCGCTTCTTAGAACATCATTAGAGTCCATATCCATCATCAAATCATCCATCCCAATCACCTTGACTTCGTTTTACGGGTTTTGATTTTGATGCAGAAACTTTCAGAGGCCATAACTTTTTGACTTGGGTGTCCTTTTCGGCTGAAGTTTTATGGGTGGTTGCATAATGAGGTAGCATATGGATGATGAACCCTACAATCTAGTTAGACAACCCCAAGGGAAGATGAACCCTGCAATCCATGATATAGTTAAATCGAAATTTCAAAAATTATTTGATGCAAACTTTATCTATCCCATCTCTTATAGTTAATGGGTGTCACCCCTACTAATTGTCCCTAAAAAGGAGAAAAGTGGAGAGTGTGTAGACTATTGAGAATCAACTGCTACTACTAGGAGGGATCACTTTCCACTCTCCTTCATTGACCAAGTATTTGATTCATTAGTAGGCAAGAAGTACTTTTCCTTTTTGGATGGATTTAGTGTCTATAATCAAATTAAGATAGCACTAGAAGACCAGGACAAGACAACTTTCACATGCCCTTGGGGTACGTATGCTTATTATGTCTTTCTATTTGGGCTATGCAATGCAACAACCACCTTCTGGGGGGTAGTACTAAGCATATTATTAGACTTTTCACATGATTCCATGTAGGTTTACATGGATGATTTCACAACTTATGGGAATACCTATGATGAAGCACTTGGAAATTTAGAGAAGGTACTAAAGAGGTGTTAAGAAAATAACCTGTACCTGAGTCATGAAAAATGCTACACGATGATGACTGAGGGGATTGTATAAAGACATTTTGTGTCAAATGAAGGAATTCAAGTGGACCCTAAAAAAATTTAGGTGATACCAACACTCACTGTGCCTCAAAGACAAAAAAGATGTTAAAAAATTCCTTGGACATCCTGAGTATTACAGGAGATTCATACAAGACTTTAGCAAACTTGCAGCCCCACTATTTGTCTTAATATCAAAAGATGTTGAATTGAATGAATTGCTTCTCAAAATTCCTTTGAAGCACTCAAGGCAACATTAACTAAAACTCCTATCTTGAGAGGATCAAATTAGAGCTTACCTTTCCATATCCATATAGATGCTTCTAATTTTCTATAGGAGTTGTGCTTGGAAAAAATGAAGGAAATTAAGAGTGTGCCATATATTACATCAACAAAAATATAAAAGGGACAAAACTCAAGTATATAGTGACAAAGAAGGAGATGTTAGAAATATTTTATGTAATAAAAAAAATGAAATATTATATTACAGGGTATTTAGTGTTCATACACACTGACCACACAACAATAAGAAATCTCATGAAAAAACTAGTGGTTGGTGGCAAACTTGTTAGGTGGTTCCTGACCTTGCCCTAAGATAGGAAACCATGCCTTAATATAGGTGACCATGCCCTTAGATAGGTGACCCTGCACCAAAATGGGCGACCTTTCCCTCAACAAAGGCGATCCTGCTATGAATAGGGGCAATTCTACCCCAAATAGAGGCATCTCTGAGGTAAAAACAATGACTTAAACTTCATTTCCAGGGTTTGTTTCCTTCCGTTTCTTAGTACTGACCCTCTAACCTATTTTTTTGGTGAATGTGCTTGTTTTAACTAATGTTTGTGCAGTTGTTTCATGGTCGTCCAAGACTGGAGGTTAAACTTGTAACATATTTGCTTAAGGATGAGCAGGCCAAGAACATTAGTTAGCTTGTTTGTTTGTCATTTTAATACTATTTAGATGCATAGATCTAATTAGGGGGAGTCGAAATAATTTTTTGTTGTGCTTGTCACGTGAGGTATTGATGTATCCAATCCCCTTATTCCATTTGACGATCCTAGGTGAAGAGAAATCATAGCTCACTTAGTCCTTTGTGTTACCTAGGAGGCACTAGATAATTTGAGCTTTCCCCTCGGACTTTGTGTGAGATTTGGGATTAGTCAAAATTGTTTGGTGTCATCTTTTAGTGGGACCTGCTTGGGGATTTCATCACCCCAACAGATGATCCCAACCACGTGTACTGGCGGGATATATAAAGGGGAGAGAGCCAAAGCTGTACCCCAATCCGATCATGTCGTGTCTGGTGGAGTGTCGAAGCTGGGGTGATACCTAGATAAGACATGAAGAGTTGGTTCAAGTTTTTAGTACTTCGTTGAGGCTTCCAACTCATGCCTGTGATGGGTTGGTATTCACATTTGTGCCTCACATATCGTGTGTATATCGAAGACTCCCTACATCACCTTGTTTAGCCTAGTTAGAGGACTGTGTTAGCCATACCCATCTTACTAATCTTAGGATTGTGCTACTTGAATTATCTTTTATGTGCAAAACTAGTGAATTTATGCTTAGTCAAGTCAACCTTACCTTTGGCTTGTTGTTCGCTGTGTTTTTAGTCCTCTACCATAACCGCTTTTATCCAAGTTAAGTCTAGGTCTACTGATAGGGGCGACCTTTCCCTCAACAGGGGCATCCTTTCCCTCAACAAAGGCGACCCTACCTTGAATAGGGGAGATTCTACTCTTTGTCTAAGTCATTGTCAGTGAAACAACCCATCAAATTCACCTGTTTCACCAAGAGGGGAGATTTTGCCTTAACTTGGGCGACGTTTCCCTTAACTTGGGAAATCTTGCCCTTAACTTGGGCAACCTTGCCCTTGAATTAAGAAACCTTTCCTTTATCTTGGGCAACCTTTCCTTTGAGTTGGGTGATCTTGCCCTGTTTTCCTGTTTCAAGCGTTCATTTCCTTGTTTTGAGCATCCATTTCCCCATTCTGAGCATTCGTTTTCCCGGTCCGAGAATCTATTTGCCCGTTTCAAGCATCCATTTTCCCATTCCAAGCATCCATTTCCCCGTTCCAAGCTTCCATTTTCCTATTCCAAGCATCCATTTCCCTATTCTGAATGTTTGTTTTCCCTTTTTGAGCATTCATTTCTTTGTTCTGAGCATTCGTTTGGCTGTTGTGAAGGTTCGTTTGCTCGTTTCAATAGTTAGTTTGACCCTTTTTGATTTAGAAAAGTGTATAAATTAGTTGGGCGACCTTTCCCTTGACTTGGACGACCTTGCCCTTAACTTGGGAAACCTTTCCCTTGAGTTGTGTGAGCTTTCCCTTGATTTGGGCGAGCTTTCCCTTGACTTGGGTGACCCTGCCCTTGACTTGGGAGACTTCGCACTTGAGTTGGAAAACCTTTCCCTTGAGTTTGGTGACTTTTTCCTTGAGTTGGGAGACATTTCCCTTGACTTGGGTGACCTTGCACCCTAGGTGGGCAACTTTGCCACATAGATAGGCGAATTTTCCCAAAAGCAGAACTTCATTCATTGTCATCATTTCCTTCTTAAAGTCATCGTTTATTCAACCAAATCACATAGGTGCTTCTTAGAACATCATTAGATTTTGTATTAATCATCAAATCATCCATCCCAATCTCCTAGACTTCATTTTACGGGTTTTGATTTTGATGCAGAAACTTCCAGAGGCCATAACTTTTGACTCGGGTGTCCATTTGGGCTGAAATTTTATGGGTGGTTGCGTTATGAGGTGCCATGTGGATGATGAACCCTAAAATCTAGTTAGAAAACCCCAAAGGAAGATGAACCCTGCAATCCATGATACAGTTAAATCAAAATTTCAGAAATTACTTGATGCAAACTTTATCTATCCCATCTCTTATATTTAATGGGTGTGACTCCTAGTAATTGTCCCTAAAAAGGAGACAAGTGGAGAGTGTGTGTAGAATAATGAGAATCAAATGCTACTAGTAGGAAGGACCACTTTCCACTCCCATTCATTGACCAAGTATTTGATTCATTAGCAGGAAAGAAATAATTTTCCTTTTTGGATGGATTTAGTGGCTATAATCAAATTAAGATAGCACTAGAAGACCAAGACAAGAAAAAATTCACATGACCTTGGGGTACATATGCTTATTATGTCTTGCCATTTGGGCTATGTAATGCAACAACCACCTTCCAGAGGGTAGTACTAAGCATATTCTTAAACTTTTCACATGATTCAATGGAGGTTTACATGGATGATTTCACAACTTATGGGAATACCTATGATGAAGCACTTGGAAATTTGGAGAAGGTACTAAAAAGGTGTCAAGAAAATAACATTTGCTTGAGTCATGAAAAATGCTACATGATGATCATTGAGGGGATTGTATTAAGACATTTTGTGTCAAATGAAGGAATTCAAGTGGACCCAAACAAAATTGAGGTGATATCAACACTCCCTGTGCCTCAAAGACAAAAACGATGTTAGAAGTTTCCTAGGACATGCTGAGTATTATAGGAGATTCATAAAAGACTTTAGCAAACTTGTAGCCCCACTATTTGTCTTACTATCAAAAGATGTTGAATTTGGATGGACAACTGCTTGTGAACATTCCTTCTAAGCACTGACGGCAACATTAACCAAAAATCATGTGTTGAGAGGATCATATTGGAGCTTACCTTTCCATATCCATATAGATGCTTCTAATTTTCTATAGGAGTTGTGCTTGGACAAAATGAAGGACATAAAGAGTATGACATATATTACATCAACAAAAATATAAAAGGGGTAGAACTCAATTAGATAGTGGCACAGAAGGAGATGTTGGCAATAGTTTATGTAGTAAACAAATTCAAATATTATATTACAGGGTATTTAGTGTTCATACACACTGACCACACAACAATAAGATATCTCATGAACAAACTAGTGGTTGGTGGCAGGATTGTTAGGTGGTTCCTATCCTTTCCCTAAGTTAGGCGACCATTCCCTAAGACAAGCGACCCTTCCCCAAAACAGGTGACCTTTCCCTTAACAGGGGTGATTCTGCCTGAGATAGAGGTGTGTCTGAGGTAAAAATAGTGACTTAAACTTCATTTCCAAGGTTCGTTTCTTGTTGTTGTTTAGTACTAACCCTCTAACATGTTTTTTTGGTGAATGTGCTTGTTTTAACTAATGTTTGTGTAGTTGTTTCATGGTTGTCCAAAACCAGAGGTTAAAATTATAATATATTTGCTTTAGGACGAGTAGGCCAAGACCATTAGTTAGCTTGTTTGTTTGTTGTTTTCATACTAGTTAGGCACATAGATCTAATTAGGGGGAGTAAAAATAATTGTTTGTTGTGCTTTTCAAGTGGGCTATTGACGTATCCAATCCCTTTGCACAATTTGGGGATCCTGGGCGAAGAGAAATCATAGCTCACTTAGTCCTTTGTGCTACCTAAGAGGCACTAGATTGTTCAAGCTTTTCCCTTGCACTTTGTGTGAGCTTGAGGATTAGCCAAAAACATTTAGTGTCTTCTTTTAGCGGGACCTGCTTGGGGATTTCATCACCCCAAGGGACGATCCCAACTATGTGTACCGATGGGGTATATAAGGGGGCAAGCCAAAACTGTACCCCAATCCAGTCACATCATGAATGGCGGAGTGTCGAAGCTAGGGTGATACCTAGATAATACGTGAAGAGTTGGTCCAAGTTTCTAGTACCTCACTAGGGCTTCTAACTCACACCTGTGATGGGATGGTGTTCACAGTAGTGCCTCACATACTGTGCATATATCGAGTACTCCCTAGATTGCCTTGTTCAACCTATTTAGAGGACTATGTGAGCCATACCCATCTTATTAATCTTAGGATTATGCTGCTTGGACTATCTTTTCTATGCAAAACTAGTGAATTTATGGTTATTCAAGTCAATGTTAGCTTCGAGTTGTTGTTCATTGTGTTTTTTGGTCGTTTTCCATAATCATTTTCATCCAAGTTAAGTCTAGGTTTGTTGACAGGGGTGACGTTGCCCTCAATAGGGGCAACCTTTCCCTAACAGGGGTGACCTTTCCCTAGAAGGGGTGACTTTTCCCTCAACATAAGCGACCATTCCCTGAATAGGGGTGATTCTGCTCTCTGTCTGAGTCATTGTCAGTCGAACAACCCATCAAATTCAACCATTTCACCAAGAGGGGCGATTTAGCCGTAACTTGGGCGACCTTGCCCTTAACTTGGGCAACCTTGCCGCATTTTACCATTTCGAGCATCTATTTTCCTAGTCTGAGCATCTGTTTTCCCATTCTGAGCGTCTATTTCCCTATTCGGAGCATCCGTTTCCCCATTCTTAGTGTCCATTTTCCTGTTCTGAGCATCCATTTCCTTGTTCCGAGCATCCATTTTCCTTTTCTGAAAGTCTATTCACCCATTTTGATAGTCCATTTGACCTTTTTCCAATTTAGACAAGTCCATAAACTAGTTGGGTTACCTTTCCCTTGACTTGTGCAACCTTTCCCTTAACTTGGGCAACCTTGCCCTTGAGTTGGGCGACCTTTCCCTTGAGTTGGACGACCTTGCCCTTGACTTGGGCGACCTTGCCCTTAACTTGAGCGACCCTTCCCTTGATTTGGGTGACCCTACCCTTGACTTGGGAAACCCAACCCATGAATTGGGTGACCCTGAACTTGAGTTGGGCATCCTTTCCCTTGAGTTGGGTGACCTTGCACCCTAGTTGGGTGACCTTGCCACCCAAATAGGTGAATTTTCCCAAAAGTAGACCTTCATCGGTCTTCTTGTCATCGTCATTTCCTTCTAAAAGTCATCATTTTTTTGACCAAATTGCATATGTGCTTCTTGGAACATCATTAAAGTCCATATCCATCATCAAATCATCCATCCCAATCACTTAGACTTCATTTTACAGGTTTTTATTTTGATGTAGAAACTTTCGAAGGCCATAACTTTTGACTCAGGTGTTCGTTTAGGTTGAAATTTTACGGGTGGTTCATTATGAGGTGGAATGTGGATTTCCAACCGATTCTTAATGGTTGGGCCCAATTTTGACACATTTTTAGCGCTTGAAACTTTCATCTTGACCCTCGAAATCGCAATTTAGTGTTTTTTTCTAGTTTTTGAAAAATTGTTTTCGTTAATAACTCAAAATGCATGTCTCAAATTTAGGATGTTAGTTGGAAATTAATCCTACCTTAGTTTTAGAAAGTTTTTGGAAAAAAATTGGACTCTCAAAGATATGCCTGTGCAGTTACCTAAAATGGCAAAATTTGATAATTTTTGAAAATTGCCAAAATCTAGAAAAATCTGATTGTCAACACCTTATGCCATCTAGTTAAACCCTTGAACTTGATTTAAAATTAATCCCATCACATCCTCCAATCATCCTAATTTGAGCTTCAATCCAATCCTAATATGAGATTTAATCCAATCTTAATTTGAGCTTAACGTAAATCCCAATCTAAGCTTTAGTCCATCTACATCCAAAATTTTTTGATATCGAAACAAATATTTAGATCCATTCCTCCATCTTCTTCCAATCCATCATATTTATCCTTTCATCACCTTTTCTTTCCTTCTAATCATTTGTTCCCATCTTTTCACTCCCTATCCCTCCAATCTAACATCATGAATCCTTATCCTTCACCAATACAACCAAAAATAGTAGTCAAGGGGAATCCTAATTATGTTGACGATGATAATGGGAGTCTTGTTGAACAAGAAGTATACGACATAGATCCCCTCGATGCTATCATTTCTAGTAAGCTTTCCCCAACTGCTTTCCAATATCCAATCACCCCTTCGAGCTATCCCATTACATCTTCACCCACACCTACTAGCAATCCTTATGCTACCTTTGACAAGGGATATCCATTATCTTACCCACCTGTATCTTCACCATATCCTTCCTCTACATCATCTTCATCCATGTCCTCTTATCCTAATCCAGTGTCCCAATATCCCTATGTTAATCCCCCATCCCCGTTCGCCTATCCTAATCCAACATCCACATCTTCCCATCCTAATCTACCATCTCAATACTCCTATTACAATCCCCCACCCATGTCCCCCTATCCTAATCCTCCTTACTAGTCTACCCATCCTAATCCTACACCCACACCTTCTTATCTTAATCCTACATCCCCATCAACCTATCCTAATCCAACATCCACATCTTCCTATTCTAATACACCATCTACGTCAACCTATCCTAATCAGACATCCCAATCTTTCTATCCTAATCAATTATCCCAATAGCTCTACTACAATCCACCACCCGCATCTTCTTATCCTAATCCACCACCTGCATCCTCTTGTCCCAATTCACCACCCATGTCTTCCTATCCCAATCCACCATCTCAATCTTCCCAACCAAATCCTCCTTCCCAATACCCTTACTACAATCCACCAGCTGCATCCTCTTGTTCTAATACACCATCCATATCCTCCTGTGTCACTCCATCTTCCACTCCACCATGTACTAATCCTCCATCTACTCCCATTCCTACATCCAATCCCATTCCCCCATCTAATCCTTGTCCACCAATCCATAATCTTAATCCTCCACCAATCCCTAATCCTTCATCTATTCCCATCACACTAGCTAAGCCTATAATATGCATGATTCTCACTCTGGAAGTTCTCCAAGGACTTATGATAAAGAATACATCCCCAAATCCACATCTTGAAGTCATGGAACCATGCTGCCCCACTCCCCCATTTACAGTCACTAGTGATGAGACCCTTCTCCAACCCACACCTATGATTACTATTACTACCTCTAGCACCACTCAAACTGTTGAAACCATCACACCCATCGAATCCATTGAACCCCCATCTCCTACGCCTAGAGCCACTGAACCCATCAAAGAAAATAAAACCCAATCACCATATTCTACTCCTAGATCCACCCAATCCATTAAAGAAACCCACATCCAATCCACTTCTCCCACTCTTAGTATCACCAAAATCCATTCCCATGAACTTCATGAATGCACCATCCTTCCATCTCCCTCACTTGAAGAGTCTCTCCAACACTCCATTATCATGCCTCCCACACATGATGAGTCATGCCAAGAGCCTGATCCAAAGCATACCAACATATCCCCTTCTCCACATCAAGATCCTGCCATCCCATCTAGTCCACCTCAAGATCATAGTCCTTCATCCACTTCAATCCATGATCCATTTGTAACTTAAGATCCGATCACTCCATCACATGAACCCTTATCACCCACTACCACAAATCCAAATCCTATAATATCTCCTAATCCCTCTCTTGACCCTTACCACTCACTCCACCCCATCAAGATGTTACCCCATCATCTCCATCTCCCGATCCACCATCATCGCCTAGCCCTACTATCCCAACACCATGTTTATATCCCCTTGGTACTCTTACATTTTCCCATGGAGGATTTCTTGCAGAAGAAGAAAAAATCATATATACCACCCATCCTCCACTTAATAATGGACTCACATCATTCTTCCAAAATAACAAGCATCCTACTATAGATTGAATTCTCAAAAGAATAAAATATCAAGGAAAATGTTTAGGCCTTCATGAGAAAGGTATTCTAGAGCCCATCCATGTCAAAGAAAATCCATGTACACAAGGTCTTGGATATATCTCTCAAGAATCACATTCCAAAAATGTTGGTACAACCTCTATATGTCCTCAACAAGCCTCCTCCAAAAGAATAATAGGCTCTTCTTGTTATTCCACTAAATCATTTGCCACTATGCCCCCTCCATCGTATCACCTCAAAACAACCATCCATATTACTCCTTTGTCTTCCAAATCCATTTTGGGTCCTTATGTCCCTCCATCTGCCATCTCCCATCCTTCATATACTCCATCCATTTTGGGTCCTTATGTCCCTCCATCCACCATCACACATCCTCCAGCTACAAAGTCCATTTTGGGCCATTATACGCCACAATCACCTCCTCCATCTCATCCTATTCATCCTTTCATCCATCCATCACCTATCCATGTCACCCACCATAAACATCCCACTCTCATGTCCCCTAATCAAGATCAACAAAGGCATGTACTTACACATCCTCCATCCATATATCATCCCCAAATCCTACCTCCATCACTCCATTCATGTTTCCTCCCCATCTTCCATCTCCTCACACCCATCCCATTGCTATTAAAATCACTTTGGATGCTAAAGATAAAATGCATAAATCTAAAAATCCATATGAATCTAAAGCTCCTCATGTCCCCTCTAAAAGACATGTTGAAGAAAAGAAAAATCAAATCCAAAATCCAAATCAAACCCATAGGCCACAAAGGCCCACCAAATCAAAGATCAAAACCATGTGGATCCCAAAGAAAAAAGATGAAATGCCTTCAAATGAAAAATTTGTAATAACATCCAATGTTGCTAATCCAAAAGATAATCATACACCCCTTCCATCTCCTAAATCTATTTGGGTCCTTATGTCCCAAAATTCACTATCCCATTTCTTCCATTATCCCCACATTCTCCATCCATTAATCCTCCTATCCTTTCACATACACCACCATATGTGCCAATGTTGGTCCTAAACTCATCACCCCATCACACACCTACCCCATCATTCCATACATACACTTTCCAACATACCATCCATTATCCCTCATCTCTCCCCCATCAAATCCCTTTAATCCATCCTCTTGCATAATCCATTTATCCTAATAAGGTTGTACCAACATCAAATAGTCAGTTCACACATGGGCTCTTAATACCTCAGATGGAACTTGATGCTTGAGTCCTTCATTCATATATTTATCACATGTCTTCTAAATCCAATTATCCACATTCCTATCCTTATCCATCTCCATCCACATTCTATCCAAAACTTAATTGAAAAAAAAAAATCCAAAAAAGTAAAAAATTCAAAAAAAAAGAAAGTAAAGAGAAATAATTCATCCAATGGTGAAAACTTGGCAAGTAATTGCCTTGGATAAGTACCATGATGAAAACCTGGAAACTAGGCGTCATGTGTAAATCCCCCATCCAGTTTACTTCCACACTTGGGGGCAACTACATTCCCTCCATCCATCTCCTTCATCCCACCTATCTTACACATCTTGTTTGTCCTATCCCATTTATCCCAATCCCTCCATCCTCCTTGTGATCTTTATATAGATAGGGGCAAACATAGAAATTTTCTTTGGACACCTCTTGGCACACAGTCCCCTTGCATATACACTATACTAATACTTATCCACATTTGTCTACCTTCCTTCTCCACCCGTCATACTACCATTAATCTTCCTCCCTTATCCATGCATCCTATCCATATCCATCTCACTCCCTTATTTTCCCATCCTTCTACCTTCCATCCTACATGCCTCATTACACATGACATATCTAGAGTGGGGCACCTCCTTATTTGTGACATAGTCCTTGGAGACATCATTTACTAATCCTATCATCCCTTCCATCTCCCCATCCTTTTCTTCCTATTCATCCATCATAACAATATTCTTCATCTCCTCATCCTTATCTTCCTATTCGTCCATCATAACAATATTTTTCATCTCCTCATCCTTATCTTCCTATTCATCCATCATAACAATCATTTTCATCTCCCCATCCTTCTCTTCATATTCATCCATCATAACAATCCTTTTCATCTCCCCATCCTTCTCTTCCTATCTGTCCATCATAACAATCCTTTTCCATCTCCCCATTCTTATCTCCCTATCCATTCATTTTTATCCTCATCCCATCTCATAATCCCTTGTCATTGGTGTCTAGCTATAGGCTTCCCCCCATGCAACCCAATGCCACCTATCTCATCGTCATTGCTCCCACTTCATTTTCACATCTTTCCAATCTCCTATCACTTCTCATCACTCATCTCCCCATTGTATTATCCTCTCAATTCATCTTTTGATGATTTGGAAAACTATGCCATCCCTAAGCTTCTTGCAATCACCATCATCCTATCCAATCCACCAGGTCTATCTTGTCTCATCATATCGGTCCCATCATTTTTATCCACTTATCCTAGTTATCCCATCATCCTTTATCCATGGTTGCTCATCAGCCTTTTGTCGAACTACGTTTCCCCTGCGCTTTCACGTAGGCAAGGTCGATCTTTTGATCTGCCCTAGGGATTTTTTCCTTTTGGTATTTGTCCTCCATCTTTGTCTCCCTTGTCCTCTTTCCACTTTTATCCATAGCATTTTATTGAACTATGAGGGCTCTGTACTTTCACGTAGGCAAGGCTAATCTTTGATTGGCCCCTGAGCCCTAGGTATTTAGGGTGTGTCAGTCTCATGTCTTGTCTCTCTTGTGTCATGTTTTCAAGCTATGCCCTTATCTAGCTGGTCCTTCACAAATGAGATCCATTTGTATCATGAGATCCAATCAGTTCTAAGTATCCTATGTCATCACAATCTTTTAGTTTAGTATCCATCTTTGCTCTCAACAAGATGCATCCTTCCTAACATACCTCATCAATCCCATCCATCCTCTCAATCCTATGGCAAAGAAATTTGAAATTGATTGTGATATTTTGGTACTTTTTGATTTTTTTTATCATTTGAGCTCCCTATTATAACTTGTCAAGGTCACCTTGATCTCTCATATCATGGTGTGTTTTAACTGGTTAAAATAGGGGCATATATTGATCTTTTGTTTGTTGTTGTCTTCCTGGTTGTCCCGCATTGTACCAACCAAGATCCCTGTGGTATTGTGTTACGCTAGGGCATCCTCTTGTGCTTGTGGTTATTCCAATGCTTGGCATGACCAAGTTCTTCATGAATTTGGGGTGTTGGAATATCCTTCTTGTTTGTTGTGTTTATTTTATACATTAGACACTAATTAGCCTTGGTTCTTCATACCCTGGCACTTGGTGTCTTATGCTATAGCAAAAATCAGTGCTCTAACAATGGAAAATCGCATTAGGATTGCATTTCATTTTCCATTGCATTGCATGGAATTGCATGTATCCTCCATCTCTTCTCATCTATCTCTTCATCAATCCTCATCATATCATCATCTCTTCAATCTTTTAAGAATAATATAGATTGGTTATTCTAAGCATCTTTTCCTCCATCATTTTTCTTCTTTTCATTCCTCTCACATCTCAATCCAATCCTCATCTAATCATATCTAACACATATTATCTAATCACATCCTTGGTCTTGTTCCAAGCCTTGCCACAAGGCTTGATCCAATCATCATCATCGTCATCATCATCATCATCATCGAGATGTATCCTTCCCTATCCTCATGTTGTTTCGAGATATATCATTCCCTCATCAACAACACTCCATCCATCATCAACCCATTTTGGCTTGTAGCTTGACCGGGGCAACATCACCTTTGTCCTTAAATCCATTGGTGCTTCCCAATCTCTTCATCTTATGTCATCCTCTCTTATCCATCACTTTGCATCATCTTCCCCATCTACTCTCACATCATCTCATCCATTTCGAGAGCACACCTGTGTTCTTTGGAACCCACATGTTCTCTCGAGAGGGAATCCTCCATCACTAATCTTCATCTTCACTCCTATCATCCTTCTTCCTAGTCACTCCTTTGATGACTGGGACATCTTTCCAAATCTAATCATCTTCATGATGCTATCTTTTAATATTATTTGAAATGATGCTACTTCGTAGCACCATCTCAAAGAGGAGAAAAATGTAGACACCTAAATTTGGACACTTACATTTGTCCAAATTTATCCCTTTTTGTCTAAATATCCTCTTGTATTAATTAAGTAATATTACTATTATTTAATTAATACCCCTAAAGTCCTCTAAATCCCTAAGGTATCTAGTTAAATAATTAAATACCTTACCCTTTATCTCCCTTTTCCACAAAGAATTAAATAAATAAGACATTTATTTAATTCCTCACATGTCACATCCTCCATAATCCTCTGCTAATTTGGATTAGCTTAATTAATCCATGATTAGTATGTGCACACCCTTAATAAGGATTAATGTCACATCCTCCATATTTTGCCACTTGCCTCTAAACTTTCATTAATCTTCTTACTCACCTATTTGCACAACCTTAATATAATCCTCTTACCATCTTTGGTATGTCCTCCAAGTCAACCTTTCATAAGTTCTTTCTTTATTAAGCATTGTCATCTTCCCCTGTGAATTAAAAATTCACATTTATTCATTCAATGTATTTCTGTTCCCCATGTAGGTTGTTGAAAAATTATAAATTCTCTCACAAGTCACATCAGCCACATGGGACAAGGACCTCCCTTATGAGGACCTTGTCTTATCCACAAGATACTCCCCAATCATGTAAATTTTAAATTCACATTTATTCCCCCAACAACTTCTCTCATCCCCATGATAATAAGAGAGGACTTTCTAAAATTCCTCACTTGTCACCATCACTCTCATATGGGGACAAGAACTTCGTTTTTAAAGAGATTTTCCCCTAATACCAAGGTACTTGCAAGTACCTCCACCTCACATGTCTTCTTTCCAACTCCTCTGTCCTTGTGACACCTCCTATTCCACATGGCGGGATGTGAGGGCTTGTGAGTCCTCAACTCACCACAGTCCTCCATCGTGTCCATGTTGTCTAAATCCTATCCATTGAATCCTCTAGAGACTGTTCCCTTAAAATGTAAGATTTTCTCTTATTCACTCATAACATACATTCATAATTTCAATTCTGAAGCTCTAGAACTCAAACACTTGCATTTTCATTCAACCTTCATTATTGAACTCATCAATCTTCCATTGCATGCATTTTCACTTGCTTATCCAAATACCCACATATTTCATTGCATTATACATCCAATTTGCATCACTTTTCATATCATTTTAGTCTATTTTCCATCAAGGAGCACACATTCAAGCTACATCAAAGGGCCAACCAAAAGGATCACTTGGACAAGGTATAATATATTATTTATATTTTATTTTTCTCAAGTCAATTTAGGCTAATCTTGAGGTGGTGTTGTGTTGTTTCTCCTTTGCATTCTTTGTTGTTTTGCATATTTTAGGTTTAGAAATAACATTGAATTACACATACTATAAGAAGTATAGTTTCTATGCAATAAAGGAGTTTTAGTTTATTGTCATGATTGGTTGATCCAGTAGTGTATATTTGATTTTCCCCTATGGGTGCAACAACTCGAGCAAGGGCCACTCGAGGTATTGCCAACCCACCTTGTTTTTTGTTATCAGATGAAATGATTTATTATTGCATTCATTTAAAATAATTCTCAATTATATGCATATGAATGATATTCTGTAACAACATGTTGGGTCAGTCTTTGAAGAAGTTAAGCAGCTAGGAGTTAGAGTTTGTAGTGTTAGTTAATTTCAAAGTTCATATTTAGTAGTTGATAGTTACACTACTAAGCCAAAGGTACCCATAACATAAGTAACATATTAAGTTATTACCCTATTTTGTAAGTTAACGCTTTATTTCCTTTTTCGAACCTTTTCTCTTTTCTATACATGTGTAAACTATCTATACTCACTGATATATGCCATGTAGAGTCCATGAGTGTACATACAGTGCTAGCATCATCAAAATATTATGAAATCCTGGTCGATAATTAAATGAAGCCTTTGTGAGGATTTGGTGAACTATTCATTTAGGAACCTATCCTCTCAATTTACTGTCTACTGATACACGTATTTGATTGAATATTAGAAAAGCCTTACATTAGATAATTAAATAATTTTTGATAGTTATTAATCATAGAGGACCAAAAATAAATTGAATTTTAATTTTAATTAATGTTGGAGGGAAAATGATAAGTGTTTTTGATTATATAAGCAGGGAAAGGTCCTTGATCCAATCAGATACAAAAAGAGTTGAAGCAGTAAAAACAAGACAGGCTAGGAGACAACACCAACTGAACCAAACAAAACATCCAGACTACATATTGTTAAGCAACCTTAAGAGGCATGCATGCCATATTTTTGAACCAAGTATTTGCATCTACAAGACCAATAATAGTATAATAAAAAATATTATAAGCTATCCAAAGACTAACCCAAAAAGTGGCACACAAGTTAGAGTAGAGATTAACCATAAACACACAAGCCTCGAACCTTAACATATTAATCAAAAAATGACAGTCCAATAATGACTTCCAAAAACACCAGAGTTTTAAAATAGTCATTAAAGCACGGATACCAATAGCCAAACAACAAAAAAATGAGCAAGATGACAAGAACCATTACTTGGCCATAGCTATTAACCCCCAATTGTCTCCAATCCAAGAGAAAAATTCCCTCCAATTAGGGGTAGCTTCATTAGCCAGGTCCTTCATATCTTTATGCTTCCCAACCTTCTTTAATTGCTTTGTGATCTTGGTTTGAATAGACACCGCTCTGACCATCGCTCTGCACATCAACCCATCATTGAACTTCATAATGGTGATGATACATTTTTCCATGTCATCAACCTACACCTGTAAGAAAGTAATTCTGCTTTTCAAAACTTCAATGTTAGTATCCCCAGAAAGAGTATCACTAGGGACGTTATCAACATCTTCCTGGGAATCCCCCCCAACCGCCTCAATATCCTCCTCCCCACCTACTTCTTCCTCCTCCTTATAATCATCCTCTTCCTCTAGTTCATCTTCATCCATCTCATAATCAAAGTCTTCACATTCCATTCCTTCACTATCCTCTTCCATTTGGGGTTCAACATCTTCAACAGTAAGTTGTTCCTCTTCCTCTTCCTTAATTTCCTTCTTTTTACCTTTAGCTTTTTTATCAGAGGAAGCTACCTTAGCCAATCTCATTGATCTTTGGCCACCACGTGGAGTTCCCCCCTACCCCTCTTCCATATCCTCTTTTTGAAGGCCTTCAAAGTCTTCATAGATGGTGATGACATTTCCTTGCTTCATATTTTGCTAATCTTTATTCAATTTTTTAACTTAAGGGGGTGCCAAAAGCAGTGGGGAGTGCTTTCTTTTCTTTAGAGTGGCTTTGAGAAGTTCTAGCTTTATGGAATTTTCAATAGGAGATAACTTAGATTTAGAGGTAGAGGACTTGGAACAGGGGGTAGATATTAAGGCAACATTCGAGGGGATGCCCTCTAGAGGTTCAAATTGAGGCATGGGGGGCATAGGGTTAGGCACAAGGTTGGGTTGCTCAATAGCTGGGGCAATAACAACATCCTAATCATCATTTTTGGGGAGGTTATCCTGCTTAACAATCAAGGGGTTACCATGGGGATTATTAGTAAGGAAAAACTTATACAGATCCAATATTAGCCCTTGGTGTAGAGGAGGTGAGGCCCCATTCTCAATATTATGTTGTAGCGAAGAAAACATATATAAAGGTAGATTTATCCTATCGTTATGACGAATATGGTTTAGAATGGGAAAATGATAGGCATGAACTATCATATACCTGCCTTCTAAGGTAAAATAATGCATAAAAAACATACTGACCAAGGCATACCGCAAAGGAAGGTTTACCCAAGCATAGCCATTTTGAAACCTCGTTAGCACCCCGCCTTCATGTGGGAATTTTTCCACAAAACCTTGATAATTAGCACCACTTTTTTAACCACCTTTATACCTTCATTAGCTAATCAAGTGGCTTCGACTATTAACTGAGTCGTCACTTTGAATTTCACTGCACCAATAGTGACATGACACTTCTTCCATGAGTTAGTGAACTTTGAGGCCAGATTCTCATTGTAACCACACATTGATTCAAAGAAAGAAGCCACACCAACACCTCTAAACATTCTCCAAAGATACAAATTTTGTTTGAGGATGACACAATTAGGGGGTTCTGTTCTCTTCCCTAGTCCTCCCGTTTTAGAAGTGTGAAGATTTTTCAGACCTTTCTTCTGGTTAGTGCCCTTATTCATACTACCCTAAATAACAAATCTCCCAAAACTCATGCTATTTCCTACAAACTTGCAAAGAGAACAAATGTATATTGTGAGAAATAGAAATCCATTTAAGATACCTAAAAAAGTTTCCAAATCATAGGAAATTGATACAAGAGCCCAAGGACAAAGTTGAAATGATTAGCCATCTCCTTAACAAATATTGCCAAGTTATCAATATTGAGATGAGCCTCAAAAATGTGATGGGAAGGGATGTATGAAACACCAATAAAATTTGAAATGACCAAATATTTTTCATTAAAAATATACATGTGATAAGGGGGGTACTTGTAAATGATTAACACATTAATTATCACCCTGATGAAATCCTCCTTATCACTTTCCATAATTTGAAACATACCAACCTTGCTATTATTATTATTTATGTCCATCTCATCACCAAATAATTATTGGTTATAAGAATTTTTTATATATTTCTTTTAGGACTCTATCTCTTATTTCCCCTATCAACAAACCATACTCCTAATGTGTTCAAGTATTACACTTAAGAGCTTCATTAGCAACAATATCCATAGAGTATTTTCCTTCCCTGTAAACATGTTGAACTCTAAAGCATGTGAAAAATTGCATGTGCTTTTTGCAATTATCCATAATATCTCTTAATTCCCAGGGGACAACACTATCACCTTTCAATACATCAACAATGAGCTTAGAGTCTCCTTCCAGGATAAGTTTTTGGAAGCCTAACTCTTTCAGAAGTTTAATACGTCCCCAAGCAGCCATAGCCTCAACCTTATTGTTAGAGAAAATCTCAGAATTTTTCCTATAACCACCAATGCAATCCCCAAGGTGATTCCTAATAAGACCTCTAGCCCCTGCCAACCTAGGGTTTCCTTTAGAACAACCATCAAAGTTACACTTGACCCAGTCCATCTCAGGGGGAGACCAAACAATATTCTTCCTTGTAATGTAAGTTGAGCAATTGATATTTGTGAGATCCTTTTTAAGGCCCCAGATTCGCTTAATTCTGATCTCCTTATAAGAGGGCATTAGCTTAGAGTAGTTGTACCCCCTAGCTTCCACATTTTCCTATATTTGATTCTTAATAGCAATACATAAGTAACAACTATTTCTTTTTGTTTCCATGAAGATATTATTATTTCTCTCCTTCCAAATCCGTAGGTTATGAAGGGGGAACTTGACTCTAGAGATCCTTAATAACTTTGTGAGAGAAAGGGAAAAAGGACCAACTATCAATAAACATTTTTATAGGAGGAGAAACCAATTCTATAAGAAACAAGGGAAGAAAGAAGGACCAAATTTCTCTAGAATATGAATAGTGGAAGAATAGATGCATAATTGTCTCTTCCTCCTCTTTGAAAAGGAAGCATCTATTAACAAATTAGAACCCTCTTCTTACTAGATATTCAGTAGTGAGGATTTTTCCATGGAAAGTAGCCCACCAAAAGAAATTAACTTTAGGAATCATATTTTTTATCCAAACATTGTTCCATTAGAATCCAATGTTGGCTAATAAAGGTTTTTCTAACTCCACATAGGTAGACTTAATAGGGAAATAGCCTGAAGGAATCTTGGCCCACAACCATTCATCCTTCCTATCTTTTGAGAATAAGGTAGCCTCCCTGATTAATTGGTGAAGCCTTTGCACTACAGGATCCCAATTTTGTTGTCTATCTCCCCTTAGGTTGGATCCTATAAGTTGATTGTTGAAGTTAATCCAATGGGGTTTTGGTCCATCGCAATCAATATAACCAACAACCTGCTTGCCACAAGTACTGATCAACCTTTGTTTTAGAGGGTAAAGGTGATCAAAGGATGTGAGTGGAGGCCCAATGTTTGAACCATGTTTCTAGAAGTTTGTGTTATTTCCATTGCCAATACACTTCCTAGCTCCCATTTTAAACACACTTCTAGTTTTAAGGAGGTGATTCCTAAAAACAAAGCCATAAGGAAAATCATAGGTACTTAGGAAGCAACCCTGGTTTCAGTTTCTAAGATATTTTGCTTTAAGAATGCTAACCTGGTCTTTGTATCCTTCAAGGAAACTCCACCCTGATTTAGCAACAAGAGCTTTATTAAAGAGTTTAATTCTCCTTATACCAAGGCCTCCAACACTTCTAGGAGCACAAAATTTCCCCCACCCTACTAGTGCTATTATGTTTCTCTCCTCTGTTTGTGACCACAAGAATCTTTTTTGAATTTGTTCAAATTTTCCTGCAACAAAAGCATGAATATTGAACAAGGATAAGTAGTAGACCAAAATATTTTGAAGTCAGGATTTTAACAATTGGATCTTCCCAACTTGACTTAGGATTTTTCCCTTCCAGATGACCAACTTTTGAATTCTCCCAATAATATGGTTCCAATAATTACTATCAAGTTTTTTAGAGGTAAGAGGTAGACCTAAGTAGGCAATAGGTAGAAAAAATTCTTGGCAACCCAATATGCGGACAACTTTGTCTTTCACAATTTGATCGAAGTTGAAAAAATATAGCTTACTTTTGTTGTAGTTGATATGCTGACCCGAAGTACGAGCATAGGAATTCAAGATATATTTTTAGTGACTTGCTTCCCCAACTGAGGCTTCACCAAAAAGGATAGTATCATCAACAACTATTGATGAGAGGCAGGAGGGAGGGTTGAAGCAGCGTTAAAACCTTTCTGCACCTTAGTATCTGGGATTTTTTGGATGTTTCTTCCTAAGACTTCTGCGACAATAATGAAAATATAAGGGGAGAGAGGATCCCCTTTCCTAAGACCATGACCATAGGATAAGAAAACTTGAGGAACCCCATTCACCAATAGCAAACACTTCGGGGTAGTAACACAAGTAGTGATAAGTTTAAGGAACTTGCCATTGAACCCAAATGTGTTGAGGACAACAAACAATAATGGCTAGGAAAATATGTCATAGGATTTAGATATATCAAGTTTCAATGCCATCCAATTTTTTTTACTAAGGTCCATAGAATGGAGAATATCAGGAGTAGCTATAGCTACATCCACAATGCATCTTTCTTGAACAAACCCTTTTTGATTTCTGGCTATCATTTTATTTAGAACAACTTCAATCTAAACATGATAATCTTAAAAAAAAATTATGCATAGTATTACATAAAATGATAAGTCTGAAGTCATGCATTGAGGAAACATATTCCTTTTTAGGAATAAGAGTTATGAAAGTAGCATTAAGTTGGTTAAGAAGCCTACCTGATCTAAAGAAGTCTTTAGCAACATTTAGGAGGTCTTTATTCACAATGTCCTAAAAATGCTGGAAGAAGGGTGAGGGAAAACCATCAGGCCTAGGAGCCTTGTAAGCTCCAAAGGAGAAAACAATAGAGTTCACCTCCTGAAGGGAAACAAATTTAGAAATCTCATGAAGATCTTGATTAGTAATCACCCTAGGAATAAGTTGAAGGATTTCATCTAATTGTTAAGAAACATTCAATTCCTTTTGGAAAGTGGAGAAGAAAGCCACAAATTCAACAACAATTTCTTTTTCATTATTCACCATACTGCCATCTTTCTTAAATTGTCTGATTCAATTTCTACTTCTATGTTTCATAGTGGATTGATGGAAGAATTTGGTGTTCTGATCCCCTTTTGAAAGCCATTGAATGCAAGATTTTTGTTTCTAGGAATATCCTCCAATTTGTTAACCTTGAACCAATGAGCCCTTAGGTCATGTTCATAATTGTAAGGAGCTTCATCCACCACTCCCAACTCCATCATATTCTGCACCTCCTTAATGGTGTCTCCTATAAAAAATCTAGTGTCAAAGATATTACCAAAGGAGAATTTGTTCCAACCCTTCACTCTCTCTTTAATCCTTTTCAATTTATTAGCAAGACAAAACATAGGGGTGCCAAGAGAGGGTTCATTCCACTATTTATCAATTAAGGCTCCAAAATTTGGGTGGAGGTTCTACATAATTTCAAATCTAAAGGGAAATGGGCCTTTGGAAACATCAACATTTCTCTTAAGCATAATGGCATTGTGATCAGATCCAGTTCTAGGTAGAACAATTAAAGAGAGGTGCTGAGAAATGTTTCAGTTAGAAGACACCAAGAACCAGTCAAGTTTGAATTTAATCAACTGATTGCCCAATCTCATATTAGTCCAAGTAAACTAGGTGCCAAGTAAGGGAATATCAAAGAGCCCAAAAAAATTAATGAAACCAGACAAGTCCATCATGCTATCAGAATAATCATCCACTTCCCCAAAATTTTCAAAGGAAGGAAGTAGAGAGTTGAAAACTCCTCGAAGCATCTAGAAGTCGTCCAATCTGCCCTTTATGTTACCATCCAAGAAATCCCAAAGCAACAATCTATCCCGATGGGAGTTAGGACCATAAACATTAATCAAATTCCATTTTTTAGAAGTGATAAGGTCTTCAAAGGAGAACATGAGAGTTTTTTCCTAAGAATCCCATAGTACCTTTAAGTTTAGAAGGATTCCATAGAGTGGCAATACATCTGAAGGCACCTTCAACATTACTCAAATCATAGATAGCACTAGGAAAAATATTATTTACAATCTTATCAAAAGTTTACTTCTTCATTTTGGTTTCTTGAAGCAATAAAATATCAACTTATTGTCCATTAGGAAATTTTAACCAAGTTTTCTTTATAGGGACTATTGAGGCCCCTAATATTCCAAGAGATTATCTTCATAATAAAAGAAAATAGAAAATAGAATCACCTTGATTCTGTTAGGGTAGGGGATGTAGCTTCCCTTACTTCTTATTAGAATTTTTCCTCGTAATTGAGTCTAAGTTCTTTTGTCTTCCTGAAGCCACATCACGAACATTGTCTTTATTTCTTGTTTCTTTCTGAGAAGGTCTACCTACCTTATTTCCTCCTCCTACATCTGGTTTCTTCTTTTTTGACTTACTATTTTCCTGTACCCAATCCTCATCATAAAATTATTCTGAGGGGGGAGAAGGGAAACCCAATAGGGCCATAGAATCCTTTAAATTCTTTCCTAGTTTATGACAGGAGGAGGTAAATTGTCTCTATAATGTTTCTATGGAGAGGAGGCAAGGGAAAAGGAGTCTTTTTCCAGGCCAATTTGAGAGACTATTTCACCTTCCTTAATAAACTCAAAATTATCTTCAAGGAGGTGAGTAGGATTGCCTATCATATCTTGATTTGTTTCTAATTCAACAAGGGGGGTTTCTATTGGATTAGCCTCTTTAGCACTTTCTCTCTCAACTTGATACACTTCAAAAATATTTTATTTTTGGCCATTTGAAGAAACCACTGCCATACTTACTTCATGAGGAAATTCGAGAGGCACATCAAGGTTATCCAAAGAATGTAGAGTACCTTCAGGGGAAACAACATGTGCCTCCATATTCAAACCTAATATAGGGGTAAAAACCTTGAAGGCAACCTTAGTGCCTACATTATGCTCCTTCTCAATGACAGTTAAAGGAGCCACAACAACAACCAAAGCCCACTAGAGGCATTTGGTTGAGCAGAGGAATTTTTCAAGGAATATGGGTCCTCTCTTTCCATAATTTGAGGCCTCCTATTGAAAGTATCAAGGAGATGGCCAATTTTTTGTATGATTGACAAAGCACTCTATCATTTTCATATTCTAGAGTTTGAAACCAGTTACCTAACTTTGACTTTAGGACCACTGAAGTAGGAAAACAGTATTAATAGCCACATTAACACATATCCGAGAAAATACTAGTCGAGACTTCTCTTGAGTGATCTTATCAAATACCAGAAGGCTACTAAAGGAGTTGGAAATCCCCTCAAAGATACCTGAATCCAAAAATTCTAAGGGTAGCCCAGGTAGGCATACCCACATAGGGGTAACACACCCATATCAATAGATGAGTCAAAACTCTGGTTCCGTTTGCATAGCAAGCTCGAAAGTTCTTAAAACCAACATCAAAATCCCAAGGACCTCTCGTGAGAACCTTTTGTAGACACTGAAATTTGGTCTAGGCCCGCGACTTCAATTTCTTCATAATTCGTACCTTCATTTGTCATGATTAAATAATGTTGATTATTTAATTATTTTATAAATTCCTTTCTCATCTATTAATTAAATAACTTTAATTATTTAATTAAGTTAGTTTAACATTTATTCATCTATTAATTAAATAAACTTAATTATTTAATTAATTCATTTTACTTATTCAATCTCGATTAATTAAATAAATGTTCTTTATTTAATTATGTCACTAATTAACTTTATCCTCTTTCTAAAATTAAATAAATCCTTATTTAATTTATTCCTATCACACCTTCGACTATAATTAAATAAATACTTTAATTATTTAATTATTCAGTAACCTTTTCTCCTGTCAATTAAATAAATCTTAATTTATTTAATTTAATCCTCTAATTTCGAATGTCGAATTAAATAATCATTTAATTCATAAAAGAATCACTTTTGAAATATTCTTCTATATTTAGATAATCACTTAAGTTATCTAATTATTCATTTCCACTTGACTCAAGATCTATTTAAATCAGTCAGTCATCTCCTGATTTAATATTTGGTTGTTTTTAATGAAGAGATTCTCTGTCTTAATCGATCAATTATCTTGTTTTAATTCTTCTTCATGCACATATTTATTAATTAAATAACTTTATTTAATTAATTCAATTCATTTGTGCATTTGAACAAACTATTTCCTTCATGCTAATCCTCATCTTTGCATGTAATATTTATTCTTCTAATTTTTGAATACTTTCAACTAGAGATTAAATCATTATTTAATCTTGATCTCTATCTTCTAGGTTTTATCACTCACGTCACTACTAACACTATCTCAATGCATGTCGAATCTTTTAATATGAATCATTCATCTATCTTTCAATCTTGGCCTATCATTCGAACAATCAATTTTCTATAAATTGACCTAACCTTCATCATTGTTACTCCTCCCGAAATTGTATGACTTTTGGAGCACTTCTTCATCTTCTATATTTTTCTATAATCACATACATCAAGGCTATACTTCCACACATACTAAAAATCTGATGGCAAGAATACCATCACGGTGAAATGGAGAAGGACAATCGAGGTCATTCATGGAAGGATGTAGATACTGGGTGAGATCGCTCTTTGTTTATGTTTATTTTTTCTTTGTGCTTTGTTGTTTAGCTTTAGTTTATGATTCGAGTTTGATCGCATTGTTATTGTTTTAATCCCATTTTTTTTCATGATGTTATATTTGGTGAACCCAATGTGAAGAAATGTTCTTTGCAAATCTGTAGACATTTTATTTTATTTTTGTAGGTATCGTACAGCCCAACGCATCTGACAAACCAAACGACGTAATTGATATTACGAACCGCATCTAACGAATATAGCGACGCATCTAACAAAATTTGACACATCCATGGATTTTCACGACACAATTGACTAGTGAAAATCTACGATGCATTTGACTGGTGAAATTTCTTGGTTCAATTTTTGATTTATAGTTTTTCATTGTGTTTTTATTTTAGCTAATTTTTGGTTTGTAGCGTGTGTTTTAAGGAGTTAACATAGTGTTTGCAAGATGTAGCAAAGAAGATAAGATTTCGAAACCCCTCTTGCAGGATGATCGATGAAGACCAATTCAAAACTACTGATGAATTATTTTGCAGGATGTGTGTCGAATACTATTTTGAAATAAACTATTTTGTAGATTAGAAAATTGTCATTTGGGTTTGAAATTTACTACTATCTACTATGTTTGGTGCAAAAGCACGCTCTGTTATTACCCCTAATTCAGTATATAGAATTATCCTCTCCCCTTGTGCATTCATGTGATCCTGGGTGCAAGAGAACCTATTACTGGCTCTAGAAATTGGGTCTGTCTTGGTGGGAAAAAGTACTCACCCAAAGTCAACTCAGACTGGTAACATGTTGAACCCGAGCGACTTCCATTCAGTATATAAAAGTGGGTACTTGAGGAAAGCTCAAGTATCATGAGTATTGTTCCATCAAGAAGGGCAACAATGGTCTTTTTCTGCATGGATGATACCCCATGAACAAAATGCCCTTACTAAAAATCCCTTGTTTCTAGTTAAGCCAAAAACCTTTATCTATTTGTTGGTCCAAAAAGTTGGACCTGTGAAGTTGTCTCACATTCTTACAGTTCATAGTAGAGATAAGAAGTATGTCATGGGAGTATCATGGGTATTGTAGCTTAGATTCCCTGGAGAAGTGAGTGTCATGGAGGGGAGCTAGTGGGGTCAAGCTACTAGTCATTCATTTTGAATAAGCATAGCTAGGGTAAAACCCAAGTGAGAACTCAACAAGTATTATCTTTCACAGCCTTAGGATTGTACTTATTTTCTGGAAATACACATGTTCATGATTGTCAAACTGAAAATACATTATTTTTTGATTGTCTTTTCTTGTGAAAACTTGATCATGAAACAGAGTTAGTTTACACTACAATTCACTGGAAAATTGCAACAGTTCATTAGAAAATCGCAACTATCAATAGAGTCAAAATTGTTCACTAGAAAAATGCATCTATTAGGTATAGTCGCATCTGTTTACCAGTCTGTGACATCTATCAAAACTGAGTCCAATCTGTCGTTTATCAGAAAATGAGTCGCATCTACGTGTCACTAACTCACATATGTACTTAGAGTCACATCTGTTATAGAGTTTGCCGCACTTATCAAAAACTTAGTCTAAATTTGCATGTCATAGGATTTGAGTCGCATCTACTTAACTCTGATTCGTACCTACCAAAATAGATTGCATCTACTTAGTAGAAAATTGCATCTGATATCTATCATGTCTGTCATTAGCTCTGTTACTGATAAAATTGCAATTGAAACACTCTGTGACACATATGAATAGGTGATCCACATCTAGTCTGGAATGATGCATATCCCCCTATCATAGAATCAACCTACTTATTAGTACACAATTAGAGTCTTGAAAATCACATCTGATTAGTGTAGAGTCGCAATTGATACCCTAAGTCGCATCTGCTGCAAAGAAAACCATGTGTCTGATACCTAAAATTGAATTTACCAGAAATCCATAATTGAGAAAAAAACTGTAACTTTTAAATTTTGCAATGCATATGTCTGAGTATCATAAAGTTGGAATTTACAGTCATAGACTAAGAATAAATAGTCAAACCAGTATTTGACTTATCCTTTTTCACTGATTCTTGGACATAAACCAAAAAGTTTGCTCAAAATTTGCATGTTTACATCCTTTAGAAATCATTCAGTCATAGCAATAGATACCCTAGTTGTAGATCTTACTTTCATCTTAGGGATCTTTATTTCCTTTAGAGAGATCATCATTTGCATATTTTTAGATAGGAACCTTTCACGCTTCAGATAAACCATTGATTTAATAAATGTTGTCATTGAACCTAGTCATCATATCTTTTTTCCTACATGTGAATTCTTCCATCTCATTAGTCTAGCTTGGGAGTTCACCTTATCTTTTGGTCCTAGTCCTATGAAGGGTCCTTGTCAAAACTAAATTGAAACCTGGGTTAAGCTTTAGCTGATAGATAACCTCTCTTAGAATCTTCCAAATTGGTCACTTAGACTTTTGCATATTCAGACATTGTCATCCTAGAATAGCATCATTTTTAGACATACCTTATTTGTAGAGAAAATACCAAAAAAATAGTTCCATGCATTCATCCTTGATATTTAGAAAAACCCAAAAACATAGATTAGATTCATACTATCCATAGACTTAGCTTTTGCATCACTTGCACTTTGAGCTTACAATATATGGTTGAAACAAGATCGAAAAGGAATAAAAGAGAAAAGATGGCTGATCCAAATAATTTCATCAATCCGTTCTCAAACCCCTTTTCAGGGACATCTTCATCTAGACCTCACAAGAATTTGTTAGACAAATTTGTTACTAGAGACACACAAGGACGTGTTGTAGTGGAAGACATAGATGTTGTTGTACAAGACCTTTAGTTTTCTTCCTTTGTAGATGACTATCTAGCAAATGATCCTCAATGATAGCCAAATTGCTAGCAAAAGGTGCCAAACTACTTCCTAGTTTTGATATTTGTACCCTACAAACTGCATCTACCCAAGGAACAAACACCACTACCACTAGTGCTACTATACCTCAAGTGACTACTGCTATACCATCTGGAGGACCTACATAGAGTTCCTCAAATATACACACATCTCCATTTGGTACACCTACCTCGACACATGGGCTAAATTTCACTATAGGGGCGTCATCGTCCAATCCCTTCGGTCCTCTTGTTGGGAACAAAAAATCTAGAACATCAGCTCCTATACCAAGTGTTAATGTCACTAACACTATTCTACAGACAACAACTATACCTAGTGTTCATGTTGCTAGTACTATACCACAAATTTCATAGATAGGAGGCATACCCTCTTTCCAATATGGAAACCAACCCATCACTTCACAATTTTAGAGTCAAAACCCATTTTCACAGATTCTGAACCAAGATCCATTTTCACAAACTTCAAATCAAAATCCATTTACACAAACCCCAAATCAAAATCCATTTTCACAGATTTTGAATCAAAACCCATTCACTAACATTCCAATCAAAATCTACTTTACATACCAACATTTAATCAAAACCCATCACAAAATGTTGGATTTCAAAACATGTACATAGACCCAAATAATCCAACCAACACATCATTAACTCAAGTTGATGTCCTGTAGACATAAATGAATGCACTTCAAACACAAATGGATAACATGGCAGTGTCAACCAAGAAAACCTTTTCAACAAAGGATTTATGCCCATTTCCCTTCGATAAATCATTGTACATGACACCTTTCCCTCATGGGTATGTCATACCAAATTTTCCCAAGTATAATGGAAAGTGAAATCTAGTCAAACACATAAGGGAATTTTGTACGATGTGCATAGATGTCGCCTATGACCCCACCTATCTTATGAGACTCTTTCTGAGAAGTCTTGTTGGAATTGCACTAGAATGGTTTTTAGGTCTTGACTATAGCATAAAATCATGGGGCAAACTGGCTGAGAAATTCATTGAAAAATTCTCCTTTAACATAGACCATGAGATTAACATAGCAACCTTGTGTCATACTACACAAGATGAAGGAGAAGTTTTTATCACTTTCTTCCAGAGATGGAGAACTATATCCAGTCGATGCCCTATCGAGATACCTGAGAAAAAAAAGGTCACTATCTTTCAAGAAAACCTCAACCCAAAATTGAGAAGTGACTTGAGGGTACATTGTTGCACGTCCTTTCCAAAACTAGTGGAAAAGGGGCTCATACTAGAAAAAGATCTCATTTACAAATGATAACTTAAGACACAGACACCCAATAGAAATCCAAATGTGCATAATACACCCAATGACAGAAATAAGTTTTGGTCTCAGAACAAAAATGTTACCAATGATGGGGCAGTTGATGTGAAGACTTTACAAGCAGGACTGATCATCACACTTAGAGGAAATTCCCCCTCTACCAACACACTTAATGCCATCAACCAAACCCCCAAGACTACCCAAAACATCCAACTACCACAACAACAGAGATGATTTCCAAAATGTGAGTTCACTCCCCCCGAGGAACCCATCAAGTCAGTCTTCAAACAAGTGTTGCAACACAATATTATATAGCTTCAAGAGAAAAGACAATACAATCCATGGAAATTCAAACCATCTTGGTGGGATGATAATGCATTTTGTGATTTCCATCAGACCAAAGGACATAGCCTACAAAATTGTCGTCAGCTGAAAAACATCATACAAGACTTTGTCGACAATAGAACTGCTGAAGTCAGTGGATAAAAACTTACATCTTCAAACACTAATCACAAGGTCTTTTCCAATCCATTACATGACCATGGGAAAGGAAAGAACCCCAGTTCGAGCAACAAGACCAATACTTTGGCCAACTATGCTAATGTTAAGCATGATTATAGTGGAAAAATCATAAATCACCTTCGGACCGCTAATGAGCAAGTCAATACCATTTCCATAAATCAAAATCCCAAGTGTGTTGTTAACACTTTCCAGACCAAGATCACCATCCAAGTCCCTCCATTACATTAGACACCATAGACTTCCAAGTCATAGTATAACTTACTTGATCAGGTGGGGAAGACCCCATCCCAAATCTCCATCTTGGAACTATTACGTATCTCCCCTGAACATCGATCTATTTTAGACAAGGCTTTACAAAGCACCACTATCCCTAATGATGTTGATGTCAATCATTTCCAAGAAATGGTAGGCTACTTGACCAATAATCATCATGCCACCTTCGAACAAGACTATGCAACTGAGAAGACAAATCATAATGACTCGTTACATCTTGAAGTCCTTGTTGACAAAACCAAAGTTAGATGAGTTCTAGTAGATGAAGGAGCAGGGTTAAATCTTTGCATTTTAAAATTGATTAAGGCATTATGTTTCTCAGAAGCAGGTGTGGACACAACCAAAAACATTATCATTAAGGCTTATGATGATGAAGAACACAAATCAAAGGGGGTTGTAACACTTCCTATCAGAATTGGTCCTGCAGTTATGGAGACAAAATTCCAAGTCTTGGATCTCACCCTTCCATACAACCTTCTACTAGGCAGACCATGGATTGATGCCATGAAGGCAGTCCCTTCCACATATCATCAATATCTAAAATTCACTTACAATGGCACTGAAATAACAATAGATGGTGACCCATATCCATTCCAATATTGCACCAATCTATGAGAGACACCCTAGCACCAAGTGCCTGTAAACCAAGAAGCCTCATCATCCAATTCATCTCATTATTTCGATCCATCCACTCTCAATAGAACATCCACTTCACCTTCATTACCTTCCATTCCTAAGGTTGAGATCCAAGACAAGGGTTGTGGAGAATATCACATGAAGACATATTATTGTGTTAGCCATCTGATTCCTCCTAAATCATACAGTTTCCCTACAACAGATAGGAGACAATTAGTGGTCACCATACACATTCCTCCCTCAACAACCTTTACAAAATGGGGAGAATTAAGCAAAGAATCCATCAACGAAGATGATGTGACCTCTTGGATATACAAAGAAAACAATGAAGAATCTCCTCCACTTGCTTAGATACCTACGGATCAATATGGGAAGGGTTTCACAATGATGTAGAGCAAAGGATATAATGGATGTAGTGGCTTAGACTTACATCAAAATGGGAGGACTGAATCTATCATTATTTCTAAATGGCCGAAGGGCCTAGGGCTTGTGTTTAAACCACTCCAGATTGGTGTTCCTAGTACCACATCACCTTTACTCAAAGAAGTAAGTGCTTCTAAGGATATTGAGACATCCAATGAACCATTTGACCAACCCTACTATGATTCCCCTGACTCTAACGAATATGAGTGGGATTCGCTATCCTCCACCTCTGTCATGGATCTTGAAAAGCTATTTGGAGAACTTGATTTAATGCTTAAATCCTCGTCAAATCCACTGAATTCCTATCCACCAAAGAATATGACAAAAGAAGAATGGTTTAAACATTACTATTTGGAATCTCTTGATCCTACCTCTTGGGAACATGACAAATCCACTTCGGATAACCAAACCTGAGCAATAGGCCCACCTCGGAATCCACCTAGATCAAAGCAAAAGAGCAAAGAGGACTTGGTAAGAAACCTTTGTGACTATATGAACAAATCAGCCTTTACCTTGACTCCTGTGAACTTTGACACCTCTGATGATGACATGCCATTAGTATATCCCCAGCTTATCAATTGGGATCAACAAGAAACACCTGTCTTAGATATCTTTGAGAACGATGAAGCAATTGCTGAGTTCTTGAGACTGTGAGAAGGCATACCTAGTGGTGATCATAAGGCCAATTTTACCATAGATGTGGAAGACATGGCATATTTTTTGAGAATCTGTTCAACCCTCCAATTGCAAAAATAAGAAAAAGAATGAAAAAGATGAAAATGATGAGTCTCTAGGTGAAAACTGAAAGGCGCCTTTTGAAAATGAAAAAGAAAAAAAAAAGGATGCATCTGAATGTGAAAACATCTCTAAGGCACCTAAGGATGGAGGTTTTAATAGTCTCCTAGTTGCTCAAGAAAAGTCACCCATGTTAGTTGAAGAATTTGTGGAAGTTAACATAGGTATTGAATAGAATCCTGGACTAGTCTATTTTACAACATCCTTGATAGAAACAGAGCAGCCAGAGTTTCACAACTTCTTCACACAAAGGCATATCAACTTTGTATGGTCATATGCCGACATGCCCGGGATAGATCCTAAATTGGTATTGCATCATTTTCCCTTACAACTAGGTGTTAAACCAGTGAAATAAAAATTGAGGAAAATGCACCGACAAATTGCTCTACTAGTCAAGGTTGAATTAAATAAATTGTTCAATGTTGGCTTCATTAGATCAATTGAATATGTAGATTGGATATCCAATCTCGTACTAGTCATGAAACCAACAAGGGGCATCCACATCTATATAGATTTCAGAGATATAAGCAAGGCATGTCCCAAAGATGACTTTCCCCTGCCGAATGTAGACATGATTGTAGACATGACAACAAGATATGAGATGTTATCCCTTATGGATGGGTTTTTTAGGGTATAATCAGATCATAATTGCAACTAAAGACCGACCTAAGACAACCTTTACCTGTCCATGGGGAACATATTGCTAGAATGTCATGCCCTTTGGACTCAAAAATGTTAGAGCAACATACCAACAAGCCATGACGACTATTTTTCATGACCTTATACACAATCTTGTGGAGGATTATGTGGATGAAATGATAGCCAAATCATTGACAAGAGATGATCATTTATAGGTTTTAGACAAGATTTTACAAAGGCTAGAAGAGTATAAAGTGAGACTAAATCCAAATAAATCTGTGTTTGGCATGAAATCAGGAAAGCTACTAGGGTACATCATTTCTAAAAGAGGCATTGAAGTGGATCCATCGAAAGTGAAAGCTATCATAGATGTGCCTCCACCAGCTAATCTTAGTCAACTAAGGACACTACAAGGGAGACTGTAATCCATTAGAAGATTTATAGTGCAGTTAGTAGATAAGACACATCCTTTTCAAAATCTACTCCGAAAAGGAGTACCCTTTGTATGGATGGTTAAATTCCAAGAAGCTTTTCAACTGATTAAGGATTAACTACTCACACCACCAATCTTAATGCCACATGTTTAGAGATGACCATTGATTCTCTATATTTCAACAACACACTTAGCACTAGGAGCATTGCTTGCACAAAACGCCGATGAGGGTCATGAAAGAGCATTATACTATATTAGCTGCACTTTGGTAGGTTATGAGCTCAACTACAGTACCATTGAATGTCCCTATCTTGTAGTAGTTTTTGCTACTCAAAAACTTAGGCACTATATGCTAAAGCACCAAACCATGTTGGTTACAAAAATAGATCCTTTGAAATATATTCTCAATAGAGCAACATTGACAAGATGACTGGCCAAATAGGTTATGATACTCAGTGAATATGATATCCAATATGTAGAACGAAAAGCTATCAAGGGACAAGTCATTGCTGATCAGTTGGCTGATGCACCGATACAAGCAGATCACCCTTCAGTTGCATATTTTCATGATGATTTTATATTCACCATTGACACAAGCATGATATGGAAATTATAATTCAATGGGTCCCATACAAATCATGGCTCAGGGGCTGGAATATTGAATTTCACATTACATGGTGACTCTATTCCTAAGTCATTTAGGATAGCTTTTCCATGTACTAATAACATAACATAATACAAGGCTCTTGTGACAGGATTATGCATGGAAGTCAAATAGAAGATCAAGAACCTATAGGTTTATGGTGATTCACAACTGGTAATCTGATAGGTTAATGATGACTATGAGACTAAAGATGAAAAGCTAGCCCCATATAAATGCATGGAAGATAGTTTCAAAGAGTATTTTGACAAGGTAGAATTTCATCAAATACCTCATGTTCTAAACAGGGCAGCAAATGCCATGGCAACTATTGCTTCACTCTTGGACATACCTAGCAACGTGCCTAAATTCAATTTTTTGGTAGAACAACTTTTGATCCCTGTTTATGACATCCCAGATTCAAAGATGGTGTGTGAGATTTTTGGTCCCAATTCCCCATGGTATAAATACATATATGACTACTCCATGTCAAAATCATACCCCCTGACCTTTCCAACAACCAACGTAGGACATTTATCCGTAAGGCAGCCAAGTATTCCATCATCAGAGACACCCTTTATAGACATGCCCTAGACAATACCCTATTGAGATGTCTTGATACTGAAGAAGAACAAGCAACCTTGCGTGGGGTACATGAGGGTATATGTGGATCCCATTCTAGCAGTCCTACCTTAGCCAAGAAGATTATGAGACTAGGTTACTATTGGCCTACCATGGAAAAGGACTCATATATCTTTATCAAGAAATGTTGTCAATGTCAGATACACAGAGATTTGATACATGCACCAACATAGGAGCTCCGTCCAATAACATCACCATGGCCCTTTGCCCAATGGGGACTCGATCTCATAGGTAAGATACACCCTACATCCTCTAACGGTCATAAGTTCATTATCACTACAACTGAATACTTTACCAAGTGGATTGAAGCTATTCCTATAACCTTAATGCAGCCACAATAGGAGGGTCCTCAAGGAGAACTATCTGGACCATGTAGCAAGAGTAACACAATGAAAGAAACACAAAATATAGAGGCAAATGCAGATGCAAATATGTTCCTTAACATAAATCTCAGTTACATTCTGCCGACAACATTCGGGTTTACAAATTCGGCTCATAGGCTTGATATAACATGTTTAATATTACATCATTCCAATATGCTCCTATATGCGAGCTGAACTCTTACAATTTAGATCAATATTAATCTATTTAATCAATTACTAACTCTACTTCCTATTCTAATGATCTATTACAAGCTTTATACTATACCTACAATTTTGGAAACATTTGCATCAACCAAAGATCATCACATTATCCAAGGAGAGAAAATGTAACGTGCACATGAATAGGTTGGCCTCAAATTTGAATTACTTTATCAACAGGTGCCTAGAATGAAGTGTGGACCTATAAGGAAGGTCGGGGACACTCCATGGAACACTTAGAATCACATCGCCGAGATCTGCAAGTCATGGGGATGATCCACAAACGATCAAATTAACCGTTAGGCTTGAAAACTATTTCGATGCCAGTTCAAGAAACAACGATGAAATTCTAGAAGCGATAACTTTCCAGAAAAATATCCAATCATGCCCAAATCTTGGAATAAGTAAAATGAACATTTCCATGATCTACACAAAGATCCGCAAGGACTAGTGAGCAAATATGATGAATCCACTAACATGAAATAAGAAAGAACAAAATAAGAACAAAACTGAAGGAAAATATTTTTGGTTGATGCAAGATTGCCAAGAACCAAGGATACTCTTGCATCAAACATCTGGGGTTATTGAAAAGTGAGTCCCTCACTTTGCTAGGGCTAAAGGAAAACCAAGTCGGTCTACCTCAGACTAAGAAATCCAAGAAGAATCCTCAACTGGTCTATCTTTCCATTTCACAAAATATTCTTTGTACTGTCTTCCACGAGTCTTCCTCCCATCTCTGACATCCAAAATCTCTTCAATCTCATCTAACTGTTGCTTAGGAAACTGGTTTGTTGATCTTCATTATCTTTTCTGAATTATGCTTCTTGGTACCAGTGTAGGTCTGTAATGTTGAATATAGGTGATATACCCATTCCATCTGGTAACTCTACTTCATATGCATTTCCTGAATCAAATTTCCTCAAAATCCTATAGGGTCCAAAATTCCTCATCTTCAGCTTAATGTATGTTCCAATTGGAAATCTCTCCTTTCTCAAATACACCATCACCTCATCTCCAACTTCAAACTCCTTATTTCTTCTCTTCTCATTTGCTTTCTCCTTATACTTATTTTTCATATCTTCCAACTGCTATTTTACTTGAGTATGGACTTTCTTCATATGTTCCACAAATTTCTCTACTTCTCCACTCCGTTTACCTTCCATACTGATATCTCTCAATTCTGATATACCTCTAGGATGAACTCTAGTAACAATATCAAAAGGTGTCTTTCTTGTACTTCTATTTACTAAATTATTGTAAGAAAATTCTACTTGTGCAAGGACTAAATCCCAACTTCTGGTTTTCTCTCCAACTAAACATCTCAACAAATTCCCTAAAATCCTATTCACTACCTCTGTCTGTCCATCTGTTTGTGGGTGAAATTTAGAACTAAACTTCAAGTCTATCTTCAGCTTCTTCCAAAGTGTTCTCCAAAAGTAACCAACAAATTTTGTATCCTTGTCTAAAACTATACTCCTAGGTAATCCATGCAATCTGACCACTTCTCTGAAAAAAATTCCACTACATGTACTGCGTCTGTTGTCTTCTTACAAGGTATGAAATGTGCCATTTTAGAAAATTGATCAACCACCAACAATACTAAATCATTACCTCTTTGTGTCTTTAGAAAACCAAATATGAAATCCATGATGATATCCTCCCAAGGTCTCTCCAGAACTGTCAAAGGCATATACAACCCAACATTCTGACTACTCCCTTTTGCAACTTGAACAACTTTGCAACTGTGCACAAATTTCCTAACATCCTTATGAATCTACGGCCAAAAGTAATTCTTACTTACCAATGCTACTGTCTTATCAATTCCAAAGTGTCTTGACTTTCCTCCACTATGCTTCTCCTTCACCAAGTTATCCCTCATTGAACTCCAGGGTATACACAACTGATTTCCTTTGAACAACATATCTTATTGAATGAAATAATCCAACCACTAACTTCTATCCTCTGAGATAGGTTCATTACAAGCTCTCCAAGGTTCTACAAAATCTAGGTCTTCCTCATACAAGTTCTTCAATTCATCAAAGCCTAATACTCCCACTCTCATCTCTATTAGTAAATTCCTTCTCCTACTCAAAGCATCAACAAATCTATTCAAATTTCCACTTCTATGCTTCAAAACAAAAGTATAACTCTGCAAGAACTCCACCCATCTCATGTGTCTCTGATTCAACTTACCTCGACTATTCAAATATTGCAATGCTTGATGATCCATAAACAACACAAACTCCTTAGGCAATAAATAATGTCTCCACTTCTTCAAGGTTTGAACTATGGCATAAAGTTCCTGATCATACACTGAATATCTTCTCCTAGCATCATTCAACTTCTCACTGAAATAAGCTATAGGTCTCCCTTCTTGAATCAACACTGCTCCAATTGCCTTTCCACTTGCATCATAGTCTACTTGAAATACCTTATTGAAATCTGGTAAAGCCAACATAGGCTGCTCAATTACCTTATGCTTCAACAACCCAAAACTTTGGTCTGCTCCAGATGTCCATCTAAAATCCTTCCTATCTCCTCTCATTTTTTATGTCATAGGACTGCAAATAGAACTGAAATTCCTAATAAACTTTCAGTAGAAACTAGCCAATCCATGAAATGATCTTACCTCTCCAATGCTATCTGGTGTAGGCCACTCAATGATTTCTCTTACTTTCTTAGGATCCATCTTCAATCCATCCACAAATATCATAAATCTTAGATATATCAACACCTCCTTCATGAAACAACACTTCTTAATGTTTATCAACAATTGCTCTTCTCTCAACCTCTACAAAACTTGTCTGATATGCAACAAATGTTATTCTCTACTCTTACTAAAATTAATATGTCATCCAAGTAAACAATCACAAACTTACCAAAGAATTTCTTCAATACCTCATTCATCAACCTCATGAAATTACTCGGTGCATTTGTCAATCCAAAAGGCATCACTAACCACTCATACAATCCTTCATTTGTCTTGAATGTTGTTTACCACTCATCTCCTTCTTTGATTATGATATGATGATATCCAATCTTCAAGTCTATCTTGGTAAAATATTTAGCTCCACTCAAGCAATCCATGATGTCATCCATCTAGGGAAAAGGAAACCTATACTTCATTATGATCTTGTTTATGGCTCTAGAATATATACAATCCTCCATTCTCCATCCTTCTTAGGTGCTAGCACAACAGATATTGCACATGGACTTAAGCTTTCTCTAATCAAACCCTTCTTCCAAAATTATTGCACTTGTGTATTCAACTCTTCGTTCTCTGTCGGTGTCATCCGGTGTGTGGTTTTGTTTGGAAAACTAGCTGTAGGAATCAGGTCCATGCAATGACTAATACTCCTCATAGGTGGTAATCCATCAAGTACATTATCTAAAATGATCTCCTTGTACTTCGTCAACAACTGCTTTATCTCTTCTGGTTGTTCTTCCACATTCTTCAAATCTTCAGTCTTCTTAGGCACCAAGGCATAGCACACATTCTCATGTCTCAATCCATCAAGGAATCTCCTTCCATCAACCAAAAAAACCCTAGTACCTATACAAACCTCAATTGTAGGGACATCTTCCAAAGGAAACAAACTCTACTTCATCCCATTAGCGACAATAGTATATATATTCTTCTTTCCATCATGAATAGCATGTCTATCATACTGCCAAGGCCTTCCCAACAAAACATGGCATACATCCATAGGCATAATATCACACAAAACTTCATCATGTTAATTTCCTATCTTCAATCTCACCAAAAATTGTTCACTTACCAGTATCCTATGCTCATCCTGAATCCAAGCTATATGATAGGGCTTCAGGTGTTTCAACCTTTCCAACCCCAATTTAGTCAACATCTCTTCAGAAACCAAGTTCTCAGAACTTCCACTGTCAACAATCACTTTACAACATCTACTAACTACCTTGCATCTAGTCTAAAACAAATTCCTTCTCTGCAATGGTTCCTTTTCTACTTCACTTTATAAGAATACCCTTATATTCACCAACACTTCTCCATCTTCCAATTTATTAGATGATTCAACATGATCTTCCCTAGAAAAAGTTGTTCTCCTATTGTTCTTTGTCTTTTTGCTTGTCTCTCCCTGATTACATTCGAATGCTCTATGTCCTTCTCCACCACACTTAAAGAAAGTTCCCATGAATACTCTTTTCTCCTTATCATCCTTTCTATAACCTTCATTTTGGTAACCACCATATCCTCCTCTTCTGTAAGAGTTTCCATCACCTTTATGATACAGATTATCATTCTTACTGACCTCATTATCCTTATTTTGATCTGCAAAAGAGCCTCTTCCTCCTCCAGTAAAAATTCTTCCTCTCTAAAATCTTCCACCTCTTCCTCTCTGTCTCTTCTCATGTCTTTTATTCAACTTCTCTTTTGCCTTTAGGGCACACTGACATGCCTCTTCCACACTTTGCAACTTAATCAAACTAATCTCATCCTATATAGATGACCTCAAACCATTCACATACATAGATACTTTCTCAATCTCATCCTCTAAATGTCCAGATCTAATATTCAACTTATAGAACTCCTCAGTATACTCTGTCACACTTGAATCTTTCTACTTTAGATTTTGTAACTTTTAGAACAAACTGATTTGATAGTCTGCAGGCATGAACTTTGTCTTCAACTTATTCACCATCATATCCCATGACTTTATCTTCTCTTTTCTTCTTCTTTTCCTATCTGTCTGTAAATGTTCCCACTAAAGGGATGCATGTCCTCTCAACTTTGTACAAGCATATATCACCTTATTATCTTTAGTAGTACCTTCAAATTCAAAATATTTTCCATCTTTGTAATCCAATCAAGCAATTCTTCTGAATCCAACTTACCATTATAATCCGGTGGATTGAAATGTGGTTTTGTATTTGCTCTAGTTAGGGATCTTATGAACCTCTCTTCTCCCTAATCAAGACCACGTTGTTCTTCTCTTCTTCTTTCCTCCTGTACTTCTACCTCTTCATCACTCACACTATCAATTGTATCTAATTTGGCAGCAATTCCTCTCAATATCTCCATTAAAGCAGGGTCTGCATTTCCATGCACTCCATTTCCTCTACCATTTCTTCTTCCCACCATCTTTACACAAGTCCTCTATAGTTGCAAGTCGAATCCTCAATTCGCCACCCTACAAAAAATATTCAACAAGACTTTGCAAACTCTAACGATCTCACAAAGAACAAACCTTGCTCTGATACCAATCTAATGCAACCATAATAGGAGGGTCCTCAAGGAGAACTATCCAGACTGTGCAACAAAAGTAACACAACAAAATCAACATAGAATACAGAGGAAAATGCAGATGCAAATATGTTCCTTATCATAAATCTCAATTACATTTGGCTGGAAACATCTAGGTTTACAGATTCGGCTCACAGGCTTGATATAACATGCTCAATATTACAACATTCTAATATGCTCCTATATGTGAGATGAACTCTTACAATTTGGATCAATCTTAATCCACTTAATCAATTACTAACTCTACTGCCTATTCTAATGATTGATTACAAGATTTATACTATATCCATGATTCTGGAAACATCTGTGTCGGCAAAAGATCATCACATTATCCAAGGAGAGAAAATGTAACGTGCGCATGAATAGGTCAGCCTCAAATTTGAATTACTCTATCAATAGGTGCCTAGAATGAAGTGTGGAGCTATAAGGAAGGTTGGGGACACTCCATGGAATGCTTAGAATGACATTGCTGAGATCCACAAGTCACGAGGACAATCCACGAACGATCAAATTAATCGTTAGGCTTGAAAACTATTCTGGTGCCAGTTCAAGAAACAACCATGGAATTCTAGAAGCGATAACTTGTTGGAAAAAGATCCAATCATGCCCAAATCCTGGAATAAGGAAAATGAACATGTCCACAATGTACACAAAGATCCGTAGGGACTAGTGAGAAAAGATGACAAATCCACCAACATGAACTGAGAAAGAAAAAAAAAGAACAAAACTAAATGAAAATATTTTTGGTTAATGCAAGATTTCCAAGAACCAAGGATGCTCCTGCATCATACCTATATCACTAGCACATAGATTTCTAAGTTTATTCTAAACTATATCATCTGTCGGTATGGTGTCCCTCAATCCATCATCACAAATAATGGTCATCCATTCAAGAACCAAGAATTCCAACATCTCTGTGAAGAGTTCCATATCCAACACCATGTTTCCACCCCATATTACCCACAACGTAATGACTAAGCAGAGGCATCTAACAAAACAATAATTAGAATCCTCAAAAAGACTGTCAATGATGCTGGTCGTGATTGGCATTTACAACTTAATCTAGCCTTATGGGATTACCGCACAAGCATCTGTACTCCCACTGGTGCCACACCATATTCCCTAGTATTTAGCTCTAAGGCCATCTTACCTATTAAGGTCGAGATTCCTTCCCTAAGGGTATCTTTGAAAGGGCACATTGACGATGAAGAGTACCGAGTTTCAAGACTAGATGAGCTAGAATTCCTAGATGAATGAAGACAAAAGGAATTAGACCATCTCCAAGCATATCAAAATCTTATTTTTCGCAACTACAACAAGAGAGTCTTGAATAGAAACTTTGACATTGGTGACCTGGTCTTAATGGAGAATCCTAAGAATCAAGCTGAAAGAGAGAAACTCAGAAAGTTTGAACCTAACTGATTAGGACCCTACATTATCATAGAAGCCTTTGGATCAGGAGTGTATCAACTCTCTACTCTTGAAGGAGAACCATTTTCAGCACCTATCAATAGTCTTCACCTGAAGAAGTTCTACGCATAGCTTCTAAGAGCCTTGTCTTAATTATCAAAAATACAAAAAAAATCAATAAATCAAAAAAATCATTACCTAGGTGAAAACTTGGCAAACATGCATCTTGGTAACATCAAAAAATTAAAAAAATCAAGAAAGTATTAAAGAGAAATAAGTTGTCCAATAGTGAAAACCACTTCGGTGGCACTTTGGATAAGTACCGTGGTGAAAACCTAGCAAACAGGTGCCATGTGTAGTTGACTCTGCTCCTTTGTCTATCATTATTCTAATTTGACTTACCTATACATATTATCTATCACTGTAAATATCATATCTTTCCCATTCATCGCTTGTACATACCATTCATAATAAATGGTTATCTTTTCCATAACTCAGAATGATTGACATCAAGTGCACTTAATATCCCCCATCCCATTCTATTCATAACCAGTTGGTCTTATGCTTGACTGGGAGCAAGCACTTTACTTGTCATATTTGGTTCTTACATTGGCTATTCTAAAGATGTAAAACCATTGAAAATCCAAAAACATTACAAAATGTCCTAAGAAAATCCAAAAACATCATAAAACTTTAAAAAGACAAAAAAATAAAAACATGTCAAAAATCCAAAAAAAATAGAGTCAGATTCAATCGCACTTGTCAATCTTTGTCATTTGTCGAACTACATTGCCTCTGCGTCTGGACGTAGGCAAGGCCATCTGTTGATGTGCCCCCAAGGCATTAGGTCAATCCTTTTAGGTTTGTTTGTATAAAATCATGACTCAATCCATTTGTCTATAAGACAAGGTCATTTGTCGTGTCAAACTATGAGGTCTCAACGTGTATAACGTAGGAAAGGCCATCAATCGATGAGCCCCCAAGGCCGCACTAGGTCAGTCCATTAGGGTTTGTCACATGCACTACCACACATGTTAGATATCTTCATACAATTCAAGCTTTTCATAGTCAGTCTTGTCAGTCAAAGTCTAGTCAAATTACGAGGTCTCTACGTGTATAACGTAGGAAAGGCCATCAATCGATGAGCCCCCGAGGCCACACTAGGTCAATCCTTTAGGGTTGATCGTCACACACAATCAATTGTCAACACATCATATCAAGTCATGCATCAACAAGATGAACAAGTCAAAATGTCATCAAGTGAAATCAAACAAATTGCCAAAACAAAAACCAAAACAAATCAACTTATGTTTTCTATAGGATGTGTCTTTCTTGAAAACAAACATCATCAAAACAATCAACCTATGTCTTATACAGGATGAGTCCTTCCTGAATACAGACACTGTCAAAGAATCATCATAGCCTTACATAGGTTGTCACATCAACAACATTAGACTCAATGTCTTATATAATACATGTCTTTCTAAAACCTGGATTTTGTCATGCCTTATACAGATAGTCTTAACATTGAAACTAGACTCAACGTCTTATACGTTATGTGTCCTTCTTGAAATCAAGCTCTATCAATCAAAACAATCAAACAAATAGATCAAGTTTTGGAAAATATTTTACAAGCTTTGACTTTATGGCTTATTTATCTTATCATTTCATTTGACATTATGATTGGAATCTTGTTACTAGCTTTCTCAAGGATGTCACATGGAGGATGTAGAGAAGCAACGATGTATCATAATTCTATTTTCTTTGATTGTTGTTTGTCAACTATCTTTTAACTTTGATTTTTGAGTCATGTTACTAGTTTGCTCAAGGATGTCCCATGAAGGATTTAGAGGAGAGATGACGTCTCATGACCCGTCTTTTATTTGTTTGTTGTTTGTGGTTTGTCTTGACCAAAAGATTGGGACAATTGTGCCCTTAGTATGAGTTAGGACATTCCTTGTCTGCGACTGTCTATTTTTAACAGGTGGATGACCTTGTACACTTTGATCTATCTCATATCATGGTGTTTGTCTCCATTTGTATTAGTTACCACCCAATTATGATTTAATAATGCAAGGCCTATTGTGTTACAGAAAAACATTGAAGATTGCTAATACTAACATATGTGTCTTTTATTATTCATCTTCTTTCTGTACTAACATTTCTTCTTTCGTGCATTATGAGGGAGTCTTGTGACACAAAAAAATATAAAGCATCCTGCATATGCATTCATGTTAGAAACATCATGCAAATATCATACATTGTAAATCATACATATATCTTGCATTTGAAAAACACAAAAATATAGGAATCTATCATATCTAAGAAATCATGGCATAATAGGCATTCATCATCATAAATTACATAACAAAAGCATTATGTGTACATAACAGTTGTAAATATATGCATCACATTACATCCATCATCAATAGGCATATATCATCACATGTAGATATAGATATATCATGTTGCATCTCATAATCATGAACATCAAATTACATACATAACATTCATCGATACCATAAAAAGTAAATACATACATCATCATGTAGAATCAACATAACATAATATCATATAGGCTGCATCAACACGTCATAATGTAAATATCATCATCCACAACATGTACATATCAAATAAGAATTGCATATCATATAGATTGCTGCCAAAATCATATATATATATATATATATATATATATTGCTCAAAAAGTGTCACATCACAATGTCATAATGTATCATGAAAATGAAGCCCACAGGCTCTATGATCAACATACAATGTCCACCAATAAATAATATAACGTGTCCCTATCCAAAACTCCTACTACTCCCATGTGGAGAATTTGAAGATGACCCATGATGAGATCTTGATGACCAGTGTGCAAAAGGAGGCCTATCATATGGCCTAGTCCTATGAGGTCCCACGACCCCCTCTGTACTCTAAGTCCTACTCTGGGACCTACTACTATGTACCTGAGAGTAACTGGTAGCTTGTCTCTTAGGAGGAACCTCTGCCTCATATAGATCCCTATAGTAGGTGGCTCTCTCAACTGCTCTAACCAACTCCCGTGCAAAATTTGTAGCCGACCCACTACAAAGAGTCCTCAACTCTCTGAATCTCTACTTGGTCCCCTCTCTTCGATCTATGGCCTAATCTCTATCCATATATGCTCTAGCTCTCTCCATCACAACTAAATCTTGCTTTGCCATCAATGCCCTCATCTGCTCCTCCAGAGATGCTACCTAGACTCATAAATCTGCTACCTCCTGATCAACAAGACCTATATCATCCTGTCATGGCTGCTCTCTCCCATCATTCTCCCAATCCTCCATAATCTTGTCTCGGAGCTCCCACTCCTGTTCATCCATCTCCTCCTCCTCATCGTCATCCTGGTATCCTATGAGCGTACCAAGAGCATCTATCTCCACCTCCTCCCTAACCACCTCCTCTACTGCATGCTCCTCGCCACCAATCTCAACATCAATATACTCCTCTCCTCCACCAATATATAACATGGGCACATCCTCGCCCTCTCTCTCTCCTCCTCATGGAAAGGTGAAAAAAGTGGGCCTCGGCCTCTGTGACCTTGTTGACCCCTACCACCACCTTGTTGATCACTTCCTCTCCCATCTCTGTCATCACCCCTACCACCTCCACCCCTATCACCTCTACCTCTACCATGCCTGCCCCGAGGTCATGTCCTACACCTCTCTACAGGTGCTTCCCGATCTGGATCAGTGAAAGGAACCGACCTATGATCCGTCCACCAAGTATCATAGGCAATCGTCATGCCCGGATCAGTTGCTCTACCTCTCCACCCCCATTGTACTGGTTGTAAAGCATCGATATCTACCTCCGCTGTGGCAATGGGAATCTCAGGTCCCCACAAGGTCACCTCCCTAGAAGATCAGGCATACTCTGCTCATCCTAAACCTCACCAAATTGTCTCAGGACCCGATTTAGCAAATGCCTCTCAATAATATGTACATGTGACATTGTCCTACCAATCGGATGCTGCATTTTTCTACAGAAGGGAAGTTGTCCATCCTCATCTGGTCACTATGGGAAATCCATGTAGGGCCTCCAAATGAACTAAACCATCGTTTCAATACCATGTTGGTAGAAACTGGTGTCTCTAACATGAGTTTGGGTATTTTCCCCCTCATAATGGAAGGCATTAGGAGATCCTTGTTGTACTCAGCTATAATAGGCAGACGAAAAATCATTGTGTTCCCACGCCCATACCATCAGGAGCGTGGTACCACAGCTCATAGACTATGCCTCTCCATAGGCAATATCATGCAAATGGAAATATAACATGGCCAACAAACAAGGGCCCCAAGCATATACCACCCGTCTCTCTAACATTCCTAAGAGCATCTCCCCCCATCCTGTTAGAAATCCATTACCTCGACGGTTAGGAAGAACTACCCTTCCAATCAATGTACATAATAAACAATCTAACCTACCATATCTCTTAGCTAGAACATGCCATCTAATCTCATAATGATCTATCCCTAGCTGTCTAATATCATCATGTGGGTAATATCTGTGCATCTCACTAAAACCCATCTGCGTATCATATATAACTCGGGCACCCCTAATCGGAAACCTAAAAATCCTATATGCATCCTCTAATGTAACCATGGCCTCACTTGTAGGCAAATGAAATGACGTCTCAAAGTGCCACCGCTCGTAGAGAGAGCAGTCAATAGACCTTGGTTTTCCAAAATAGTGGGCATGAAGGTGACATGATGAAGACCCAGGTGCCAGAGGAACCATTTCTCCCCACTCTGTAGCTGATTCTGAAGTCAAAATTCAATGGTCTAGATTCCCTCATATAAATCGGGTCCAATACAACCTACAATGGCAACATGCATATCTCATGTCAAAAAACAAATGTGTTTGCTTCTAACAAATGCGTTGCAAAAACTCAATTGCGTCATTCCATTTTTCAAATGCATCTCAAATCATCATATGCACCATTATCCTATACAAATACGTTTCAGAAATGAAAATGCACACAATTGCAAACCATACCTAGTCAAACGGCCATTTAAACATGCAAATGCGTACTGAAATTACAAATGCATCGCAAAAACCTATATGCATTACTGTCTATTTCACATGCATGTCAGATATACAGATGCAGTTTAGTTCAAAACAAAATGCGATCAACTTTTAAAAACCTACGCTAGCCTATGACATAAAGTTTCAAATGCGACATTCTAAATGCAAATGTGTGCATTGCATGTTCAAATGCGATGCAAAATAAAGTGACGCGGGAAGAAAAATGTAATAAATGCCTATAAATGTGTGAAAAACAAAATTTCAAAAGTCTGTGTCTGAGTACTTACCGGGGGTCCAGCGTATGCAGGGTGTCAGAATGTCCAAATGCGATATCCACAGTGAGAAGTGAGAGGAACGGGTGACGTTTTTCTAAGAGCTCCAGAGCACCAAAATCAAATTTCTAAACTTGAGAGGTGACAAAGAATTGGGTTTTCATCCAATTTGTATTTATACCTAGGGTTTTTGTTGGCATTTTTCAAACCTTTTAAACTAGATGCACTAGTTTCCATCTTCCGATGACCGTTTGACCTATCAAACTTCCTCCAAATTGAATTCTGTCAATTCCATTGAACTTTTGGCCATCCAATTAACTAATCGAGACTATTTCCAAAAAAAGAATTGAATTTTTAGAAAATTTGTCAATTTTCTTGAGGGGGCATACCTTCACCTATTCCACATTGGGGCACGATTGGGGCATGTTTCTGATCAATTTTCTTTGACAGAACACCGAAATGACATTGTATCAAAGAGGGGCAAAATGTAGACACTAGAATTTGGTCTAGGCCTGCGACTTCAATTTCTTCATAATTCGTACCTTCATTTGTCATGATTAAATAATGTTAATTATTTAATTAAGTCAGTTTAACATTTATTCATCTATTAATTAAATAAACTAAATTATTTAATTAATTCATTTTACTTATTCAATCCTGATTAATTAAATAGATGTTCTTTATTTAATTACGTCACTAATTAACTTTATCCTCTTTCTTAAATTAAATAAATCCTTATTTAATTTATTCATATCACACCTTCAACTATAATTAAATAAATAATTTAATACTTTAATTATTAAGTAACCTTTTCTCCTATCAATTAAATAAATCTTAATTTATTTGATTTAATCCTTTAATTTTGAATGTCAAATTAAATAATAATTTAATTCATAAAAGAATCACTTTTGACATATTCTTCAATATGTAGATAATCCCTTAAGTTGTCTAATTATTTATTTCCACTTGACTCAAGATCTATTTAAATCAATCAGTCATCTCCTAATTTAATATCTGGTTGTTTTTAACAAAGAGACTCTCTGTCTTAATTGATTAGTTATCTTGTTTTAATTCTTCTGCATGCACACATTTATTAATTAAATAAATTTATTTATTTAATTCAATTCATTTGTGCATTTGAACAGACTATTTCCTTCATGCTAATCCTCATCTTTGCATGTAATCTTTATTCTTCTAATTTTTGAATACTTCAACTAGAGATTAAATCATTATTTAATCTTTATCTCTATCTTCTAGGTTTTATCACTCACATCACTACTAACACTTATCTCAATGCATGTCGAATCTTTTAATCTGAATCATCCGTCTATCTTTCAATCTCGGCCTGTCATTCGAACAATCAATTTTCTATAAATTGACCTGACCTTCATCATTGTTACTCCTCCCGAAATTGTATGACTTTTGGAGCACTTCTTAATCTTTGATATTTTTCTATAATCACATACATCAAGGCTATACTTGCACACATACTAAAAATCTCAAGAAAAGAATACCATCACAATGAAATGGAGGAAAATCGAGGTCATTCATGGAAGGATGTAGATACTAGGTGAGATTGCTCTTTGTTTATGTTTATGCTTTCTTTGTGCTTTGTTGTTTAGCCTTAGTTTATGATTAGAGTTTGATTGCATTGTTATTGCTTTAATCACGCTTTGTTTTCATGATGTTACGCCTTTATCATATCTTCATACACAACAAAAATGAAAAGAAAGATACCTTTGGACGTAGCACTAATAGAAACACTTCCTTTTAAATTCCAGATAGAGGTAGCCCATTGCCTTACTTGGTCAATATTCGGTCGATATGCTGAGAATTTTCCCACCAACGACAACTTAAGGCCATCCATTACTTTAATCATAAGTTCTTCAGGAACATCAATTTCCTGACCATCTACTGAACATGATACAGATTCTGTATCTAGCCTAGCCATAGATGGTGAACCTCTACCAACCAATTTGTCCATGAATGAAACTGGATCTTCTTCAGAGAAAAAGGACTCCAAACCCAAAGGGGGCGACAGAGGTGACTTGCCAGATGTACAAGCTGCCAATTCTGTAGAAGAAGGTGCAATGACACCAGAAGGTGTACCATGTTTGGGAACAACATTCTTGGAAGCAAAAAACTTGAACACTATACCAAGATTGGGAACAACATTCCTGGATGTGAGAGCCTTGCTAGCCCATTGCCTAACTGACCCATCAATCAATCAAACCCAAAAAACTAGTAGAAATTCTAAAAATCCAGCGAGCGGGAAAGTTACAGACCTCTAGTTTACTTATTGAAAATGATAATGATAAGTGTTGATAATTAATATAGATATAATAAAAAAATTAAGATAATTAAATAATTAAAGAATATTTAATAAATAGAGAGGAGAAATGATAAGGATAATGATGAAATGAGATGATGAAAGTGCATTAGTCATTTTTAGGTGTCTACAGTTCCAACTCCTTGAAGTTCTTTAATATAAAGGTTGTCCAAGCTTCTTTATGTGAGAAATATGAAGGCCTTGGTAGTGCAAATATTAATGGTTATGCCTTAATCCCTCCTTCTGCGGGACAACACATCATTCCTCTTCACTGGAACAACATACACATCCATTCACCAAGGAACATTCATCATGTCAATAGCTTGCCACTTTGATTACAACATCATCAAGTCTCAATTGTTGAATATATATATATACACATATACGTAAAAATTTAGAAAATAAAAAAAATACAAAAAAATAGTAAAGAGAAATAATCCATCCATAGGTGAAAACCACTTCAATTATGTCTTGGAAGGTACCATGGTGAAAACTTGGATGGTGCCATGTGTAGTAGTCTCTTTTTCACCATCTCTTAGGATGCCATCTCCCCTACCATCATCATTCTAATCTTTCCGTATCCTAATAAAATATCACACATCCATCTAACCATAATAAAACTACCATGGCTTGTATTTCTCATTGATTAGCATCACCCATCACCTCCTCCACAATTATCCACCCTTCCCCATTCTTTCCCCTATGTTAGATGTGGAAGCTACACCTAAACTATGTCAAGGATACAACCTTATATATATCTTATTATTCAAGAATTTGGTCTATGCATTTGCATCCATCCTCACACATCCCTTCCTCCTACAATAAACGCTTTATCCCATAGTAAAAAAAACACATCAACACCCTCTCATATCCATCTCATCTCATCCCAAATCCCATCCATAATAAACTTTTGAGCTCCTCAAACTTATATTTGAATGAAAATGAAATACTACATTCAAACATCAATCCCTATCAAAATCACACATGAGCCTAGCTGATGAACATTAACCAATCATTTATCTTTTTGAATATCATTTTCAATAACACATCCAATCATTAATGCCCTTTGTACCCTTGATTCTGGTATAATCCAATCATCAATTCCCATTGGATCCCTGATTTTGGCATAATCCAATCATCAACACCCTTAGTGACCTCTGAGTCAGGCATTATCCAAACATCATTATTATCCTATCATTGGCAAGAGATATGCTGGTTGAATGACATGTTTAGCAATGAATATTTTATTTTGATTTATCAATTGATATATCTTTTGACTCATGATAACACCTACTTAAGGCCACCTTAATCTTTCTATATCTTGGTGTGTTTTGACCGGTGTATAGTGGGGCATTGTCTTTATCTTGTATGTCATGTTTGTCTTATTTGTGTGCCAATTCCATGCAAAGGTTACCTTGGTTCCTCATACCTTGGTGCATAATTTCTTTTTTATATCAAATCTTAGGATTGCTCTTTACACACTAGTATAACCAAATTATCTTGCCTTCTCATCCTTTTCCATCATAACTAAATTCCCTTCCATTTCAAGAGCACACCCGTGTTCTCTTACCCACATGTCCTCTCAAGGGAGAATCCCATTACCTCATCATCATCCTTGCTCATCCCTTCCATTGACTAGGGCATCATACCATTATTCCTTATCCCTTCCTATCCATTATGTTTTATTCTTCTTTGATACAACACCACTTTGAGATGTCATATCAAATAGGGGAAAAATGTAGACGCCTAAAATTTGACCTTACCCAACCACACCTGATTTTAGCTTTATCTTAAGCCATTTATTAAATGAATATTTATTATTTATTTATTTAATTCCACCATTTCAATTATTTCATCCTAGCATTGAATTAAATAAGTATTTATCATTTATTTCATTATTTTTCCCCTTCACATGATTCCATTAACTAAATAAATATTTAATTTAATTAATTAATTTCACTTTATCTTTTATCTTTTCCCATTTAATCCTAGTCCTCAAACTTGTTCACATGAATCATAATCTAAAAATTTCAATCATGTGACAAGTGTCCCCTTCACGTACCTAACTAACTCGTTGTCTAGATTCATTGAGCCTAAACACCTATCCAAAAGTCAAACTAATTTTCTATTTTATCCACTCATCTCATACCCTACCTCTTAATCCTATCCATTCACAAAAGGATTTTTTTTCTTTATCATGATCTTAAACTTAGATCCTGTCCTTCATGTGATACTTGTCACATGACTACATCTTTGAGATCAACACTAATCCTCATTCAATTTTAGCCATCCATCATCAATCTATCCTAACCATTGATTTTTTCTCTTCAAAACTCTATAATTAGAAGCTCTCATATTTCATCATAAATATCCAAGTCTACTATCATACCCATATGCTATTATTTTTCTATCTCATTTGCAATCATATTGTAGACATCTAAAATTTGACCTTACCTAACCAGACCTAATTTTAGACCATCCGAAGCCATTAATTAATTAAATAATATTTATTTTAATTAATTTATCCCATTACCTTTATCCCACCTTCTCCTAGCTAGTTAATTAAATAAATATTGATTATTTATTTTATTTATTTATTCATTACCCTTATCCCAAAACCATCTAACTAAATTAATTAATTTAGGATAATTAATCCCCATTACCTTTTTCTTCTAATATTTAATTCCATGTTACCCCTCAATCCTTGTCCATTTAACGCTAACCCTTTATCTTCTTCACATGGATCATAATATGAATTTGTCATCATGTGACAAATATTCCTTCACATGTCTAACTAAGACCTTGTCTAGATGGCACCTTCTCAAAAGTCAAACTAACTTTCCATCTCATTCATTCACATAAAGACGTCCTAATACATTCTGAAGCCTAGCCCTTATCCCTCATGTGACACTTGTCTACAACTTTGATCCAAACCATAATCCTCAAGAAATCCTAGCCATCCATTAACCAATGTATTTTGGCCCTTGATTTCCCTCACATAATTTCTACAATATTTTCTTATGCTATTGTCACACTATTGTATTTTCTATCTACTTCTTCCATAGCCTAGCTAATCTTTATCATATCAATCCTATTATCAGGCTACTTGTATAAACAATCACATTCCTCTTATCAACACATCAAAAGAGCAAATCAAGTGGAGATAGGGTGCACTCTACTTCAACTCTATTTGAGGAGAAATAAGAGTTTTAGGTGAAGATATTGTGTGTGTATTGCATTATTTTCTATTTTATTTACTTTTAATATTTTCTTTTCTTCACATATCAAGGTTATGCTAGTTTATTAAACAATCCACATCATCGCATCAAAAGAGAAAATCAAATGGAAAAAGGGTGCACTCCATTTTAGCTCATTTAGGAGGATGAAGATTGTTTGAGGTATACATTTGATTTTCATGCATTATCTTATGTTGTTTTGCTTCAATTAATTTTTCACCCTCTTGAATATTTAAATAATAATATGGTCTATTAAAGGTTCTTTAATAACTATTTTTTAATTAAAGGAAAAAGACAAGGTTTGAGAGGGCTCCATACCTTATATAGCATAGAAAAGATATAACAATGAAGTCTAACAAATAAAAAAGAAACAAAATCAAACAAAAAACAACCTAGGGGCTAAAAATGTGTTGCAAGACGGTGTGTTCCTTGGTCTCCTTGGTGCAACGCGGTGCTTGGGTTCATGACATGGATTAACTGCCTCTCGTGGATCTTGTATAAATAAATGGTGATTGTATTGGGCATTAACATGTCGATCTTTTGGTGCAACGACAACCACCAATGTAACAATTAGTATCAAAGTTGAGGTCACGGGTTTGAACCCCTCGCTTGTGCTAGGGGGGTTGTTGCAAGATGGTGTGTCCCTTGGTCTCCTTGGTGCATCACGACACTTGGGTTTGTGACATGGATTAACCGCCTCTTGTGGATCTTGTATAAATCTGGCTATTGTATTGGGCATTAACAGGTCGATCTTTTGGTGCAACGACAACCACCAATATAACAAAATGAACATCACATGCCTCAACAGTAGAAAATGGTAATAAACAACAAAATCAAGGCAACGCAAAGCCAAAGTGCTCCAAATAGCTATAAAACCTACCTATTGTCCCACTCACAAAACCATTAAGGCACTTTTGATCTCCTTTTTTGAAAGATGTCCCAAACTCATAAGACTTTTGATAGATGTTGGAGTTCATTATTAGGATTGACAAACCTTCAAATAAAGGTGTTTTCAAATGAAAACACCTTTGTTCATTGGTTTTTTTTTGGAATAACATACCTTTGAACAAAGGCTCTAAAAGTGACATTTCCACTTTAAGCCGCAAATTTTCCACAGAAAATTATGTTTCCAACCTTGGATTGGATTAGCAAATGGAATGAATTTGACAAGATAATTTGCAAGATTGTAGAACTCAAAACAAGCTTTTCAATGAGTATAATTTTGAATACATTTAGTTTAATTATTATATTTATTTTCTATTTTCTAGTGAACATAGGTTTTTCAACAATTGTCAAGGTTTTCATTCCATGGATAATGAAAATAATAAAATAAATTATTATATTTTTGAAAAATATTTGCACATTAGGTATTGATGTTTTTATTTCAACAAAAAAATGAAAAGTTATTTTGGATGCATACAAAAAAGTTATGCATTATCAAATTAACCTATGTTTGAATTGTTTTTTAATCTCACTTCAAAAAGTTAAAAAAATTATGCAACATGAATCTATGTTTAAAAATTTATAAATTTATCCTTTTTACAAATAAAGTTATGCTTTATCAAAGTAACATCACTTTTTAAAAATACTATTAACTATAAAAAATAAGTTACTAAAAGTTACATAAAAAAATTCACAAATTATTTCTTAAATTTTTTTAAAAATATTTCTAATCTACAAGCAAAATCTCAAAAATCACTAGTTCATATCATCTTCAAATTCTTCGTAGTTTAGTTGCTATAGACATCAAAAAGTGAAATTTTGGTAAAAATATTGATTTTAATGTCCCACTTTGGCCAAAAAATGAGACACTATTGTGGGGTCACCTAGCTACAATTATTAAAACCATTTTTTTAGTGGCTATATATTTTGTCATTTCTACCCAATTAGATTTGACTATTTTTAGGTTCTTCAAAAGTGTACTATTCACCCATAGTTGATGATTTTCTCAAATTTGAAGGCAAGATCATCTCAAATTAGAAATTTCAATTCTTTAAGATGGACAAATATCACATCGTTACGTATGAAAATTTGGACCCTAATCCCAATAGTTTATTTATTTATATAGACTATTTTTAATGCTAACCTCATTTCAACATTTTCAAAATTCATATATGATTTAAAAATTTAGACTTTGAAACATCATAAAAGTCATATATTAACAAGAAATTTTGGTTGGTCCTCACAAACACTTGGCCAATCTACTTCTTAGCCTTGTGATTGAGGTACTTTTAGACAACCATATGGTTGCCACTACCCCTATTGTTCTTTGCTATCTCTCATGTTCATACTATTCATGATACTAAAGAAAAAGGCAAAGAGGATGATGACAACATTATCAATTGAGAACCAATCTTGATGCCAAAGACTTGTGACTAAGGTACTTTTGGACAAACACTTGGCCAATCTATTGCTTCTAAGCCTTGGTCAATCTATTAAACATCATAAAAGTCATATATTAATAGGAAATTTTGGTTGGTCCTCACCAACACTTGGGCAATCTATTGCTTCTTAGCCTTGTGACTAAAGTACTTTTGGACAACCATATGGCTGCCACTATCCCTATTGGCTCTTGCTATCTCTCATGTTCATACTATTCATGATGGTCAAGAAAAAAAACAAAGAGGATGATGACAACATTATCAATTGAGAACCAATCCTGATGCCAAAGACCTTCCAAATGGTTGGAGCAATCCTTCTAATAAAGATCTATTTCTTTTTGTTGGAATTACATTTATTGCTTAGTGGTTTGACTACTTTTATGTATTTTGCTTAAAGTCTCATGAATAAACTTTTCAAGGTGTGATGCCATTCCACCCATATTTTTTGTGAACTAATATATATTTTTTAAATAAATATAAACATTTATCATTCATCAAAAATTTTAAAAATGAGTTATTAAATTGCAAAAAAATATCATTAAATAGAAAGTAAAGCTTATTGTTGGCGCAACACACCCTTCGATGCCATGGGGACAAGGGGGAGACTAGACCTCGTGACCTCTTGCTTGCAACAAGATGCTTTAGCAAATCAAGCTAGCCCCCCCGACCCTTTGTTATGATTATTTAATTTCTATTTGTTATGACATCATTTAATTGTTTAATAAAAATTCTTAAAGTAAAAAATAACATTTATAAATTATGATTAGTCATAATGAAGAAACCTTGTATTGGTAGGAGAGCTTAAATTTGATGGTGTATGGTCATACTTAGACATCTTTACTATCAAATACAATCAAAACTTTAAAACCTATATTATATGAATATTTGAAAAATCAGATTTTAGATAGATTGTCAAAATTTATATAAGATTATAATGATACATATTTGTTTTATATATAATTTTATTCATACTAAAACATATTATACTAGACACCTCTAAATAGATAACCATCATAAAAAGTTACTTAACTGAGAGTCATCTTCAAATTTAGATCCTAATTCAAAGATAATAAATTTCATTCAAATTGACAATACATAGAATTTATTATTTTTCCACAGATAATACATCACCAATGGAATTTGTTATTTTCCCACTGATGATGGATCACCAAAGTGATCCTAAACTAAAATACCACAATTTAAAAAAAAAACAAATACCATTTCCTCATTGTTAGGGAGACTTGTAATATTTGTTATGAACATATTTCAAGGCAGTAGGAGTAGCTGAAGCTATAATGAAACTTACAAGCCTTAATGGGATATATAAAATAAGCTCAAGCAGAGCCCCAAGAAAGGAATCAGCTGGCATTAAACCCCTGGATAATACAGTGAGAAACCTTCCAGGAAAGAGTGCTGTGGTTATGAATCTACCCTCCTTGGCAGCCTCCAAAGTATACTTAGCAACATCCTTTGGATCCTCTGCCTTCTTTCTATTATACAAATTGAAAAGTTTCACTAGAGCAAGCATTCCATCCTCTATTTCATCTGCAGAAACACCCAAGAAACAAATTCAATATCTAATCATTTGGTTTTCACAATCTTTAAGTTTGGACTGTCAAATTCAAATTTTATTTACTACTCACTTTCAGATTGATCCAGGCGTGGAGTCTCCACAAAGCCAGGGCACACAAGACCGACCCTAATGTTGTATGGTATCAACTGGAGCCTCAAAGATTCAGCCAGTCCTCTCAGAGCATATTTTGTTGCAGTATATACATCATGACCATAGAGCAAGAACTGATAGTCATCCACAACCAGTAAGCTCAACAATACAAGAAAACCATTTTCTTAATAGTTACTACTACCCACAAGCAGTTAGGTTAAAAACATTCTTTAGTATTCAAATTGTGCAAGCTTCTGGTTTAACTGTGTATGTTTTCAGATCAACGTTTTGGATCACACTCAGTGAATTCTTTCCTCTTCCTAATGATGGATCACTGAGTGTGATCTGAAATGTCGATCAAAAACATAAACAGTTAAACCAGAAGCTTGCACAATTTGAATTATGGACTGTGGAAAACTTATACCAACTATCCTTTAGTACTACCGACAATCAGCAAGCTCAGCAGAAAGGAACAAAATTAAAGGAAGAAACTAAAATGATTCATTCATGAGATAAAAGACCATTTTTTCCAGTGGGTATAAGGCTTATCTAACCAAGGAGGAAAGAGAACACATGAGCACAATGGAAGCTGGGGGTCTGCCCTCTCTCTTCTTCATCAATGGCAGAGCAGCATGCAGAGTGTATAAAGTTCCTGTCAAATTTGTCTGGATAGTTAAGTCCACTTCTTCTATTATTGTGTTCTCCAAATATGCACTCCTCAAAAATCCAGCATTGCAGATAAGAACATCAATAGGCCTCCATAGGTTAGAGTTCTTGATTGCCTCTGAGATGATCTCATACTTGCTTACATCTGCAGCCTACCCAAAAAAGAAAACAGAAAATTAAGATGATCAAAAGGAAAATAATGGATTCATATGAAAAAGGAGAAGATGGGCAATGATGAAAATGATAGATGCATCTTGAAAAGCCTTAAATTAACATAAAAATACTTTATGTTTGATGAGTTTTTTCTGTTGTTGGTTTCATCCTATCAATGATTAATAAAACAGCTTTGGATCTAAACTTCAAGTTTTTCTTTTGGGTTTGGTTTTACCTTTGTATTGATCCTGTTTGCATCACACTTGACTTCCCTCCTTAGTTCGTCTGCTGCAATCTCAAGTTTTGCAGGATTCCTTGCAACAATGGTGACAAAGGCATCTTGAAGCAGTGCTTCTTTGGCAATCTGGAGGCCTATTCCACTAGAGCCGCCAGTGATAAGAACATGCTTGTTTTTGAGGCTCCCAATACTTGGCTTAGGCCTCCATTGAAACCCAAACCCAAGAAAACCAATTACAGCTAAAGCAAGGGCACCTTCCACCAGTGGACCCATTGTTAATGGCGTATACTGTACAAAGATGGTTTTCTGTTCCTAAATGAGCCACGAATACAGAAGATGGGGGTAGGGTAGATTCGAGTAGATGACAGGTAGTTTTAAGGGCACGAAGAATGAATGTAAGCAGTGGAAGTTGGTATATGACAGTACCCGAAGTGTCATCATGATTTTAAATGTGATAATTAATGGCTATGTGAAGTGGTTTAATCAATAAATGGGAGACTGGTCTGGAATTTAAAGTTTAATCAACTGGACCAAAAATTGCTAAATCTGACATGTTGAGACCCTAATAGTACCTTTCATATTTTAGATATTATCCATTTGCAGAAGTAAATTTAATGAATATAAATGTTTAGTTGTTGAATGATGTTGCAGTGTCTGGTTATAAGTTAAGTATGAGATCAATCGAAGTTATGGAAATGGTCCAGAAAAATTAATACTAGCAGTTGCACCGGAAGAAGGTGCAATGATTACGCCGATTGTTATTTATTTTTTTGTGTGTGCTTTTTGAGGTACAATGAGAGGTTTGTATCTTGGTTTGGTAATTAGGGTAGAGTAATTTCAATTGATCGGGGTAGGTATAGATGCATTCCACACATCTACTCCACGAGCAAGAGGTGATTGCCCTATAAAAAAATTCAATTATAGTTGAATGTTAAAAAGCTTCAATAACTTTGAATATTGTGATATTTAATACAAATCTATTTAGATGGTGAATTTTTTTAAAGTTTTTCTCTTTAATACAAATCTAGTCACATGGTGAGAATAATGTGACTTAATTAGTGATTATATGTTTGTGTTATGTGTGATTAGATTAAATAATTAATAATCAATACTAAATAATGATAGAAATAGAGTTAGATAAATGTAGATTTTTTTTGTTAAAGAATTGAAGTATTAAATGCAATTGAAGAATTAATGTTGGCATCAAACTAACAAAAAATTGTGGAAATTGAAGTAGAATGCTTCCATCTTGCTGGAAAATTAATATCGATCTAATTGTTACTTGATATGCGAGATTTTAGATGTTTTTACCATTTAATGGATAGATTATTTGCCATTTAACAAATTGCAATTTCTTAGAAACTCCTTAAAAAGCTTTTACCAATCTACATATCTACATTCTCCTTGTTTTTTATTTTTGTTATTATTTGTCACAAAATTTAAAATAAAATCATAATTATTTTGTTTAATATAGTGTGGACTATAAATTAATAAGTATTAGATCTATTTTCTTAAGAGAAGGTTTGTTGCCTTCAACATAAAGTAAGTTTACATGAATATTAGATGAAACTTTTGAAAAGGAAGACAATTTATTTAAGATGGATATATTAATGGGAAATTTATTTGTTTTCTTTTTTTTTCTATTAAATGCGAATTTGAGATTGAGTTCTAATTTAAGAAAGACCCATTATGCTTTTATTCCCTTAATTCTTGTCTTCTTTAATTTATTTCTATCTTCAACTATTGCCTAGTATTTTGTAATAAATCAATTATGTTTAATTACAAGTAATGAGTACAATATATAAGACACCATTTTTTTTATTGGAAGATGTAAATTTATTAAAGTGAAAAATAAAGGGTACAAAAATATTAAATAATTACAATGGATCTTTGAACTGAACTTGAGCAATAGAACTTGAGAAAGTTAAGTTAGAGAAGGAATTTCTCCATAATATTCTGTTGTCCAATGTCCAACAATTTATTTGGGCTCTTCCAACCTTCGGTCTAATCCAAATTTGGATAAAATAAATTGAAAATCTGTTAGTTCTTCTTCTACTAATTTTTCTTTAATCTTTTGATGACATATGATGTTTGATGTATGTCCATACTATGTTCCCAAACTTCCATTTTGTTCAATATTTTCTTTAATCTTTTGATGACATATTATGTTTGATGTATGTCCATGCTATGTTCGAAAACTTTCATTTTATTCATATATTGATGCATACTTGCCAAATGATGAATCTGAATCATTTCAACATATCCATTTGTAATCGTAGCATTTGGTATAAAAGCATTGGCAGATCTAGAAAATAAAAACATTGGCAGTTCAAATTACTACTGGTTCAGAGGCTACTTAAAGCGGGTAAGCTAGCTTCCACCCAAAACTATTTTACTTCGTCATTTTGGTCAGTTTTTACTTGGGCCATCCTTGTCATGAGCAACTAATTTTACTGTTGAACCACATGAATGTTGACCTTCCAACTCGAATGTTTCATTATTTTGATTTATGCACATAACCTTTTGATGTTCCACATCTTAACACCAAACTATAACTCCTAAATCTGGCTAAATCTGGCCAAACCTTTTTAAATGGTTTGCCTAATCTGATATAGTTTTAATTGAATATAAAATTGGGATAAACTTAAACTGACTATTGTAACCTTCCACCCATCTGGCCAAACCTTTTAACATGGCTGCTTAATTTGATTTTGTTTTAATTGAATATAAAATTGAGCTAAACTTAAACTACACAATTTATGCTCCTACACCAAACGAGTGTTTGAGATAACATAAACCTTGACAGAAGAGCATAAAAAAGAACAACTACTCTTTAAGATAACCCAAGAGCATATAATATAACGGTCTAAAAATGGACCTTGATACTCCCCTGAAGGTGGTCAGAAAGGTGGTCTCCATCATAGCCAAAAAGTATCTTTAGAAAGCTATCATCCAGTTATGCAGTTTCTATTCTATATTTCAAAGTATTCAATTGAGTTATTCCAAGTCAATGTATGATGTAAAAGAGCTAGGAGTGGACGGTTTTATGCAAAGTTGTTGGATGCATTCAGAGAATAGTGCATAAAGAGCAGAACCTAGATTTCTCTAAGCTTTATCTGTTGAATACTTTTCCATATTCTTGTAATATTTATACATTAAAAACTAAAACCGAAATTCCTTCAAGCTTATCTATTGGAATTAGATAGTATTATTTTATTTTTATAGATGAGTATAAAATGAAAAAAATTGTGTAATTTGCTAAAAATAAAGAGTACAGTTATGAAAAGATTTGCACCAACTTTTATAACTTTTTCATGGGAGTCATTAGGGTAAAGCTTTTAAAGGGAAGCAATGGATAATGGATAGTCTAATGATCAGGGACTTTGTTTGTTACACCTTTATTTGGACCATACATTATAGAGTGTTTTTTGGGGCTTTTCTTAGCTTTAGCAATTTTCTGCTGTATATAACCCTGGTAAGCATTGAAGACCAAAACAATTATCATCACTAATCGACCTGTTAACCTCTTCAACATTCTATCAAACCCTTACAGGAAAATTTAACCCTTTTTTCTTGAGGTGATAAAGCACGTCTCATTATGTACTGTCAATTACAAAACTGCCAGTTAAATTTTTAAATTCACAAATTACCAATTTTAACACTTACATATCATTGTTGCACACTAATTTTATTTCAGAAAGACATCCAAGCTGTGCAAACTTTCAATGAGGATATAAAAAGCATATTTTTCTACTCTCAAATAATAAAATACCATGCAATGAAAGGAAAAGTGCACATAAAATCAGATTTGAAACAAGATACGCACAAATTCTTTGTGAGCTAGGAAAATTCATATATGTACTTCCATTTTTGCCTCCATTATTTCATACTCTTGCACATAATTTATTGGCTTATTTTCACTTGGTATGCTAGGTACAAATATAAATTAAATCGCATTGCATCTCCCATTTTTCAACATATCACAGGATAGCGATGGGCTCAAAAGGAACATGATACCTTAAACTTGGATTCTAATAGGTGTATTAGAGTGCCATAAGTCCCAATTAGCTTGCTCTAAATTAAGGTCTAGAAACTCATATGTATTCATAGGGTTTCTCACTTACCATTCCCTATTGAAACATTAAAAAATTCCCTCTTACACCCACATTCTCATATCAACACATAAACAAGTCTGCTTGGTTAGAACACTTTTCCCTTATGCACTTCATTTCATTTATTAATTAATTTGATTATTGCATAATAATGCCTTGCACACCATTCACAACCCTCCCAGAACATACTCTTGCTCTACCCTTGTAAATTCTATAAACAATCATATTCCTTGCTACCTATTTGAATATAAGGTTACTAAGATTGGTTATTCTCCTTACATATATACATACTTATTGAAAAGGCTCGTTTAGAAGGACATAGACCAGTAAGAGACTGCAGAAGCATAAACTATACTTCCCTTGTAAAAACTAACAGCATAGGAAGTGCTAGAAATACCCACATAAGTGACAGAAAAATGTTATCTCAAACTACAAATTTGATTTGTGAATATGAAAATTAAAAATTTGGATCCTACACTCAAAACATCAAAACAAAGTGATTGCTGAAACTTGTTTGTCATGTATTATATGAGAATATTCACATATATTAATACTATTTTGCACATTTGCAATTACAAGGCATTGAGGTAAACATCCACAAATTATAGACAATTCACATATGTGTATATGACCTTCCTACATGTTTCATTGATGTGTCTTGCAAGAAACACTTAAAATATTTTGTATCATAAAGAAATCCACATCGTTTGCTACAGATCCTTAAGACTACATTCCACATTACTGAACAAATATCACCACAAAATATAAAAGGCATCTGACACTTAGTTATTATGTTACAATATGTGTTTACAGTATTTTCTAGAAACATGGAGAATAGTACAACCAACAAGAACAAAATAATTCAATTTACAATTGATGTTGATGATGAATAGTTATTACATGTAGGTGCTGTTGACCAAGAACGAACCTTACACCTCACATGTATCGCCTTATCTATAGCCATTGCAACTTCTATCAGAGTAAGACTACAAATTTTGTTTAGAATTTTTTTTTTTCTGCCTAGTTTAGTATAAAGATATAGCATGAACAACAAGAAGTTATGTAATGTAAAATAACTAAAGCAAACATAGTTTGACAACAAGGACAAATCTATCTTTTGTTGGGTTGTGATCATCTAGCAAGTGTCCACCTATATACCAAAAAGCTTTGAATGAGTTCTAAGTCAAGAGGAAAACATATCTTAAAACATTTAGTATAAATTTGGTAGTGAAAAATTTAATTTTAATTCAATGTGAAAGAGTGTGGTTCAACTAGTGTAAACTTCAAATTTTCATAGTGAGAGTAATTCTAATCGACCCTCCTCTTTTTTTCTAATAATTGTGTATGGATTGTTTTTCATTCCCACCGCAAAAAGTGCCAAGATCAAGGGTATGAGAAAACACTGATGTCTATCTAGATTTCTACCAAAGGAAAAGTTTATCACTCTTCAATGAGGCCTACAGACTTGGGAACCAGGTACAAAGAAAGTCTAGTCCGGACTCACCAAACTCATCGAGTCTCATCTAGAAAACTTGCCCATGATAGTAAAGTGGAAAATTAGAAACAAAACATGAAAAAAACACACTTAAAATGACCTGTAAGTTTGTAACACTTCAAAATTATATTCATTTCATTTGCAAGCAAAGCAATGAGAAAAAAAAGAGCATTGGAGGAGCAAAAAACAAATCCACTGAAACAAAAACCAGCAAACATAAGGCCTACCTATTGCTTTGTGGCTTTGATACTAATGTTTTTTGAAGGGTTTGGAGTCTAGACTCTTGGAGCTTAATTAAAGGTAATAAAATTATGAAAAATGGCAACCATTAAGGTCTATGCTACCTCTCAAACTCATCGGGGATTGCCACCCCTGAACACCCACTCTAGAATTAAAAAGAACAAAATAAAAAATCATTTTGGGCCACATTAGACCGAATTACATTTATACTTTTGGTTTTCCAAGTCAATCCCGATCATAAGTAAAGCTCCTATGGTTGTGGCAGCATTGCAGACTTGTCTGAGAATGAGCACAAGACCCTGCACAAAGCTAGTGATACTGGGCTGAGTGATACAAAATCCTCTCTACTGTAGTTTGTGACTCCATGTGATTTTTGTTTTTGATGCAATGAAAATCATAATCCAAGAGTTTTGTACACCTAAAACACTTGAGAATATGTATATGATTTTAAATGTTGTTTTCTTCAACTCAAAGCTGCTTTTGTTCCTATTTTATCCATGTATACTTCTGAATGTGATCCAAGTAGATTCTAATTGATTATTGCATTATGTATTTTAAGTTAATTTATTGACGGGTGCATAGTAAAAGCATTAAATCTTTAAAAAATCCCTATATTTCATAATTTTTCAATTTTCCAAGTCTGAGTCAAAAATCAAACTGCCAAGTCCAAGTTTGAGTCAAAAATCAGCCTACCAAGTCCAAGTTTGAGTCAAAAATCAGCCTACCAAGTCCAAGTTTGAGTCAAAAATCAGCCTACCAAGTCCAAGTCTTGGTAACTATACTCCTGACCAACCGATAGAACTCTCTAGAGTTATTGTAAGAGGCCTAGAGCAATGACTTAGGTAGGTTATTTAGGATAGGATATGCTAGTTCAAACTCATTGTTTTCTTGTGTGCATAATCTTCAATTCATAGTTGCCCACAGATCACTTGGGGTTCTTTGTTGGGAGTTTTCAATGTTTCATAGAAATTCCCCAAATGCCTTTGTATCAATTATTGAGGCAATATTTATGATGGAGAAATCAGGTTTTAACATTCTAAGCTTGCTTAAACACAGTTGGTTCAGCAAGGACAGTCCCATAAAAAAATTAAAGTTTTGAACAGACTTCCATATAATGCCAATTTATTTAAATAATGATGAGAATTACCTATCATATTATTATCTCTAAGAGGTTCTGGATATGCCTTGTATAATGTTTGAAATCCAATGTTTCAAGTGATTCTAGCAGAGAGGACCAAAACATAAGATTTCAAACATTATAGGCAGGAAGATCCAGAATATCCTAGCAATAATTTGCTGCAAACAAACCACTCATAATGCAAGAATTACATTTTACTCAGAACCACTGAAATGACCAAAAAACACTCTAATAAACTTAGCTTTCCTAAACTGAATAGGAGCTAAAAGTGAACTCCATAAATGAGCGTATGTACATTGAATTAACATACGTTGTTCTAAATTGAGAAGTTAATAAAATTGGTATCTAACAAAACTTGATATGGCAGCCCCAGTGCAGTATTGTACTTAAAAAAGAGTGTTGAGGAGACATTTGGTCTGAAAACACAAGATTAAGCAAAATAACTCATACTCTTAATATATATTAAAGGCAACTAAATGTTGCAACAAAGAAAGCAAGAATAACCATCTATTGCATCAATAAATGAACCACAATCACACATAATTTATTAAGAAACTTGCTGCAATATAATGACACATCACTGGGAGAGGCTGCTTTTAACATTTATATATCATATAATTGTTGTTTTACCAGATTATATGACTTGAGTAAAGTAAACGTAATAGTAGCATGCATGGCTACACTTTGAAATATGTTTAATAAACATGAACGATTTTTGTTAAACTGGCATGTTTTTAAAATCTGACACATTAGAGAATCTTTAATACAGAAAAGAATTCACTCAAAATCTTAAAAATGATGGAAGAAACAAATTATGTGTCAAAACAAACTTTAAACACTTTATGTTACAAATGTAAAAGGAGTCAAGCCAGAAATCAGACTACAAATGAATTTGAAAATAGAAGAGTGAAACCCAATTCTCATTATAATTTCAAATGATGTTACAAAGAAGATATTTATCAACATGAATATCCAATTCAGCTTCACAATGATTGTTGTTCTTTGATTGTATTTAAGTAATAATAACATAAAATATTTTCATTACATTTAATGCCTACAATTAAAACCCCCATTGGGCCATTGTGAGTGTGAGCATTGTGCCCTTGCTGATCCATTGTGCTTGCGGGTTTGAACCTTTGCATTGAAGTTGATGGTGTACATGTTGGTGACTTTGTGCTCCAAACACTTGCTGGGCCGGTGAGCTTGCAGATTTTGTGCTCTTGTTGGGCTACTAAGCTCATGGGTTTAAACTATTCATATTAATGCAATGCATGCATGCTGGGGATGAGGTCCCCCATTTGCGGTCTCACCTAGCTCGATCCAAGGTAAAAGTCATCCAAAAAACAATTATGTACAATAGTGTTACATTCCCCCCTTAATCCAAAGGTGGTGTCATGAGACCAAGTATGTCTTTGAATATTTCAACTTTTTTATTTTCTCTTCCAAGCACTTTGGTCAAGATGTTTGCTGGTTGTTCTATAGTTGGGCAATATTTTAGCTATATGTTGCTAATTTTTACATCCAACTAATTTGAAATCTTGTGCTTTGGGGAATTTTATTCCATTGTGTTCAGTTCCCTTGAGATATCAAAAAAATCACTTTGTTGCGACCCAATGAATTTCTCTATGTTGTTGCATAAATCTAGAGAGACTCCCATAACAAAAGAAACAATCGATCTTGTTGTTATTGTGTAGATCAACCTTTACATAAGTGGTATGTATTTAATTGGATCTACAAACTCTGCAGTATCATCTAACCATATTTGATCAAGCAAGCAATTGTCTCTTTTGTTGAAGTAGCTTACTTTTGAAGTGCATTTCTTATGCAAGAAATAAGATAAGAATTTTTGGTTCCTGCAATTCTTTGAATGGTCATATGCAAGGGTTTGTTTAAGGGTTGATCTTTGTAGTGGATTGTTTAAGGGTGTTAATCTTTGTAGTGGTTTGTTTAAGGGTACACCTTCAAAATCATACACACTTAGTAGTTTATGTAGTGTTCTTTATGTCAATCACATAAGCAGTCATCATAGGATGTCTTTTATTCTTTATACAAAATGTTTGGGGCTATGCTTACATCAATGAAAAGGAGGTCATTGATTATGTTGCAAGCATGATCCCACTGCTAGCAACCTCCTCAATTTTGGATGCAATCCAAGGCACTCTTTCAGCTTAAGTTTTACCCTCAATAGTCAGAGTTGGGGCAATTATATTCTACTTAAAGTTGTGATAGCATAAATAAACACTGCAAAAACAATTTTTGTTTAAGTAATGGTTTTCTGAAAATAATATTTCAAGCATTGCTAGAGGATGTGGTGGCAAAAGTTGGTGCTTATGTTAATCTTGGGGCATACTACATGGTTGGCATTCCTATAGCTATCTTTTTGGCCTTTGTACAACATGCTGGTGGCAGGGTCAATTACACTTTCCCCATTAATTTGATTTACAAAGCTATGAAATTTATGTTTTCATGCTTAAGAGATAGATATAAAGCTATCAAAATAAGATCTTTCATAGATAAATGATAAAAACCCTGCATTCTAAAAATAAAACAGTTATTGAAATTCTAGTTCTGACGTTCAATTGGCAGTTTGAGAATATAATTAGTTCCCTTGTTATAAGGCTTCCTATGAAGCAGTCACGGGTAACAGTGAGAATGGTAGTCTGTTCATTTCAAAATGGGTAGGCATAAAGCTAACTTCATATAACATCTCATTGGCTAGACCTTGTTGCTACATAATTGTATACTATGATTCATCTGAATTTGATCTGATAGGTAGATGCAAACTATTTTCCATCACAAGCTTGACTTGGTTTTATTATAACTTATAAAACCATTATGCAATTGCCAAAGTAATAAACATGGAAGAGACTTGTTCAAATGTTTCCCACTTGGTTTCCTCTTAGCAAGAGTACAGAAAGCACATAAGTCTCTTTAGGTTGTAGGCGAAACATTGGTGTTTACTAACAAAGGAATAGAATATTACTTTTTAATATTTTAATTTGTTTCATTTACCAAATTTTTATGGATATTTCAACGACTATGGCTTGGAATTATCTGTGGATTTTGTATACAAGCAATTTTACTACTACTGGTAACTTCACGTACAGACTGGGAACAAGAAGTAGCTCCAATGAGTCTATCCATACTAAACAGTGGACTTAAAAATGCCAGGATATTGGTATATGAGAAAGAACACATTAATTGTATCCAATATTTTTGGAGCAATGATGATGCCTATGACTTAGATGGTACCATTTGAATGTAAATTATGCAGCATAGCAGCCTGTAGTTAATCTTATTTTTATCAAACAAATTTCAAATTTCTTGAGTTAGAAGTTTATCTACACGATTTAACCATTTTGATCTGATGCACATTAGGTGCATTAATGGAAGTTTTATGTCCACATGCACACAGCATCTGGACCACCAACTTAGTTTTCTCTAGATGCCAAATCTACCTCTTCCTCTTTACAGTCTATTGATTTGGTCATGAGAATGAATGCTTGCTTTGAATCTAACTGAATATTATGTTTACTCACATGAACTTTGGCTGTCTTATGGCCAGGCAAGAAATGCAAGAGAAATAATATTTACATCATCATTACCCGAGGTTACTGATGATATAATAAAGGTATGAGCTTTTAATTCTGCTTTTAAGAAAAGGCTTATTTTTTGGAAATTCCTTGTAAATTAAGAGAAAAAAATTATGTGGTATAAAAGACATTGAAAAAAGCATCCAAATGAATATGCTTTGATGTTTCTAAGCAGATCAAAATCAATTGCTGCATTGTCATAGAATACCTTAACTTAACGTCCTCAATGTAGGTCATCAAACAAGATGATAAAAACTATCGACCTTGATGCTGACAAGTTTTGCAGTCAATTGTCAAACTCTTGGAACACAAAAGATTGATTTTTGGCTGCCTTGAGCTCTAAAATGTGATAAGCTACATCAGCTGTAACAGCAGTGCCATTATTAAATGAGACATTTTCCTTAATTTATTTAATATGCTTGATAGAGCTGGAAAAAGTGGTATCATTTTTGGAGAGAAGTCACTTTCAAATTGCAAGTGATTAGCAAGAGAAACTATTATCAATTTACATCTTCAATTTGAAAAATTAAATAAAACCACAGAACCACTACCTTAATTTAACAAATAATAACAAAATTGTTTTAGAATGGAATAAAACAGAAAAAAGATGATCCAGCCGCACGCATACAGATTCCAAAAAATAAAAATCATCGAAACCATGGCAAGTGACTTACCTCAATATTCTGTACAAAGAACATAAAACATCAGATACAATTGCAGTTCATAATAATAGCTATAGATATTGGGTCTAGCCAAACCAGTAAGAGTCTGAGAAGTTGAAAGCTAGTTTTTACTTTATAAGACCCAAATGAATACAATTCCCCAGAACAACATGGATTTCTCCTACAAATGGATTGAGCTTACAAGATTTTGCAAGAAGTGGTTGGGGTTTTTCATGAGCTTTTTATGCAGGAGCCATACAAACAACTTCCCAATACAATTCTCTTGCAGTGATATGATTTATTGGAGATAACACAGCCCTGCGGTGATCAAACAAAGGGGGTATCATAATCTCTATTTCTTCAAAACCCCTCTTGTTAAGCTTCTCTCCATTGAACTTTCCCTTCTTTCTTTGCTCTTCTCTTTGAAAGAGGTTCTCCTCCCTTACAATCAAATTATAAAGAGCATCCATTCTGGAAATAGAATTCATCCATAGCCCTGGCTTGCCATCTCCTGGCCATAGAGTACTCCAATTGTATTGTTTCTTGACCACTCAAGCTTTCCATTATTGTTATCAAACAAATTATCCTGGAAACTAAACAACTGGTCTATAAAATCTGCCATGGTCATGAATAAAAAGATTGCAACCAATCTCTTGGGCACTTGAATATCCTCCCCTGTTCTAATATGTTTCATTGCAACTCTCTTAAGGGGGCAATATTTTCTGAATTTTCTTTCTCCACTCAAGAAGAAAAATCCCATCCAACTATTCCTCAAATTAAAAAATTAAATTCAAAGTAAAAAATAAGGCAACTTGAACATCCAATGCCTGCAGTTTCAAAACAAACAGAAGAGCAAATAGAATAAATAATTATTGCCTTGACTGACTTGCATTCGATACCTTCGTAGCATGTTGTGAGACACAGTCATGTGCAAGCATGGTCACAGGTACACTGGAGTCACCAATGGCAACAAAAACTGCCAAAGAGCTTTGAATGAGGCTTAAACACAAAGAAAAATGATTTGGTAGTGCACATATTCCAAAAAAATTAAACTTACTGAAACCATGGCAAGCGACTTACCTCAATACTCTGCACAAATTGTGTCATGCTGTCCAAGATGCCAATGAGAAATTTCCTACACAGACAAACCAAAACCAAGCTCACTATAACTGCTGCATTTAATCTATTCATAGTAGACAAAATCTAAAAATATCAGGATTTTAGGGCTACTTAGATTCATGAGCTGGAGACAAGATTTTTGGCTTGCGAATGATATCCAATCTGATTTGGAGATTGACAATGAAAGGTATTAAATGTGAGATCAAATTTTTTTCAGGTGTGAGAGAGTTTCAACCACCGGGAATTTTTTTTGGTTCAACTTATAGGCATTTCAACCATTCAAAATTTATTTTCAGGTGTGAGACAAATGAATACAATTCCTGAGAACAACATATGTATGACCCAGAACAACATGGGGTTCTCCTACAAATGGATCGAGCTTACAAGATTTTGCAAGAAGTGGTTGGGATTTTTCATAAGCTTCTTCAAGAATAAACTACTTATTATGTGCCCTCAAACAAAATCTGAATGGAATTACTCAACCAATATGCGACAACAATTTCAAAAAGCTGTACTATATACTTTAGAAACAATGATCTATATTCTGTAATAAAAACCAAAGAATTTTGAAATAATTCCCCCTTCTATCTCACATAAGGGAAAGTAAGTATCTAAAAAAAATTTAAGAGGCCGTTGAATTCTAAAAAAGTCGATAATTTTCTTCTGCACCAAGGGAAATTCTGCATAATAGAAAATTGTTGACACACATAAATGAAACTACATTCATAGAATTAGACTTTATGATGGTAAATGAAACTGCTGCCTAAAGCTCGAGCTAAAAGCTTCCCTATACCTTCTTGTTAACCAATAAAAAAACCTGGTACTGCTGCCGTTAAATTTCAGGATTGATGGGTAGATCCAAATTTACCATACAAACAGGCTCTGTGATTTAATCTACACAAGGGGACTTGTTCAACACGCCTTTAATTTTCCAATTTCCTGGCCATTGTTCACATAAAACAAAAGATGGGCATGCCACTGTGGGCCCAATTTTAACCAGTCAACTACTTAAACTAATAATAGCACTAACAGTAACGTGGACTTGTGTACCAAAATTCCTCAAAACTCTAGAACAAACAAATCAATAAAATAGTCTTTAATCAGACAAAGAATCCTTCAGTATACATATTATATTATATATACCCTTATTGGGTATAGGAGATATAAGAAACAACTCATAGAGCTTGCCAGGCCAAAGCCATGGAGTTTTTTGAGGGGGAAAATTCTATGAGACTTAAAAGCCACCACAACAAATATCTGTATGCAGGGGATGATGAAATGACAGTCAATGAAGATAGAGATGGAACAAACAGAAATGTAAGATGGCAAGTTGAATTCATTCAAGGGCAGTCTAGAATTAGATTGAAGAGCTGTTATAACCGTTACTTGATAGCAACGGAGACGACATTAGTGGGCACGTGAAGATCAAGCGAAAGAATAGTTTCCAGTATATTGGATGCAAACCTCAAATATCTACAAACAAAAGACCAGATGCATAAATTTCAGTGTGCTTTGCTATGTGGAATGTTGCATCTAAGATTAGAACAAAGAACCCACAAAAAGTCTTGATTCAGAGTGTACCAAAATTTTAAACCCTAAAAAAAATCAAACAGAAACTATGGAAGTGATTTACCTCAAGATTCTTTTAGTTGCTGCTTCAGTTCATTCACAGTAAATGAGAGTAAAAGCACAATGACAGTAAACGAGAGATGCGAGAGATTTTTGAAAGCAAAATGGCGACGAGGTTACCACGGTGGTGCAGAGCTGTTAAGTGCAGTTTAAGTGGAGTTTTTTTAGCAGGATATCAAGAGGTGTTGTTAACATGTGAAGTGCAGTCTTAAAGGCGTGGGCGGCGGGAATTCTCCAGCAAACTTTTCAGACGCCTGAGATAATTCTTCCGGTGCCGTGAGACAATATATCTCAGGCGTGAGACTTTTCCGTGGGCAAAGCCCACAATAAAGAGCCTATCGGCTAACTAAAAATATTATAATAGTAAGAAAATTAGCAATTAATTTTTTCAATTGAGTATTAAGCAATTAATTTTTTCAATTGAGTATTATTAAAATTAAATAATTAAATGAGTGTTAGGTGAATTATTTATATTCATGAGAGATGTGTCAAGGAGCTCGAATAAAAAATTATACAATTGAATCTTATATAAATATTATAATTTAATATACTTTATAAAGTTATTTTTTAATTTTGAACCTTTTATATATTTTAATTAATTAATTAATTAATCAATTTTCTTAATATAATTAATATACTTTATAAAGTTAATTTTTAATTTTGAACCTTTTATATATTTTAATTAATTAATTAATTAATCAATTTTCTTAATATAATTATAAAAGCGTGTAATAGTTTTCCTTATAATTTTGGACTCATAAAAATGTGTTTTAGTATAATTATTTATTGATAAGTGATATATTCATGTGTTAATTTTGATTCATGATCCAATACCTTTCTTTATCTACTTTATCTTTATTTGCACATAAACCAACACATTCACTATTTATTTATCTCTATTTGCATGTAATTCCATGAATTCTCTCTCTTGTTCGATCTAATCATTTTCCCACATGGTTTAGTTCTTGTCACTTGAGATTGACCTAGTTCAATCTTGAGGCATGTGGGTTTGAACCTAAATCAAACACCTAATTCAAATTCCCTCCCATTAGTGCTTGTCATTTTTTTAGTCGATTTGATACACATTTGTGTGTCTCATTACTATGTTTTGGTATTCAAAGACATTCATTTGCATAATTAAAAAATAATAGTGTAGATACCTAAAATTGACCATTGCATTTGGTCAATTTATCCATATGTCCCTGATCCTATATATTGATTAAATAAAACCCATTTGCATAAGTATATATAATGAAGATAAATGTTAGGTTATTGAATGATGTTGGGTTGTTGAATGATGTTGCAGTGTTTGGATACAATTTATGAAGTATGAGATCAATCAAAATTAGAGAAATGGTCCAAAAAAATTAATAAAAAATTATAATAGTAAGATAATTTGTATTTTTTTTAACTGATTATTATTAAAATCAAACAATTAAATGAGTTTTAGGTGAATTATTTATATTCATGAGAGATGTGTCAATGAGCTCGACTAAAAAATTATACAATTGAATCTTATATAAATATTATAATTTGATATACTTTATAAAGTTGTTTTTTTAATTTTGAACTTTTTATATATTTTAATTAATTAATTATTTTGCTTAATATAATTATAAAAGAGTTTAAAAGTTTTCCTTATAATTTTGAGCTCATTTTTTTGTGAAATGAGTTTTAATATAATTATATATTGATAAATGATACATTCATATGTTAAGTTTGGTTCATGATTTGATACCTTTATTTATCGACTTCATCTTTATTTGCACATAAACCAACACATTCACTATTTATTTATCTCTATTGGCATGTAATTTCATACATTCTCTCTTGATTGATTTGATTATTTTCCCACATGGTTTAGTTCCATTCCACTTGAGATTAACCTAGTTCAATCTTGAGGCATGTGGGTTTGAACCTAAAATCAAACACCCAATTCAAATTCCCTCTCATTAGTGCTAGTCATTTGTTCAATCAAATTGGCATACATTTGTGTGCCTCATTACTATGTTTTGGCATTCAAAGATATTCATTTGCATAATTAAGAAATAATAGTGTAGACACCTAAAATTGACTATTATATTTGGTCAATTTATCCAAATTCATTTGTCCCCGATCCTATATATTGATAAAATAAAATCTTATTTATTTAATTAATATTTTCTATTTACTTTTATTTTCATCCTATATAGGAGCGAATTTGCACCCCCTATGCAAATTCCCCTTTCACACACCCTCACCTTAGAAAATCAAATCTGAAGGTGAAAATCCACATCACCCAACTACCTTATGTCCACTTGGCATCTGTCCTTTGTGTCGGTGAGAATATTTGTCGAGGAAGCACGCGCGACACACTATTGTCCTTGACAGATTCCTGCATCTAAAGTTGGTAGAGGCGTCACACACACGATTGGCGTCAAATTTTAATGTCCCTCTTTGACCAACCGACCCGAAAATGACAGATTCTTCTTCATTCTTCCTTCAAATTCTTCCATTTTCACTTCATTTCATATTTTAGCCATTCTCTAGCAATTCTCTTGAGCATTTTAAGCATTCACTTCACTCTCAACCAACATTTCAGCACCCCATTGCAATAGAACTCTATCAACTCCACATTGCAAGTGTGAAGCAAGCCATATAAGCGTGGTCTTGGAGTCTTTCAAGACCTCCCTTCATCACAGTTATGGTTGTGGTGACTTTGCCAAGTCCATATCTCCTCCATTAGCTAGTGAGCTTTTGGGTGGAGGTGGTTGTTGAAAATTGAGGTGATTATGTAGCTTAATACTTTGTAAAACTTTATGATTGTTGATCTCTAAATATATATTCTTTGTGGATGATTATCTGGTTAGATTCATTTTATCATTTGTAGAATGAAGAAAAAAGGTTGTAGAAAAATTAGACAAAATATTAGAAGATACACAACATATACCATAGAGAAACCCTTTCGGGGAAAAACTCCACCAAGAATCAATGTACTATTTAATCTCAGAATATGATTAAAATAATTCCAATCCTTGCTTGAGATGCTTCGTTTGCCTTCAACAAATATTCTTCACAACCTACAATAAAAACTGATATGAACTCTCTTCAACTTGCTTGAGATAAATAGGCAATAATCAACCTTCTAAACTCCAAAGAGTTGCAATAACAAAGCTCAATGCTTATCTCACAAAACCTATGCCTATCTCTTGCAAGTAGAGTTCTACCATGAAGAACAATGCCAAATCAACTCCTTCATCCATTTGGGCATCCCAAACTGAAGTCATAACTGAACCTTTATTCCCAAGATATCTTCAAAGCTTATCCTCAAAGTTGGTGCCCAAGAATGGGCCCACTTAACTCAACCTTATGAAATATCTTATCATGCAAAAGTGTTAACTCCAAGAAGCCAACTTGGGCACCCAAGGTGGGTCCAAGTCAATCTCTGTTAACTGAAACATATCTCTCCACCATTCATGCAATAATGATCATCCCCTGTTAATTGAAAGTAGTCACCAGTTATTTGTCATGCAACTCAAGTCATTAGTCATGCATTCCAAGTCAACTGAAGTCAACTAGCATTCAACTAAAACTAACTACATGCAACTGAAGATAACTGAACCATAATTGAACTAAACTGATACTGAACTAAACTGAACTAGTCTAAACTGAATTAAACTGAACTTCATACATGTAAACATCAATCCCTAACTTCTAGGATCTTTACATGCATTACAAAAAGTGTTATCTTTTTCTCCAAACAGTTAACTCAACTCAAAGTGGGTTCCACCTTCCATGTGGGCGCCCCATGTGCTCCTATTATTTAGGAACTCATATTGGATGCCCTCACATGTTCTTATCATTTAAAATTAATTATAAATGTCAATTAACATGATTATTTCATTCAAAATTAATCTCTTTCTAATCCTAGTGTTGGGGAACACTTTCTAAGGACTTAGGAGATACATGAAATAATGTTTAGGATTGCAATTAAATGATATCCTATTTCCAATAGTGGTAACGTTTTACTCCTCTCCTTTGTGATTTGCTTGAGTAGCATTGTATTGTTTTGTAGTGTGTATTGATTTTTTTTCTTTCCTTTATCGCATATTCTACTTCATTGCTTTCTAGCTATCTATGGAGGTGGAAACACCAAAATGGGGGTCTAACTGAGGCAGGCCCCTATACAGCCCCAACAATTTTCCTCTTCTTGTGTGTGTAGGTGAACATTCGTATGGAGCTAGCTGGTGAACTTGCGCTTCTATGAGATTATCTTCATCACCTTAGTTCTTATTTACTTGCTTTATCATTTTAGTATCTATTTCCTATAATTATTCTATTTTTACCATCTAGATTAACTAACTAGGCCATTAGTAAGTTTTTTCGGTAGTTTCTATTATGTTTTCTATTTTCTGACCATATGGATGCCAACATGCCCGAGAGATGCCAACGCATTGCATTGTCATCCTCAGATAAAGAGCTATCTAAGACACAGTACTGACTCCAACAACTAGCTTGCCTAGCCCAAACCTAAGTCCAAAATCTATAGAGTGGTAGAAGTACGTTATATTGCTCATCATTCTCGATCCTTACCCCAAGGCATCTTTTAGAGTGAGGTAAGTTAGGGCATCCCTCCGTTCTTGGCTCTCTATGACCTAGAGCCTTGATGTGGTTGGTCCCCCTCTCTTACATTTTTGGTGAACCCGATGTGAACCATTTTGGTTTCGTCTTGCAATATTGAAAGCTCCTTTCCTCATGTTCTAGGAGAATTCTAGGTGTGAGTGTTGTGAGGTGTTCGCCTTACAACCCAAACTGTGACCCCTAGTAGGCGTAGTTGGAAGGTTTCGTAGGTGTTGCATTACGAATCCTTAGTTGGGTCACGGTCTGATCGTAAACCTTTTGGGGGGCTTTGTGAGAGGTTCGTTTAGTGTGCACGATGGCCTCTTTTCTACATCAACCTATCCCCTCTATGCATCCTATGAGTAGTAGTCCAGGTATAACCTTCACCTCGCAAGACCTACCGATGGGTTTCAATAGAGAACCTTCTCCTCTCTATATCCCTGAGCGAATCAATGGAAACACTGTACCAGGTGTTCTCATTGACCCAACATCTCAGGTGATCATGTTAATTAAATTTTTGCATAAATATGGGTATGATGCACCTGTAAGCACCATCCATAAGCATAGTGGACTTTCCATACCTCCTCTTGGTAGTATCATTTTGTAAGTCCTTGTCGGACCTAAATCTGTAAACCTGTTGTTCAATATAATCCCGAGGTTCGTACTCTTTAGAGTGAAGATGGGTATCCCCTGGCTAGTAAGTTATGAATGCAGTTCCCTTGGTTGTGTACAAGTGTCTAAAATTCATTCATGAGGGTCTCGTGCATGTGATCCATGACACTGGTTACAAACCACCAATTGAGTGTGGTAACTACTCCTTAGACCACTTTTGGCCTGCACCCATTGGCCCCCTTCCACCTAGGAAGGACCTCTTGTACTAGACATATAAAAAGTAGAAGAAAGGGTGCTTATTGCCTAAATTGAGATACCCTCCATCACCTTATGTTGTTTCCCATAGGGCATATTTGAAAGCTAATAGTGATGCCGCCAAGTCACGTAGAAGGGAAGAAGAGAAGCACTCTTGGGATCCCTCTTCCTCCTCTTCTGTTGTTCAGCTTGATGCTTCCTCTCATCCTATTGTGGCAGCATTGGATTCTATTCCATAGTTGCGTGAGAATCCTATGGCTTCTACTTGGCGAAAGCCCAAGCGTCCTGCGTTCGAGCTTCCTATTCTACCCATGGAGCCTAGGCTCATTCAATATGGTAAGAGAAAGGGTCCCCATGGGGAATCCTTTATGTCCTGGCCTCCGTGGCCTCCTACTGCTTCTACTCCCAAAGCAATAAACAAGAAGATGCCTGCTATCAAGGCACTAGAGCCAACTCCCCCCGTTGTTTCTCAATCTGCTGCTCCTGCTCCCATTTAGGAGTTTGTCCCTCTACTAGAAATGACTGTGATGGACACTCCTATGGCTGAGCATGATCCTTCCATCCCTTCACAGCTCCTGACCTCTAGCTCAAAGAGTGATAAAAACTGCCTTACGCATGAGTGCAAGTGTCAATGAAAGGCTCTTGTGACTAAGCAAGCTGCTTTGTAGAAGGAAGAGGAGATGATTGCCTTTGCTTCAGGGCCTCCTATTGTGTCCACCTCTCTCCTCCACTACTTATGATCAATCTAGTTTGGTCTCACTTCCTACTCCTGTTGTGAGTGCGCTTGACCCCAAAAAGGTGCAGGTGTTCATCACTCCTTCAGTTGAGCCGCCCTTGTTGATATCCCTCCCATACATCCTACCATTCTTGAAATCCATGGACATGTTGAATACCTCAGTGGTGTCTGTCGTGGTTTTCTCCTCCTCCTTTGTGCCTCTTGCCTTATTTGTGGGGAGTTCACATCCCCGACAAAGCAAAAGGTAGAGGTTGGCCCTTCCAGCAATGGAGGGCATAAGAGGAGCCCACCTTCTCTGAAGGGTGGTCCTGCGCTATCTTGTTTTGTTCTAGTAATAGAGAAAGTCCTTGCTTCCCTTGAGTTTTTCACTGATCTCAAGTCACTTAGTGAGACAAGTAGTGAATCTCGAGTGCAACCATCTGTTGAGGTATGACATGGAACTCCTATGAAGTGCATGTTTAACTCTTTGGATGAGGTTTTGACCTGGTCAGCAATCTTTGCAAAGTTGTTAACCATAGCTCCACAAGAGCCTAGCAGAGAAGACCTTGCGGGGCCTTCTTCCTTATCCCTTCTTGTGGGAGGGTTAGAAGCTCCTCCCTGTAATATTCCACCACTGTAGGTTCATCCTTCTTCCCCTTATAATGATCTAGATTGGGAAGTGGACAACCTCTTGGTCAATGAGTGTTAGGGGGAGGCCTCTTCTTTATCTTTAGATTATATGTGTGTGTGTTGTGATGTGTTCCCCCGTGATTGGGCTATGTCTTCCTGAATGACCCTTTTCACCCTTGTTGGTGTTTGGATATAGGAGTGATTTTGTGTCGTGAACCTTCTTTTATCTATATCATCATTCTTCCATGTTTGTGTTTGATTTTCAGAAAATTGGGGAGGATGCAAAGTGTTGGGGGCATTTAGGCTTCGCTTCCATGTTGACTCGATTTTTTATTTTTACTTTATTTTATGTGCATTCTTCCTAATTTGGTGGGGATTGATGATCTTTTGCCTTGCACCATGGTTACCTATTATTTATATTAGCATGAGTAGATCTGATCCCATGAAATCGGATCCCCCTGTGTCCTCTATTTGTGATTATTTATCTTTTTCTCTTTTCTTATCTTCCTCTCTTCTTTGCTTGAGTTGTCCCTCACATGTGTGACAATGCCATTTCTTGCCAATGAATCTTTTCTCGATAATCTTTGCAAAAAAAATCAAGAATTGCATTCTCAACTTGGACCCCTAACAGAACATGTTTCCTTCATCAAAGATTCATAAAGAAAGAGCTTGAAAACTTTCCTCTGAGGAGGGAGTAGCCTTTTCCTATGGGATAAGCCTAGACCTTCCCCTTGTGAGGGGGAATTTTCTTCCTTTTGAATTCCTTGGTGATGAATCAATTTGAGAAAAAATGTCTCTTTTGCACATTCAAATAGCGCGTCCCTTGAGTGGACCCCTCTTCATGTCGGGTTCCCGAGGGAACCCCTTCAAAAATATTCCAATTTTTTGACGATCTACATGAGTGTTTTCCTAATTGCCTATGTGGTGGCTTTGTTTTCATACATTTTTTATCTGCGGGTAAACATGTCGCTTTGTAGGTGCGCCTGTAAGGTCGCTTTCCAATCCGACTCTACAAAGTCTCCTACTTTGGGTTTCCTCCATGTGAGAGATCTTGGGGGATGCCTCCTTGTAGTTTTTTAGGCCTATAAGGTGCTTACACCTTTGGGCTTCCTCTATGTGATAGATCTTGGGGGTCACCTTCTTGTAGGGTTTGTCGGCCTATAAGATGCTTACTTCACGGGGCTTCGTTCATGTGAGAGATCTTGGGGGTTGCCTCCTTGTAGTTATGTGGGCCTATGAGATGCTTTCATCCTATGGGATTTGTCCATCCTTGGTCTAAGGGCCTTTAATGTACTTTGTGTAGCTTCATAATTTTGTGGGGCTATGGAGTATTTTGTTTAAAACTCCTCAAGGAGAGTACTTGTGGAGTCCTTTGCTTGTCCCTTGCTTTCAAGCTGGCCAAATCATGATTTGCTTCCTTGATGGTTCAGGTATAAATTTCTAACCCTACTAACTCTTCGATCTACTTTACCAAAGCACTCATCAATACTCGTGCTCGCTAAATTGGGGGAAAAATGTATAGGAGCAAATTTACACCCCCTATGCAAATTCCCTTTTCACACACCCTCACCTTAGAAAATCAAATCTGAAGGAAAAATTCCACATCGCCCAACTGCCTTTTCTCCACTTGGCATCTGTCATTTATGTCAATGAGAGAATATTTGTCGAGGATGCACGCATGGCACACTACCATCCTTGACGGATTCCTACGTCTGAAGTTGGTAGAGGCATTACGCACCTCATTGGGGTCGAACTATAACATCCCTCTTCGACCAACCGACCTAAAAATGGGAGATTCTTCTTCATTCTTCCTTATTCATTCTTCCATTCTCACTTTATTTAATCTTCTAGCTGAAAGTGTAAAAATGAGGAAAACAATCTAAAGTGCATCTACACTTCTAAATAAGACATTGAATCAAGATTCAAGAGATTTAAACTTAATTTAAATGCAGGAACCTTCAGAAATCTGTCCTATTGCTCTCTAACTTTAAAGATTTCTCTAATCTACTTTTCTCTCAGATTTAAGTAAGCTAATAGATTGTTGAAATGACACTTAAAGCATGAGAATTGAGTTAATTCTATTTCTATATGCAACTAAGATGATTCTACTATAATTGTAGCCATGACTTGTAAAACTATGAATGTTGAATGCTTTTATTTGCTTGATAAATGGTCCCAATTGCTGATTTCTTGAATGCTTGGTTGCTTGAATGCCTGGAAAACCTATAGAGTAAGATTGCACAAATTAGGATCCCTTTCCTGTAGCCAGAAACCTGTATTTATAGATTTCACAGCACACATTTGTGAAGGTGCACAGGATAAAAGGCTGGGATTTTCCCTGAGGAATTGTGTGGTGAGAGATGGAGATTGTTCCTCCCCACAAAAACATCAAGCTAGAGGATAGGAGAAGGAGAGAAGAAAAAGGCTTTCCTATGACAGCCTTTCACAACCATTCCCATGAATGCACAGGAGTTGGTTGTTGAAATATTTAATAAAACTGAATAGTTCAATTTTATTGTTAAGATTTGATGAGGTGGAGGATTTGAGAATATTTTAAATATTTTATTTAATTTATTCAAAATATGAGAGAGCTGAGATATTAATTTAAACAAATAAACTATAGTAGCTTATTTATTAAATTAAATGTGGAATGATTAATTAATTTAAACAAAATATGTAATCTTTATTTAATTAATTAAAGTATAATAATGTATTTAAAATAGAAAATAGGAGAAATTGATGATAATAATAATCAAATAAAACAAAGTATTTAATTTTGCTTATTTAATTAAAATTAGAATAATAAAAGAAATTAGAAGAAATAAATATGAACTATATAAATAAATAATTTTTATTTATTTAATAGTAGAGAAATAACAGATTAATTAATCAAATAAATGGATTTAATTAATTAGACCATTTTTAGGTGTATACACTAGTTGTTCTCTTGCATTCTCTAGCAATTCTGTTGAGCATTCTAAGCATTCTCTTCACCCTCAAGTAGCATTTCATCACTCCATTACAGTAGCACTTCATCAACTCCACATTGCAAGTGTGAAGCAAGCCATAGAAGTGTGGGGTTGGAGTCCTGCGAGGCCTCCCTTCATCACAATTGCGGCTGTGGTGACTTTTCCAAGTCCATATCTCCTCCATTGGCTAGTGAGCTTTTGGGTAGAGGTGGTAATGTTTCACTCCTCTCCTTTGTGATTTGGTTGAGTAGCATTGTATTGTTTTGTAGTGTGCATTGTTCTCTTTTCTTTCCTTTATTGCATATTCTACTTTGTTGCTTTTTGGTTATTCGTGGAGGTGGAAACACCAAAACGGGGGTCTGACTGAGGCAGGCCCCTATACATCCCCAACAATTTTCCCCTTCTTATGTGTGTGTAGGTGAATGTTCATGTGGAGCTAGCTAGCGAACTAGCACCTTTGTAAGATCATATTCATCACCTTAGTTCTTATTTACTTGCTTTATCATTTTAGTATCTATTTCCTATACTTTTTTATTTTGCTTTTACCATCTAGATTAGTAGTTAGGTCGTTAGTAGGATTTTTCGTTAGTTTCTACTATTTTTTCTATTTTATGACTGTACAAATGCCAACGCGCTCGAGAGATGCTAGCATGCCGTGTTGTCGTCTCAGAATTGCGCTATCATCCTCAGACAGAGAGGTGTCTGAGACACAGTACCGACTCCAAAAACTAGCTCCCCTAGCCCAAACCTAAGACTAGGATCTATAGAGTGGTAGAAGTACATTATAGTGCTCATCATTCTTGATCCTTACCCCAAGGAATTTTTTAGAATGAGATAAGTTAGGGCAGCCCTTTTCTCTTGGCTCTATGTGACCTAGATTCTTGACGTGGTTGGTCCCCCTCTCTTACACATCCAATCCCCATTGTCTATATTAATTGAATAAAATTTTGTTATTTAATTAATATTTCATGTTTTCCTCTATATTCCTAAGTCCTAGCCTAAGGTAAATAATTAATTTTAATTATTTATCTACATCTATCCTACTTTACCCCTTCCCTCTCATAAATTAAAAAAATAACTTTTGTTTAATTAATTTTCCTCTTTACATGTCACATCCTCCAACTCTTCCACTTTCCCCTTTCATCATAATCCTAATCACCAACCTAATCCCCTCCCTAATCATGTGCACACTCTTAATCCATGATTATGTGTGGTCAAATCCTCCCTCACCCAGCTTGTCTTCTCTCTCATCATTTTTCCTCTTTTGGAAAAAACTCCATGTCCTTGGGCACATGGATCTTTATGATAAATCTTTCAAAGTACCTCCATGGTGTCATTTCTGCTCTCAACCCATCTCATGGTGACACTTGTCACCATCTTATGAGTTGAGAAGACCAAATCCATCTCATCCCTTGATCTTCATCTTTCAATCTCCACCCTTCATCCAATTTATCCAAATCTACATAATCTAAAACTTAACCATTTTATCTCTCTCTCTCACTCATTTTAGGACACATTGAAATACAATATTATGCTATAGGATTTGTAAGCACACATCAAAATTCATCAAAGGGCACAACCATTTATGTAACTAGGTAATCTAGCATGGAGTTATTTGTTTAATTTTGTGTCTATTTGGCTTCCTAATGCTCTAATTGAGTGTTTGTTCAGATGTTGTGTTGATCAATTTAGGCCTTATAATTAACCATTAGTTGCACAATTTCCTAGCACACATTTCTGGCACACCCAATAGGACATGCAAGAGGAATTAAATAAATAATAAATTATTTATTTATTTTTTAGAAGAAAGGGGGTAAGGATGGGTAAATAATTAGGAATAATTATTTACCTAAGGTTAGACCTTGGGGGATATAAAAGAAGTGATTTTATAATTAAATAATGTGATATTATTTAATTAACATAAGAATCATAGAAAAGATGAATTAGGGTAAATTGATCAAATGCAATGGTTAATTTTAGGTGTAACATTTTTCCCCACTTTGAGGTGGTGTTATGAAGTAGCATCATTTCAAAAAAGATTAAAATATAACACTTAGAAGAAAATTGTTAATGTAGTGTAGCAAAATGCATACCCTTGCATTTTCACACTTGTTTGGGCCTGACTTGATTTATTTATCCTTATTGATGTCTTAATTGGTCCTATTTTACATCCACAAGCCTTATGAACTATATATTTTTATGGCAAATCCCGACAAACATAAAAAGATAAATGATCATGTAATGATTATGTCTATGTGTCCCTAATTTGTGGAGTGGGACTAAAATGCCACCTAGGGCGTCTTTGTCCCCCATGGGTCTTGGGACCCTGATTTTGAATACACTTGAAAAGGTCCCTTTTTGGAGTCAATGCCCCGAGATTTGAGCCTTGGGACTAAGACACCACCTAGGGTTTTTTTGTCCTCCTTGGCTTATTTTCGAGACCCAATTTCAAATTTTGGTAGGATTTAGCCTCGTTTAATTAATGACTTCATATGTCAGCTTGTTGTGGTGTAATTTCAGGATACTAAGCATGAATAAGTATAAATACAAGGTTCCTTCACTCATTTCAAATCAAGTCTTTTGTGAGAACATTCCTAATAGCAAGTTGGAGTCCACAAGAGCATTCAAGAGAGATTCATCAAGCATTTGAAGTCATTATCAAGATTCAAGAATCATGTCAAGGGTTTAGTGCATCCATTCATGTTATTGAGAAAAGATTGCAGATGTATCATTGAAGATCTATTTTTAATCATTGTTCATATCATATTCAAGGATTCAAGATCTACATTCTTCATGGCCACTACATGGTAGATTGCAGATTTGCTTCACGAGACATCATACAAGGTGATATCATTCACATATTTCATATTTCAAGTTTAATTTCATCATTTGGTTAAATTACCTACAAGGGGTTTGACTAAGGAAAACCCGCATTTACTAACAATCAACATGTTTTTCCCTCTTGTGTGTTTGTATTTGTAGACCTAGGTTGAAGACTTGAAGATCATTTGGAGTGCACGATTGAAAAGTTGCAAAAATTGCATTGCCAAAGTTTTGATCTTCATAGAAACTCACCTACAAGTCAGATCTGGAAGTTTCAGGACCTCAAATCTGGAGGGAAGCAAGTGCAGACCTTAGAGCTCAGGACCACATTCAAATTTTTCAAAAATTTAGAATAGGACTAATACGTCACCTTGGGCATCTTAGTCCTCCACAAGGTATTTTTTAGAGATTCTTTGGGATTCTGTTTCGGCATCCGAAGACTCTGTGTTTTCCCCAAAAAATAGTAGTGAGACTAATACGCCATCCTAGGCATTTTAGTCCTCCACAACATATTTTGACAACTTCTTTGCATTTCTAGAATCCTCATAACATCTCCAAACTTCCCATGTACACATACCCTAACTTGGTGTAGCTTAATTTCATCATTTGCATTCATTATTTGGCTTATATTGCTTGATTTTGTGAGTTGAATGTTCATTCAATTCTTTTCCAATCTTTTGCTTGGTGGTGAACCCCTTAAAGCCTAAAAGAACCCCTCCTAGGTCCTTCCTAATTGAGAATTGACTCACCTTGTGAGGTTGTTAGTCAATCCAATTGGGACTCCTAGGACATTAGTGAATGATTGGTGGAAAAAGTGTGATATCTTTCAAGGTATCCATTTTCCCCATTCATCAATTAGGTTAGGGAAGATGCCCTAGTCATTCAAAGGAGTGACTAGGAAGGAAGATGATGGGAGTGAAGATGAGGATTAGGGATTAATAAAAAAGGTTGGAGGATGGGACATGTGAGGGGAATTAAATAAATAAGAAATTATTTATTTAATTTTTTAGAAGAAAGGGGATAAGGATGGTTATTTAACTAAGGTTAGACCTTAGGGAATATAGAAGAAGTGATTTTAGACAAAGACTGGGATGGTGAATATTAATTAAATAATGTGATTATTTAAGTAACATAATAATTGTAAAAAACATGAATTAGGGTAAACTGATCAAATATAATGGTCAATTTTAGGTGGCACGCCTTGTGGGACCCACATCACGTTTATTGCTAATCTTAATTGGTTATTTTTAAATTTTTACATGTGTAGGTCATAGTTTGGGTAGCCTCATTTGAGATAGGTGGCCTAGTTTTGTGTTTAGTCGACCTTGTCATCAAAGTGATAGAGATAAAATTTCAACATTCAAACTTATTTTTCTATACTCTTTATGAGTATCATTTGTGTTTGCTGAAAAAAAATTGGATTTGCAAGTTTAGATGTCATCCAACATATGTTTGAACACCTAAAATCATTTTTTTGTTGACTAGATTATGTTTTTTGTGAAGGGATTCACAGTTGGGCGGTCTCATGCACAAGTCGGGTAACCTCATAAATTTTTTGGGTGATCTCATCACTTGTAGGGGTGGCCTTGTTTGTAAGGTATAAATTGCCATTTTTCAGAATTTGCTTTCTCTATTTGGGTAGCCTTATTTTGTGTTGGGGCAACCCTATTTTAATCATTTTCTAGCAAGCTTCATTTTGAACTAATTTACTAACATTTCATTGACTATGATGTTTTTCACTAACAATAATTGGTAGGTAACATGCTATTCAAATAATCAAGTGTAAACTATTAGAAATTTGTTTTATAGCCTCGTGGTCAAAGACATATTTTTTTTCACTAAATTAGTCATTAAAGTAAATTTAATGGGTCAAAGAATTGTTTGTTTTGTTTGGGGTCTATCTTGGTGTATGCTCTCTCCTTGCATTGTTTGGTGATCTTGGAGATCAAAAACCTTGATTTGACCCAATTCTTGTTGTGTTAATCCCAAGGGCACTAGTTATGTGTATGCTCTCTTCTCACATTTTGAGTGATCTTAGAGATCAAAAGCATCTAGTGACTCTTTCTCTTTAGGAGGCTTGCTTAGATATTTGATCACCCTGAGAAATGACCTCAACCACATGTTATTGATGGGTTATAAAAGGGGGAGAATGAAAGTTGTACCCCAATCTTGTCATGTCATGTCTAGAAAAACTTTAATGTTTGGGTGATACCAAAATATGAGTGCAGGGTTGGTCTAAGTAGCTTAACTGACATTCTCAACCCATGCTTGCGATGGGATAGTGTTCACAATTGTGCCCCGATACCCTCTTGGTATTTAGAGGACTTCCTTAGAATATTATCAAGCCTCAATAAGACCTTTCAATCATTGCTTAATGTGGTGCAAGGTATATTGTCATGCTCAAAGCTACTCACCATGTATATCCTTGACTAGAGATTGGAGCTCTTTGGTAAAGGTCTTAGGACCTCCAAAGAAAGGGAAAACTAAGCCATTTTTCCACTAGATCCCTATCTATCAACTCTTGAAAGAGAAGTTCCTCACACTAATCTTAAGATATTAACCTTTGGCTAGTGGGTTCATACTAAGTTAACACTCTTTTTTCATTAATTTTAGGAATGTGAGTGTGCTTAGTTTGTTTTCTTATTTATACCAGTACTTGTCTAAATACTTCAAATCCCTATATCCCAAAAAAAAGTGTCGTGTCGTGTGTGATATTACTTGGAAAACATCTCAAGAGTCATATTTTTTCAAAAGAAAACATAATTTATCCCATGAATCCAAATCAATTTATGTGGCTTGGTTCTATGTTTGGGTGATCTCCCATTTCTCATACTTGGTTTAAAATCCTTCCAGCTCAGTTTAAGCGGCCTCATTTTATTTTTGGGCAGTCTCATATTACCCAAATCTAGCTCAAAATTCTTCCAACCTAGTTTGGGTAGACTAGTTTTGTGTTTGGGCAGTTTTTTTATTACCCAAAATTTAACCAAACTCAGTCCAAAATTAGTCTATCTCAATTTAGGAAGCCTCATTCATAACTAGGTGGCCTAATACCCAATTTGGGTGGCGTCATAAAATTTTGGGTGGTCTCGTACCCTATTTGGGTGGCCTCAATTTAACTAGTTCAAAACCTTAAATTTCATCAAACATCTCTAAACAAGTAGTTGTGTCATGTGTCTGGGTGGTCCTATTTTCCATACAAAATCTAGAGAGAAAATGTTTCATACCCTAGGTATCTAGTATTCTTCCAAGCCTAATGTTGCAAATGAATAAATATTCCACTTTATATCTAGATCGTATCAACCAATTTCATTACATTACCCATCCAAAACCTAGTTAAAATATCATACTTTTAATGTAAGGGCATAGATAAACACATCCAAATTATCCACAATAAAAAATCCAACCTAAGACACATAATAGAGATCCTAAATTCTAAAACAAATCATCCATCATAATGTTTTCTTGGGAGCTTATCCTTTCCCAAGTTAGTAATCCCTCTTTCAAACTATTTCACCTCAAGCTAGAGGTATAATTTGTATTGATATCTTCTCTTTCTCGAGAACTTAGTGTTAGAAACCAAGATCTAATTGAAAACTAGAATAGACCTTCTACAGAAGAGGAAAACGAAAAAGTAGAAGCTTCGCATAAAAACATGCAATTTGATATATTCGAAAAGACAATTAATTACAAGAGATAATTTGCTCTATAAAAGCAAAGATGCCTAAACCTAATCTTATCTTGAGCAACAAGATAGCTCGATAAGATAAATATAAGATCCTATAACTTAGGAATTAAATAAATCCTAAGTAAACTTATGCTAAGTGTAATTAATAATTAATTACACCAACACCCCCCCATAAGTGCAACTTACGGAGAAGCAGAATTATTATGCAAATATGAGTCTTGGCAACAAGGCCTAATTAGGTACTCATGTACAAATGTAAAGAGAGAGAAACCCCCCTCAATGAGATGAACTACTGCGAAGAAACACTGGAAGAACTCTAATGAAGCAACACTAGAACCCCAAATCTAGCAAGCAAGGAAAGATAGTTTTGTTTACAAAATACCAATCAAAATCACAAATGCAACAGTAGACCCAATGCCAAGGAACACTAGAAAATCACATACTAGATCAACTCTGGAATCTATAAGCAACAGTAGATGAAAGGATGAATGGACCCATAATGATGAAAAATATGGAAGTTGTGTCTCACAAAGCCAATGCCAAACTAAAACTAAAACTGCCCATAGGATGAGTACCATCAAGATCTTGGAACATTAACCATAAAAACATGGCCTTCAAATGAGAAAGATCTAAACCAATGCGGATCAAGAACTATAAAATCCCAATGTGCAGTGTGAACTGAAGCAAACCAACAATGTGTCCAGCTAAGCAAGAAAGAAGCTAGAAGGAGGCAACAAAAACCAGACAAACTCATGCGATTTGTCACCAAAATGAAAGATGGATGCAAGAAACCCCCTTAATGGAACTTTATATCAATTGTTATTACAATACCCAATGATTGCAGAAGGAGATAATGCAAAAATATAGAAACATGAGTGAAAATGCAAACCTAGAGCATGAAACAAAAATGAATGCATGCATAAAATAAGTTATACATTTTCTATAAATGACCTCAGATCTGTATAGAGGCTGAAACCATCTTTCCAATGCCGCAAAAATTGTGAAAATCGGATAAGCGAGTCAAAAGATATGCGTCCTGGAGTGAAAAGAGAAACATCTGACTTTCGAGGCTGAAAAAAGCATCAAAAATGAAAAACCAGAAAATGTCACCAACACCATTGCAAAGAGCTCAAAAACAGCTTTCCGGTGATATCTTGTTTGCAAAAAAATGATGTTGTATGTGAAAGTTATGCGCGTTATCGTAAAACTACTCCAAAAAAGTCCAATTTGGCCATGCACAGCCCTCAGGGGCTAAAAAATAAGGCCCCCGGTCGCATGGGTGGACCAGGGGCTGTCGGCAGAGCCCCCAGTCACCCACGTGACTGGGGCTGGGGCTTAAGATCCTAGTGGAGGGCTGAGCACAGGGGTTTGGACCCCGATATGACCGCGGGGCTAAACCGAATGGGCCTGTGAGGGCTGGTTGAGTGGTCGACTGGCGCAGAAAGGTGGAGCCACCGGTGGTGGTGGCTCGTGGGTGGTCCGTCGGTGGCCACCTGGTGGCCACCGGGTGGCCGGATCCATTTGTGCTGGCCGCACAAACACTGTGCAAAAAAACTTGATTTTTTTAATAGTTTTTTTAATTTTTCTCAAAAATGATGCCTCAGAATGCGTCCCTGGGGGCCGTACGACCTCCGAGTAAAAAAAATTGTCTCCTCGAATGACAGTGTCCAAATCGGACAAACTTTATATGAAAATGAGGGTTTTTGGGCACTGCGAATCCAACGGCGAGGTCCGTTTGGGCCCAAAGTGCTCCGAAAATCAGGCAACCCCTAGATCTATCAGAAAAATCACTGATCTTATAACCCTCACAGATTTGGCAAACGGTGATGAAAATTGATGAAATAAAAGTCATTTCTGACTTTTTCCAGCGCTATGAATCCAACGGAAAACCTCAATCTGATCCAAGATGTTGCATAATGATGCTCAAGGATTAAAACCCTCGAGGGACCTCGAACGAGCTCTACACTGTATTCCTCTGAAAAATCTGAGAAGGGGCTGCAAATCGAGGCTCTGATACCATGTTAGAAACCAAGATCTGATTGCAAACCAAAATAGACCTTCTATAGAAGAGGAAAATGAAAAAGCAGAAGCTTTGCATAAAAACATGCAAATTGATATATTCGAAAAGACAATTAATTACAAGAGATAATTTGCTTTATAAAAGCAAAGATGCCTAAACCTAATCTTATCTTGAGCAACAAGATAGCCCGATAAGATAAAGATAAGATCCTATAACTTAGGAATTAAATAAATCCTAAGTAAACTTATGCTAAGTGTAATTAATAATTAATTACACCAACAAAAGAAATCCTAAGTAAACTTATGTTAAGTGTAATTAATAATTAATTACACCAACACTTAGCCTATCTCAAGTAGGAAATCCATCCAATCAAACTTTGACATAGGAACTCAACCACAATCAAGAGGATTATCAACCATCCATCCAACAATCACCTCATCAGTTTAACTACATCCCTGAACTTGGAACCTCATCGAGCATTTCATCCAACCTCTCGCATTTGTGTAGTTCATCTTCATCCCAACCCGAGCTTTAGTAAATCCACATCCAATATATTCTAATATTGAAACAAATATTATGATCCTTCTTCCAAATTCTTCTAATCCATTCCATTTACCTTCTCATCATCTATTCTCATTTCTACATCCATGACCATCCAATCCAATATCATGAATCCTTATCCTCCCTCAACCATCACACCTCCATGCATATCCATTAATCATATTTGTGATAATTTTTACAAGGGAACTCCATTTTATTTTCCATCCATATCTCCCTCTTGCATCTCACCCACATTTCCCCTCATCCAATATCCATACCTCCATCTTCTCCTATATTCATATTCCAACCTCCATCTTTTAAAAACCACATCATTTCTTTCTTCCCTCCAAATCTACCATCCAATTTCTCCTATTTTAATCTACCATCAAATTCCTCCTATATTAACCAACCATCCAATTTATTTTATCTCAATCAACCTTCCAATCCCAAATGCCTTAATGTTCCACCACATTCCAATCTATCTCCTATTTCTCATCCTCCACCTTCCATGGAAAAGGGAAACCAAAACCCCATCCAAATATCCCCTCCAATCCTTACCATATCTTTACCATCTACATCATCCACATCCACCATTACTAAATTCATGCTCACCTACCACTTCAACAATGATAAAGAATCCATAGTTAGATACCTCCTTAGTATGGGTTTCAAACTTCCATCCTCCACACCTCCACCAAATTCCAATCCATCTCCTATTCCTCCTCCTTTTCCTTCCTTTGAAAAGGGAAATCAATCCCTCATCTAGAGCTCCTCCTCCATCCAACCATCCATATCCAATGCACTATGTCAATCTATTGAATAAAAGAATACTAACATAGATTCCCCTACATATCAAGACCAAACACCACCATCCACTCCATTCAAATTATTTGTTGTCTATGATAATCCTATATTTGATCATGATATATGATAATCCACTCTTTAATCATGATTTTATTTTTCATGAGAACATCAAAGACGGTCCCCTTCCATCTCAAGACCAAAGTTCCTCCTCCACTCCATCCCATGATCCCCTTATAAATCATTATCAAATCATTTATTTTAGTCCCTCTCATGACCCCTTATCATCCCCTCATCCAAATCAAGATCCTATCATCCCATCTAGTTCATCTCATGATCATTTATCACCTCCTACCCAAACTATCCTAACACCACCTCCATATCCTCTCGTTCCTCTTACATTCACCTAATATTCTTCTCTTACAATGGAAGAACCAATCATATCCACCACCCACCCTCCTCCACTAATAATGGACCGTCATCTTGCTTCCAAAATCACAAGTGTCCTAATTTAAGATAAATTCTTAAGAACATAAACTATCAAGGCAAAGCATTACACCTTCATGAGCAAGGTATCTTCGAGCTCATCCACATAAATAAAATCCCTAATCGTAGGGCCTTGGCTATATATGTCAAGCCTCACAATCCAAAAAAATTGGTATAACCTTTGTACAACCTAAGAAATCCTCTTCCAAAAGAACAATAGGAACTTTCCCTCACTCCTCTAAAATATTTATCTTCACCATACACACCAAAAAAAATTATCACTATCCCTCCTTCATCCTCCAAATCTATTTTGGATCCTTATGTCCCATAATCCATTATCACACATCATCCATCTACTAAGTCCATTTTGGGCCCTTATATCCCAAAATCCCATCCTCCATCTCATCTCACTCATCCCTTCATCCATGAATCACCTATCCCTATCACCACCCATAAACATCCCACTCCCATAATCTCTGATTAGGATCAACAAAGGCACATCTACATGAACTTCATACAACATCCTCCATCTATGTGCACCATCTCCAAAATCATACCTCTATCACTTCATTCATATTCTCTCTATATCATCCATCTCGCATTGATACCATTAATATTGAGAGAAACTTGTATGCCAAAGTAAAAATGTATATGACCAAACATCCACATGAACCTAAAGATCACCATGTCCTCTCAAAATGACATGATGATACACAAGAAAATCTAATCCAAAATCCAAATCAATCCCAAAGGCCATAAAGGCCCACCAAAGCATAGAAAAAAAAACCATGTGGATCTCATAGAAAAAAGATGCAATACATTCAAACAAAAAATCCATAATGGGATCCAAAGTTGCTAATATAAAAGCTAAGCATCCCCATCCTCCTTCCTCTAAATCCAATTTATGTCCCTATGTCCCAAAATTCACTATCCCACCTCCTCTCTCATCCCCACATCCTCCATTTATTTCTCCTTAGTCATTCAACATTCATCACAATATGTGTCAATGTTGGTCCTGAAAACATATCCCCATCACACTTACCTCCCATCTTTCCATCCATACACTTCCTAACACCCCATCCCTTATCCCACACATCTCCCCCATCAAATACCTTTCATCCATGCCCTTGCATATTCCACCTAACAATCACTCCAAATGCACTCCTATCACCTTGATGTGGAACTAGATGCTTAAGTCCTTCCTCCATCTCTATATTACCTATCTATTATCTTCCAAATCCACTTATCCAAATTCCTATCCTCATCTACTTCCATCCATGCTAAAATACAAAAATTTAAAAAATTTAAAAAGAAGAAATTTTTTTTGAAAGGCCAAAAAAATAGTAAAGAGAAAAATCCACCCAATGGTGAAAACTTGGCAAACATGTACCTTGGGTAAGCACCATGATGAAAACCTAGGAAACAAGTGTCGTGTGTAAACTACCATCTCCATTTTCTTTTCACACTTGGGGGCAAGTTTCTCCCAGATACCTATTCCTCATATCCTTCAAACTACCTATCTACCCCACCCACCCATCATATCCATTCCAATCCATCCATCATCCCTAAGATCTAACAACAATAGGGGAAATTTTACCTACATTCCTTGGATACCTCTTGGAATATATTCCACCATTACAAAAAATTTGTTCCTCTATCAATATATCATTACATCCATCTTATCCACTATAATGTCATAAAATTGTACCCCCTTGCAATTTCACATACATTCTTGTATCCACTTTAGCATCCACTCCCTTAGTACTTGTGTAGGCTCATTCTATCCCCTGCATCATCCTTTTTCCCCTCTCAAGATTCTCAAGACCCCTTTCCAATAGCTACCTTCACGTGTTAGCTTTGTGTCTAACCTTCTACTTTTCCTGTTCGTGTCATTTTGTAGCGTGATGTGTCTGGACACTGTTTGTGACATTTCTACGTTCAAATGACCACTTCTGAACATGTTTTCCACTTGTTAGCAAGTTTTTTTGGTGGTAACAGCTCGAGATTCCTTGTAACCACTCAAGAATCTTCTTTTCCCTCCTATTCCCTCCTTTTAATCCATTCTTTCAACTCATTTTCACTCTCTGGAGCTTTCTCTCTTGCATACACTCTCCTTTCCCTCTTTACTCTCTTGCTTGCACAAATATCTCAATTGTTACAGTAGCTTCAAGCACTCTTAAACTCTTATAGTGCTCTTTTCAATTCTCTTGGCTCTCGCAACCCTCTCTTTTGTCCTTGCTCTCTTTGGCTTCCATAAGCCTTGCAACTGATATCTCTCTTACCTTGTGCTTATGAGCATCTTGGGATTTATCACATCCCTATGATACAGGTTCTCCTCCTTGAGCATGGATTGTTTTTATCACTCTTACATTCATTTCATTCCTATTATCTCAATCTATCTATTTGGATGTTCTTGGAGGTGGGAACACCAAAACGGTGGTTTGACTAAGGCAAACCCCTATATAGCCCCAATATTTTCTGCAGATCTTACACATGTAGGTATTGAATATATTCATGTGTTGGAGGCTTCATTACTCTGGATTTTGTGAGAATTTTCTATCTCTTATTCTCTTACTTTATCATTTACTTTACTTTATTCTCAGTTGTATTACTTTTTGCTACTTTCTTGCATTCTAAAATTTCTTAGCAATCTAATTGTTAGTAGTCGCTTTGTTGCTTTATGTGATAAACTTGATTTCTAGTCCATACAAGATGCCAGTGCGCCTCTAGGACTCTAGTGCATCGCATTGTCATCCTTGTTTTGCACTTCTGTCCTTTGACCAAGAGCCTGTTAGTCTGTCCAAAAAACCTGTGATCTGCTCTTTCTGATTTTGAAACTCTCGCGTTGTTCCTTAAGGTAGCTTAGGGCAGTTCACCCCTTGGGAATCAATTGAGAATAAAGAGACTTATGAGTATCGAATCCCCCTTCTCTACATTTTGGTGAACCCGATGTGAATCACAATATTTTTCAAAAAACTAAGAATTTATTTATCCCAAATTGGTGGGGTCATAACTTTTGACGCGGTGCTCAGAATTCAAAATTGTTTACACCGTTGGAAAGGTCTCCAAGACAAATAATTCAATCCCTAAAATATAGTGCCTTTGATAGCTGAATTTTAGGGACTGATGCAAGTTTCAACCCTAGATTATACTTTGAAGACCTCCAAAAATGCAAATTACTAGAACCTAGAAAATACTGAAAAAATCAAAACATCTGGATTTTCAATTTTTCTCAATTCTGTCACCCCTAGGCTGCTCCAAAATAGCCAACTTTTTTGTTCATTATTTATCATATTTAACTTCCTATATCCAAAATGAATTTAATATCTTCTTTTATGAGTTCAGTATCTATTTATATTCAAAATGTTAATGATGTTCCATTTCATGCATGTGATTGTGACTTACCTTTTCCTAGGTCAATTTGTATCTTTGATCCTTCTCATGAGACTCATCTTGCTTTGAAGGGTATATTTTTGCAAGAAGATGAAATCATTGATACCTTTCTTAACATTGCTCTACCTTCTCTTCATTCCAATGCACTCTCTTCTAGAGATGATGCATTAGTGAATGATGAATCTCTTTTATATTCCAATGCACTCTCCTCTAGAGATGATGCATTAGTGAATGATGAATCTCCTTCCACATTTGATCCTCCCTAGATTGTTGTTGAGAATATTTCTTCGAATAATTATTCCACTAGTTGTGACGAATTTTTAAATGTAATTTATGTCTTTGTTGCCCCTCAAAGTCCTAAGATACTGGTTATTTATTTGACTCTAGCTAGTCCTTCTCCTAAAAGGATTTGTTTTATTAATGGTGTTCCATTTGATAGTGATTCTCCTGATCTTTCTAAGGCTCCCTCTTATAAAGCAGTAGCCCATACTTATAATACTACAAAGAATAAACAAAATGTTGATCAACCTACTTCTTTACCACCTTCTCAACTAAGTATTCCTTTAGCTCCTAAACCTACAACTAAAGCACCTGGTGATTATGATCTTGTCGAGAAAATCCACATTACTCCAACCAAGATCTCACTGTGGGACTTGCTTTAGTCTGGGTCAGTTTATCAAGGTATGCTCCAAGAAGTCTTGCAAAAGATCCTCTTGCCTTCTTCTGCTAGACTGATAGATGTTAATGCATTGATAGCTCATATTCATGTGGATTCACCAAATATTACATTCTATCCATAGGAACTCCCACCTCTGGAAGTGCAGAAGCAGGTGAATCGTCTAACTATTATAGTTAACATTAATAAATAATATCGACATTAGACGTACTCTCATTGATGCTTGTTCAACACTCAATGTATGTAGCATTGATCTATTTCCTAAGATTAATATTGATCCATCTTCTCTTAATGCTTCTTCTGTTGACATTTGCGAGTTTGATTAACAAGCCCTAGGCATGATAGTCTTTCCTTTGAGGTTGGGACCCGTTACTGTAACCACCCTTGTATATGTTATGTCAGAAAAATTACCATATAACCTTCTTCTTAGTAGACTGTGGATTCATGCTATGGGTGTAGTCCCATCTACCTTGCATAAATCTATTAAGTTCATTTGGAATAATCAAGTAGTCACAGTCAGGGTTGACCCTGAGGCTATGCACTTATGTGAAATGGAAACTATTCATCAAGTTTTAGTTGTGCCTACTCTTATTCCTTCGGTTTCTTCCAATGTGTCAATTTTTACTCCAACAGTACCTACTACAAAGGATACTCTTGAGATAGATGCCCCTAAAGAAGATCCTTCTAAAGCAAAAAATCTTAAGTTTGCTCCTTCTACCTCTTCTCAAGAAAATGCATGTCTTGGTGATGATTGGGGTTCTCTAGAATTTTCAAAATCATTCATTAGAGAATAAAAAGTTGCCCTAATCCACTTATACCTTCCAATAACATTATTCAAGCTCGCTATCAAAGATGATTATTCTTCTACATCGCGGGATAATGTGAGCAATAGTTGTAATGTCCTCAATGTCGATCCTTCTCCTTCTGAGGAAGATGATCATGCTTTCATAGGTCTATGGATCTGTGATGCATTTTTTCAACTCTCCTTAGGTCCAAGGACCTTTGGATCCATCTCTCTTGGAATTTCCATTCCTTTCTAGCTTCTCCATCTTTCTCTTCAATTATCTTTCTTCTCAATTGTGTATATTGGATCGAAGATCTACATCTTCTTCATCCTAAGTATATGCTCTTTCTCTCTTCAATATTGTTTGCTTCCCCAAATTTTGGGTGCATTCTTCTCTTGAAGCAATCAATCCTTACATTCTTCTCTTCATTTTAGAATTCTTCTATGCATTATTGTTTTTAATTTGGAGACAACACATAGTACTGATACAACCTTTTACATTTAGGTCTCTTTCACTTTGCTAACTCAAATACTTTAGTTTTTTGTGTGTGCATGTGTGTGTGTATTTTTAAATGTTCTAACCCCATGGTTTAGTGGCTTTTTATGTTCTAACATTACTATCTTGTGCAAGTTTTTCTTGTCTAACACATTTGTTTTGTAGGTCTTCAAACTGGGGGCATGCTTCCTTGGTTCGAAGAGTTATCTACTTCATCTACAATATCCTTTTGGCATCATGATGTTATTTATGTTTATTAGATTTCCTTTAGCATTCATATTAGCATAGATTCATATGCCCACTAAAGTGGAGGCAAAATGTAATGTTGTAAAATTGTACCCCCTTGCAATTTCACATACATTCTTGTATCTGCTTTAGCATCCACTCTATTAGTACTTGTGTAGGCTCATTCTAACCCCTCATCAGCTTTTTTCCCCTCTCAAGATTCTCAATACCCCTTTTTAGCAGCTACCTTCATGTGTTAGCTTTGCGTCAAACCTTGTACTTTTCTCATTCATGTTGTTTTGTAGTGTGATATGTCTAGACACTAGCGGTGGACATCTATGCACCGTGCTAGCATCTTGTCACATTTTGACATTCAAATGACCACTTCTGAGCATTTTTTCCACTTGTTAGCAAGTCTTTTTGGTGGTAATGGCTCGAGATTCCTTGTAACCGCTCAGGAAGCTTCTTTTCCCTCTTATTCTCTCCTTTTAATCCTTTCTTTCAACTCATTTGCACTCTATGGAGCTTTCTCTCTTGCATATGCTCTCATTTCCCTCTTTACTCTCTTGCTCACACAAATCTCTCACTTGTTACAATAGCTTCAAGAACTCTTAAGCTCTTACAACTCTCTTGGATTTCGCAACCCTCTCTTCCATCCTTGCTCTCTTTAGCTTCCTAAAGCCTTACAGTCTATATCTCTCTTACCTCGTGCTTGCAAGCATCTTGGGATTTATCACATCCCTATGATATGGGTTCTCCTCTTTGAGTGGGGATTGCTTTTATCACTCTTACATTCATTTCATTCCTATTATCTCTATCTTCTATTTGGATGTTTGTGGAGGTGGGAACACCAAAATGGGGGTTTGACTAAGGAAAACCCCTATATAGCCCCGATATTTTCTCCAGATCTTACACATGTAGGTATTGAAGATATTCATGTGTTGGAGGCTTCATTACTTGGGTTGTTGTGAGAAATTTCATCTCTTATTCTCTTACTTTATCATTTTCTTTACTTTATTCTTAGATCTATTAATTTTTGCTACTTTCCCGCAATCTGAAATTTCTTGGCAACCCTATTGTTAGTAGTCGCTTTGTTATTTTCTGTGATAAACTCAATTTCTGGTCCATACAAGACACTAGCATGCCTTTGGGACTCCAACATTCTATGCTTTCATCCTTGTTCTACGCTTCTATCCTTTGGCCGAGAGCCTGTTAGTCTATCCAAAAAATGTTTGTGATCTACGCTTTCTGATTCTGAAACTCTCGCATTGTTCCTTGAGGTAGTTTAGGGAAAATTTCCCCTTGGGAATCTCTTGAGAATAAAGAGACTCATAAGTAGCAAATCCCCTTTCTCTACATCCACCCATATCTATAACCCTTCCACATACTTTCATACACCTTATCCTCCTATCATCCTATCATGAGCATCACAATGCCTCATTATACACAGAATATCTACCATGTTGGGATTAAGGTGTCTCAACCTTTGAGTTCCTAGCATTATTTTTGGGATAAATATTTGTGCAACTATTGGTATATCCTAAGCTTCCAACTATAAGAGTTGTCATAGCACTTTGTGGGACTCGTCGGGGAGTGTTATATCCTACATGCAAGGTGTGAAGCTTAATGGAGTGCCACTTGTCACCCAGGCACATATTTAAAGTATTGTTGCTTGTGCATACTTCATGGAGGTGCTCCATAGTGACACTTGTCACTTGGGCGCTCATTTGGAGAGAGGATTTTGTAAAGACTTCTTGGATTTGCACGATGGTGGCATGTGTCAAGGCATGTTGAGTTAACTATGGCATGTACCTATTTTTGTGGAAGTTGGCACCCACTTTGAAAAGTCAAGATTGGAATTTGTTATTTGTAATGGGAGTTCTGTATGGATGCAATTTCTATTTCGAGTTGAGTTAATTTGGAATGTGGAAACCTAGATTTTTTACATGTGTTCTTTGCATGTGCATGTTACATGTTGTTACATGTAGTGCCTTTCTTTTTGCATGTTCATGAATGGGTATAGGTTTAAGGAAACTTCTATCATGGGAACTTTATACTCTATAAATATAGGTGTTTTGCTAGAGGATTTATGTGAGGAGATTTATTCATAGGGGTTATCTTGCCAAAATTCTATCAGAGATGGAACAATATTTAAATCTCTTGTAATGGCCTTAAGCTTGAAGAATGTATTGTAACTGTTTATGTTACTAAATAATATATTGGCTTTGTGGTTTTTGAGTGTGGGGTTTTTTACTCAAAAGGGTTTTCCCCACATAAATTTATTTGTTCTTTCTCTTATGTCTTATTCTTCTTGTTTAATTTTAAGTTTCTGTTATGTTGTTGAAACTACCTGATCTGAAAAGATCTACTCCTTGATTTGTAAAGATCTGAAATTGTAACCTCTTTTCTTTAAGAGTTAACAAGGAAAATAACTATCGATTTCCGCTTTAAGGCATAGTAGTATATGGTTTTGAGGTTCCTAAATTTAATGAATGTTATCAAAGGCACATACTGATCCTAGATGTCACTTTGGGATGGTCACTTTTTTCCTTCATACCATGGGGCATTGTATTCCTTTGTGATATAGTCCTCAAAGATCTCATCCACATCCCCCATCCATTAATCATTGAACCAACCCCTTTATCCCTTCATCCCATCTCCCAACTCTGATATTCTTATAGCCTCATCCCATTTCCAAATCCTTATCTTACTATACCTTCATCCCATTTCAATCTCCCCATCCTTATCTTTGTCTCCACTAATCCATTACTTCCCCATACACCCTCATTCTCCCATCTAATAATCCCTTGTCATTGGTATCTCACTATAGGATATCCCCATACAACCCAATGCCATCCATCCTATTATTTCATCATCTCCACCTCATAAGCAACCATCTTTCTTAGTCTATCCCTTCCCATCCACCCCATCATATTATCATTTTGATAACATCCCATTTTTTAGCTTCATTCATGACTTTATCAACATTTCCTGAAAATCCTTATACATAGTCATGATATTTATATAATAAGTCTTGCATCCCTTGTAAATCTTAAATATCTTATAAATAGTGTCATCCCATCCATTATCATCTAGGTTTATCCTTGTACATACTTGTCACTAGGTTTCATCGTTCTATCTATTTCCTAGTTAATATTCCCCTATGAAGCTATTACTTCAACAAATTCCATTAGCCCCCTTGGTTTTTAGGTATCTTGATCACCCCTTGTCATGAGAATCCTAGACCTTACCTATCTATCCTTAGTCTTTGCAGGATATATCATTCCTCAAATCATACCACATCTATCCCATCAATCATCCTTATGGAAAAATGTACTTGAGATATTCTTTTTATTTCATTAGTGCTTTTGGAATCTTTATTTATCTTTCTTTTTGAGTTTCCAACTTTACCTACTCAAGGTTGCCACAATCCATCATATCATGGTGTGCTTTGAATGGTGAAACTAGGGGCATGTTCTTTGCTTTGTGTGTTATGTCTTCTTGGGTGTTCTACATTGTTCCCACCAAGGTCCTTGTGACCTTATGTTATGTTGAAGCATTCTTTCTATTTTAGGTTTTCCAGTATCATGCCCACTAAAGTCCTTCATAACTTTGTGAGATTTTGGAATAACCTTATTTTTTGAGTCATTCCTACACATGTGATATGAATATACCTTAGTTCCTCATACCCTAGTGCATAGTATCTCATGTTATATCAAATTAAGTGATCACTATATTACAATTCAATTATCACATTCCAAATTCCCCTAGCACATCCCCAAACCCCTCAACTATCTTCACTCCCCTCCCCTCACAGCTTTTGATTATTTTGACTACCTTAACACACTACAAGCCACCCCACCTACCCACAAGGCCACCTTATTTTACCAGGCCACCCCAATCCCCCCACCTACCCACGAGGCCACCTCATTTTACGAATCCACCCCACCTGTCCACGAGGCCACCAATTCTCATACTAGACCACCTAATTATCCCTAATAAATATTTTCCCATAATTTTCTCACAACACTTAATCATTGATTTCATGTGCACATGAATCCTTGTCCATCTTTCTTCTTCTATCATCTTATCTCTCACTTGCAACCATCATATGAACCTTTCCATCCATCATATCATTTCCTTTTCCATTCAATTCATTTAGGATAATATAACTTTGTTATTCTAAACATATTTTCATTCATCTTGAACATTTCATTATCCCTTCACTCCTTTTTGGCTCATTAGTCTAAGCCTCCTTTCCTCCATCATCTCCATCCATTTTATCAATCCCATTGCTCCTAAAAATCCCAAATCACAATAAAATTATAATCCATGCAACCAATCAAAATCATTGAATTATATTTTTGGTCTTGTTCCTAGCCTTGTTACAAGCCTTGATCCCAATCCAATCATTATCATTGAGATGTGTCCTTCCCAATCCTTGAATTTTTGTGAGATATATCATATTCCCACATCAACAAAACTTTATCCATCATCATCGATCTTGGCTTTTCAACTTACTCAAGGCAACATCATATTTTTCCTTGAATCATTTTTTACATGCTTTCTTTTTTTCAATCTCCTCCTTCCATTATCTCTTTCTCTTCCTATCCCACCTTCTATCCATCATCTTGCATGTAAATTTAATACCAGATCTAAATGTCAAAATGATTTATGAAATTTAAATGTGACTAATATCATTATTAAAATAGTGAATATAAAATAATGATATACATGAACAAAAATAAATGATTAATAATATTTCATGTTTTATTTAATATTGTCACAATTTTATATGAGATATTTATTGATTTGATATACATGTGTGTTTAATCTAAGAGGACTAACTACCTTAAATTTCTAATGAGGTGAACAAAAGGTAAATTTTATTTCCCCTTCCTATTTGAGGAGGGAGAGCATCATTAGGGAGAGGATTGCAAATCAAGTAGATTCAATAATCCATACCATGTGTCAATAACTTTTCACACATACTCTACTAGTTTGTATGTTACATCCATAGCTAATTGTCATGGCCTAACTTAGTCAAGTTACATATTGTAAGTGTATCAGTCTTAGTTACATAAATGTCAAGTTATTATTGTCACCCCATTTTCAAATAGATATGATAGTTTTAATATTCATTTCAAATTTGTAGTGTTGAGTCAAGACTAGAATAAACATTTATAAGTATTTAATATTTCTTGTGTAGTTGAGTATGTTTTGTTGAAAGGTTAAAGTTATTTGAGTCAATAAAACATTTTATTTCTAAGGAAATATTTTATTTTATTTTTAAATAAATAAGATGATAAAGAAAATCATGTATTTATTCTTGATATATTTTTAAATTATGAGAAGACATAATAGAAGAGTGGGGAGTTTGGGTTGCAACTTGCTAGCAAAAACTATTGCCACTTTCCCCATCTTCTCCCTAAATATCTCTAATCTCACCCATGAATTGGAGTGTAGGTTGAGGGAAGTAAAGAGGAGCGAGTTGCTAGAAAAAAAAAGAAAATAATGGAGGGCTTGGAGATAGAGAATTAAAAAAATCTCCTAAGACAGTGTGATCATTATGCATGTTTTTTGGTAGGGAAAGAGAAGAGAAGGTATAGAGGAGGTGTAGAAAAAGGAGTAGAATAAAGAGGGAAACATTTTAGGTGGTCTATACTTTTAGAAATGCCTTTTTCCTTTGGGGAATTCATGAGGTTAAATTCTTAATTATTTTAGTGTGTTTGGTGATATTTTTTGTGTTAAAAATGTAAAATATTAATGTTTTTGTTGACTTTTTTTCTTTAAAAAGATTTTTATTTTTACCAGAGCTATAGGGGTTCTTGAATTTGAACCAAGCATTCTCTTATACATTCATGTAAAATTATTTCAATTTTTGTTCTTTTTAGGGTAAAATGAATATACATATACATGTATATGTATATTGTGTGTATAGATATACATACATATGTATACATATTACATTCAATTAACTCTATGAGCCAATTCATAGGTCATAGGAATATATTATAAGAAGCAACATTTGTATGGTTGTATTAAATTCTATATTAATGGTCAAAAAAATATATGCACATGAAATATCTTTGTAAACACCAATCTATAGCTACGTAGGAAGCGTTGGGTAAATATAAATATGGTCTTAAGATATGTGGTAATGTTGTGTTCAAAAACAAAAAAATGGCAAAGTGAAAATGGTAGCCTAACGACTATATTTATGAAAGGGATAGGTTCATCCATCGTGACCCCCAAGGCTATGGTAGACACTTTTCTCAACAGTGTGGGCTAAATGCTAATTCAAATCAACAACATGCAAGTAATGATTCATACATTGTTAGGCAAAATTTTCTAGCCAAATTGGGTACCTTTTATTGCACAAACATTTATTCAGAGATAAGAAGGAATCCTTTAAAATGTGTGGGGATGACATATCTACTTACGTGCAAAATCCAAATCAAAAACAAGCAAATAGAAGTCATCATGTTTATAAAACAGGTTTTTTGAAATTGCTTTATAAAGATTTTGAAGTAGTATTAGGTGCAAGAAAGGTTGGTGAACCATATACGATTAGGGTTTCCAAAACAAATACACTGCATGTAGGATCTCAAAACCATAGAATCTGGTGAGAAGTGGAAAAAAATGGTCCATTTAATATACTGCTCCAGGTCAGGGATTCCCTTCAATCCAAATGAACAATGACATTATGTTTCATTTAGGGAAAATGGAAAGGACCACAAGGAGGGCTTGGCTCAAGGTAAAAATTCCAAAGGTAAGCAGGGGGATAGTAAAAATAGAGAGATTCAAGAGAATTGGAATTGAAAAGAACAAAAATATTCAAAAGGAGGAGGAGCAAGGAAAAGGTCAAGGGGGTCATGGAAAGGACTCAACCCTTTTGCATCAATAGAGGAAGAAGAAAAATGTTGCAAAAAGAAAGGCAAAAAGGGCAGCTCAACGCAAGAAGAAGGAAAAACTGCAATGGAGGTGAAAGGCTTCCCCAAAGTGCAGATTCTAAAGCAATGGCACCAATAAAAAAGCAGAGGCTAGGGAGTGATAAAATGCCACTTTTGGATCAAAAGGGCATTGTGAAGATCACCCTGCCAGAAAATTTTTTGCAACCTCAAGTTCAATATTTGCATAACAGAGCTTTAATTTGTAAGTTTTGCAATCTTATGCTTGAATTAGATGCTTTACAAGATTTTATATTTCATGAATGGGAAAGGGTTTCAAAAGTTTTCTATCTTGATAAAGAAAAGTGTCTTTATTGTGCTTTTTCATGAGAAATCCAATAGAGATTCTATATACAAAGTTAATTCTTAGGTATTCGAGGGATTCGGTCTTTATATGCATCCCTGGTCTCCAAATTTTAAGCTAGATGGTCTAGCCATTAGGTTTAGACCTGTCTGGATACAATTGTAGGCGTTAACACTAGAATATAGAGAACTGCAACTAATAAAAATAATGGAAAATAAAATAGGTATTTTTCTTAAACATGACAAGTATTTTTTTCATAATCCATCAAAGCCAATAAGGGTTTGTGTAATGTTAGATGCCACAAAACTAGTGCCTACTCAAATACAAATAACATCAAAATATGGCTTGTGGACACAACATATTATAGTAGAAACACCAGAAAACACTTTTACAAAGTGTCATTCTCTTGAACATTGTAGTAGTATTTGTACAGAAATGGAGGAATGTAACATGTTAGAGAAGCAGGAGAAGGTATGTCAATAAAATACATCGACTAAGGTAGTCTCTAAGACGACTAAGGAACAACAATCAAAGTTACATATCATAGCAGTGAGGCACAAACAGTTAAAGTTGTATACATAAGACAAGGTCTCTAAGGAACAGGGAATGATAGTTTCTGGAGTAAACAAGGATTCTTTGATGTTTGTAGCTTGCACTAACACAAAATAAATTGAATCTTTTGAAAAAGAGCATGGGACTAATGCTTCATTTGTATAATCTAACTCTTCCAAAAATTTCACAACATATGAATGATATTATAAAAAAATTGATGTTCGGGGAAGGAATTCAACCTGCTAACAAAATTTCATTCATTGTTGAAGAAATGGAAACCCAAAATGAAGTATCAAAGTGTCTAGTTTCTACAAAATTGGATAAGAAGTTGGAAACTTTAACTCAAGAGCTGCTTTTTTTTATTGGTTCAGACCTACTTGATGAGTCAATAGATGAAATATCAAAGGAGGATGAAGTTGTGCAATTAAGTGCAGGATCAGGATCAAAATTTACTAGGTAGAATGCTTTACAAATTGGGGATAAGATGGATGAGATGGAGCATGAACCAAATTTTATGATAGGAAAGGTTCATATTGTTAGAACCCTGGGGAGAAGAGGGAAAAAAGCCCAAGGTGGTATAATTGAAGGAAGATTTATTAGTATTGGATTAGGGTCCCACAGTTGGCACCATGGCGGCATGGGTAAACAATGAGGATGATCAATTGAAAGAGTTTGATTATTCCCAAACTTTGTCTCTCCCGCAATCTCCGGCAAGCCAACAAGTGTTAAAGAAATCACTGGGTAAGAGAGGCAAAAAGTTTAATACGGAGAAATTGAAGGAAGAGATAGCAACAGGGATTCAAAAAACTATTGATTGTAATATTGTTATGTTTGTGACCAAGCGCCCGAGGAGAGCCTATTTCTCTCCTTGAGTGCAATGAAGATAATTTCATGGAATGTCAAGGGCATTAATGCCTCTGAAAAATGAGCTCAAATCAAGCATAAGTTAGATGTTTGTGGAGTGGACATAATATTTTTCTTTAAGAGACAAAAAATTCAGAAATCACATATGAAGCAACAATTCAGAAATGGAAAAAGTGGAATTCAACATATGCACCAGCCCAAGGTGCCTTTGGGGGTCTGGTATTTTTATGGAACTCCAAGGTCATTAAGGTAGTTTCAATAAAAAATGATAACAATTGGAAATTATTGGAGGTGTAAAGCTTTGATTTGAAGCTTTGTGTATTAAATATTTATGGTCTGACATCCACGATAGATAAGAAAAGATTATGGGATGAGATTACTCAAATCTTAGTTGGAATAGGTGATGAAAAATTTGTGTTGGCAAGTTATTTCAATGTAATAGCCTCATTGGAGGAAAATAAAGGAGGGGTCTTCCCTTCACAAAGAGTAATTAGTGAATTTAAGTCCTTCATTATGAGTAATGCACTAAAAGATATTATACCTACAAAAGGTTTGTATACCTAGACAAATTGTAGGAAAATTTTCTTACAAATTGTAGAATGTTTGGATATGTTTCTTATTACTCCAAACTAGTTTATTGGGGATTATGTGTTATCTTCAGATATTTTAACTCTTCTTGGATCTGATCATTATGCCATTTCAATGGATATTACAAGGACTAGTTCGAGGTTTAAAAAACATTCATCTTTCAAATTTGAAAAGATGTGGTTGAGGCACCCAAAATTTTTACCATTATTGCATCAATGGCAGGCAAGCACACCTTATCAAAGAGGTACAAAATGTATCAGTTTTGTAGAAATTTTCAATTTGTAAAGCAACATATTAAAGTTTGGAATAAACAAGTTTTTAAAAATATTTCCAGCAAAAGGAAGAGGTTTTTAAGGAGTTATCTGAAATCCATGAGCACATCATAAAGAATGGTTTGGATGTTTAAAATTTTGAGAAGCAAAAAAAGCTACAGGAAGAATGGGAAGAGTTAAGTTCACATGAGGAAATTTATTGGAGGCAGAAGTCTAGAGAGTTATGGATGAAGGAGGGAGACCATAATACTAAATATTTTCACTCATCCACCTAGATCAAGAAGGCTACTAACACAATTTTTTCTATTAACAGTGAAGTGGAAGGGAGGTTGCTCACAAAGGAGTCTGATATTCAAGAGGAAGGAGTGAAATTCTTTTCTAGTATACTCTCTACACCTCAAAACAAGACTTCACAAAGTTTAAAGGATGAGGAGGAGCTATTAGATGTGATCCCAAAGATTGTTGGTGAGGAAATTAATAAGGGTTTGTTGAAACCATTTACACTAGAAGAATTGAATAATGTAGTATTCTCCTTTCCATTGGATAAAGCACCAGAGCCAAATGGTTTTACAACCATATTTTTTCAAAAATGTTAGGAAGTAGTGGGTTTTGATCTTCTTTTGGCTATAGAAGAGTCAAGAAGAACTGTTCAATGCTGAAATAGTTCAATGTAACAAATATTGCTATCTTGCCAAAAGTTAAGGATCCCAAAACTTTAGTAAACTTTAGACCAATCTCACTTTGCAATACATTTTATAAGATATTTACAAAAGCAATCTATCTCGAGTTGCAGCCCTTCATTTCATCTATTATTTCCCAAGAGCAAGGAGGATTTGTGCTAGGGAGGGAAACTAATGAAGGGGAAATTGTTGCTCATGAAGTATTGCATTCAATTAACACAAACCATTTACTAGCTTTCATTGTAAAATTGGACATGATGAAATCATATGATAGAGTGGACTAATGAAAGTACTTTCAAAATTTGGATTTGACAAAAAGTGGTGTAAATGGATTTAGGGGATAAATTTTCAGTTATTATTGATGGCTCTCCTTTTGGATTCTTCAATGCAATGCAAGGGGTAAGGCAACGAGATCCATTGTCTTCATTTCTCTTTATTCTTATGGAAGAAGCTTTAAGTAGAGCAATTTAGCAAAGGCATTGTCAGGGATTGTGGCATGGGATAGAGATTCCTCACACAAGCCTTTCAATAACTCACTCCCTCTTTGTTGATGACACAATTCAAAATCCTACCCCTGAGATTCTTGGATTCCCTCTTGAAGCCCCATCAAAATTCAACTTATGAAAACCTTGAGGAGGTGGTTTCCATTTAATCAAGCTCATGTCCAACTTTTTATTTATGAACTTGTAAAGGGTACCCTTAAAAGGCAAGACTATATACTCCCTATAGAAGCTCAAGCAATGTTGTTGGGGCTACGACTTGCTATCAATTTTGGCTTTCCAAAATTACGTATAGAAGGGGATTCTCTTATTATAATAAATTCATGCACAAAAAGGAGTCAAAGTTGGAATCTAAATTATATTCTATAGAAGGTATAGATTTTGATAGATAAGTTGTAGTCATATCACATTACTCATACATATCGCGAGGGTAATAAGGTGGAAAATTACCTTGCAAACATGGGTTGCGATAATCAGGTGGTCTCAATTTCAAATAATACTTGCAGTTTGGGAGCACATCCTCATTTAAATGAGCTAGTTGAGCAGGATAGAATTGCAACACAATTAAATATGGGACCCTAATTGATAGAAATCAAAATCAGCAGAAGCAAAGTAACAAATATGGGCGCCCAATTGAATTTATTTTGTTCTCAATTTAAACACATGGTGAACTTATTGTTAATTAAGTTAAACAAGTAATCGTAAGGGAGGAAAATTGAAGTACACTTTTCCCAACACATTCTAAAGAAGGTACAGGGATCTATTCAATGCACACATGGCAAGGATTTCAATAAATCTTGCACAAATTAATATAGGGATCGGTGAAATGATTATTTGGTAGGAGACATGCTTCATAAAGATTTACTAAAGCTTGGCAAAGATTTGAAATGCCAATATTAAGCCCGGTGTCAAGATATAATCTACAAAACTTGTATATTTTAACCTTTTCTTTTGGGAAGGTTTATTTGACATCATGTTATAGGGTGTACAAACCTCGGTGTGCAATGATGGTATTGTTAAATGCTTAAGCATGCAGCTGGCCTGGTTCATGCTAATTCTACCATGTTTTCACGGGTGATAAGCATACAGGACGGTCTTGCCTATACACACCTTGCGCCATCAATTGGCCAAGTGTGCAGTAGGAGCATTTTAAACATTCCCCATAATCACTTTCATTTTTCAAGGTTACATTCATGGTTTGTTTCTATGTTTCCTAAAGGTTCTTCAAGTGTGGAAGGTGAAACATGTGTGTGTATCCAGGCTTGCAGTAGTTGTAATAGATCTATCATGGAGTATTATCCTCAAAACTATAGGGTTTTCTTGCCAATCCAAGAATGGGAGGATCCCTTCTCAGACAACATTGGGGATGATCAGCTACGCGTGGTCTTCAAGGTGCATTTCTATCAATTTCGCAAGAGCATAAAGCGGGTAATAAGGGATGAGATTCTCTACCCCCAGGCAAGGAGAATTTTGTTCCTCTCAAATGTTATATGTTTTTTCTCTCAAACATATTTGATTTAGTGCAATCTCTACCATTGCTCACGATGATTGTCAGTAAGGTGGTTAAGGATGGTTATTTGGAAGCCAATGTTCTAAAAAAAGTTGTACAAGGGTATGACTTCTAGAAGGGGCAAGGGTACATTGGGGGACTTTTCTCTCGACACTTCCTGTTACATAGGCATGCATATATTTTTGTGTATGATTCCATTCAAAATACACTTGAGATGTAGAGCTCAAGGTATTTACAACAGTCCCTTGATAGGCATGCGATGGAATTGGGTGAAGAACTGACAAAAATGATAAGGACAAGGGTGAGCGTCATACTAGCTTTTCTTTCACACAAGCATGATGAACTTGTTCTTCCAGTCGTGGCCTCTCAATACCCCAAGGTTGCTATACGTCAAGATTCTCATGAGGTGGCCTCTCAAGACCCTAGGGATGTTGTGCGTCAAGCTTCACAGGAGGTGTTGGAAAAGGACATTGCGAGTGGCGCTCATATTCAGCATCATGGAGCCATCCTCAACTTGAATATAGCCCTGTTTCAACATGGTGGGTTTGAAGACTTAAAAGAATACCAAGATGAAAATGAAGTGCAGGTTGCTTAGATGGATGTTATTATGAACTATAAAGTCACAGTTGGGTGATAGAATTGCATATAGGAAATGCATTTAGTCAATAATTTTGGGGTTTAAATTAGTTTTCATCTTACTGTCTGGCTAATAAATAGTAGATGTAAGCTTTTGTAAATGACTCTATTTCATATATATTAATATAAATGCAAGCATAATGCCTTTTTTCTTAAAAAAAAGTGTTGTGTTCAAAAATGAATACTGGAGCAAAGTAAATTTGGTCATATGCCATATAATGTTGCTATGTAAAGTTGAGTAAGAGGTTGATATAATTATGCTAAATAATATATTATATTACTATGCAAAAATTGGGTTTGAGGGTGATGAAAACCAAGCCTTATAATATGTGATGTTATAGTGTATGTAAATGAGTATTGGTTTTATACTTATGTGAGAGTTTCAATCAACATGTGATAATCACGAGTCATTGGTTGACTTGAATCTATGACATTGTAATTATTTTACAACATCCAAGGATTGATCCTTAGACACCATTTTGACTTGTACAACTCTATCATATTGAATAATATTGAGAATGTTTTGATAGTTAAGTATGACCTATTTTTATTATACTTGCAACATAAAAAAATATTATATATCCATTCACATTGATCATTGTTAGTGATTATATATTATAAATGAAAATATAAGGAAATTAACTATTATGCAGTGTTACAGAAAGATTAATTTTGAATGAATAAATTCTAATGCAAAGACTATATGTAAAATAGAGGATTGGATATAAAAAAATCTTGCTATACATTTATAAATGGTTAAAGATTAGTCATTCAACTCATAATTAGATTTCATAATTATGAGTATGTATATGGGGTAGAAAGCTTCAAGCTCACTACCCCATACACTTACTCATAAGTATGATTGAGATATATATCTAGTGTATAATAAAACAAATTACAAGTTGATATGCTTGAACTTTAGAACCAAATATAGGGAAAAATCGTCATACGCTAATAAGGATAGTTTAGTAAGTCTTCATGAGAAACCATTACTATTGTATTATCATTCTTTGAAGATAGATGAAACACAATTTGGTATAGGCTTTGACACTAATTTGTTTAGTTTGGAAGATTTTGTACTCATGTTGAAAATATACAAAATAAATATATATGAACATGTACCAAATAATATTTGGGTACACTCCTATATTTGTATATTTATACTACATCTATTTATTGTGTGTGGATTTGAGGAATTATAAATGTAATATGTGTTTTATTTATATTTAAGCATGCTAAAAAAGGACTTGAATTATTTGAGTTGTATTGTGTTTGGTCTTGTTTTGATTATGTCAAGTCAAGTTGAGATGGGAGTGGTGGACAAATGACCCACAATTACTTTTTAGGATATGACTATACTATAAAATTCTTTGGCCAAAGTGATACATAGGTTGTGTGCACTGTTATACCATGGTACTTGATAGGTTGCATGATAACCATATGTCATACTTAGCTAGAGGGTATCTAGGGTTGTGTGATAGGTTGCAAGCAACAAATTCATTGCCTCACATTCATTTCTCAAATGTCGTGGCATGTTCATGTATATCTTTATATGCTACCCTTAATGGTAGGGTCGCTTCCAATAGGAAAGTGTGTGGGGGACCATCAATCTATCATTGGAGAGATAAAGAACTTAGGTGATGCTCTCCCTACATGTCATAGCTCAATATGTGACAAACCTGTACTCAAAGACACATTACACATTGAGACAAACATTCTTTATTTTTGTAAAATTGATTATTGTATATTGTACTTAAATAGAAAATTGGATGAATTATTTAGTAATAATGAAATTGTGTGATTGTGTTTACTTTGAGCATAAATGTAGTTGATATGATAAACTGAAATGAATCTTGAAATGTATTGTTAATATGAAAATTTATTTATGTGTTTTATTCTTCGTAATGGTGTCATTCAATATAGTTTAACTACTTCTAATGGAACAATGTATTCTTGTTATATTTGTGATTAAAAAAATGTAGCTTATGATTGAAGTTTTATGATACAAACATAAGGTTTGTTACATATTCTTCTTCCAACACATATGAAGCTTGAATATAAATCATTTTAGGATGAAGGTGAAGATCTAAAAAGAATGGTTAGAAATTATCCTATTTTTGTATCTTTTTGCTTTGAAGACATCATAATGTAGAACCCAATAGATTCACTGTCACACCTAGCATATATTGATACCAATTTGATGTAGAGTAGGGTGGAGGTTTTCTATTCAATTAAACTTGCACAAACTTTTCAACTTGGTAACCTGGTGCAGGAGCACCTATTTCATTTCTTGCCTCCATGAGTCCATTTCTAAATAGTTGCTCTATTTTGGGTATTGGGTCTTATAATAAGGTTTATCAAACCATTTTAGAGGTGTTTGAGTCTTAGGAAGTCATATTTTAAGTCATTTGCCAAATAATGTTTAAAGTTGTTCCATATTGTAAAAATTTGCTTTGTAAGGTGTTTGAGTCATGTAATAAGGTCTAATTGACCATTTTAAATGTTTTAGGGGTGTTTGGTCATTTGGAGTTTTTAAAATAATATTTTTTAATATTGTTGAAATTTTTTCAAGTTGTAATTGCAAGATTTGGAAGTTCAAGAGTCGAGTAGGTGGAAAATTGTCAAAAATTGTGAAAAATGCAAATATGGGAATACTAAGGGTCAAGTCATGTAAAAGGTCATTGTAGGTGGTTGAAACTGATTAAAATACATTTGTAAAAGTCATTTTTACATCCATCCATCGTTTGGAGGGGTGGTGGTAAGAATTGAATAAAAAATCATAAGTTCACCATGAATTTATGTTATTTCTGAAGTGTTTTCCTGTTGTTTCTTGGCCTTGTACGGAATTGTATGGACAGATTATGATACAAAAGTGATTGGATGTTAAATTTTTGTGAATCTACTTTCAAATGCAATTGATTTCATTGAAATTAATGCAGGTATGAAGAAGTTATGACAATTTTACTCCAGGCGGGTATGTTCAGATTTGACAGGGCAGCAAGCAATAAAAATTGCATATCTTTCATTTTAACCATTAGAAATTGGTAAAAATTTGCATGAAGGTCTTTTTTAAGGTTATGAATGATTTCCCATTGGTTTCATTTATTTTGGAGAATATTTAGATGAGTTTTGTGAAGAAGAACGAGTCCTAGATGCTAGGACATGAAAGTTTTGTTGGAGTCTTGTCAAGTAAGATTGATTTTGTGACTTTCTTCCTCTAGTATTGCATCTTAACCCTAACTTGGTCCTTTTCTCACAAATCCCTCAAACTTCATTGTAGCACTCCAAACAATGATTTTTCACCACATCTTTCAAAGAAGACTTCAAACCCACATTTGAATCACCATTACAAATACCCTTTATTCTCTTTTGTGACATATCAAATTTGGGAATATGTTTGTTTTGTAACAACACCCTCTAAAATTGACCGCTACATTGGAAAGAGGCCCTAGTAGGATTTTTTTCCAAAGCAACTTCAAGACAAAATCTCTCCCAATCACAAAATTTCACTCTAGAGTTTCAACCAGGTCACATGGGGTCTGCAAATACCAATTTCATCCACTTGAACAATTATCCAATCACCTTTTTGCAAAACCCTATGTCTTACCTACTTTCCTAAGTCTAATACATAGAGATATTAGACTAGGGCTTGATCAAACTCTACCCTACCTCCATCCCCTACATATACAAACCCTACAAACATTAAAAACAACTTAATTACTCCCATTCCACCAATTTTCAGAATTTTTCACTGGTGGAATGGTGCCCTACTTCATATTTTGTTCTCAAACCCTCAAAGCTAGGGTTTTCTAGCTAATTTCAGAAATTTGCTTCAAACTCACTCAAATCTCAATGAAAACCAATGCAACCAAAACCAAAAGATGGCTAGTTCATCCCTTCAACAATTCCAATGCAAATTATGTCATTAGTAGACTATACGGAGCCGTGCAACCTGTTGTAGCAGCAAAATTCAATGTAAACACAGGAAATAGAGTTATTCTTATTACTTGATCACCAAAAATGTCTCCAAAAGAATGCCTCAAATTTACCAAGGCATATTTAAACTCTTACCATTGAAAACCAACAATTCAAACTACTTTTCAAATGACTTGACCATTCAACTTCCAATACAAAGCAAAAATGCAAAGTTGCATTGCAAATCTTGCAACATTTGACAAAACATGACAACTTTATCTAAAACTGACCCCATATGACTAAAAACATTAGACATGGTCTAAATAGACCTTCTTCCATCAAAAAATTCTCAACATCATCAAAAACTCCCATTTGACCCTTATTTACATTATGAAAGCTAGGTGCCCCTACACCACAATTTACTAAATGAAACATACACTAAATAAGGAGAATGTAAACACACTCTTTATAATTTTCCCCACTCCAAGGTTATGAAAGAAAATAATAAATCAAATATAAAAATGGATAAGAAAGAAATGAAAGATGGCATTGAACACCATATATAGAAGAAAAATATGGGGAAAATGATAAAGAGGTTACAAATGATCATTGGGTTGATGATAAATTGAAGAGTTTTCCTTTCCTTTTCCTCCCCATTGATTATTTTATGTATGGAGATGAAGAGAATATTTTCTTGTGAATATAATATGTGTTGAAGCTTTAGGTAATTATGAACTCATGCATCTTATAAAAGTGATACAAAGAAAATTTGAGGAATTACAAGTATTGAACTAGCATCAAATAAAGAGTGATCATTCAAATAAGTTTAGGAGGATGTTCAATCCCACAATCTTATTCAAAGTTGGTGCATAAAGCTTTAGATGATGATTTTCTTTGGATATAAGGTGTATTTATCTCTCCTTCATTGATCATAGAAGAGGACATCCTCACTAGTGAAACCAAGTGTAAAATTTTTCCACTTTCTCATCCTCCATCATTAGTAGATAAAAAGCTTCCAAAGTTTGTTGTAAAAAAGAGGGATAGAACTTATTTGTCCCAATAAAATAATGTAATCCTTGAATTTTCTATTCATGAAGTGAAATCACAGTACATAATAATATAAAATTGTTCATCTTGAGGCTTATAAGAGGTATATTAGACTCAAGACATTTTCTTCTTGTATTCATGTGAACAAGGGTACATCCAAATGTGTAGATTGAAATATATATTGTAATAAAAAAAGGTGTGATTAATTACATGTGTGATAACATTGAAATGATTTAGTAGGTTTTTGAGTTATATGGTGAAGAATTGTTGATTTGGTGTGATAAATTATTCCTAAATCCTGCATGCTTGAAATGTCTTGAATATCTCATCAAAATATGAAATGATAAATTATCTCACATATACTCCATGGGTATAATTAATTGTTCATTTATTTTTCTCAACCTATTAATGGGTTCATATGATTTTAGTAAAGTAGTTGAGGTAGGATGTACCCTACCATGTACATAGGTTACCTAGGAAATTTTATCATGTTTGCTTTAGTTTTGGTGTCTTTTATTTTTTGTTCCATTTTTGGCATGCATCAAAGTCCCTTCCCATTTCCTATTGTGGTGTAAAGATTTTGACATGGCCCAATAAATAAGGCATTTTTTTAGTAGAGATTTTTGGTTCCTATTATGCCTTCAATGTCCTTGTCCTCAGTTAGATCCAACTATTATCATCATTTTTACCTTGAAAATTTTAAACTTTTTGGGTCATTATCCTAAAAATAATGGTAGTATTCCTAGTCACGTATTAAGATTCTTTCTCACCTCAACTCAATCAAGTCAAAAATAATAATTTTTGACCTAATATTCCTTGGTTATAACTATTTATAATTAGTTTGAAGTGTCAAATTATCTATCAAAATCAAAGCAATCAATTTGTGGTTGTATTCACAAGTAGTTTGCAACTAAGATCGATCTCTTAAAAGCATCATAAGATGGTTTAAATTGAGTCACAATTTTCTTGTTAATATAGTTCACATGAAGGTGATTAAATTATTACCTAATCTTATTAGTAGAAAAAAAAATTCTCAATACGATGTGACAAGTATATCACCTCATATACATTTTAACATCTTTGCTTCTATCACATCTCACAACTTCATAAACTCATAAATATTTCAAAAATATGATAATAGGTTCTGAGGGATTCCCAATGAGGTTCAAACATATGGGCACTAAGATAGTTTAAATCTAATTATAGTTATAGTTGTTTTGCAAGTGTAAATTCATAGTTATTTTAAAGTTTACAAGTGGTCATGAGTTAATTTTATAGTGTGACATTATTAAATTTGTTGATTTTTGTTAGAATTGGCTATGGAGATAGCCTACCAAGATCTAGAGGCCAAATGGAAAGCACAAAGAGAGAATATGCATATGACAAGAATAAATTGTATTCTTATCACTTATGAAAATATGATTCAATTGATGTGTGTACAATGTATGAGAGACCCCTTGGTTATATAGCGAAGGTGAGATACAAGATAACATAAGATTATGACAAGTGTCTTAATCTTATGATATGAGACAACTTATCACATCTACCTAGGTCACATGTGTTACAAGTCAAAAGATGAGATAACAACTAATGACAACTAACACCTTCTAGAAAGGTTCCTAGGACCTAAGTAAATTTAACATGTAAATAAGTCCCCCTAGTAATGAATTAACTAGGTACAAGACTTTATTTACACCAACACCCCCCCTTAAGTGCAACTTAGGGAGTAGCAGATTATTATGCAAATGACATAGAGATGCAAGAATGGGTCCTGGATATGAGGCCATGTTAGGTACCCATGTACAAATTCAAAGAAATCGCTCACAAGCGGAGAAAAGGAGAAAAATAGTGGGACAAAACTCCTCCCCAAAAGAGAGATGAAATAAAAAAAATGCTCTCAATGATGCATGAGAAGGCCAAAACCCCATGTGAGGAAAAATACACCCATAAGAGAGAAGAAGAAGAGAGACAATGCAACCCTCCCTCACTGTTGAGTCTCCTGCAATGATGGTAGAAGCTCGAAATTGAATGTTGAAGATGATCCAATCTTTCCAAAGAATGTTCCCCCAATTAAGAAGAAACAAAACCAAGAATGTATCCAAGAGTTCTTACCATTCCTGAAAGGAAGATGAAGGAAGATAGATGATGTATGATGATGTCTCTGAAGCATGCTCAAGTGTCTCCATGTCGATGTCGAAAGCTGACACACTCCAAACAGGTGTTCTAGGCCACACTGTTAAAGAGGACATGATCTAGAATCTGGTAGAGATGAATGTAGAACATAATCCAAAGACAAATATATCCCCTCTGAAGATAAAGAAGCCTCCTCCAAATGTTGTCCAAAAGAATCCAGAGTCACATCAAATTGCAAAGAATGATCATGTAGAGATTGAACAAAAGGGTCAAAGTGTTCCTTCACAACAACTGAAGAAGGATCTTCTCCATCAAAGAGAAGATGAATGCAATCAATGATGTCTCCCAAATATCCAATATGAGACTCCACACAAAATTTTGAAATACCTATCAAGAAGTCATCACAAGTAGCCAAATCTGAAAGACAATGAGGATCCTACTGCACTAAAATGAAATCATCATCAACTACAATAGTAGATGGAGGAGATAGAATGCATGACTCAAGAACTAGATCTGATGTGAGAACTCCCAAGTTCAAGAAGACAAATATATCCTCTAAATCATGGTTTATACTTGAAGTGTGATCACCAACCGAAGGAACAATGTCACCATCAAAAGAAAAATATGCAATGGTATACAACCAAGATGAGTGATCAAACATCCCAATAGCAATGATATCTCTACTCTCCAAGTCTCGAATGATGACTAAATTAGGTGTGAACTCCACAGTCCTCCTATCTCCACCATGTGTAATCTAATACATGGAAAGAAGATCATTCATCAAATGAGGAACACACAAAACATCCTGGAAAGTGTTGTCCCCAAAGCTAATAGACCCCTTCCCAATTACACTCATGTATGTATTGTTTCCCATCAAGATAGGAGACATAGTGCAAGGCTCAAAAGAAAATAATATAGACTACAAAGATGCCATATGATGAGATGCTCTTGAATCTAGAAGCCATCTCCCTAATCCATGACCTGAAAGAGCACAAAGAGAATTTCCTTTATATCTTGATGTAGAAGCTTGACCTTTGTCCTTTTTATACTGTTTTGAAGAAGGAGGAGGAGGAGGTGATTCAAAAATTATAAAAGTAAAATCAATGTGATTATTTTTGAGAAAATGTTTCAACTCATCAATATCCTTCTTATAACAATAGTTTTCTTCATGTCCATACTTCTTGCAATATGAACAAGTAGGCCTCTCCTTCTTAGATGATTCTCCTTTAGAGGGGGAGAATTCTAATTCTTTATGTGGCTTGTTCATTTTCTTCTTTTGCTTCTTATCAAGATTCCCTGATTTTTTCTATACCTTTGACTCACTAGCCAACAATGCACGTGACTTGGAAAACCTAATTAATTCTATGATTCTTTTTGTACCTTTGACTCACTAGCCAACAATGCATGTGACTTGGAAGACTTGATTAGCTTAGCTTCCTCTTGTATTAGGAGATTTGCAAAGTCATCAAACTTAGGATCAACATATGATGCTCCCATAGAAATTTGATGGGTATGAAATCCAGAAACAAACACTAAATACTCAAGACCAAGCTTGGATAACCATTCAAAATCAATTGTAAATCCTCTTTATCAATGTTGCATTCTTTCAACTGTGTTCTTAATTGCTTAAATTTGGAGACTACATGTGGTCAAAATATTTAGGATCAAGATTCATTAAATCATTATCAATCTGATATCCCCTAATCTTATCTATTTTACCATATAATTTTTTAAAAGCCTCCCAACCCTCGTTAGGTGTTTTGCATGATTCAACATGAAATTGTAAATCAAATGAGACTAATGAACATATGCATCCAAGTGTTTTCTCACGATTAATCTTCCATCTTGCCAATTCTTTAGCATCAGTAGGTTGAGAAATGGTTTCATTTACATAACCTATTAGACCTTTTCCCATGAGATATTTCCATACTAATTTCCCCCATGTAGCATAATTATGTGGAGTTAGGAGTTCAATTTGAGATTTTCCCATTGCAAGAGCACAAACCAAGCAAAAGAAAGCAAGCAGCCACTACAAGATTACCCCCCCCCCCAAATTACTCAATCATGAAACCCTCCAAGCAATGCCTGATTTATGTGCTTTATACTTAATGCGATTATAGGTGCCACTTTCCAAAAACAATGAAGTGGTCTTTATCTTGGTACATGCAAATGCCAAAATTGGCCATATAATCAAGTACAATTTTTGGTACAAAATGAGATCAATCTAATTATACCACTAAAAATTACACGAAAAATTATGCACTTTCAAAAAAAATTACACCCAAAAATGTTACTGTAGGAGCAAGATATGAGCTCTTGAAGTTCCCAAAATGAGGACAAAGTAGCAACACTTGTGACAATATATAATTTTTGGAAAATATAGACACCAAAACAAAAATCTGATTGCACCACTATGAAGAGCATGAAAAATTAGCTCAAATCAAAAAAAAAAAATTATCACAAAAAGAAGTCAAAATGAGCAAGTTATGGTTGTTTAAAAATTGACTACAAAAACAAAACTGCCAACGGAGAGGGCTAGAAAATTCAAATGCCAAATTAAAAGGTAGCCAAATGGCCATCACCCACCTACATGAGCCTAAAATTGATTGTCTAGTGTCTATCATAGAATATTCTCCAGGAATCTTGGAGATGCTATTGGAATATACTTTTATCAATGAAATATTCTATTGACAAAATATTCTTGAAGAATATTCCCTGAGCGACATAGTTGGCGGAATCTTCCAAAGGCCACTGAATATTCTAAGTCTTTTTCCAATTTTTATAGACTTTGATTGTCAATTTTAAATGTTCGTTGAATATTAATAAATCGGTTGCTGGTTTTAAAAGTCAAGATAAATGGTGGGGGTTGCTCCTGACAAGTGGTAGCATCCAATGCTAAAGAGATAGTTCCATGTGGCGCGATGTGAGTGCAGGTACCTATAGTCGTACTCTATGATTGCATGTTCTGTAGAAACTTTTTTTTTTTTTTTTTTCAATATAAAAACTTTTGAAAAATTATAGTCATAAGAGATTGTTTCTTTTGGATTTAACTGTGTTATTTTTTGCATTAGAAATAATGTCTTTAATTAAATAGTCAAAAACTATATTCTTTTTGACAAAAAATTTCAAAAATTTTTAAACGGAATAAAATATATTTATTTTTTAAAAATCTTACCGTCAACTGCAATTATGGCAACCTAGGAGGTCGTATGGCTCCCTAGGCAAAAACAATTTGCTCAGTAAACAACTTCTTCAATTTTGGACTATTTGATAATCAATCTTAGGGTTTTTGGACCTTCTAGACGTGATGGCAAGGTTGAATTTGACCCAAAAAGCTCCAAAAATACAGCTACCTTCTAGATCTAGCAACCACTCTTTAACTTCAAACCCTCATAGATTTGGCCTCATATGTCCGATTTGGATGAAACAAAAGGAAAATTTGACTTTCTCGAGCCCTCTAAACTCAATGGTGAGCTCAGACTTGCACCAAGAAGCTCCAAGTTGAACCTGAAATAAAGAGCCTCACATAGGAACCCCCCAAATTTGGTATTTCTATCAAGTTTTTTTTATTCTCCAAATCATCATACAATGCAACAGAAGAGCATACTCAATCTTTCAAGATTTACCATCTCTCAAATAATGGATAACCAAAGTAACTCAACTTGTTCTAATACAATGTTAGAATTGGCTATGGAGATAGCCTACCAATATCTAGAGGCCAAATGGAAAGCACAAAGAGAGAATATGCATATGACAAGAATAAATTGTATCCTTATCAATTATGCAAATATGATTCAATTGATGTGTGTACAATGTATAAGAGACCCCTTGGTTATATAGCCAAGGTGAGATACAAGATAACATATAAGATTATGACAAGTGTCTTGATCTTATGATATGAGACAACTTATCACATCTACCTAGTCACATGTGTTACAAGTCAAAAGATAAGATAGCAACTAATGACAACTAACACCTTCTAGAAATATTCTGAGGACCTAAGTAAACTTAACATGTAAATAAGTCCCCTAGTAATTAATTAACTAGGTACAAGACTTTATTTACACCAACAATTTTAATTGCATGATTAATCAAATCATTTAATCAACACAAATGAAAAAATTTAAGAATATTTTTTCTTGACAACAAAATTTTAAAAAATCTTGCATGGAGTTGTTGGTGATAATTTAGAAGTCGTTTTACATATATTTAAGTTATGAAGGTATAATGTGCATATTCAAATTTTGCATGATAAAGCTAAAATAAATTGTTTTATATTAAAAAATGGAAATTGGAAGAAACTCGCAACCCTCACTTGCATATTTAAGTTGCCAAGTTTACATGGGACTCAAAAATAGAATACAAAGTTTTACGTTCATTTTTATGAATTTTAAAGGGAAAAGTGAAGCTCCCAGAGAGTTGGGGAAGTCCAAAGTGTCTGTTGGGTGAATATTTTGTAATCCCTTTACAAATTACAAAATAGGGATTTCAGCCATAGCTATGATGAGAATGTTCTCTCCTCTCTGAAAGGGGAGGCTCCTTTTTTACTGCTTATTGGGAAAAAAAAGTAAACTATGTTGAATTAAAATTATTTACACTAACTTTCACCATATGGGGGTGTGTTACATTTGTCATTTTCTCTTCTTTCAGAAAATATGTTTACAATGTTCCATGATACCTAATATTCTGCAATGCACTACACTTCTAAATATCTACCAAAGTATTAATCACCAATATTCTTGATTAAGCGTAAGATTAATCAAAGAGTACTAGTATAACTATATTATGAGTAACCAAAAGACACACAAAATCACAAATTCTTCTTGCTGCCTTCTATGATAATTTTGTAGTAACAAATGGCGCATGTTGTAGCAAAAATTCTATCAACCCACTTCACCAATGGATCCGAACACAAAGAGAATAACTCCAAGCTCAAAGTCTTGATAATCTTTCACCAAGAAACACTTATATCACACAATTGCAAGTAATCAATATAACACAAAGTTTATATAAACTATCTTGAACATCCTTCCAATCATAAGAATGAATCACCACTTATTCAATTAACAATAAGAGAAATCAACAAGAAATACATAAGAACATTCTCACTCATACAAACTTGATTCAAAACAAAGGTTGAAATCAAAATTTGCCTCCTTTTATTAACTGAATTTGATCTTGCATTTTAAACAAAAAGTTTCAAAGTTGAGTCACAATTTGGACAACACTTCATTGCATAATATTACAGGTCCCAATTACAAATGAGCTCTCTCATATTTATAGATGAGAGAAAAAGAGTTGATCTAGGAAAGAAATAACTACTTTGACTTATTCAACATTGGAGTCCAAAATTATCAGTGGATTTCTCTATTTTTACATGTATTTACAATTATGAAAATGACATGTAATTTGTTTTGAACTAATTACAAAAACCATTCAAAAGATACTAAAAACTAAACTAAGACATAATCAACTTTCTCCACCATCTTCTCCATGAAGTCTTCATGCTTCTTCAAGATTGCTTGCACTTTATCATCCTCTAGGCATGAAGTATGTTTGAAGATGCCACAGACTCTTGTAACTAAATCTCTGATGGTGTTGTTATAGGCTCATGCCTTCCAATGAACTCTTTCAAGTTTTCCAATGTCAATTGTAAATCCAAGAGTTTATCCATTTGATGCACTAAGAATGCCTAATCTTCAAACTCCTTTTGGATCATGCTAGTGAATTCTTGGAAAACTTCATATGGTGAAAGAAATTTTTGATCATCATCACATAGCTTACATGGAAGTTCTTCGATCTTGTTGATAAGTTGTGTATCATTTTCCTCATCGACTTCACAAGGAGCTTCAAGATCATTGAGTAAATCAATGATGATGGTCTCTTTGTGAAGCATGGTTTATTTCACTTCCACACATACATCTCTATCAGAATGATCCCAAGTTCTATCAAGGTGTCTATCCCAAGATTCTTCATTTCCACCCATTCTTTCCTCTTATTCTCCACATTTTCCTTCTCTTAAGAGTAAGTGTCAATGGTTTCATCCATCTTTGCCTTTATGCCTTCCATTTTATCAAGATTTTCCATGGCAGACTTCAAAAATTTTGTTCCTAGTGCAACCATTTGGTCAAGACAATCACGAACCACTTTACCTATAGTGTGCACCTTCTCCACCTTTTGGATTATAGGATCGTCAACTCTAACTGCCACTACCTCAAGTTCAAAAAACACTGAATATTGGGTAATCTACCATAGTACTGCTATCAATTGTTTTGTCTTTTCCTTCTAATGATCCTTTGCCTTCTTCTCCTTGTCAAACCTCTCTATGAGAGAGTTCAAGGTGGATTGAACATCTACCTTTGCACTCTCATGAGTAACCTTTCCTAGATCAAATTTTGTAATGGAGTAATATGTGAGCTCCACCTCTTTGAAGGTCTTGTCAGGGAGAGGATGAGCTACCTCTACATACCTATTACCTTCATTGTCAACCATCAACCTTGAGAGAGTCTTTACCTTCTTTGTTTTTTTTTCACAGATGTAAGTCGAGTGAAGTTGAAGTCATCTAGGGAGATGGCTTCTTTCTTTCTCTTTGGTGTTTGTGAAGAGAACTAAGGTGGAAGAGGTGATTTCTCATATGGATTTGTTGTCATAATTGGATTTGATACTACTATATCAACAAAAGTAGTTGTTACAATAGGAGAGGTTTTTTTCAAACCAACATTAGGAATCTCCACATTTGTCACTTGTATCGACTCAGCCATATATTGCTCTAAATCAGATTAATATGTAATTTCAAAGGATGGTGAGGATAGATTGGGCAAAGACATCAGTGATCCAGAAATGTTGTCCAAACCTTGTTTGGGACTTTCAAAAGCAGACCTCGTTGAATGGGATGAATGTATAGATTGGATTGAAAGAGTAGGGGGCACGTTGATTGTAACTGCAAGAGTAACAGTAGTAGAAGGAATATTGGATACAAGTGAATATGTAGAAGGAAGAGTAGACTCAACATTGACAATGAGAGAAGAGAAAACAAGTGGTTCTTTAGGAATATTCTCATGGAGAGATACTTGCCCTTCCTGGCCTTCTTCTTCTTGTCCTTTAGCCGATAACACTTTTGTGGCTATTTTTCTTTTCTACATACTACCTTTTACCACAAATGTGATCTTGGGCTTAGCAGGCCTACTAAAACTAGGAGCATCACTCTTGTTCTTAGTCCTTAATTTAGATCTTTTCCCTACAGTATCTTGTGTTTCTTCCTTTGACCCAATAAGAAATTGTTTCAATTGAAACCGCCTTTCTAGCAACCAGACATTAATGTTAGCAAGTATCAATTCAAATCTTTCTCTAATTGAAGTTGCCTCCTTTCTAGACCACTAAATAAAAGGAAGAGGAGATCCTGCAATATTTTTCTATACATAGGTAGGATCCAAGATATCACCATCGTCTTTTGTTCCATTAGGAATATCGCCCAAGTCTAATTCCCCAATCTATTGTAATGTTAGTCTATAGTAATCAATCTTTTTTATTTTCTCTTATGTCCTGATATCAGCCCATACATCTTCAATCCAATTCACATGTGAATAAGCTTTCTTGATTAGATCCTTCATACCTTTGTAATTGAAATCAAGTCTTCTTTTGAACATTTTGAATGTTACACAATGCATTTTTGGCTCAACTACCTTGGTGTTAGGAGAGGTCTGGATGGAGTACCGGCCAATTACCTAAGGAAACTTGAAACCCAACTTGTGGTATTCTATCTTCTTGCTATGCATATAAATTATTTTCCTACACAACCCCATCAAAACAATCTTATCACTAGGGTAGTGAGGAAGCATGTAGGGATAGCCAGTGAAACAACCAACCCTCAGATATGTAAAGTTAGAAAATTGTAGATACAGACATCCATACTTATTCACAACTTCCCAAGCTTCACCTAACACTCTCTTATTTTCCAATTATGGATTAAAATCACACAAGAAAAAAGCAACAAATGCATCATTCACCCTTCGAAAATGGTGAATTTTTGGAAAGTATTTATGCACACAAATCACTTTCCTATCCCCTTCTATTGTCAAACTAGAAAAGTTCCTCATGGCTGCAACAACATACACTAAGTAACATGTCATATAGAATTTTGATGTAGTAAGCACCTTAGTCAACTAAGCATGAATAGCATCACTAATTTTTTGGCCCCAGAAGATCTGTTGCTTCTCCCTCATTATTATCTTGATGTAAAGATATATCCAATCTTCAAATGTAGATGAGGTAGGCAGACCTTGCACTATATTAAGGAGAGTGATGAGACTGTTCACCTCCTTAATGAAATCACTACGAGGGAAGTTCTTGGGCCACCTAGAAATTCTTGACTGAGGTGCACTCAACCATTTATTGTTAATTGCCTACTTTGTAGTGTCTTGGTCCTTATCATACTCTTGTTGTGCATAGTCCTTGGTGTTATCTATGTAGGACTCAATTTCAGGACATAAGAAATCCTTATGAAGGAATTTTGCATCCAACCTCATGACTATGTTGCCATTGGAATCTCTAACACTTATGTCATTCCTATTATAGTGTGAAGCCACCTAAAGAATGAATTCTATATTTTGTGTAGCTATAGGGAATGCACCTACCATATGAATGTTACTCTTAAAAATATATCTCATTCCATCACTCAATAGTTATTTCCTCATTCTATCTAGAAACTTTGACATGTCCACATGCCCAATTTTCGTATCCTTGATTTCATCAACATTTGATGAAACCACTATTGTTGGAAACACAACTTGATACTTGTATTTCATGGCTTTTCCTTTGCTAGGTGATGGATCCATCATTGGAAAGATACAAGCAACTGATTAGATAATTGCAGGAAGGCAAGCATGAAATTCTTGAAGTGCATGCACAAGAAACTGCATGACAAAGTTTAGCATATTTGCAATGTTAGGAAAAATACTTGCACATTGGAAATTGCAGTGAGGGGAAAAATCAAATCGATTGCACATGTAATAGGGTTTGAGTGTGATGGGTGCAAAAAATAGAGCGCAAGCAAACAATTAGGCAAAAGCAAAAAAAAATTCTAGAGTTAGGAAAAATTGGGCAAAAATGTGTAGCGTCGCTGGAATTTAGTGACGTTGTAGGTGAAAATGATGCTTAGCATGTATATGCGTTGAAAAACAACACCATTACAAATGAATTTTTATGTTTGAAAAGTCACTAAATTTTAGCAACATTGCATTTGGAAGATCATTTGACTTTTCCTAAGTCAGAGAAATTATCCGACTTTGCAAGTGGGTAGGTCTTTGATTTTTGCAAAGTCATAAAAAAGTTTGACATTACAAAACGAGGTGGAACTTTTCTCTAAGTGTGTTGTAAGGTTAGGGTTTTTTACCGACTCTACAAATTGTATATAAATTTCATGTGTGTGCGGTAAAAAACCCCACTCATGCAATTTTGGTTTGGAAGATTAATTTTGTACCAGAGGCGAAATTCATTGGTTGTGAAAAAGACCTAAGAGTTTTCCTTTGTATTTGTTCACACAAGATTTTTCACCGCGGTTGCAAAAAATAATAAAGTGGAAGATAATGCAAGGTCAGGGAAAAACCTTGACCCTACAACTTGGGTAAAATGTTTTATCATGTATCATTAATGAAAATTACCGATACAACATATATTTAAACTTGGATGAGATTTGGTACTTGTTTTGTCAGGGATCTATACCGATTATACATGGAAAATGAGGAGCAATTTTGAACCTTTGTTTGGTCAAGGAAAAACCCTATCCACAGTAAAGGAAAATGAGGGCTTCATGCTCATACATCCAACCATATAGGAATGAGAAAACCTTGAATCATCTAAGGTTCAATTCAAAGAACATTTTAATGATTGATCAACAAACCAAAAATAAAAGTATGCAAAACCCAAGGCGGGAAATAAAAGAAACAAACTAGGGTTTGAACAACCAAAAGGAAATGAAAACAATGTAAAGACACCATCTAAATCTAACCAAAATAAATTATTTAATAACAATAAAAATGAAAACCGGAGAAACCCTAGATTTCAAAAAGAAAGAAAACTCAAAACACATACCTGGAGAGAAACAAAAATGGAAAAAACTAGGGTTTGACATGTTGGAAAATCCGCACCAAAACCATACACAATTGAACTCACAAATCCAAATGAACTCATAGTCTCAAAAGGAACTCGCAGAGAGAGTAGGAGGACAAACATCAAAAGAAATGGGGAAAAGAATGAAACAAAATTGATTTAAAACCAATTTTAAAATCATTAAAATGACATTAAATGCAACTCGTGTGAAGTCCATAATTGCATGGGGGAAAAATTTGACGTCGATGAATTTAAAGCTTGGGAACACAAAATTGCAAGGTCACTAAAAATCAGTGACCTTGTAACCCTTTTTATTTTTTGCATCTTAACTTGCAAGGGCATTAAAATTCAACGCCCCTGCAAGTGTAAAAAAAAATCTAACTTTTAACAACTAGATTTTCACAACTTGCACCAAAGGGTGAATTTGATGAAACAAAAAGGGGAAAACACTTGGAATGAATTCTCAAGACTAGGGGACCATGCACGAGGACTAATGGAATTCACCTCATTTTACGTGCTTAGAGTTCATGAGCTATGAAACAAACAAGTTTCATAGGGGTTATCCTACGAATTGAGCGCAACTAAATTTGAGGATAACAATTGGCTCTAGATGGGGAGCTTCCTTCAATCATCCTTTGAAACGATGGAAGGGAGAATAATTCGAGCCTTTAAGTGCCTTCATCCATCCATTGGGTGTAGAGTTCGGTGACAAAACAAAAAGACTCATAAATAAAATGACGCAAAAACTATACAAGTATTTACAAAATTCATCTATCGCCTCATTAAGTGAAGTGCTTTAGATGTTTTCTGCTATGTGGTAGTGAAAATAGAGTTCCATCTTAGTATGTGAGCAAGAAATTTATTTCACCACAAAGCTAGTGAATCTTGAAAGGACCTCTGCATAGTGAGTCAAACTTCCTGTGCATACCTTTGGGTTCCCTTCTCTTGTCCCACAAGAGAACTAGATCTCCAACTTGGAAATATCAAGACTTTGCTTTATTTTCAAACTTCTTCACTTGATCTTAGTGTTCTACAATATGTTTCACCACTTGGACATGCTTCTCCTCTAACTCAGTAAGGTACATGATACGCTTGTCTACAGAATTTTCAAATGTCTCGTCTTCTATGGCCTTAGCCAATTTTAGTGCAGGTAATTCCAAGGTGATTGGAATCTTTGCATACAACCCATACAACAATTGGAATGGTGGCATGCCTATTTCCCATTTGGGGGTAATCCTATTAGCCCACAAAGCATCATACAATTCCTTGTGCCATGATCTCTAGTTCTCGTCAACTAACTTTTGAATGATAGTGACCAAGTTCTTATTGTTGGATTTCGTCTGACTGTTACCTTGAGGGTAATAATCTAATGAATGTGATAATGTGATTCCATGCTCAGAACTCTATGATCTCATTTAACAAGAATGCAATAGTATTGTTTGCTACAATTTTATTCGAAACATCTAGCCAGGAAATGATATTTTCTTTCAAGAACCTGCAGACTACCTCTAAAGTAGCATGTTTCACAAGGAGAACCTCCACCCACTTGGTGAAGTAATCGGTGGTTGTAAGAACATAAACATGTCCTACACTCAAAGTTGGATTGACAGCATTGATGAAGTCAATACCCCATTAGTGAAAGGGCTCCTCAATGACAATTGGCTTGAGAGGAAGAGAAGCCAACTTAGGCTTCCTTGCAAACTGTTGACAAAGTTCACATTTATGCACCCAATTGTACGCATCCTAAAACAATGTAGGCTAGTAATACTTACCTTGCAATATTTTATGAGTTGTCACCATTGTAGACAAACATTTGTAGCATGCCAAGTTATGGAAAGACTAACAACTTTCTTTATTGAGATTTATCAATGCATCATAGAAAAGTATCATCAAAAGCCCTCTTGTACAAACCATCAACCCATAAGAAAAAAAAATCACCTTTGAGATTTACCATTCTTTTCTCCTTATATGTCATATGTTCTAAAATTCTCCATATGTTAGGTTGTAAGCAATTTTGGAATACCACTCATCAGTTGTACTAATGAATAGAACAATAGGAACATATTTGGTGCTTACCTTCATAATGGAAACTTCATCAGGTGTGTTGTTAGCAATGAGCCGACACAAACCTTTCCCATGCACCAATTTGGTGGGCTTTATCTCCATATCATACTCTTGAATTTGGAAATCTAGTTATCTCGTTTTGTACCAAATTCCTACTGTGTCAAGATTGACTTGACTATAGAATTTGGCACTAGTGCAATGACACGGGAGTTAAGTATGTAGAATCAAAAATTATTCACTGCCTTAACCACAGTGAATGCATGTTTTTACATTTGGGAGTACTTCAACTCATGAGCCTTTAATGGAAAACCCATGAATGTAATAGGGGAATCAAACCCCTCAATATTTTGTTGCATCAAAATTGTTCAAATCGTAAGCTCAAAAGCATAACTATACATAATAAACTCTTTAGTGTAGTTTAGGTAGACTAACACTAGTGCATGTGCAATAGCTTCTTTGATATCGTTGAATGCAACTTTACCTTCTATAGACCAATGAAAAGTGGAATTTCCCTTCATCATATTAACTATATGATGTGTCTTTTCTGTGAAGTCAGGAACAAACCTTCGCAAGAAATTCACCTTTCTAAAGAAAGAATGAACTGCTTTCTTACTTATAGGCAGAGTAAGAGCTTGAATTGCTTTCACTTGTTCAAGATCAATATTTATACCCTCCTTGAACATGATGTGACTAAGAAGTTTGCCTTCTATAACCCCAAAAATTGACTTCTTGGGATTAACAGATATTCCATGTTGTTGGCACCTCTCTAAGACTTGTTGTAAGTGATTAAAATGCTCTTGACGTTTCTTGGAGAAGATTGTCAAGTCATCAAATAAACAACAATAAACTTACCCATGACATCACAGAAAGCTAAGTCCATTGCACATTGAAATGTGGCACCAGCGTTGATGAGACCAAAAGGTATTCTAAGGTAGGAAAAATTACCCCATGGAATTGTGAAGGCAGTCTTATGTTGATCTTCTGCGCTGACCTCCACTTGATTGTACCCCAAAAATCCAATTACCATTTTCAATACTTGATCCATTACCAAAAAGAGGTAATTGTCCTTCAACGATGACTCATTCAAATTTCTAAAATCCACACATATGCAAATTTCCCCATTCTCCTTATGAACTAGAATGATATTCGCTATCCACGTTGAATGGTGAATAGGAAATGTGATCCTCACGTTGAGCATCTTTTGTATTTATGAAAGAATGGTACCAAAAATCTTGGGATTAAACTACCTCTACTTTTTTTTGTGAGGTAAAGATCCCACCTTTAGTGGAATCTCATGTTGTACCTCCTTTGGTCAGAAAGACTTCAAGTCTTCATAAGAGTAGGCAAGTACATCAATGTATTGCCACACTAATTCAACAAATTTTTCTTTCTCTTATGGAGTACAACACTTACTGATATTCACCATCTTAGGAATTTCTTCGATCCCCAAGTTGATTTTCTCAACTTCATTTGATAAATCAAAACCAGATTGTTGTTGCTTTTTAACATAACGGTCATGTTTGTCAAAAAGTCTTTCAAGAGAAACTAACCCTTTGGGAATCTTGTTCCCTTTGAGCTACAATACTTCTTCACCAGTATCAGGATCAACCTTTGAAATTGACTCTCGAGGTGGAGAATCACTACCTTCAAAGTACAACTCATTGAAATTTTTGGCCTTCTCAAGAAATGCTACGATCTGGTGATCATCATTGAAATTTTTCTAATTATCTGAATTTTCTGGAACAGTGGGCCGAAACACTAACTCAATAGTGCAGGTAGAACCAAGGAAATTCTTATGTGGAATCAGGAGCGTAGATGACATTGCTGATGTATTAGCTTTTTCGTTGTACTCTCTTGGGACCATAGAAATATTAAAAGCTTCAAACTCTTTTATACCATCCCAAACTAAGTTATGATAATGCCTTAATCGTTCACTCTTGGTTTGATACAAGTTTCTCACTTGAAAAATGACTAATTCAGCATCACTTTGAACATGTAGATTTCTTATCGCTTTTCTACGTACAACTTCCATACCTAACAACAATGCTTTGTACTCTATAGTATTGTTAGCATTGTCAAACTATAGCTTAAAAGAAAAAGGAAACAATTTCCCTTGTGGAGAAATGAAAACAATTCTCGCTCTTGACCCTGATGAAGAACAACTATCATCAAAGTCAATTGTCCAAATGTTATTTGGATCTCCAAGACTTGCAGTCTCAAAATCTAAAACTTCTTCATCAAATGTAGTTTCACCATCTATAAAAGACAAATCATCTGAAGATGATTCTTTCTCTGAAATGGATGAGCCATCAGTTTTTTACTCATTTTTTGTTTTTTTACTTTAATATTTAGCATCTTCATCTATTTGTAAAATGTATGTTCCCATACTTGAAGACTCAAATAGGATTTGAGATCTTGGATCATCTAACTTGGTCATAGAAAATTTAGATTCTCTTTCAAGAAGCAGCTTTTGCATAACACCCTTGATGGGTATTTGAGCTTTAGAAATATCCATATTCAACTCACCTCCTACATCTTTGCAGAAGTTTCATCTTAGCAAAATTCCATAGGATGTAGGAACGTCATCCACCAAGACAATCATCTTGATTTTCTTATCTAGGAATGTGGAAAATACAAATTATGCATCCTTGATTTTCCCAATCAAAGGAACTTGTTTATTCTCCATTAGAAAGCAACGGCCAAAATTCTTTTTAAGATTGAGACCCAAGGCGGTAGCCACCTTAGTCTACATGACATTGTCAGAAGCTGATGCAGGAGCATCCAATGATGTAGGGCAATCTTGCATCACCCAAAAAAATATCTATATTTTTCTTTAATTTTTTTGAGTCCAATGATGTAGGGAAATCTTGCATCACCAAAAAAATCGGTCGCGAAAGAATCACCTCAATACCCTGCACGATTTGGGAGAAATTAAAGTTTTTGTCCTGGGAAATTTCTCCAATGCAACTTCAAATTCAAATATAAAACTTTAGAGGCCTCGAAATAGCTCAAAAAGTGGTTGAACTAACCTACGATGGATTTATGCATTTTAGAGCTTGTTGAGAGCTTTCCAATGATATGCAATAATAGAAAATCGAACACCCAGATCAAAAGTTATGGCCCCGCAAAGTTGGTCCTCTAAAAAGTGAATTTTATAAAAAATTATTCCAGACTAGAAATCAATCAGCAGGACTTTTGGCACCAAAACAAAAAGGGAAATTTGAACTTTCTAGAACATTCTAGGAAAGCTATTAAGGAAAATAAAAAGGGTTAAGTGGGGGTTGTAGGAGGTGGCCCTGATAGTGCAGATTGTGGCTCCAAATAGTAGATTTTTCTTTTCAAAGTTGATTTTGTTGTAATGAATCAAGCCCATGAGGTTGTAGCATGTAAGCTTTGAATCTGTAATTTCATTTTTTGAAAATAATTGAAAGTGAGTCACTTTTTTGTCTCGCATCTTCTGTGTTGGTATCTATTGTTGTGATTTCTATGGGTTTTGGGTGGTGTGGCCCTCATCAAGTAGTATCAGAGCAAGAGTTCTTGAGCCTATAACAGAACATCAAATGTGAGGTAGTTGCAACAAGACCTATAAGTGTGGGTTGAGTTCAAGATGCCTCCAAGACTTTCCCAATATGGCAAAGGTAGAGGTCGAGGTGGTACAGGAAGAGATCCACCTAGAGATGAAATCAGAACCCTTAGAAGGAAATTAGAAACCTTGCAACAAGAGGTTCGAAGAAGAGATGTGCAATGAGACAGAGATGACAGTGAAGATGAAACAGAAGAGGAAATGGAAGAGAAAGAGTAGGATCTAATGGATCTTGGAGAAGGAAGATTGTTGTGAGTGATCTCAAGCATTGGGAAGTGTAACGCTGAAAATGAAACAAGCTTTTGCACAATAGACAACAAAGAATCAAGATTAGAAGCACACATGCATACAGTACTAAAATCTAAAATGCAAATTTCAATCGTTAAGCAACAAAGAACATGGGAAAGTAAAAACGTAATTAAAACTGAAACAATTTCACCAATTCCAAACGTATTTCCATGATTCATCTCGATTGCCCTTCTCCATTTTGCTTGTGTAGTATAATTGCCCTCAGATTTTCAAGTAAATTCGTGCAAGTATAGCCTAAGATAGTGATTAGCAAAATATCGAAGATTCAAGACAAAAGTGCTCTCAAAAGTTATCAAATTCGCGAGAGAGATTGGAATGAAGAATGACAAATCAATTTATAGAAAATTGATTATTCGAACGACAGGTCAAGATTGAAAGATTAACAGACGGTTGAGATTGAGAGATTAGTCATGCATTCAGATAACTGATAGAATTAAAGATTAAATGAATGATTTAATCTTCAATTCGGATTCGAAAACATTAGAAATATCTTTGCATGACAAAGATAAAGATTGATTATAACGACTCTATGTTCGAACGCACGCACAACATTTAATTAATTAAATAAGAATATTTAATTAATCTGCATGTACACGCAAATGAGTTAGAACTGGAGGATTGCATGATCTGAAGAAGAGATTACTCGAAGACGCCACTCAGACATCGAATCAATAGTTAATTGAACGATTAAAATAGATGTCGAGTTGAGTAAAAGTGAATACTTAGATAACTCACATAATTATCTAAAATATAGAGGAATGTGTTAAAATAGAATTAATGAATTAAATAATTCATTTAATTCAAGACTCGATATTTAAAGAATAATTAAATAAATAAGACTTATTTAATTAAATGACGAAGGATTTAAATGAATAATTAAATAAATTATGAATTTATTTAATTATAGTTCAAATATGATAAAGAGTAAATTAAATAATGATTTATTTAATTTAACAAGAAGAAGGTTAATTAGTAACATAATTAAATAACAAGCGTTTATTTAATTAATTAGATAGAATAAAGAGAAGTGAATTAATTAAATAATTAATATTATTTAATTAATAGAAGAATTAATGTTAAGGTGAATTAATTAAATAATTAAGATTATTTAATCAATAGAAGAATTAATGTTAAGATGAATTAATTAAATAATTGACATTATTTAATCAATAACCATGAAGAATACGAAATATGAAGAATGTGGAAGTCGCAGGCCTAAACCAGATTTCAGTGTCTACATTTGTCCCTCTTTGATACAATGTCGTTTAGGCGTTGTGTCAAAGAAAATCGATGGAAATATGCCCCAGTCAAGCTCCGGAAGATATGCCCCCTCGGGAAAATTGACAAATTTTGGAAATGTGCAGGAAAATTTGGAAATGCGCCTGATTGGTGCAATAGATAGGCAGAAACGCAATGCAGTTGACGGAATTAGGTTCGGAAATGGGAGGGACGGGTACGGGATGATAGAAAATGGAAGTTTACACGGCCAGTAGGAAGAAAATGCCACCTAAGCCCTAGGTATATATTGGAATTGGGGTGAAAAACTATTCATTTGCACCCACCCAGCTTAGAGATTTCAAAATTTGCTCTGACTTTCAGCGAGGATGTCTCCAGTTCCAGCCACCCATCATCGTGCCTACAGGATCAGGATGTTCCAGAGACCAACCGGCGCGGACCCCTCGGTATGGACCTAAAACTTGTCTTTTGAAAATTTTTAATTTGCGCGCATTTTAAGGTATTTATTACATTTTTAGTTGTGCATCGCATTTTAATTTGCACCGCATCTAATGCGCGAACGACGCATCTGCTTGCGAAAAGCCACATTTGCATTTTAACGCCGACCGGTTAAGCTTGGATTAGAAAATAACCGCATGTGTTTATTTTGTTACGCATTTGATATTTGTGATGCGCATTTGAAATTTTGCAATGCATGTGTTTATTTTGATACGCAAATGTTTATGTCGAAACGCATTTGAAATTTTGCAACACATTTGCATGTTTAGCGACGCATTAGAATATTTAGACACGCAATTGTCATTTTGCACCACAAATGTCATTTTTAATACGCATGTGATGATTAATAACCGCATTTGATTAATAATGACGCATATGTAATTTGTGAACCGCATTTGTATAAAAGCGACGCATGTGTTAAAAAAATGACGCATTTGCATTTTATGTTAAAACATTCATTTTTCACTAGGGTAGATGATTCAGGCTGACATGAGGCATGTTGTTGCAGGTTGTACTTGACACTATTTACACACGTGAGTCGAGACCCACAACGTTTCGATTTAGAGATAGCCTACGGCCGGCCAAGCAACGGACTCTATGGCATTTGGGTTTGTTACACGTGACCGATATGCCCCAGATTAGGGCAAATCGGGGTTTACTGACAGCACTTTGCGAGCGGTGGCACTCGGAGACGTCTTCCTTCCACCTTCTGACTGGAGAGGCCACGGTGACTTTGGAGGATGTGTATAGGATTCTGAGACTACTGATTAGAGGGACCCAGGTGGTCTATGATACCCAGAGGGGTATAGCTGAGATGTGTAGGTATTACCCCCATGCCGACGTTAGACAGCTAGGGGTGGATGATTATGAGATTAGATGGCGGGTATTGGCCCAGAGATATAGACAGTTAGACTGTCTAGTAGCGACACTGATAGGTGGTATTATACTGCCTGATCGCCGAGGTCATGGATTCCCTATAGGATGGGGAGAGATGTTAGTGGGCATGGTTGAGCGCCGAGTCGTATATTCTTGGGGTTCGTGTGTGCTGGGGATGCTATACTTCCATCTTCATAACATTGCCTATAGAGAGGCGCAGTCGATGAGCTGCGGTACCACACTGCTGATGGTATGGGCGTGGGAGCACATCGCTATATTTAGACCACCGATTATAGTTGATGTACCTCATGGAGTGCCATATGCATTCGTTATGCGGGGGCCACTACTCAGCACCATATTGGGGACACTGGTTATTTCAGACATGCGATAGATCTAATGCAGGAGTTCACATGGAGACCATACCTGGGCTGTGAGGTATGGTCAGATGAGGACGAGCACTTGCCATATCGCAGACAGACACAGTATCTAGTGGGACGGACAATCTCCCACATGCATATTATAGAGCGGCAGTTGCCGGATCGGGTACTGAGACAGTACATAGAGGTACAGGATGTGCCTCGAGGGAGAGCAGAGTTTGCACGGTCATCGCGAGAGGTCTTGCTATGAGGGCCAGAGATTCCAGTCGCCACTGCAGAGGCATACATTGATGGATTACAAGTGCAGCCATGGGGATGGAGGGGTGGATCAGCAGATCCAGGGATGACCCCAGCTTATGATCAGTGGTGGGCATTACACAGGTTGATTCTCTTGATAGATCCAGGGCAGCCAGCACCGGTAGAGCGGTGTGTTAGAGGTCCCAGAGGCAGACGCGGCAGAGGAGGTGGTCGAGGAGGGAGAGGAGGCCGAGGTGATGGTGGGGATGATGGCAGAGGTGGCCGACGCGGAGGTAGGAGAGGGAGGCGTGGTCGACGGGGACGAGGAGCAGCCTTGTCACCGATCTGAGAGGAGAGAGGAGGAGAGGAGGATGTGGCCATGCTAGATGTGGCCAGAGGTGGTGAGGAGGAGCAGCCAGCTGAGGCAGTCATCCCAGACATCCCTGACATTCTAGTAGAGGCAGAGGCAGGTGTCGAGGAGGTAGTTGCAGAGGAGGTCGTTGGAGAGGAGGCAGTGGGAGAGGAGGCAGAGATTGATGCCCTTGGATTGCTAGGCGCCTACCAGGAGGATGATGAGGGAGAGGATGATCACGAGAGAGAGATCAGGGATCAGATCCTGGAGGAGTTGGATGAGGAGGAGGATGGGAGAGACAGGGTCCATCAGGATGATACAGAGGCAGAGGTGCCTGACACTGATATATTACGAGCCCAAGTTGCCTCTTTGGAGGAGCAGATGAGGGTATTGATGGTTGAGAGATGCCTATAGGGTGGAGAGAGACAGAGCCTTGATGGAGAGAGATCAGGTTGTAGCCCGACGGCAGGAGACTAAGCAGAGATTCACAGAGCTCAGGACATTATGTACAGGACCGTCAGCAGCATTTTCCAGAGAGTTGGTCAGAGCCGGTGAGAGGGAGAGATACTACCGAGACTTGTATGAGGCAGAGGTTCCCTTAGAGAGACGGGCTCCCAGCTTTTCAGCAGCACAGAGTAGTAGGTCTCAGACCAGGACCCACACACGAACAATGAGCACAGAGGGAGTGGATCAGCCATGTAGAGCAGGGCCATATGACAAACCTCCCACAGCTCCGAGATCAGCAGGTTCCCAGCATCAGTCTCCTACACACTCCCGACATGATGGCAGTGGTAGTTCAGGATAGAGATACAGTTTCGAGGTCCATTTGAGACATTGTATTTTGATCCGATAGCCTGCGGGCTTCCATGTATTTATGATACATTATGACATTGTGATGTGACACATATGAGCGATATATATATGATTTTGGCGGCGATTCTTATGATATGCATTGTCTATATATGGATTATGCAGTTATTTATTTATACATGTGATGTTTATATGATATGCCTATGTGATGGATGGTTGTATGTACTTTATGTTGTTTATGCAACTAATGCGATAAATTTGATTCTATGTGACATATGATTCTATATGATTATGAGAGGCAATGTGATGTTATATGTATAATGACATGTGATGCTATACAAATGTGATGTATGTATTTATAGTTTATTGCTTATGATATGTAGTGTTAAATGATGATTATTGTCTATTATGCCATGATGATCTAAATGTGAAATATGCCTATATGCATGTATGTTTCTAACATGTATGTTGATGCAGGATGATGTATACCATTTTGTGTCATAGGACTCAATCATAATGCAAGAAAGATGAATTGTTAGTGCGGAATGGAAGATCGACAAAGAATGAAAAGACAGAAGATAAATGTTAGTGTTAGGAATCTTCAATATTTTACCATATCACAAAAGGTATTGCACTTTATCATCATTGGGCGGGACTAACACAAATGGAGACAAACACCAGGATATGACATAAATCAAGGTGTGCAAGGTCATCCACTTGCTAATAATAGACAGTCGCAGACAAGGATTGTCATTAACTCATACTAAAGGCACAAGTTGCCCTAGTCTTTTTGTTAGGACAAACCACAGACATCAAACAAAAGAAAAAGACGGGTCATGAGACGTCATCGCTCCTCTAAATCCTTCATGGGACATCCTTGAGGAAACTAGTAACATGACTCAAAATCAAATTTAAAAGACAGTGGACAGACAATAGTCAAAGAAAATGGAATTCTGATACATCGTTTCTCCTCTAAATCCTTCATGGGATATCCTTGAGAAAGCTAGTAACATGAATCCCAGTCATCAATTCAAGATAAATGATAAGATAAATAAGCCATAAAGTCAATAAGCCAGTTAAATATTTGCCAAAAACATGATTTGTTTGTTTGATTTGTTGATTGGTAGAGCCTGATTTCAGGAGATACACATACCGGATAAGACTGTGAGTCTGGTTTCGATGTTATGACTATCTGTATAAGGCATGACAAAGCCTGGTTCCAGAAAGACATGTATCGTATAAGACGATGAGTCAGATGTCATTGATGTGATAACCTGTGTAAGGCTATGTTTGATTGTTTTGACCTTGTCGATTACGCAAGAAGGACGCATCCTGAATAAGACATAGGTTGATTGTTTTGATAACGTCTGTTTCCAAGAAGGACACATCCTGTAGTAGACTGTATGATTCGTTTTGATTGTTTTGTTTGGCAAGTTGTTTGATTTGACTTAGAGACATTGCTGACTTGTTCACCAGATTGATGCATGACTTGAGACGATGCGTGGACAAATAGTTGTGTATACGACAAACCCTAAAGGACTTACCTAGTGCGGCCTCGAGGGCTCATCGTGTGATGGCCTTGCCTACGTTGTACATGCAGAGACCTCGTAGTTCGACTTGACTTGATTGACAAGACTGACTACAAATAGAAGACGTGTGTGAAAGTGAATGTGACGAACCCTAATGGACTGGCCTAGTGTGGCCTCAGGGGCTCATCGATTGATGGCCTTGCCTACGTTGTACACGCAGAGACCTCGTAGTTCGACACTACCAATGACCTTGTCATATAGACATATGGATTGACGCATGACTTTATACAAACAAACCTAAACGGACTGACCTAATGCCTCGGGGGCACATCGGCAGATGGCCTTGCCTACGTCCAGTCGCAGAGGCAACGTAGTTCGACAAACGACAAAGACTGACAAACGCGACTGACTCTGACTCTGTTTTTGGATTTTTGAAATGTTGTGATTTTTTTGTCTTTTTGAAGTTTTCTGATGTTTTTGTGTTTTCTCAGGTCATTTTGCGATGTTCGTGGATTTTCCTATGGTTTGACGTCTTCAACACAACCAATGTAAGAACCAATATGACACATGTCAAATGTTTGCCCCCAGTCGAGTATAAGACCAACTGACTATGAATAGGGTAAAACGAGGGATATGAAATGCTCTCGATGTCAATCGTTCCAAGTTATGGGAAAGACTACCACTTATTAGGAATGATATATACAAGTGATGGACACAAAAGGTAAGGGATATGTACAGTATAGTGGACTATGTACATGGATGTGGGCTATATACACAGATAGGGACTATATACAGATAAGTGGGCTATGTACATGGTAGAGACTATGTACAGGGAAGGGATTATATACAATGTTAAGGACTATGTTCAAATAAGTGGTGTATGTACAAGATAGATTAGAATAATAGTAGACAAAGGAGCAGAGTTGAGTACACATAGCGCCTGTTTGCCAGGTTTTCACCATGGTACCTATCCAAAGCGCCACCGAAGTGGTTTTTACCATTGGACGATTGATTTGTCTTTACTATTTTCCATATTAACTAATTTTTTTGGTGTTACCAAGATGCCTGTTTGCCAGGTTTTCACCTTGATAACGATTTTTTTGATTTTCTAATTTTTTTATTTTTTATTTTTGCTAAATAAGACAAAGGCTCCCAGAAGCTATGCGTAGAACTTCTTCAGATGCATACTATTGACTGGTGAGGACAATGGTTCACCTTTAGGAGTAGAGAGTTGGTACGCTCCTGATCCAAAAGCTTCTGTAACAACATAAGGTCCCAACCAATTAGGTTCAAACTTTCCTGGTTTGTCTCTTTCTGCTTGATTCTTTGGGTTCTCCATTAAAACCAAGTCACCAATGTCAAAAATTTTGTTTAAGACCCTCCTGTTATAGCTACGGCGAAGGCGATTCTGATATGCTTGGAGATGGTCCAGTGCCTTTTGTCTTCGCTCATCCATGAATTCTAGTTCATGGAGTCTCGACACTCGATACTCTTCATCATCAATGTGGCCTTTCAGGGATACCCTAAGGGAAGGAATCTCGACCTCAATAGGCAAAATGGCTTCAGATCCAAAGACAAGTGAGTATGGGGTAGCACCAGTGGGAGTACGGATACTTGTACGATAAGCCCATAAGGCAGGGTTAAGCTGTAAATGCCAGTCACGACCAGCATCATTGACAGTCTTCTTGAGGATTCTAATGATGGTCTTGTTAGACGCCTCCACTTGGCCATTACCTTGTGGGTAGTATGGAGTAGAGAAGTGATGTTGAATATGAAATTGATCACACAAGTGACGGACTTCTTGGTTCTTAAATGGACGGCCATTATCAGTGATTATGGACTGAGGGACACCATACCGACAAATGATATAGTTCAAGATGAATCTAGAAATCTGTGTGCCAGTAATGTATGTCATAGGAATGGCTTCAATCCACTTCGTAAAGTACTCAGTGGCAGTGATAATGAACTTGTGTCCATTTGATGATGTAGGGTGGATTTTACCTATGAGGTCGAGTCCCCATTGGGCAAAGGGCCATGGTGACGTGATAGGACGGAGCTCCTGTGCTGGGGCATGTATCAAATCTCCATGAACTTGGCATTGGCGACATTTTGTTACAAAGACATATGAGTCTTTTTCCATAGTAGGCCAATAGTAACCCAGTCTCATAATCTTTTTAGCTAAGGTAGGACCGCTAGAATGGGAACCACATATACCCTCATGCACCCCACTTAAGGTTGCTTGTGCTTCAGTAGAATCAAGACATCTCAACAGGGTATTATCTAAGGCACGTCTATATAAGGTGTCTCCGACGATGGTGTATTTGGCTGACTTGCGAAGGAATTTCCTACGTTGGTTATTGGATAGGCCAATGGGGATGACTTTGGCATGAAGGTACTCATAGATTTCTTTGTACCATGGGGAATCAGGACCAACAATGTCACACACCATTTCAGAATCCGGGATATCGTAGGCGGGGACCAAAAGCTGTTCGACCAAGAACTCAAACTTAGGCACGTTGTTAGGAATGTCAAGGAGTGAGGCAATTGTAGCCATAGTGTCTGCTGCTTTGTTTAAAACACGAGGTATCTGATGAAACTTGACTTTGTCAAAGTACTCTTTAAAACTATCAGCCATGCGCTTGTACGGAGCAAGCTTCTCATCCTTAGTCTCATAATCATCATTTACCTGTCTTATTACTAGTTGAGAATCACCATATACCTGTAAGTTCTTGATTTTCCACTTGACTACCATGCGTAAACCTGTCACTAAAGCTTCATATTCCGCCATGTTGTTAGTGCATGGAAATGCAATCCTGAATGATTTAGGGATGGAATCACCCTGTGGTGTGATAAACAATATCCCAGCCCCTGAACCATGATTTGTATGTGAGCCATCAAAGTACAGTTTCCATGTTATGTTTGTGTCAAAAGTGAATATGAACTCATCAGGAAAGTCTACCACTAATGGGTGATCTTCCTGTATGGGTGCGTCAGCTAACTGATCAGCAATGACCTGTCCTTTAATAGCCTTTCTTTCTACATACTGGATATCATACTCACTAAGTATCATAACCCACTTAGCCAGACATCTTGTTAATGCCGCCTTACTAAGAAGATATTTCAGAGGATCTATTTTAGCAATCAACATTGTTTGATGGTTTAGCATGTAGTGCCTCAGTTTTTGGGTAGCAAATACTACTGCAAGACAAGCACGTTCAATATTACTATAGTTGAGTTCATAACCAACCAAATTCCGGCTGATGTAATAGACTGCTCGTTCATGACCTTCATCATCATTCTATGCAAGCAAGGCTCCGAGTGATGAATGGGTTGTTGTGATATAAAGAATCAGTGGTCTTCCTTCAATAGGTGTCATTAAGACAGGTGGTGTAAGTAAATATTCCTTAATCAATTGAAAAGCCTCTTCACACTTAGCTGTCCATGCAAATGGTACTCCTTTCCGAAGAAGATGTTGAAAAGGATGTGTCTTGTCTGCTAGCTGCACTATAAACCTTCTAATAGATTGCAACCTTCCCTGTAATGTCCTTAGTTGACTGAGATTGTTGGGTGGTGGCATGTCCATGATTGCTTTCACCTTAGCCGGATCCACTTCAATACCTCGTCTTGAAATGATATAACCTAACAGCTTTCCTGACTTGACTCCAAACACACATTTCTTTGGGTTGAGTCTCACATTATACTTCTCCAGCCTCTGAAATACCTTGTATAAAACCTGTAAATGTTCTGCCCTTGTCTTGGATTTTACAATAAGGTCATCGACATAATCCTCCATACAAGTGTGTACTAGATCATGAAAGATAGTAGTCATGGCACGTTGATAGGTTGCTCCTGCATTTTTGAGTCCGAAGGGCATAACATTCCAGCAATACGTTCCCCAAGGACAAGTAAAAGTCATTTTATGTTGATCTTCAGTTGCAATTTTTATCTGGTTATATCCTGAGAATCCATCCATAAGGGACAACATCTCATATCCTGCTGTCATGTCAACTATCATGTCTATGTTAGGCAAAGGGAAGTCATCCTTAGGACAAGCCTTGTTGATATCTCTAAAATCAGTGCAGATGCAGATGCCCCCAGCTGGTTTGGTGACTGGTACAAGATTGGAAATCCAGTCTGCATAGTCAATAGACCTGATGAAACCAACTTCTAACAATTTCTTAAGTTCTTCCTTGACTAATAAAGCAATCTGTGGATGCATTTTTCTCAACTTCTGTTTCACTGGTTTGGCACCTGGTTGTAAAGGTAAATGGTGTAGAACAAGTTCAGGATCTAACCCTAGCATGTCCGCATACGACTAAGAAAAATTTATCTGTCTCTGTGCAAAGAAGTCGTGGAACTCATGCTTTTCTTCTATTGTCAATGATGCTGCAAAATAAACCAGTCATGGATTCTCTTTTGTGCCTATGTTGACCTCTACAGTTTCTTCCACGAGCATAGGTGACTTTTCCTGTGTAATGGGAAGAATGTTCAAACCTCCATCCTTAGGCGCCTCAGAGAGGTTTTCACCTTCGGATGCGTCCTTTCTTTTTACTTTTTCATTGTCTAGAGGTGCCTTTCAGTTTTCGCCTAAAGACTCATCATTTTTATCTTGTTTATTCTTTTTCTCATTTTTGCGACTGGAGGGTTGAACAGATTCCCCAAAATATGCTTTATTGTCCAAGTCAATGGTAAAACTAGCTTTATGATCTCCGTTAGGTATGCCTTCACGTAATCCCAGGAACTCAGCAATCGCTTCGTCATTCTCAAAAGTATCTAAAACGGGTGTATCTTGTTGATCCCAATCAATGAGTTGGGGATAAACTAAGGGCATGTCATCGTCAGAGTTATCGAAATCTAATGGGGTCAAGGTAAGGATTGAATTATTCATGTGATCACAGAAGTCTTGTACCAAGTCCTTTTTGCTCTTGGGTTTGGGTCTAGGTGGATAAATAGGTGGGCCTAATGCCAAGGTTTGACAATCAGAAAGAGGTGGCTCAGGTTGCCAAGAGGTAGGATCAAGTGATTCCCAATAGTAATGTTTAAACCACTCCTCTTTTGTCATTTTCTTTGGTGGACAGGAATTTAAGGGGTTTGGTGAGGAACTTAACAGCAAGTCAAGTTCTCCAAATAACTTGTCAAGGTCCATGGAAGAAGTAGAGGATAAGGAATCCCACTCATAATCATTAGAGTCAGGAGAGTTACAATGATTTTGGTCTATTGGTTCGTGAGATGTCTTAATGTCTTCTAAAGCACGTACTTCCTCAAGTAAGGGTAATGGAGTACTAGGAACACCAATCTGAATCGGTTGAAACCCTAGCCCTACTCCTTTTGGCCACTGAGAAACAAATATTGGTTCAATTCTGCCATCTTGGTTTAAGCCTAAACCACTTTGTCCATCATATCCTTTGCTTTGCATGATTTTGAAACCTTTTCCATATAGTCTTGTAGGAATATGAGCAAGTAAAAGGGGTTCTTGATTGTCTTCCTTATACAGCCAGGAAGTAACATCTTCTGTATCTACAACCTCTTTGCTTAATTCACCCCATTTAGTGAAGGTTGTTGTGGGGGGAACATGTATAGTAATCATAGACTATTCCCTACCTGTTGTAGGCAAACCATATGACTTAGGAGGAACCAAGTGGCTAACACAATAGGAAGTCTTCATATAATACTCTCCACAACCCTTGTCTTGGATCTCAACCCTAGGAGTAGTGGGAAGTGAAGGTGCAACAGATTTTCGAGTGAGTGTAGACGGGTCAACATAAGAAGATGGATTAGACGATGAGGCCTCTTGGTAACTGGCACTTGGCATTGAGGGATCTCCTTTAGGTTAGTGCAATACTGGAAAGGATCGGGATCACCATCGATAGTTATTTCGGTGCCATTGTAAGGAAATTTAAGGCACTGATGATATGTGGAAGGAACTACCTTCATGGCATGAATCCATGGTCTACCTAGCAAAAGGTTATATGGGAGGGTGAGATCCAAGACCTAGAACTTTGTCTCCATTACCGCAGGACCAATTCTGATAGGAAGTGTTACCACCCCCTTTGATTTTCTTTCTTCATCATCATAAGCCTTAATGATAATACTCTTGGTGGTATCTACGCATGCTTCTGAAATACCTAATTCCTTAATTAGTTTTAAAGTGCATAGATTTAACCCTGCTCCTCCGTCTACCAAAACTCGTCTAACTTTGGTGTCATCAACAAGGACTTCTAGATGTAAAGGGTCATTGTGGTTCGTCTTGTCTATGGCATAGTCTTGTTCAGAAAATGTGGCATGATGATTATTGGTCAAGTAGCCCACCATTTCCTGGAAACGATTGACCTCAAGATCATTAGGGACCGTGGTATTCTGTAAAGCCTTATCGAGGATAGACCAATGCTCGGGGGAGATACGCAACAATTCCAAGATTGAAATTTGGGCTGGGGTCTTCCCCAACTGGTCAAGTAGGTTATATTGTAACTTGGAAGGTTGTGATGTTTGCTGCGATGGAGGGCCTTGGATAACAAACTTAGTACGACGAGTATTGACCGCACATTCTGGATTAGCATTGATAGTAATGGTATTGATGTTGTCATCGGCGGGGCGAAGGCAATGAATGATTTTGCCACTATCATAGTCATGTTTTATATTCGCATAATTGGCTGACATATTGGTCTTAGTACTCGAACTGGGGACAGTTCCTTTCCCATGGTCATGTAGTGGGTCTGAAAAGACTTGATGATCAGTGTTCGATGTCTTTTGTTTTTGTCCACTAACTTCAATGATTCTCTTGTCAACAAGATCCTGTATGATGTTCTTCAGTTGTCGACAGTTTTGTAGGTTATGCCCCTTTGTCCTATGATAATCACAGAAGGCATTGTCATCCCACCAAGTTGGTTTAAACTGTCCTGGATCGTATTGTCTTGGTTCCTGCAGTTGTATGAGGTTGTGTTGTAACAGTTGTTTGAACACCGACTCAATGGGTTCCCCTAAGGGAGTGAACTCACGTTTCTGGAATCTCCTTGGTGGTGGACGTTGAGTGTTTTGGACCACGTTGGGAGGTTGATTGACAGCATTAAGCGTGTTGGAAAAGTTATGAGGCCCTTTTAATGTGAGGAGGGGTCCTGCTTGTAATGTTTTAGCATCAACCACCCCATCATTGGTGACATTTTTGTTGCGAGACCAGAATCTGTTTCTGTCGGTGGGAGTGTTTTGTACGACCGTGTTTCGATTGGGTGTTGTCATCTTGAGTTCACCCTTTTCAATGAGATCCTTCTCTATTATCACCCCCTTTTCCACTAGTTCCTAAAAAAGATATGCAGCAATGTACCCTTAAGTTACTCCTGAGTTTTGGATGAAGGTTTTCTTGAAACATTGTAACCTTTTGTTTTTCAGGTATCTCGATAGGACATCTACTAGCAATAGTTCTCCATCTCTGGAAGAAAGAAATGAATGTTTCACCTTCGTCTTGTGTTGTGTGGCACAAGGTTGCTATATTTATCTCATGGTCAATGTGGAAGGAGAATTGCTCCACAAATTTCTCGACTAGCTCTCCCCATGATCTAATGCCAGAATCTAGACCCGAAAACCATTCTAGTGCAACCCCTACAAGACTTCATGGAAATAGCCTCATAAGGTACGTGGGGTCGTAAGCGACATCAATGCATATGGTAGAAAATTCCCTAATATGTTCTACTGGATTGCGTTTGCCATTGTACTTAGGAAGATTTGGTATGACATATCCGTGAGGGAAAGGTGTCATGTACAATGATCTATCAAAAGGGAATGGGCATATGTCCTTTGGTGAAAATGATTTCTTAGTTAACGCTGACATGTTATCCATTTGCGTTTGTAATGCCTGCATTTGTGTTTGTAGGACGTCAACTTGAGTCAAAGATGTGCTCGGAGGATTATGCGGATCCACATATGTATTCTGAAATCCAAAGTCTCGTGATGGGTTTTGATTAAACGCTGGCATCTGAGGTGGATTCGGATTCAGAATGTTGGTAAATGTATTCTGGTTTGGAATCGACATAAATTGATGTTGTCCTGGATTCTGTGTAAATGGATTCTGAGTACCACTCTGTACAAAGGGATTCTGATTCGGAACCGATGTGAAATAGTTTTGGCCTGGAATCTGGGTAGACGGATTCTGACTACCAACCTGTGAAAAGGGGTTCTGATTCGGAACCGATGTAAATTGGTTTTGACTGCTAATCTGGAAAGGTGGATTTTGATTGCCATATTGGAAGGAGGGAATGCCCCCTGTTTGTGTAATCCTTGGTATAGTACTAGTGACCTGAGCACTAGGTATGGCCATCGACTGTGGTAAGGTACCCATAATGCTAGCAGTAGGTGTGGTTGTTGATTGCGCACTTGTGACACTGACATAAGATGTATGGGCTGATGTTTTAGGTCTTTTACTCCCACTAAGAGGACCGAAGGGAGTAGATGATGAAGCCCCTGTAGTGAAACTAAATCCCGATGTCATGGTAGGTGTACCAAATGGGGACGTATGGACTGTCGTACTCTGTGTAGACATGCTAGATGGCATAGTCATACTGACTTGAGGTATAGTAGTACTAGCAGTCGTGGTATTTGTCCCTTGTGTAGGTTGAGTTTGTAAGGTACTGATATCAAATCCTAGAGGTAAGGTAGCACCTTCAGCTAGCAATTTTCCTAAGAACCGTTGACGATCGTTTGCTAGGTACTCATCTACAAAAGAGGCAAACTCAGGGTCCTGTGCGGCAGCCTCTATGTCTTCTGTTGTAACATGTCCTTGAGTGTTTCTAGTGGTGAATTTGTCTAATAGAGTCTTATGAGGTCTTGAAGAAAATGGATTGATGAACTCGCTTGGGTTCGACATGTTTTCTCTCTCTTCTCTTAGACCTAGTTTCAACCATGTAAGACAAGCTCAATATGCGGGAAATGCAAAACTATATCTAGAAACTGTATGACTCTATTCTATGTTTTTGGGGTTTTCTTATGCAAAATAAGGGATGTCCTATGATGACACTAGTGTAGACTCTAAAGGTGCAAGAAGTCTAAATGAGACCCTAAAATGATCAATTCTATAAACCCAAGGTGAAGGGACCAACTACCTAAAGTCAAACCAAAGTGTCAATTTAGATAAGTCAAGGAACCAATGTAGGACAAAGATCAAAGACACGTTGAGTTTCCTAACTAGACTGATGAACTAGGAAGACTCTCTGTAGGACAAAGTATAAGCTGATAAGACTAGGTTCAATGACAGATTTCGTTGACACTATTGACCTTTCTAGAGTATAGATGGTGGACTACTCCTAAAGTTTGTAAAAGTGACCTCATTAAAAGTCTAATGCAAAGTAATATGAACCCTAAGATGAAGGTAAACTCTAACTGAAGACAACTATGGTAATGACTAAATGAACCTAAAGGATGCAAAATTGAGCAAATCGTTTCAGGTTTCTGTTTTCGAAGACTGTTTGTATGAAGACCACTGAAACTGGTATAACCCTGCTAACTGGACAGTGACAGTGAATTTTGGTTTTTTTGGTAATCAGACAGATGCGTTTCAAATTTAACAGTTGCAGTTCAAACTTACAGATGCGACTCAAAATTACTAGATGCGACTCAAACTGACAGATGCGACCCAGAATATAACGCATGCGGTGTTTCTAAAACAGATGCGAGTCACACTGACAGATGCAACTCAGAAATTACAGATGCGGCTCAAAACAACCAGATGCAACCTATATAAATTAGATGCTAGCCAAACTAATAGATGCGACTCAAAAATTACAGATGCGACTCAAAACTTACAGATGCGACTCAAAATTAACAGATGCGACTCTAAATTAACAGATGCGACTCTAAAAATCAGATGCGTGTTTCTGGTGAACAATTGCGACTCTCTGTGAATTTTTAGTGACATGAAATTTAAACTGACCCAGTTTTCTGTGATCAAATTCTAACTACCAAAGACAATCGTAAGACAAAGTGTTTTCAGTTTCAATTTTGGACTCAAAGAACGTTTAAAGTGATAACAGACAAGCACATCCTAATAGGCCAAAGGCCTAGGGTTTGTATACTTGGTATAGCTCATCGAAATACCCCGGATCGGTGATGAACACCTTTCCTTCTCGAGAGCGGATAGCTTAAGAAATTGGTGGCGTTGGCTCCCCTCCACGGCTCATTAACGTCTTTCGAGCACACCAATTCTGGATTCATTAGGTAGTGACATCCCAAGAATTGCTATCTCTACTTAAGGGGATCAGTAGTGAGTAATCTTCAGGCATGATACTGTACCCTGCACTAATACCAAGCAACGGCCACAAATAGGTTGGTCTCTACAACAAAGGGTATTTAATTCGGGCATTCCGTTCGTGGGGTGTGATCCATACGGCGCGAGTCCCCTTTCGGATCCATCTCGTCGGAACCACACTCATGATTCTTGGGGTTTTCCCAAGAACCCACTTTTGTATACCGGCTGGAAGTCCTTCGGGTTCAGGGTGCTACCGGTCTGATTCATTCTGGGGTGAGTACTTTTTCCCACCAGAACAGGCCCAAGTTCTAGAGTTGGTAACCGTTTCTCTTACACCCAGGATCACACGGATGCGCAAGGGGAGAGGATACTTCGATATACCAAATCGTAAGGGTAACCAGACTTGTGCTTTCGCACCAAACACAGTAGACACTTGTTAATTTTAATCCAAATGAAAGGTTTGCTACGCTACCAAACAATCTGTTTCAAAATTTAACTAGGGTCTTTGACAAGTGTCCTGCAGAAGATATCATTAGTAATTTTCAATATTGTCTTCGTCAATCGTCCTGCAAAAGCTTGTTAACTCCAAATGGCCACATGCTGAAAATCAAATATCAGTAACACGAAAATCAATTGAAAATTCTAGATTGCCGAAAGCAGAAATAAAATCTTACCAGTCAATTGCGTCATTTTGTTACCAGTCAGATGCGTCGTTTCTTTTTCAGTTGCGGCTCGGGATATCATTTGCAATTCAGGAATTGTCAGATGCGTTGTTTATCTGTCAGATGTGGTTCAGAAACTCAATTGCGGCCCAGAAACTTCACATGCGGTTCTGGAAAATCAATTGCGGTGCAGAAACTTCACATGCATCGTTCCGTATGAAAAATCTGCAAAAATGAAAATTAAAAGATCTACGGATTCGCGAAGATGGTGTCTTCACGTCGGGTTCACCAAAATGTAACGCTGAAAATGAAACAAGCTTTTGCACAATAGACAACAAAGAATCAAGATTAGAAGCACACATGCATATAGTACTAAAATCTAAAATGCAAATTTCAATCGTTAAGCAACAAAGAACATGGGAAAGTAAAAACGTAATTAAAACTGAAACAATTTCACCAATTCCAAACGTATTTCCATGATTCATCTCGATTGCCCTTCTCCATTTTGCTTGTGTAGTATAATTGCCCTCAGATTTTCAAGTAAATTCGTGCAAGTATAGCCTAAGATAGTGATTAGCAAAATATCGAAGATTCAATACAAAAGTGCTCTCAAAAGTTATCAAATTCGCGAGAGAGATTGGAATGAAGAATGACAAATCAATTTATAGAAAATTGATTATTCGAACGACAGGTCAAGATTGAAAGATTAACAGACGGTTGAGATTGAGAGATTAGTCATGCATTCAGATAACTGATAGAATTAAAGATTAAATGAATGATTTAATCTTCAGTTCAGATTCGAAAACATTAGAAATATCTTTGCATGACAAAGATAAAGATTGATTATAACGACTCTATGTTCGAACGCACGCACAACATTTAATTAATTAAATAAGAATATTTAATTAATCTGCATGTACACGCAAATGAGTTAGAACTGGAGGATTGCATGATCTGAAGAAGAGATTACTCGAAGACGCCACTCAGACATCGAATCAATAGTTAATTGAACGATTAAAATAGATGTCGAGTTGAGTAAAAGTGAATACTTAGATAACTCACATAATTATCTAAAATATAGAGGAATGTGTTAAAATAGAATTAATGAATTAAATAATTCATTTAATTCAAGACTCGATATTTGAAGAATAATTAAATAAATAAGACTTATTTAATTAAATGACGAAGGGGATTTAAATGAATAATTAAATAAATTATGAATTTATTTAATTATAGTTCAAATATGATAAAGAGTAAATTAAATAATGATTTATTTAATTTGACAAGAAGAAGGTTAATTAGTAACATAATTAAATAACAAGCGTTTATTTAATTAATTAGATAGAATAAAGAGAAGTGAATTAATTAAATAATTAATATTATTTAATTAATAGAAGAATTAATGTTAAGGTGAATTAATTAAATAATTAAGATTATTTAATCAATAGAAGAATTAATGTTAAGATGAATTAATTAAATAATTGACATTATTTAATCAATAACCATGAAGAATATGAAATATGAAGAATGTGGAAGTCGCAGGCCTAAACCAGATTTCGGTGTCTACAGGAAGAGACCTAAAATGGAGGTTTCAACTTTTAGTGGAAATCTAAATCCTAAAGAATTTATTGATTGGATCAATGACATGGAGAAATTTTTTGAGTTTGAGGAGATTGAAAATCCTAATAGAGTAAGGTTTGAAATGATAAAATTGAAAGGTCACACTAGTATATGGTGGAAAGAGGTCCAGTTAGAAAGAGGAAGACAAGGGAAAGATAAAATTTCTAGATGGGACAGAATGGTGTCAAAATTGAAGAAACAATTTATTCCAGTTGATTATGAATTAGAGTTGCTCAAGAAGATGCAAAGCTTGAGGCAAGGAACAAGGATAGTGAAAGAATACACAGAGGAATTTCATAGGGTCCTGATTCGGACAGGACATTCTAAGGCAAATAAGGAGAAAGTTGCTTGTTATATTAATGAGTTGAAGCCAAGCATACAGGAAGATTTAGCATTGGTAAGAATGACCACCATTGAGGATGCTTATTAGTTTTCTCTAAATTTTGAAGAACGGTTGAACAAGAGGTTTGAGAACAAACAACGAGGTGGAGGCCATGGAGGAAAGATCAGTGGACGGTCATATGGAGGTTGAAATGAAGATCAAAAGAAGGGTGAAGGTGCCAATAGTAGCCAAAACCAAAAAGGAGACAACACCTACCATCCTCGTGATCAGAAAAATGGAGACCAAAGAGGAAGAGGAAGATCTGGATGAGGACCAGGAAGAGGAGGCTTTCATGGAACCTGTTTCTAGTGTGGAGAAGGACATAGAGCCTATGAGTTTCCTCAACATTAAGGAAAGACAAATAGAAGACTTGAGGGTAATGCATGAGTTGCACATGTAGATGAAGATGTTGAGTCTTCCCATTCTAAGGATCTAGAAAGAGGAGAGGTTCTTGTTACTAGAATAGCCTTGATGAATGAGGAGAAGGAACCAACTCAAAAGAATAATTTGTTTCACACCATATGTAACTATTAAGGTAAAGTTTGTAATGTTATTATTGATGGAGGTAGTACTGATAACCTTGTTTTAGAAGAAATGGTTAGTAAGTTGTGGTTGGACAGAAGAAGGCATCTGAACCCATACCGGATTGTTTGGTTGCAGAAGGACCATAAAGCCTTGGTAAATGAACAATGTCTAGTAAAGTTCAAGATTGGAAATTACCATGATGAGGTATTGTGTGATATCATGCCTATGGATGTTTGTCATTTGTTGTTAGGTAGATCATGGCGGTTTGATCAGCGAGTAGTACATGATGGACATGCCAACACCTATTCTTTGACAAAGGATGGGATTCGTCATAAGTTCAAGCCCTTGAAAGAGGCAGAGGAAAAGGTATGCAATAATGCAAGAATTTGTTTGGTTGATGGAAGAAAGTTCCTAGAAGGTATGAAGCATGAGCATATGTGTTTTGTATTGATCCCTAGAGTTGATAAAGAAGATACTACTGAAGTACCTGTAGAGGTTTCAAATTTGTTTAATGAGTTTCAATCTATTATTTTTTAGAACATACCTGAAGGTTTGCCTCTCGTAAGAAAGATTAGTCATTAGATGAACCTGATTCCTAGAGCTAGTTGGTCGAATAAGGCAACTCATCATATGACTCCAACAGAGAGTGAAGAGTTGAACAGACAAGTGCAAGAGTTGTTGTAGAAAGGATTGATTTGAGAGAGTTTGATTCCATGTGCAGTACCTACAGTACTAGCACCAAAGAAGAATGGGGAATGGCGGATGTGTATAGATTCTAGAGCCATCAACAAGATCACCATCAAGTGCATATTTCCCTTGCCAAGAATGGATGACATTATGGATTGTTTGAGTGGAGTTGAGTACTTCACGAAGATAGATCTGAAGAGTGGATATCACCAGATCTGAATTAGAGAAGGAGATGAATGGAAGACAGCCTTAAAAACCAAGGAGGGCTTGTATGAGAGGTTAGTCATTCATTTTGGGATAACCAATGCACCAAGCACATTTATGGGACTTATGAATGAGGTATTGAAATAGTTTTTAGGAAAATTTGTTATTGTATATTTGGATGATATTTTGATTTTCAGTAAGACATTGGAGGAGCACTTGATGCATATCCAAAAAAAAATTGAGAAACTAAGGGAGGAGAAGTTGTTGATTAATTTGAAGAAATGTAGTTTTGTGAAGAGAGATTTGGTGTATCTAGGATTTTTTCTCTCAGAAAGGGGTCTTAAAATGGATCCAGAGAAGGTGAAATCTATCATTGAATGGCCTACCCTGAGGAATGTTACAAAGGTAAGATCATTTCATGTTCTAGAAATTTTTTACAGAAAGTTTATTAGGAATTTTAGTAGTATTTATGCACCTCTAACTGAAGAGATGAGAGGGGATAGAAAAGAGTTTAAGTGGACAACAAGAGCAGCCAAAAGTTTTAATATGTGAAGAAGAAAGTTACAGAGCAACCTGTTTTGGTACTTCTAGATTTCAATAAGGTCTTTTAGGTAGATTGTGATGCTAGTGGCACTGCCATAGGAGTTGTTTTGAGTCAATAAGGTAAGCTTGTTTCATATTTTAGTGAGAAGTTAAATGATGCTAAGAACAAATTTTTTATCTATGATCAAGAGTTTTATGCTATAGTTTAGGCTTTGAAGAAATGGAGACACTATTTGTTTCCAAAAGAATTTGTTTTATATATTGATCACCAAGTTTTGTATTATCTCAATAGTCAAGGAAAGTTGAATCAAAGGCACTTAAAATGGGTTGATTTTTGCAGAGTTATACCTTTGTTTTGAAGCACAAGAGTGGAAGGTCAAACAAAGTTGCAAATGCCTTGAGTAGAAGGAAAAACTTGTTGATAGAAATGAATATAGAGGTTTTTGGGTTCAATGAACTCAACAGTTTGTATCCAAAAGATCCAGACTTTGCAGAAGCTTGGAAGGCTTGTTTGGAACCTATTACATTGGATAGGATGAGATGGTTGAATTTCTTAATCCAAGATGGGATGTTGTTTAGAGGAAGCCAATTGTGCATTCCAAGGAATTCTATGAGAGAGAATCTAATCAAGGAGAAGCATAGTGGAGGATTGACTAGACATTTTGGTTGAGATAAGACCATTGCTCTTGTCAGTGAGAATTATTATTGGCCATGGTTACAACAAGATGTGAAGAAGTTTGTACAAAGTTTCAAAGTGTGTCAGATGGCGAAAGGAACAAGTCAAAATATTGGATTGTATCAGCCATTACCTGTACCTAAGAGGCCACGGGAGGATATTAGCATAGATTTTGTTCTTGGATTCCCGAGGACATAGAGAGGGCATGATTCCATATTTATGGTGGTGGATAGATTTTCAAAGATAGAACATTTCATTCCATGTCAGAATACCAGTGATGTTCATGTTGCAGAATTGTTTTTTAGAGAGGTGGTGAGATTACATGGTCTACCAAAGAGTGTATTTTCAGACAAAGATACCAAGTTTGTTCGTTATTTCTGGAGCACATTATGGAAGAAATTGAAGACATATTTGAATTTTAGTTCTACACACTATCCACAGACTGATGAACAAACAGAGGTGGTGAATAAGAGTTTGGACAACCTACTAAGATGCTTAGTTGGAGATAATCCCAAGGGATGGGATTTGATTATACCACAGGAAAAATTTTCTTACAACAATTTTTTCAATAGGAGCACTAGTAAATCACCATTCCAGATTGTATATGGGAGTAGTCCAAGAACTGCTTCTAAACTAAGAAAGATGGATTAGGGGGAGAAGAGTAGTGCTAAGGCTGAAGATTTTGTTGAGCACTTGAAGAATTTGCACAAAGAGGTGAAGAAACATATCAATAAGATGAACTCACAAGATAAGGCTCAAGAAGATCAAAAAAGGAGGTATAAGGAGTTCTGGGTAGGAGATGAATTCATGGTTCATTTTCACAAAGTAAGGTTTCTAGTTGGTACATACAAGTTAAAGATGAAGAAGTTTGGACCATGCAAGATCCTGAAGAAGCATGATTCGAGAAATGCTTATGAGGTAGAGCTACCTAGTGGAATAAACATTTCTCATGTGTTCAACATTGTTGATTTGACAGAGTATAATGAATTTGATATAGAGGAGGGGCCAATAAATGAACAGTTGAAAATTCCCAACACCTACTTTAGAGAAGGAAGAGATACAAGAAATCTTGGATAGTTGTGTGGGTAGAAGCATGAGAAATAGGCAATATGCAGAGTACTTGGTGAAATGGAGAGGAAGGCCTGCTAAAGATTCATCATGGTTATCTGAGGTTGAGGTTAACCATCTTGGTTTCCCTGTAACTCCTGAGAAGTGACAGGGTCACTTTTCAAATTACCCTAGGTGTTTGATGTAGGAGCATCTAGCGGTGTAGGGCAATCTTGCATCACCTAAAAAAATTGTTTTCTTTATTTTCTTTAATTTTTTTGAGTTCCATGATGGAACTTAAGGGGTCTAAGACTTTCAGGAATCAAAAATAGTGAAAAACTGTCACTTACTATTTTTAGTAAGTCAGCCTAAACGGGCTCACATGGACATAAAAATTTACCCCAAGGAGTAGAGTTGAATGAAAAACATTTTTGGTCATGAAAAAATCACCTCAATACCCTGCATGGTTTGGGAGAAATTAAATTTTTTGTCCCTAGAAATTTCTCCAATGTAGGTTCAAATTTAGATATAAAACTTTAGAGGCCCCAAGACAGCTCAAAAAGTGGTCGAACTAACCTATGGTGTATTTGTGTGTTGTAGAGCTCGTCGAGAGCTTTCCAATGATATGCAATAATAGCAAATCGGACACCTAGATCAAAAGTTATGGCCCCGCAAATTTGGTCCTCTAAAAAGTGAATTTCATAAATATTTCTTCCAGGCTAGAAATCAATCGACAGGACTTTTGGCGCCAAAACAAAAAGGGGAAATTTGAACTTTCTAGAACATTCTAGGGTGGTTATTGAGGAAAATAAAAAAGGGTTAAGTGGGGGTTGTAGGGTGGTCCTGATAGTGCAGATTATGGCTCTGAATAGTAGATTTTCATTTCAGAGTTGATTTTGTTGTAATGAATCAAGCCCATGATGTTGTAGAATGTAAGCTTTGGATTTGTAATTTCATTTTCTAAAAATAATTGAAAGTGAGTCATTTTTTTGTCGAGCATCTTCTGTGTTGGTATCTATTGTGATTTATGTGGGTTTTGGGTGGTGTGGCCCTCATCAGAAGCACTAAAGTCAATTACACAATTGCTCAACTTATAACTGTTTACTAACAATGAGATATAAAATGAGTCTATCCTTGCAGGAACGAATGATGGAATTGAAACCAAGTTTCTTTGTGAAGGTGTAGGCTTAGAAGCAGCTGGGATTTCATGAGAGGAATCATAGCTTAGATGGGCTCCCTTGTCTTTGACAAACTTAACAATTCTATCAAACTGGTTAGGATTAGCCTTTAGATACTCAACCTCAGACATCTAAATCTTAGTCTTCTTTGCATGGTCAATTATATCAAAGGCTTGGAAAGAAAAATTTGCTAAGAGGACAGGGTAATTTGGTTGGTAGATTTCAAAAATGGAGCACTAGTCTTTGGAATTGGAGTATTGGCCTTAGGTGTTGAAGAAGATATAGGAAGACGAGTGGTACTTACTTTCTTACTTGATGTTGTATCTTTTGGTTGCACTATCAAAGGAGTTCCCCTTTTGGAAATAGTCACTGGTGGTCGTGAACTATCCTTTGCTTTTGTTGCATCTGCTTGAGGTTGATCAAGTTTATTTTGTTGCAAATGTGCGAACACAACATAAGCATTAGTCACAAGATCCTCTTCATCAAATTCATTTTCAACATGTAAATAGCCAATATTTGAGTTGTCCTCCTGGAATATATCAGAATTTTCTTTAGTAGGATACTCTAGTTGAACATAATCATCTTGCTCAGCTTCATAATAACCCGCTACTGCATTGGTGGGAGGAGCTTAAAGAGAAAGTCTTCCTTGTGGTGCAAGAAGTTTGTTCTAATTTCTGGCAGCATTACCGAAATAGTTGGAAGAATTTGGAAAGGTTCTCCTTGGAACATCCTTGTATGGAGGATTAGATGGACCTTGAGAAATTTGTTTCTTCAATGCTAGCAATTCATTTGCTAGTTTTTTCACCATAGGATTGGTGCTTGTGTTGGTAGATGAAGATGAAGATGCTTGATCTTTATTTCTATTTGATTATTTTCTTATTTTACTAACAAGAATCAAATCACCTTCAAAGCTAGTAGCCAACTGTTGAGCTACTTCAAATTCAGTTAGAACTTCCCTCCACAACAAGAAAATTACCTCTGGTAGTTGTGTGTTAATGAAGAAACATTTGAGATTATGAGGCATTGGCTTGTCCTCAGTTGGAATCCTTGTTACCAACTTATTGAATTTAGCCACAAACTCATGCATGGGTTTGTGCACTTCTTTCCTCATAGTTGTAAGTTGTGCTAACAAGGCATGTGCATCTTCAGCAGGCTTGAAATGTTCTTCAAATTTGGTACGGAGAGTAGCCCAATTTGTAACAATACCAAGAGCAAGAGTGTAAAACCATTTCGCTACTACTCCTTGTAAGGTCTCAATGAATAACCTTACGGAAACTTCCTCGTGTTCAACACCAAGAACACTAGATACAATATAGAAGTAGCAATATGTTCGTCAGGGTGTTGCTTACCATCGCCATAGAATTTTGGAATGTTCTTTTGTGAAACGCGAGGAAGTTCATGTAAAGGGGATACCAAATTTAAAGGGCCAAAATCATTACCCCAAGGACCAGCAGGTGGTTTAGGTTGTGCCATAGTACCTTGAACAACAGTTGTTTGAACTATTGTGATAGATAAATCCCTTAGAAAATTAGAAGATTCGCTTGGAAGTGGTGATTTGATTCTTCGAGGAGGATGACTTCATGTACGATGTAATGGTGACCTTGCTCATAGAGGAGAAGGAATAATATTATTGAATTTTAACACCTCAAAAAAAGGATCAATTTGACCTTGCGCCCTTTGACTGTAAGTATATATTATGTATTCTAGAGTTTAGTCCTCAAAACAAAACAAAAATCAGCAACTCAAAGATATTAACAAACTACAATAAGACACTGAAATGCTCATCTACTTCAACCAAAAGCTTGAGGCTTTGGTTGCGTGCTTGTATCCCCAATAGAGTCAACAAAAAACTATTGGGTGAATATTTTGTTATCCCTTTATAGATTACAAAATAGACATTTCAGCCACAGCTATGATGAGAATGTTCATTCCTCTTCGAAAGGGGAGGCTCCCTTCTTACTACTTATTGGAACAAAAAGTAAACTATGCTAAACTAAAAGTATTTACACTAACTTTAACCATATGGGGGGTGTGTTACATTCGTCATTTCTCTTCTTTCAGAAAATATGTTTACAATGTTCCAGGGTAATATTCTACAATGCACTACACTTCTAAATATCTACCTAAGCAGTAATCACCAATATTCTCAATTAAACATAAGATTAATCAAAGAGTACTAGTATAACTATATTATGAATAACCAGAAGAAACACAAAAGCCAAAAGTCTTCTTGTTGCCTTCTATGATAATTTTGTAGTAACAAATGATGTGTGTTGTAGCACAAAGTCTATCAACCCACATCAAAATGGATCCAAACACAAAGTGAATAACTCCAAGCTCAAAGTCTTGATAATATTTCACCAAGAAACACTTATATCACACAATTCCAAGTGATCAATATAACACAAAGTTTATATAAACCATCTTGAATGTCCTTCCAATCATAAGAATGAATCACCACTTACTCAATTAACAATAAGAGAAATCAGCAAGAAAGACATAAGAACATTCTCACTCATACAAACTTGATTCAAAACAAAGGTTGAAATCAAAATTTGCCTCCTTTTATTAACTGAATTTGATCTTACAATTTGAACACAAAGTTTCAAATTTGAGTCACAATTTGGGTAGCACTTCATTGCATAAGATTAAAGGTCTCAATTACAAATGAGCTCTCTCATATTTATAGATGAGAGAAAAATAGCTAATCTAGGAAAGAAATAACTACTTTTATTCAACTTTGGATTCCAAAATTATCAGTGGACTTCTCTATTTTTACATGTATTTACAATTATAAAAAATACATGTAAATTGTTTTGAACTAATTACAAAAAGCATGAAAGATACTAAAAACTAAACTAAGGAAAAATCAGCCTTCTCCACCGTTCTTCTCCATGAAGTCTTCATGCTTCTTCAAGATTGTTTGTACTTCATCATCGTCTGGGAATGAAGTATGTTTGAATATGCCACAAATTCTTGTATTTGAATCTCTGACGGTGTTGTAGGCTTTTTCATGCCTTCCAATGAAATCTTTCAAGTTTCCCAATGTCAATTCTATATCCAAGAGTTTATCCATCTAAGGCACTGAGAATTCTTGATCTTCGAACTCCTTTTGGATCATGCTAGTGAATTCTTGGACAACTTCATTTGGTGAAAGAAACTTATGATCATCATCACATAGCTTACATGGAAGTTATTTGATCTTGTTGATAAGATGTGTATCATTTTCCTCACCAACTTCATGAGCATCTTGAAAAACATTGAGTAGATCAGTGATGATGGTCTCTTTGTTAAGCATGGTTTCTTTCACTCACACATACACATCTATATTGAGAATGATCCCAACTTCTATCAAGGTTTTTATCCCAATCATCTTCATTTCTACCCATTCTTTCCTCTTATTCTCCACATTTTCCTTCTCTTGAGAGTAAGTGTCAATAGTTTCATCTAGCTTTTCCTTTATGCCTTCCATTTTTTTAATCTTTTCCATGGCAGACTTCAAAAATTTTGTTCTTAGTACAGCCATTTGGTCAAGAAAATCACCAACCACTTTACCTCTAGTGTGCACCTTCTCCACCTTTTGGATTATAAGATCGTCAATGCCAACTGCCATTGTCTTAGGTTCAACAGAATCTAAATATTGGGTAATCTTCCATAGTACTATTGTCATTTGTTTTGGCTTTTCCTTGTAATGACCCTTTGCCTTCTCCTTGTAAAACCTCACTATGAGAGAGTTCAAGGTGGATTGAACATCTTCCTTTACACTCTCCTGAGTAACCTTTCCTAGATCAACTTTTGTAATGGAGGAATTTGTGAACTCCACCTATTCAAAGGTCTTGTCAAGGAGAGGATGAGCTACTTATGCATATCTATTACCTTTTTTGTCAACCATCAACCTTGAGAGAGTCTTTACCTTCTTCTTTGTTTTTTTTTCATAGATGTAAGTTGTGCAAACTCAAAAACATCTAGGGAGATGGCTTCTTTCTTTCTCTTTGGTGTTTATGAAGAAAATCAAGGTGGAAGAGGTGAATTCTCATCTGGATTTGCTACCATAATTGGATTTGACACTGTTGCATCAACAAAAGTAGTTGTTACAATAGGAGAGGTGTTTGTCAAAACATCATTAGGAATCTCCACATTTTTCACTTGTTTGACTCAGCCATGTATTGCTCTAAATTAGATTGATATGTAGTGTCAAAGGATGGTGAGGATAGACTGGAAAAGACATCGGTGATCCAAAAATATTGTCCAAACCTTGTTTGGTACTTTCAAAAGCAAACCTCATGGAAGGGGATAAATGTACAGATTGGATTGAAACAGTAAGGGGTACATTGACTATAACTGCAGGAGTAACAGTAGTAGAAGGAATATTGGAAACAAGTGAAGATGTATAAGGAAGATTTGACTCAACATTGACAACGGGAGAAGAGAAAATAGGTGGTTCTTCAAGAATACTCTCATGGAGAGATACTCGCTCTTCCTCATGTTAGCCTTCTTCTTCTGGGATAGGCTCTTCTTGTCCTTCAATCAATGACACTTTTGTGGCTATTTTCTTTTCTTCATATTACCTTTTACCACAGATGTGATCTTGGGCTTAGCAAGCCTACTAGAACTAGGAGCATCACTCTTGTTTTTTGTCCTTAATTCAGATATTTTCCCTACAGGATCTTATGTTTCTTCCTCTGACCTAGTAAGAAATTGCTTCAATTGAAACCCCTTTCTAGCAACCAGACATTAGTGATAGAAAGTCTTAATTAAAATATTTCTCTAATTGAAGTTACCTCCTTTATAGACCACTAAATAGAAGGAAGAGGAGATCCTAAAATATTATTTTGTACATAGGTAGGATCAAGATATCACGATCATCTTTTGTGCCATCAAGAATATCGCCCAAGTCTAATTCCCCAATCTATTGTAATGTTAGTCTATAGTAATCCATCTTTTTGATTTCCTCTTTTGTCTTGATATCAACCTATACATCTTAAATCCAATGCACATGCGAATAATCTTTCTTGATTCAATCCTTCATACCTCTGTAATCAAAATCAAGTCTTCTTTTGAACATTTTGAATGTTACACACTACATTTCTGGCTCAACTACCTTGGCCTTAGGAGAGGTCTGGATGGAGTACCGACCAATTACCAAAGTAAACTCTAAACTCGACTTGTGGGATTCCATATTCTTGTTATGCACATAAATTATTTGCCTACAAAACCCCATCAAAATAATCTTATCACTAGGGTACTGAGGAAGCATGTAGGGATATCTAAGGAAAAAACCAACCCTCAGCTATGTAAAGGTAGGAAATTGTAGATACAAACATCCATGCTTATTCACAACTTCTCAAGCTTCATCTCACACTCTCTTATTTTCCAATTCTAGATCAAAATCACACAAGAATGAAGCAAAGAATGCATCATTCACCCTTTGAAAATGGTGAATGCTACCATCTAGAGTAATTTGTGGAAAGTTTTTATGCACCTGAATCACTTTCCTATCCCCTTCTATCGTCAAACCAACAAAGTTCCTCATGGTTGCAGCCGCATACACCAAGTAAGATGTCATATATAATTTTGATGTAGTAAGCACCTTAGTCAACTGAGCATGAATAGCATCACTAATTTTTTGGCCCCAAAAGATCTGTCGCTTCCCCCTCATTATTATCTTGATGTAAAGATACATACAATCTTCAAATGTAGATGAGGCAGGTAGACCTTGCACTTTACTGAGGAGAGTGATGGGATCATTCACCTCCTCAATGAAATTGCTATGAGGGAAATTCTTGGGCCACCTAGAAATTCCTAACCAAGGTGCACTCAACCATTTATTTTTAATTGCACATTTTGCAGTGTCTTGGTCCTTATCATACTCTTGTTGTGCATAGTCCTTAGTGGTATTAGTGTATGACTCAATTTCAAGACATAAGAAAACCTTATGAAGGAATTTTGCATCTAGTCTCATGATTATGTTACCATTGGCATCTCTAACACTTTTTTCATTCCCATTATAGTGTGAATCCACCTAAAGAAATAATTTTGGATTTTATGCAGCTATAGGGAATGCACCTACCATATGAATGTTACTCTTAACAATCCATCTTTTCATCACCCAATGGTTGTTTCCTAGTTCTATCTAGAAACTCGGGCATATCCACATGCCCAATTTCCATGTCCTTAATATCATCATTATTTGATGAAACCGTTGTTACCAGAAACCCACCTTGATACTTGTATTTCATGGACTTTCCTTTGCTAGGTGATGGATTCATCATTGGCAAGATACAAGCAACTAATTAGATACTTGCAAGAAGGAAAGCATGAAATTATCAAAGTGCGTGCACAAGAAACTGCATGACAAAGTTTAACATATTTGCAATGTTAGGAAAAATACTTGCACATTGGAAATTGCAATGAGGGGAAAAATTAGGGAGATTACGCTTTTACTGGGGTTTGTGCATGATGGGTACGAAAAATGGAGTGCAAGCAGACAATTAGGCAAAAGTGAAAAATTTCCAAGACTTTGGAAAATTTTGGAAAAAATGTATAGGGTAGCTAAAATTTAGCAACGTTGCAGGTGAAAATAATGCTTAGCATGTATATGCGCTAAAAAATAGCACCTCTGCAAATGAATTTCAATGTTTGTAAAGGTTTTGCAAAGTCACTAAATTTTACCGACATTGCCTTTGGAAGATCATTTGATTTTTGCTAAGTCATAGAAATTCTTTGACTTTGCAAGTGGGTAGGTCTTCAATTTTTGCAAAGTTTTCAAAAAAGTCTAACATTAAAAAACGGGGTGGAACTTTTCTTTAAGTCTATTGTAAGGTTGGGGTCTTTTACCGACTCTACAACTTGCATATAACTTTCATGTATGTGTGGTAAAAAACCCTGCTCATGCAAGTTTGGTTTGGAAGTTTAATTTTGCAGCATCAATGAATTTCACCACTTGTGCAAAAGATGTAAGAGTTTTCCTTTATATTTATTCGCATAGGATTTTTCATTGTGGCTTCAAAAACAATAAATTTGAAGATAATGTGGGGTCGGAGAAAATCCTCAACCCTACAACTTGGGTAAAATGTTTTCTCATGTATCATCGACAAAAATTTCCGATGCCACATATATTTAAACTTGGATGTGATTTGGACATGTTTTGTAGGTGATATGTATTGATTCTACATAGAAAATGAGGACCAATTTTGAACCTTTGTTCTTTCAAGGAAAATGAGGGCTTCATGTTCATACATCCAACAGTGTAGGACTAAGAAAACCTCGAATCATCTGAGGTTCAATTCAAAGAACATGTTAATGATTGATCAACAAACCAAAAATAAAAGTATGCAAAACATAAGGCGAGAAATAAAAGAAATGAAATAGGGTTTGAACGACCAAAAGGAAATGAAAACAATGTAAAGACACAATCTAAATCTAACCAAAAGAAACAATTTAATAACAATAAAAATGAAAACCAGAGAAACCTTAGATTTCAAAAAGAAAGAAAACTCAAAATACATACCTGGAGAGAAACAAAAATGGCAAAAACTAGGGTTTGAGACATTGGAAAATCTGCACCAAAACTGCACATGATCTGATCCAAACAAACTCGCAGTCTCAAAAGGAACTCATAGAGAGGGTAGGAGGATAAACACCAAAAATAATGGGGAAAATAATGAAACAAAATTGATTTAAAACTAATTTTAAAATCATTAAAATGACATTAAATGCAACTTGTGTGAAATCTGTAATTTCAGGGGTGGAAATATTTGATGTCGATACATTTAAAGCTTGGGAACACAAAATTGCAAGCTCACTAAAAATTAGCAACCTTGCAACACTTTTTAATTTTTACATCTTAACTTGCATGGGTGCTAAAATTCAACACCCCTGCAAGTGTTAAAAAAATTCTAACTTTTAACAACTAGATTTTCACAACTTGCACCCGTTAAATGTCTAAGACACTAAGAAGGGGGGTGAATCAGTATCTTCTTAGATTTTTCTAATCAGATACCATCCATTTATTCCAATGCATACAACACCAAGGATAATTAAAAGAATTAACAGAACATGAAATCAGAGAACACATGAACACTAGGATTTTACATGGAAAACCCAAAATGGGAAAAACCACGGTGAGTGTTAGCTCACAATATAGTATAACTAGTTATAAAATATTACAAAATAAGTGGCTCACTGCCAAGACTCACTGTCCAGAAACAAAGGCTCATTGCCTACAAAATTACAATGATATAAAATGGCTTACAACCAGAAAATGAATTGATGGAGTACACCTAGAGAGTACAGATTCAGTTCCAATGTAGCTCAGTAAACTTACTTAACACACTTCATCATATTCGCTCTTATTCTCATTCACACCACACACAAAATTTGAATCTTCAAACTTTAAAGATTATCCAATATATATATATATATATTTGATCTCTCTGCAAGCATCAATTAGGTCGGCCTAATTAGATGCACTTCTTATTTACCAAAAAATACCAACAGTTGTCTTCAAGCATTCACAAAAATATTTCAAGAAGATAATTCAAACCTCAAGCACACTACATTATGTCGGAAAGGACCTAAAATAGGTCGCAACAAAAATATTTTATCATTACACAATACATTCATTAGATCGGCCAGGGATAGACCTATTAGCACAAAATGCAAACATCAATGTAATACCAACACACCATACGAGCAACTGGATACGTGAGATCTTGAATGTACATGCTCCCGACATCTACAAACCATTTTCCAAAACCGCCAATAGCAAAAATTTGCAGGAAACAAATGTGGACCAAAATATCGGAGGATGTAAGCAAAATACCAATTCAAATACCAGACTAGAATACTGGAATAACTTCAGTCTTGATCTTGCAGTTGCAACTCACATATCATGATGACATCAATGACAACACAAAGTATCAAAATGAGATGTTCGTCTTCATTTTTTCAACAATATCCCCTTTGTCATTGATGGCAACATGTGCCAAAAAAGAATATTTTCAAAACACCTTATTTACAACAATTCTCCCCCTAACACCAACATTTCACCATTCTTCACTCCCCCTTTGACATCAAGGACAAAGGGTGTCCCAAAAACAATTGAAAAAACATTAAAGCAAAGAAAAATAAAGAAACACATATCAATCGGAAGATGATGAGCCTTGAAGCTCCTTAAGAATACCTTCCCATACTGCTTTTCCATTCTCCCAACTATCCTTTGTGGCAATCAGCATCCTGTTCAGAGACTCCAACTCAATCAAAATCTCTTTTACACCTTTTGAAGTATTGGGAGTCAAGTTTATCTTTCCAAGATTTTATGTGCAAGCCAAAGCCTTGCCAACCAGAGTGAATTCAACTCTTACAATGTCACTCAACCTATCAAATTTCCTAATAATTTCTTCCTTCTGCTTCTGTAAAACAAAGAATTTTTATTTATGAGCAGAGATTGCATTCCAAGTTGAGTTTTCTCTATCTTTAGATAGACTGTAAGTACCGAAGACTATTGACAGCTAAGACTCAATGGAATCCATAACAACCTTAATATTTTGAGTGGCATCCTGCCACTTTAAGAAATAAGAAAGAACAACATTAGATTCTGACTCACAAACCTTCACTGCATTGAGGTTCTTTTCAACTCTAGAGTGTGCAAGAGCACACTTGTCATGTAAATCCAATAACCTTCTCTTCGCAAATTTCTCCTCAACCTCTTGTGTTTCCTTTTCATTAATCCCAAAGGTATACTCTTTGAGGGAATCTAACAACAATCTCATGTTTTCAACAGGGGTGAGATATGTATCAATGGATGTGCCAGGTATGACTTCTTGTAATGCCTTGAGGGCATCTTCTACAAGTTCTATTCCTCTTTGATGTGCTTCCAAAATTTCCTTCCTACCCGATGCTTGCATAGCATCTCCCAACATTACTTTATGTACCAAAGACATCTTCTCCATATCCACCAACCTTTCAATCATAGGAATTTGTAAAATCTCCTATGGAATTACCAACTAAAATCTAATTTTCTTGGAAAGCAAGCCTTTCAAAACATCATTACCGAAGGATGATTCTTCGGGCATCTTAAGAGATTTTACAATTTGCTTTGCATTTTCTTCATTTTTCCTGACAAATTCTTCATTTTTCTTTTCATCCTTAGTCTCTTCCTTCTTTTCTTCTTCTATTTCGTCTTCATTTTCATCTTTCTTTTGTTCTTCTTTTTCTTCATCTTCATCTTTATCATTATTGTCCTCTTCCTCATTTCCATCCTTTTCATTTTTATTTTGTTCTTCCTCAAGATTGTCTTTTTCTTCGTTGCCTTTTCCTTCTTCAGCATTGCCTTGTTCATTATTGCCTTCTTTTGCTTCAATGTGTTATGGAGGAGCATCGTTATGCATCTTAGGCTCAACTTTTCCTTCATTCTTCTCATTATTTCCATCACCAATATTAATTTCAACATCAAAATTTCCAAAAATATCTTCATTACATATATCATGGGGAATATTTTCCTCAACATTTTCAGCAATAACATCATCATCAGTCTTAATCATACCATATTTTTTTGTTGTTTCATGGATTACCTTTGTTGTTTCCTTTCTTACTTTCTTTGTCAACTTCTTATTTCTTGTCATCAGCATGTTTACTCTACTCTTCATCTAAAACATTTATGTATAGATCTTCTTCAAGGATTCTAGATCATCCGAGGTCAAGGAAGACCTAATCTTATTATATGTAGCATTTATGATTTTCTCTTCGAATACAATGACTTCTAATCTCCTTTTCATCATATCATCCCACATGCTTTTAGGTACATCTTTCCTTATGTCATCCCATTTGACTTCTACGATGATAACATATTTAATAATAGCTTAATTTAAAGTATTCTTGTCTTCTTCTCCAGTCTTATCATAGTATTCAATTGTAGGTTGAAGCATATTTTCAAAAATTAGCAAGGAATTAAGAGTTGGATCTAGTTTAAATTCGGGACCAAAACTTACCGAAATGTTTTATTCATCTCTCTGGTTCTCAGAGGCTTCACCAGCTACCTTAGCCTTCTTTGATTCTGGCTTGGTGTGCACATGTATACCAAACTCTTTCTCTTCTTCATTGTCAGAAGATGATAGAATATGTACTCTCTTACAACCAACAACTTTTGAAGATGCACTTGCATGAGAGGGTAACCCTCTTTTTCTTCTCACCAGCTTTGCTTCAGGATCTTCTTCTTCATCATCTTGATCATCTATTACACTGAGGTTATTTTCCCTTATCGCTTTATCTTTCCTTCCTCTCTTTGCAGGGGCAATCGAAGGAGCTTCTTTCCTCTTCCCAGATCTAGTAGTTGATCTGGTGAAAATAGGACCTTTGTCTTTATCAACAGTGCAGGGGTTGCAGAGGTATTCCTTTTGGATCTCCTCGGACCAGATGATTTTTCCTCCAACTGTTCTCCCCAAGCCCTTCCAAGAGCAATCTCCTCATCAGTGAATCCAGCTTCTTTAAGCATTTTCTCCACTTTCTTCCTAATCTTAGGATTTTGTTGCTCCATATGAATCTCCATAGATTTTTTAGCATATGTCCCAATTCTGGGTTCATTGGGGTCCTTTGGATTCTTCAGCAATAATTGCACATATCCTTCAGCTTCATCTTCTATTACCTCATATCCCAGAGGCTAAATCCAGATGGTATGAGGTTCCACAACCTCAATCATGGATTCATCAAAAGAAACATGGAATATGATATCATCTTTATACTTCTCAACAATTTTCTTCAGGATCCTTTCCTTTTCATTCATGTTTCTTTCAAATACAGCAAAGAATGTTGTTAGAGCATTATCTTGAGCATCCAAATTTCCCAAACTATGCATATAATCAAAAATTTGATGCCCTACTGGTCTAGTTGAGTCCCAATGTACTTCTTCATTCTTTCCTGGAAGTCTCTTCATGAAATAAAACAATAAACATATAATCAATGATCCAAACTTGAAAGCATACTTCCTCTCCTTTTTCAACTTTAGGTTCTATAGCAACTGTAACCTATGAAGCTCAAAAAGATCATAATCAGCACCATTCACAACCATATCAAAACCAGTATATATTGCTATGGCCGAAACAAAATTCTCTATGTTTGTGAAATATATTTTATGTCTAATCACCATGACTGCATATTTCACAATAGGATTAGTAATGGTTTTCATCACTAGGGCTCTTTTGTCATATGTTGCTCTTATGAGTTCCATTACTACCTCATTCTTCACATATTTTAACACAGGTATTGTACCTTTATCCCAAAGCCTTGTTATAGCCCTAACCGCTTCCTTAGTTATCAGGTGCGGGCGATCAGTCCAGAGGAATTTGTCATGGATTCTGCTTAGGACTGGTTTCACATATTTCTCATCATAGCTGAAATTGGGAAAATTATTCCATCTACCAACCTTTTCTCAACCACATTCGAGTACTCGGGTTTTACCAAGAAGTCATCACCAGTAAGTGTTTTCTTCCAAATATCAATCAATTTAGAGTGATCATATTCCTCATACTTCACACAAATATACATCCTTGTATCTTCAGTCAGCATTATTCCATGTGGAATTGACAAAAAATGCACCAATGTGGTCATCTTTGAAAACCTTCGACGAGTATTTTCTATAAGAGGGCCTCGACCTCTCTAACACTTTCACAACAACAGGAGTTGCCATTCTACCAGTTATGAACTCAAACAACTTAACCAAAGTGAAAACACAATTGCATAGAGGGTTAAAATACCTTTTTCTACACGATGAACCACAACTAGGGTTTCCACAACTTGAACTTCAATTCTCTTCAAGAATGCTCCAAAGGCTCTTCAATTTCTCCAAATACTCGAATGATCAAAATTCCTTGAACATTTCCCTTATAAAATAATGATCTGCCCTAATTTGCATTAAATGCGGCTGAATCCAAAAAGTTGCTAAAAACTCTTCTTCTTTTCATAGACAAACCCTAATTTGGTCTAAAAAAGTCATCCCTCCATATTTTCCACTGATTCCTTTTTTAGAACCTCTAAAAACTCAATCTTCACATTTCATACTCGTGCCAGCCTCTAACATGCCATTTATCCTAGGGGTTCTTATAATTTTCTGATAATGCTCCCCCTAAGACCTTGCTAGGTCTAATTACCAAATAAATCATGTGTACCAGATGAGGGCACAGACTCATCAGTAGCCTTTGGTTCTTCCTTTTTTCTCCAAATATTATTCATCTCTTGCTTAATCTCATCTTTGTCAACCTTCTTCACAAATTCACTCTTTTCCACTGGATTGGTCTCCTTACTCTTCTTGCTTCTACAGACTCTTGAAACATGTCCTAGTTTGTTACAGTTATAGTAGACAACATTTCTCTAATTAGATTAACTTCCACTAATTATTGTTCTACACTAATTAGCTTTATGTCCATACTTGTTGCAGGTGTAGCAATAGCCATTAAAGGATTGATTCATTCTTCCTCCATAAAACTGATTCACCATCAGAGTTTTGCATTCACTTGCCCTATGTCCAATTCTTTTGCATGTGAAACATAGACTAGTAAAAGGTCCAGGGAACTAATTCATCCTACTCCAACATTTTGTTGCTTTGTGACCAAATTTATTGCACGAAAAACAAGTTCCATTAAAAGAAGGATACCTTTGTGCATTAGGCTATCTTACCGGAGGTCTCCTAGCAGAGTTCCTTCAATTTCCTTTTTTCTTTCCTTTATTCTAAGTCTTATGATTGTCCACAGCTTTAGAACTTTCACTGGTATCATTTCCCAAACCACCTTTATCTTTATTTGATTTATGTCCTGCAATCAATTCATCAATCCTGTCTCAGCTAGATTTGAAATTGTTTTCACAATTTTTTTCCTTCTCCAGATCTACTTTTAAGTTCACAACTTCTTGTTCAAGCTTGGTGCAATCTTTAGATTTTATTTGTACCAACTTTTTCAGACATTCTTTAACTCTTTTCTTCTCTTCTACTTGTACCTTCAAACCTGCAATATCTTTATTAGCCTTTTTCAACTGATCAGTCACTTCCTTGTGCCTATCTTTGAACTTTTTCAATTGCCCCTTTAATTTTCAGACACGTTCATTTGCATCTTCAATATTTTCTTTCAGATCTTTGTTTTCTCTTTAAACTTTGTCAAGATCCTCAAGTGTAGTCTGGAGCTCTCTTTTATCATCCATTTCTTCCATCTTCAGGATCTCCCTCAAGTTGTTAGGCTTTTTTGAAGGAACCAGGCTTTGATACCATTGTTAAATTCCAAGATAATGAGATGAGAGGGGGGGTGAATCAGTATCTTCTTAAATTTTCTAATCATATACCATCCAATTATTCTAATGCATACACCACGAATAATTAAAATCATTAACAAAACATGAAACCAAAGAACACATGAACACCAAGATTTTTACGTGGAAAACCCAAAATGGGAAAAACCATGATGAGTGTTAGCTCACAATATAGTATAACCGATTATAAAATATTACAAAATGGGTGGCTCACTGCCAGGACTCACTGTCTAGAAACAAAGGCTCACTACCTACATAATTACAATGACAGAAAATGGCTTACAACTAGAAAATGAATTGATGGAATACACCTAGAGAGTGCAGATTCAGTTCCAATGTAGCTCAGTAAACTAACTTAACACACTTCATCATATTTGCATTCACACCACACACAAAATTTGTATCTTCAAACTTTAAAGATTATCATATATATATATATATATATATATATATATATATATATATATATATATATATATATATATATATATATATATATATATATATATATATATATCGATCTCTCTACAAGCATCAATTAGGTCGGCCTAATTAGATGCACTTCTTATTTACCAAAAAATACCAACAATCAGCTTCAAGCATTCACAAAAATATTTCAAGAAGATAATTCAAACCTCCAACATGCTACATTATGTTGGAAAGGACCTAAAATAGGTTCCACATATATCCGCATAACAATAATATTTTATCATTACACGATACATTCATTAGGTTGTCCAGGGATAGACCTATTAGCACAAAATGCAAACATCAATGTAATACCAATACACCATACCAGCAACTAGATACATGAGATATTGAATGTACGTGTTCCCAACATCTACAAACCATTTTCCAAAACCGCTAGCAACAGAAATTACCAGCAAACAAATGTGGACCAAAATACCGAAGGATGTAAGCAAAATACCAGTTCAAATATCGAACTAGAATACCATAATAACTTTAGTCTTGATCTTGCAGTTGCAACTCATATGTCATGATGACATCAATGACAACACAAAGTATCAAAATGAGATGTTCTTCTTCATTTCTCCAACAACACCAAAGGGAGAATTCGACAAAACAAAAAGGGGGAAATACTCGGAATGACTTCTCGAGACTAGGGGACCACACACAAGGACTGATGCAATTTGCCTCATTTTATATTCTTATAGTTTGTGAGCTATGAAATAGACAAGTTACATAGGGGTTATCCCATGAATTGAGCACAACTAAATTCAAGGATAACAGTGCCTTAACTTCACTACATCCCTATCAATCCCACAATCCTCCAAGGAATAGAAGGAAAGTAATTAAAATTATAAAATCTCCCTTTTCATATAGAAATATGGAGTTCCAATAGATATAGGAAAAAGTTCAAAAATTAGAAGCTCATTATGCATCCATTCCTTGAGCAAGCACAAGTTAAAAGAGAACAAAACTAAAATAAAGCATATTGGTGCAATATTTTTCTCCATACACAAACATAGGAAAATTCAAAAACCCTTGTGAACCATGTGTTTTTGCATAAATAAATATATGACCCTATAAACCATATTCTCAAGGAATTTCATGCACACCTGGTATGCACAAGATGGCTTAATTGAATTGATAGGGTTTGGACATCCATATAAGCACAATGGAAGGATATTTTTTATAATCATTTAGGTAGAAACATGCACAAAACATTGAAACCTTGATAGGCTTGTGAAATATCTAGGAAGAGTACCTTGAAGATGGTCGGTTGTAGAATTGGCTAGTTTCCTATTTTTGTTTCATATTTTTTATCATTACTTTTTGCTAAGATTTAAGATATTACCAAGACCTTTCATACCTTTCATATAATTTTAAGTAGTTTTAAGAATTTGGAATGGAAACATATTATGTTAATATGTGTATGTATGATTTATGAATGTCATGAAGTTTAGTAGGATTTTATGTTTAATTTATGGTTGTTGATAATGAAAATTCCTTAGGTATGAATGTCATGAAGTTTTGTAGGATTTTATGTTTAATTTATGGTTGTTGATAATGAAAATTCCTTAGGAAATAAGACTAAAATTTGCAGCAAAATATATCTATCAATCCGTCGCAATGGGCTTTCCAACCCGTAGCATAAGGACTACAGTTCATTGCAAAGGAGTCAACTATCTATAGTGCGAGCGCTTTTGAAGGAAGATGGAGGTGATCATTTAATGATTAGTTCGTGAATCACTTAGTATTACTCTTATCTTCTAATAAGACATTCAGGAGAAGAAGTCTATTCTCAATAGTACTAAATTATGACAAAGCACATTTATGTTATAAACGGTTTTCTGTTGGGCATAAAATCCTTGTTTGATTTCTATACCCCTATTTCAGTAGTTAATACTTTATGTTTTAATACTTTGTCCTCTTCATATTCTTGAGGATGAGTTGGCATATGTTCTTTAGTTTGTTTTCATTTCATGAATAATGGGACTCCCTTGTAGACCCTATATAGTGCGGATACCCTATCGAGAAGGAGATCTAGCAGTGATATAATGAAAAAGATAATATGTGTGTTATTGAAAAATATTTCCAACAAATTTCCTATTAGATTTTGTGTAACAGTTCTATGTTTAGAATGCAATAAAAGAGAATTGATTTGATAATATGTTTTGCTGAGTAAGTAATTGACAAAATCTTGTGGAAGTAGCAACTCAAGCAAGGGCCACTTGAGGTACTACTGAACCACTTCAATTTAAGTTATTAGATTAGATTATGCATTGTGAGTTTCATTAATAGTTTCTAGTTTATATGATTGTGAATGAATGTGTTATAATTCTTGAATTAGAGTAGATTGATGTTTTGTTTTTGTTAGACACACATAACAACTAAGAGGGGGGGTTGAATGAGTCATACATTAAAACCTTAAACCCTCATTAACCATTAAACCCTTATTAATCATCAATAGAATGTAAACATATAAAATATAAACACATTCAACACCATACACAAGAGAACACCAAATTTACGTGGAAAAACCTAATCAAGGAAAAACCATGGTGAGGATTAGCTCACATATATATGAATAGTAACACCGAATATAATAGGCTCATTGTCAGAAAGGCTCACTGCCCAAAAGCGAAGAATGACTCACTGCCATAGGGTCACTGTCCGAAAGAAAGAAGAATAAAAGAAGACTATTAAAAAGAGATTCACTATCTCAAAGCAATAGGAAAAATCCACCATTGCAACTTTTCACCATCTACAACCTTTGGCTCACTACCTCAAGCAATTTTAGGCACACTGAAAATGTAGACAATTTTGCTCACTACATCTGATAGCCTTCGACATTTAAGCTCACACTCAGATCACAACACTTGATCACATTCACATCATAAAACACTCACACATCTACCACACGCATTCCAATAATTAATCTTGCATATATATATCCTCCACAACCTCAAAAACCTTCTCCATGTCAGCCTCAATGAAATGTATGCAACTCAAACATACAATCACTAAATAGGTCAGCACCAAACACTTCTGCCAATGGAAAGAAGTGAAGGAAAACCACACTAAGGGTTAACTAGGACCCAAATCTACACCAACACACTTTTCCACACTTCCACAAACAACAAACAACCTCCAAAATTAGTGCTAGTATGCCAGGTCAACCAAACCTACACTAACACTAACAAGCGACCACATACACACCTCACCAAGTTTGAAAACACCACATAGACTACATAGAAACATTCCACAACATCCAATAATATTCCAATGCCAACAAAATATTCAAAAATACTGTCACAACCACAATAAACTAAAGAACACATTCATTCTATGCAACCATATGTACTACCACAAAACACAACTTATGAATCCAATCTTGTGGAGCAATTGAACACTACATACTCCAGGGAAAGGTAGGAATAGACAATATTAGCATGCTCCCAAATCCACAAGATAGGAACCTACAATGTGGAGAAATGTGAAGCAATTCCATTTCTCCCAAACAACCTTCTACATAGGCAACACACTATCAAACACAACTTCCACTACCACACGATCCATAACTTGAAACTCAAGATATGGAACCTCTAAACACCTCTAATCAACACATCCAAACCACACAAGCATATCTTCAACCATGGAGAAATTCAGAGCACAACACTAAACACACCTCTATCACATTGCACACTCTTTTATTCAAATTTTTTCAAAAGCACTTGGAAACCAAGTGAACCAACTACATCAACAACACTACAAATACCTACTCAATATAAATATAGTATCTGCAACACCTGCTTAATACCATAAACACTTCTCAACATGACCACACTAGAGGTTGACATCAAATCACAACACTAATGCCAACATAGTGCAACAATCTCCAACAATCTCCCTGACCATACTAGATGTTGACATCAACTACAACAATAATGACAACACCAACAATCTCCAGCAGTTTCACACTCCAGAGAATAACTAAGTGAAGACACTGCAGTATAACGGTTAGTTATAGTCTTAAGCATTAGGTACCCATTGAAAAGGTAGTAGTTTATATTCCTTTGTTTTGAGAATTAGCAGTTTATTTTAATTTAAAGCTTTTACTGTATCTACATGTGTTTATTCGCCTATACTCAGTTGATGTAGGATGTCCAAAATCTATCAATGCATATGGATTTCCAACACTATCTAAAGCTTATGATTCCTTGGTTGATAATTTAATGCAACCCTCTTATGAATGATGAACTGCTTAGTTTAAGGATCCTCAAGTCCTTTGAACCATGTGCATAATCAGTAGCACCAAGATAATTAAGCATTCAAGTTGGCTTCACATTTTTGGTGTCATTGTCAATGATGGTGCTAAGTTCAGGATTCTTTATGTGTTTTTAATTATTTCCAAGTTTTCATAGGATATAAAAATTTGTTTCAATATTAGGATAAATAGGTATTTAGGAATCAACATCAACACTATTTACTAACAATGTGCATGAACCGCTGATCTAAAGAGCTAGAACCATTGCATGTGGAGGTAGAGAGATGCTCTGGGAAGATTTCTCCCCTCACTACATGAAGCATTTGAAGACACTGGTGGAAAAAGTGAATATACTGAGGGAATTAACGAAGAATAATTATCCCTTACACCAATAGCTACACCAATTACAAAGGATAATTCTAGAATACATTTTGATATCATGGCTGAAGAGGCCATGGATAACCCAGAAGAGCATGTAACGTTTGAATTCCCAATAACCAACCAAGAAAGGGTTGTTGCTCTGAAGAATATACATCCTTCAATATTGCCTATTTTCTATGGATTAGTTATGGAGGATCTAGACACCTTTCTTTTTGAGTTTGATGTGTTATGCTAGAGCTATGACTATAGCACAAATGCTCACAAACTCAAATTGTTCCCAACTACATTGAAAGATGCTACTCTACATTGGTTCATGGGGTTGGGAAGGAATGTTGTTCCCAACTAGGAGAAAATGAAGAAAAAATTATTGGAGAAATACTAGGATTACTACAGAGGCATAGATAGAAAGAGGGATGAAATCTTTAGGATGTTAGGGAGAGAAGATGAACCATTAGAAGATTATGTTGAGAGGTTTTAGTTCTACCTCAAGAAATCACATCAAAACAAACTTTCTATTGACTCCTTAAAACTAGTATTTTAAGTGGAGTCCATGAAGATTGCATGGACACTCTAAATATCGTTGGAGCAAGAGACATCTCTCAATTGCCTTTTGATGAAATTTTCAACCTACTCCAAATCATTCATCAAGAAAAATAGAGATGACAAAACTTCTTCTGTCACGAAGACATCAACTGGAGTTTCAAGGGTAGAGCTTAGCAATCTTCTATCCAATATGAAGGAGGACATAATTAGACACTTGGATACCCTCCATATCAATAAGCAAGAAGAAGTAGAGGAAACCTTAATAGAATTTTTTCCACACTATCACCAAAAGAGGAGCAATTGTAAATGAAAAAATTAGAGAAGCCAAAATTTCATACCCTAGAGGATAAAGAAGGCCAATTGTTTTACATTTCCCAATGTAAACCATGGAAATCTAGACAAGGTATACCTCAAGACCCCTTGTCCTACCATATATCATTTTCAAGTAGTAATTTAAAATTCTCAAATTGGAACCATAAACCCTGGACTAATGTGCAAAAATCCACCATGGTCAATACCACAAACAACCAATTGGAATCAAAAAAAAGGGATGTGACCATCACAACATTATCAAGGTCCAAACTAAAATTCCTAGTGGCCATCCTATAAAACCAATGGCCATCATAGTGGCAAGGAGGTCAACAATGGAAAAACCAAAATGCAAGTTACCCTTAGCCACAATAACCCTTACAACCATAACAGCCTGGACCATAATGCCAAATCCAATTACAATTGCACCACCAAAACCAAGAGCACCTCAGCTACTAGTACAATTGTACCTAACCCCAATAATAAACCTGTTCAACAGGATTATGCTAATGATGCCATCCAATACCCTACCTATGGGGTGGAGGTGAGCGATGTTCACCTCCATTCAAGGAAAATGCTAATTGGGCCTTCATCTCACATCACGGAGCTGATTGATGAGGAACTCCCAAAAAAAACTATGGACAAGAAACCTATGGAACTTGAAGAAATTTAGGTTAAACCAACCAACATAAGTCCAAAACCGTCATTCCCTGAAAGGCTAACTATACAAAAGTATCATTATGAAGTTGAATTTGACTTGTTAGGATGACTCAAAGATGTTTGCATAAAGATCCCCTTCATACAGTAAATTAAGTGTCAATATATACCAAGGAAGTGAGAGAGTTATGCCTTAAGAAGCTAGGAAAAAAAACAAAAGGAACCTCGAAATGTGCATGTTTTAGGACAGCTTGCAGATAGTATGTTAGGAAACATAGTTTTCCCTAAATATGCAAACCTTGGGAGCTCTGTAGTAAATGTCAAAACCAATGGAGCTCTGATAAAAATACCCTAATTGACCAAGGAGAAGCCATCAATGTGATGACAAAGGAAACCATGAAGCAATTACAGTTAATGGAGCTTCAACCCACACCTATTGTGTTACAACTAGTAGATAGGTCAATGGTAAAACCAAAGGGAATTGTAGAAGACTTGGTTATCACATTGGACTCATGGGAATACCCTATAGACTTTATGGTGTTACAACCTAAAGAAAACCTTGCAACACACCCTTAATCCTAGGAAGACCTTTGTTGGATACTGCAGATGCCTTCATAGGTTGCAAATCTAGTAACATGATCATTTCCAATGAAAATATGACCAAAAAACTAGTATTGTACCCATTTGCACAACCACATAAAGATTTGGATCAAACTATATGGCCTGCCCTAGATGAGCATGATCAATACTCATTACAAACATTAATTTATATTAAATGTAGTTCTATGTTGGAAATACAAGATGAAGATGAATTACTTGTAAACATTATACAAAAATCCTATGGAAGGGACCCACATCAATAGGACTGTCTAACATGCTTGCAAGATCCTTTACAAAACATAATCCATACCAATATATCTAAGTCTATCTCTCAATTTTTTTATACATTATTGCCCCATAATTGTAGTCCCAATATAACATGCCTTGATGTTTCCTGTGTTAAAACATCAGCCTTGACCAAAGACATTACACTAGGCAGGACATTAAATGTAAATAGGCATTTGACAGTTGCATAACATTCTTCACTGTTGAACATGTTGCAAGCAATAAAAACCACATTCACATGAGATCCTAACCTATGCATGCACAAAATTTACATTAATGAAGGCTACAAGTCGGTGAGGTAACCTCAAAAGAATGAACCCAGCTGTACGTGACATAGTTAAGCCAGAATTGCAAAAGTTGCTAGATGCAAGGTTCATTTATCCAATATTTGACAGTCAATGGGTGTCTCCATTAGTGATTATGCACAAAAAGGGAGGGAAATGGAGAGTATGTGTTGATTACCAAGAGTTAAATGCAACAACAAGAAGATGCCACTTCCCCCTTCCATTTATTAATCAAGTTCTAGATTCATTAGCAGGAAAATAGTATTTCTCCTTCTTAGATGGGTTCAATGGATATAACCAGATCAAAATAGCTCCAGAGGACCAAGACAAGACAACCTTTACTTTCCCTTGGGGTACATATACCTATTCTATCTTACCATTTGGGCTATGTAATGCCCCTACCACATTTTAAAGGGCAGTATTAAGTATTTTCTCATATTTTTCTCATGATTCCATGGAAGTTTGCATTGATGACTTTACAACCTATGGGAATACTTATGAGGAAGCATTAGTTAATTTGGAGAAATTTATGCAAAGATTTCAAGATCACCACCTATCCTTAAGTCATAAAAAATGTTTCATGATGATGACTGAAGGAGTAGTATTGGGACACTTTGTGACCAACAAGGGGATACAAGTAGACCCAAATAAGAATGAGGTAATCTCCACACTGCTTGTTCCTCAAAAACAAAAGGACCTCAGAAGCTTCGTTGGTCATGTTGGGTAGTGTAGGATATTTATACAAGACTTCAATAAGATTGCAACACCATTCTTTGTTCTCCTGTCTAAAGATGTATAATTTGTTTGGACACTTTCTTACCAAAATGCCTTTGAAGCCCTGAAAGAAACACTTACTAAGACTTCAATATTGAGAGGACCAAATTGGTAAATACCTTTTTATATTCACACTGATGCATCTGATTTTGCAATAGGATTTGTCTTAGAACAAAAAGAAGGGAACTTAGAATATGCTATCTATTATATTAGCAAAAATCTTCAAGGAGCAAAGCTCAATTACACAGTTATTGAAAAGGAAATGTTGACAATGGTCTATGCAATCAATAAATTTAGACACTACATCACAGGATAGTCTATATTCATTCATCGAGACCATACAACAATTAGATACTTGATGAATAAACCAATGGTTGGGGATAGACTTGTGATATGGTTATTGCTTCTCCAAGAGTTTGATATTACAATTATGGACAAACCAAGAAAGGCTAATGTAGTAGCAAAATTTCTCTCACGATTGCCAAAAAAATCAACAAAGGATATTGTGGATGATTCATTTCCTGATGAACACTTATTTTCCCTCTTTGTGCATACACCTTGGTATGCAGACATAGCCAATTATCTAGTTGTAGGGAATACACCACCACATCTCTCACCAAGGGAAAAGAGACATCTAGTTGAGAGAATTTTTCCTTATTCATGGATAGTTGGATATTTATTCTATATAGAGCTAGATAATATAAGTGGAGGTGCATCAATGAAGATGAATTTTATGGAATCTTAAAAGCATGCCATGATGAACCATGTGGAGAGAATTTTGCAGCAAAGAGGAAAGCTCTCAAAATTGTGGACATTGACTATTATTGGAAAATACTTCACAAGGATGTAGTCAAGTAAACAAGAAGGTGTGATATATGTCAAATAATGGGATGACCTACTAAAATAGATGAAATGCCACTTTAGCCACAACTAGTCATAGCACCATTTGACAAGTAGGTGTTGGATTTTATTAGTCCTATAGAACCTACATCAAACAACAAGGAATACATGTTGGTCTATTCAAATTACCTTACAAAATGAGTGGAGGTAAAAGCCTTGCAATTTGCAAGAGATGGAAATTTTACTAAGTTTCTCTATGAAGAGATCTTTACAAGATATGGTGTTCCTCAAGAAATAGTAACAGATCAAGGGACCCAATTCACATCAGATCTTATCAATAAATTGGTACAAGAATATGAGATTTGACATAGGAAATATACACCTTACCACCCCCAGGCCAATATTCAAGTGGAGGTTACCCATAGAGAAAGAAAGAATATTTTTACAAAAATAGTACAACTCCACACGAAGGATTGGGCAGCAAGGCTACCTGAAGCAATTTGGGCTTATAGGAAAACCAAGAAAACTACAACAAGCTTCACACCATATGAATTGGTGTATGGCAAGAAGGCAGTCCTTCCAATTGTATTTGAATATAAAACTCTAAGAATGATAGTGCAATTGGGAATGGATATATTTGTAGCACAAAAAGAAAGGTTACACAATCTCAATGCTTTAGATAAGATGCGCATGGAAGAAATTCATCACACTAAGATTATACAGAACTAGAGGATGTGGTGGCATGATCATTTTATCAAGACAAAAAAATTTAACAATGTTAATTGGGCTCTACTTTATGATTCAAGGTACAAATAACATAAGGGAAAGTTACAAACATGTTGGCTAGGTCCATATGAAATTTAAAAAAAATTTCCAATGGAGCAGTTCAATTGAAAACTATTGATGCGGTAAGGTTTTCACTCTTAGTCAATGGCCATTGATTGAAGCTTTATAAGAAGTCACTATAGAATGATGATTTCCTATGCACTCTTCAACATGACTTTGAACTAGAATTACATGATCCATGACCAAACAGAAGCACTTCATTAGATGAAGTATTAACAAACGATCCACCCAACTCACCTATCGATATTTCCCATTTATAATTATGCACTATTTATTATATACACACACATGCATAGGTGACACTCAACAACCTTTATCTTTTTGGACCTATAGTAGAGTTCACGAGACATGCAACATCACGCCCCGAGGCACATCAATCACATGGGAATTGTTTCTTCAGTAACCTGTAGTACTTGCCACATTCCATTTCATCCATGCCCGTAGCACCCGCCATTTACTTTTATCTCATGCAGTTTATTCATACCATTACATGTAGCCATTATCACTTACTTTCATATCACCCGTACAATGTAATAAAATCCCACTCTTCCATCACGTACTTTTTGTAGCCTTTTATTCACCACTCCCAACTCTTCACATGTGCTATGCCTCATGTTAAGTTACTTTTTCCTCCATGACCACTTGTAATACTTCACTATCAACTCATATCATTTCAAATATTTCACCATGTTGCATGGAGGTGTTCAATCATCTTCACACGCGCCAAACTTCACTTCATAACATCATAACAGGTATTTCTCGCATTAACTACCTATAATTAAAATTTAAGCTTGCTAATTTCATATACATGTATAATTCATGCACACATCTACAACTTCATATTTTGTAATTCTAATGCTTAATATTTATCATCCTCAACCCTTCCATACTTTCTATTTGAGGAAAAATAGCATCATTAAGTTAGGGGGAGGGGTAGCCAAAAGGTCTTTATTGTTTTCAATTTCCTATCTATCATCAAGAAAATGATAGTTTCAGAGCAAAAGTATCCAAAGTTGAGCAGAGGTTATTTAGGAACCAACTAACAGAATTAGTAGAGGTTATTCAAAATAGAGTATAGTAGAAGAAAGCAACAAAATTGGTTGAATTATAATGCGAGGGGATATTGTGAGAAGAGAGCCCACAACTCACAATTTTTTGTTAAAAGATAAGCAATGCTTGCCCATCTTCTAAGAGGCAAGTTGGTTGGACTATTTTCTTAGAATTACAAAGTATAATGAGATCGTGACCCAAATTTTTTCCAATACTTTACAAAATGATGGAGCTATTGTAAGGGGACTAAGGGTTGATGCCTCATAAGTAGCCATGATAGAGGTATCAATGCTGCCAAGAATAGGAGAAGAATTCCCAGTCAAGGCGGATGCAATTTCCACTAGAAATGATTTTTTATTACCTAGAGAAAATTCAGATTCTTCATCACAAGGTATGAAACATATTTCTTTACCTTGGCTCTGGGCCTCAATCGCTTCATATATTGTTAAATACTTGACCTGTGATGGAAGGCAATCATTATTGTATACTATGAATTTTAAGCTCCTGGGCCATCTGTACCATCAAAGAATGATAAATGTGCCCTTTTTTGTATAATTTGCTAAAGAGAATGTTAGCTAAGTATAAAAAGAAGAGGAATCAGTCTACTCTTTCACGCTTTTGTTTGGTCGCTTTATTGATTAAGAGAAGTCTAAGAATTCAATTCCCTAACATATCTTGGGAGTATTTTCTAGCTAGTAACATTGTTAACAACATTCTCCCAAGACAAAATACAAAAAGAAAGGGGTGAAGAATAAGAAGTAGAAGAACCTTCCACAACTGCAATAGAGGGAGACATACCCTGTGGTTCCCCTAATGCATCACCTACCCACAACATAGAGGAATCTAAAGAATAGGAAGAGTATAAAACTCAATTTGCAGCTTCTGTTGAGCAACCCGTAGTCGAAGGGGAAATATAAACACTTTCTTTTGTTGAGAACCCTATTAAGCTAAGAAAAAGGAACAGTGTGGATGCCACTTCTAAACCTAGGAAGAAATAGAGGGCCACACAACCAAAGAGGTGGTTACATTGCCTAAGAAGGAAAGGGACTATGAAGGGGAAGGCTAAAAAGCAACAAGGTTGTTGTGGTAGAAACTAACACAGATTCTAGTGAAAAAAATGTTCTTGATAGTGGTATAAAAACTCCAATTTTGTAGGCTTTATACATGAGTAGCACTTCTGATTCATATTCAAAATATATTTGTATGGCTAAGAAGAAGAACAAACATCTAGGAAACCTTGTTTCAAAAGGGTTTGTGAAGTTAGAGGAGGTGGAAGAGGAATTCTTTTAGAAAAGGAAAAAGAATTTATTTTGGAAGGAAGAAATGCAAGCAAGGAACTGCAAGAGGCCTTGCAAAGAATAAAATTTTTAGAAGAGAAACTTAAAGTATACCAATAGAAGAATAGTGAGAGGGATGCAAGAATCAAAGAATTGGAGGAAAAATTGTAGAAATTTGTGCAAGGGTTGGGGTTGGAAGCATTGGCACAACTTCTTGTGATTAAAATGAGCAGAAGGGCTCAAACGTTGAGAACCCAACTAAATATCCATGAACACCCATTGTTACCACTATGGTGACCCTTGGTATTGAACTATCAAATAAAACAATAGAGTTTTCTCATAAACAAAGAGATTTGGAAAAAGAAAAAACAGAATTACTATCTACACATGCTAGAGTGATTGAGAAGTAGGAAATAGAGATCAATAAATTGAAAGTGGAGATAGAAGTATTGGAAAATAAAACAATTTGGTTGACAAGGTACAAACCTCCTGCTAAGGTTTACACTCTATTTTTGCAAGAAAAATTCTTTGTTTTTTGTTTATCCAAATGATTAGTGACCTCCCATTGATATGAATTCACAAACATTATTTTTATAAGTTTTCCAATAGTCCATGCTAGAGATGCAAGACCAATTGTGTGAATTTTATTTACACAACCTGATTTTTTCTTATGGCATTGCATGGAACCCACTCATATTTGTGGGGGATGTTCAACTAAGGTTCTATAGCTTCCTATATCATGAATGAATATCAAATGGGACAATTAATGCAAGAATATCAGGAAAAAGAGAAGTCATTCCCTCTACAATTGAAAGAAGTAGCAAATCTAGATGCAATAGTGGACCAATGGTTAGACCTCATAGAAAAAGGAGGAGTAGCAGCAAAAATAATAGAATGTAGAGAAAGAGATTATAAGAGATTTAAGAGAATAGAAATAGTGAAAATTAAGGAGGCACTTGATTTATCCTAGAGCAGATGGAAAGAACTTACCTTAGAGTTTAAGAAGAAGGAACCTCACTTCGTGTTCAATTATGTGGCAATAGTTGGAAGATCAAGCAAGTACATTAAAACTTCCCTAAAAAATGGAATTTCTTGGCTTCCTCTCTCTTTTCATCCTCATCTCCTCTTGTTCCCTATACCACACTGGACAAGAAGGAAGTGAGAAGAAGATGCAACAACAAAGAATAGAATATGGGTGAAGATCGTAAACCAACAGGTTTCTACTTGAAACAGGGAAAGGGAGTGACCACATCCATGGATTACAAAGAGACTGCATTGCAATATAAGCTTCAAACCTAAAGCTTACTTAAGGACAAGCAATATCTTTAGTTGGGGGAAATGATGGGCTATAGAGTTGGCTAGTTTCCTATTGTTGTTTCATACTTTTTATCATTACTTTTTGCTAAGCTTTAAGACATTACCAAGACCTTTCATAACTTTCATATACTTTTAAGTAGTTTTAAGCATTTGGAATGGAAACATGTTATGTAAATATGTGTATGTATGATTTATGAATGTAATGAAGTTTAGTAGGATTTTATGTTTATTTTATGGTTGTTGATAATGAGAATGCCTTAGGAAATAAGACTAATATATACAACAAAAAATATTTGGCAACCCACATCAACGAGCTTTCCAACCCATAGCATAAGGACTACAATTTGCTACAAAGAAGTCAATTGTCTACAATGCAACCACTTTCAAAGGAAGATGGAGGTGATCATTTAATGATCATGTTATAAGAATAAGAAGTTTTTCATTGATATACATACCACAAACATGAGCATGAGGTATGAATACAAGTTGCATAGTATATAGTACAGTGTTGTCATTGATGTCAATATTATGATCCGGTATGAAGATCATTTTGCAAATCATTTTGTATAGCTTGAGCGTGATTGAATATGGTTATCTAATGTTTATTTGTAAGAAGGTTTGATCTAGCGTAATCAGTTGTAGTGAAAATTTGAGTAAGTGTCAAAACAGGTATTTCTATGTACAGAACATTTGATAATTTGGTCCACTATGAAGATTCTTGCTCTAGGGTTTTTATGTAATTTTGTTGGATGTTAGAGGAGTTTAAATCCAAAGTTTCACATTGTTTTGGCTTCTAGAGTAGAATTATGGGTGACAGGAGTTTTGGTTTGCCAGTGATAGTGTTGCTTGTATAGTGTATATATTTTGGTGAATCCGCACTTTGCCATGGATTGGTATCTAGTTTTATAGATTTTTGGGAGTGTTGATAGGTGTTATATGTATCTAAATTCCAAGTGGCATGAATTTTTGAGGACTGTGTGTATTGTTTATGGTTGAACAGTTGGTGAATTTTGATGTTAGGTCATTATCAATGCCAATGCAATGTGTTGTGTATTGTGGAGTTTGAATATGTATTGATCTATGTTATAAGGATGCTATTATTGGTCCACCATGACCTATCTTATGTGTTACAAGTTTGAATTAAGGTACATGGTGTATGGGTCGAGTTGATAAGGCATGTTTTGTATGATACATATAATTAGGCCAACCTAATTGATGTCTGAGGTTGAGATGGATATATATGTGAGATCATTTTTGGTGTTTTGAGAAGGAAGATGTGAAGATAAACATTATTGATGTGAATTATGCGAGTGTGAGGTAAATGTAGAGCAAAGAAAAGTGTTAGTGTAGATTAGTATGAAGTGTATAAAGTTAGTATATTGAGCTTCAATAGAATTGTAATTCATACATATGATAGATGCAATTATAATAGTTCAAAACCTAGTTGTAAGCCACCACTCTCTTCTATCTTTTCTCCTTTTTGTGGGCGGTGATTGAACTAGGATAGTGAGTCCACCTGCAATGAACACTTATGTAATATTTTGTAACCAGCTATAATATATTGTGAACTAATCCTTACCATGGTTTTTCCCTTTTTGGGTTTTCCACGTAAAAACCTAGTGTTCATGTGTTATGTAATGTTGATGGTTAATTTCATGCTTTCCTTTCTTACTACAAATTAAATGTGCTATGTGGAATGAATGTTTAAATATTAAAGTGGTTTTAGAGAATATCGATTCACCCCCCCTAAGTATTTCGGGCGTTCAATAGATCAATTCATGAATCACCTAGTATTACTCTTATCTATCAATAAGACAATGAGGAGAAAAAGCATATTCTTAACATGACTGAATTATGACATAGCATGTTTCTGTTATAAATGGTTAAGTTTGTTGGGCATAAAATCCTTGTTTGATTTCTATACTCCTGTTTCAATAGTTATTACTTTTTGTTTTAAATACTCAATCCTCTTTCTATTCTTGGGGAAGAGTTAACATATATGTTCTTTAGTTTATTTTCAGTTCATGAATAATGGGACTCCTTCATAGACCCTATATAGTGGGGATACCCTGTCAAGGAAGATATCTATCAGTGATAGAATGTAAAAGATAATATGTGTGTTATTGAATAAGATTTCCAACAAATTTCCTATTAGATTTTGTGTAAAAGTTTTGTGTTTAGAATGTAATAAAAGAGAATTGATTTGATAATATGTTTTGTTAAGTAAGTGATTGAAATTTTTTTATGGAAGTAGGAACTCAAGCAAGGGCCACTTGAGGTACTATTGAACCACTTCAATTTAAGTTATTAGATTAGATTATGCATTATGAGTTTTATTGATAGTTTTTAGTTTATATGATTGTGAATGAATGTGTTATAATTCCTGAATTAGAGTAGATTGATGTTTTGTTTAATACTCTAGAGGATAACTAAGTTAGGACACTGTAGTATAACGGTTAGTTAGTTATAGTCTTAAGCATTAGGTAACCATAGTAAATGTAGTGTAATACCTCTCTGTTTTGCTTTCTGGTTGGACAGTGTGTCCTTGTTTGTTTTGATGTGTTTTTTGGTTATTGAGATACTTTATCATGTGTGTGTTATTTGATCGTTGTTTATAGAGTGATAGTTTATTTGTGTGATGTGATGTATCTTATATGATGCTTTATTTGACACGTTTTAATTGGTGTAATGATTATTAGTTATTGTAACATGTTATTGCATGAGATATTTGTTTATGATGGAACTGTCAGTCTATGATGAGTGTATTGGTGAAGGGGATGAAATCACATCATTCACTTGCGAGTGCCCTATGATTCCGTAATTTCCTCTTCACGGTGTGTTTTATTATGTTATATATATGCATGTTCGATATACTCTTTGTTCGCAGGTTGACAGGTACAAGACATCGACTCCACCTGATTTCAAAGGTTTGAGCATGTCCATTGGCCAACGGTATTCGATTAGGAGATAGTAGCTAGGTTTTTCGTGCCAAGTCATCACCCTAGTCATAGTGTGTTGTCAGGTTTAGTCGGGTTAAGTTGCTTCTTTGTTGTTCCTCTCTCCTTGATTTCATTTAATTGCAGTTGGAAAAGGTAAATAAATGGCTCTATGTATTTAAGTTGTTTATTAAATTGATCTAGTTATAATGCTAGAAATGTTATTTAATTTATTAATTAATTTAATTTAATTAATAAAATGATCTAATATTGGATTAGATTTATTTTATTGATTAATTAAATTAATTGTGTTGAAATGAATTAAGTTATCCATTTTGGTATTAAAATTGTTAAATTCTTTTTGAAATGACAATTGTAAAAGTGTTAAAGTTTCTTTTGGAAAGAAAATTTTAAAAGTTTAAATTCTTTTTGAAAAGAAATTATTAAAAGCTTTAAATTCATTTTGAAATAGAAATTTTATAATAAAGTAAATGATTTAAATCTATTTGAAATTTAAATTGTGTTTTAAAGTATTAAAATGCAAATATTTTGTAAATGCATGAAAATATCTATAATGTTGAAAGATATTTATAATTGGAAGAAGAAAATATCTTGGAAAAATATCTTGGATATCTTAGGGTATATTGACCAAATTTGGGAAAAAATTTAGGGGGGATATTTATTCTTATTAAATGTTTATTTTATTTGGTGGGAGAAAATTGTTGTTAAAAGAAAGGAAGGTTTTCTTGTTTTGGGGACATTTATTTGGTGGGAGAAGTGAAGATTTTGGAGAAGAATTGAAGGGATTATTCATGCTTGGAGAAAAAAATTGTTGTGAAGAGGAAAGAGGGTTTTCTTGTTTTGGGAATGCATTTTGGAATTGGAATGAAGATTTGGAAAGATTTTGGAAGAATTGGAGATTGCAGCTCAACTTCAATCTTCTTCTTCAAGTTTCCAACAGGTTCTTTCTTGTTTTGTGTTTATTGTTTTGAAATTTAGGATCTTCAATATTGAAAACTTGTTGCAAACATATGTGGAAACCCTATTGAATCATGGAAGAAATTTAGATGTTTGTAGAAAAACAAAACAAAAACTTACAGCTGAAACCTTCAAGTGTAACAATAAAAAATTTGAAAATGAAATAAATAAAATCAGAAAACCTCGTTTGAATTTAGTGTTATTGAAAATTCTCTTATAAAATTGGTTCAATTTGGTTGTATAATGGATATTTTGTGTTTATACATGTATATATATTCTATACACATATATTTTTTGAATATTGAGTTTATTTTATTTGTTTTGGGGAAGCATGGTTCCTGTTAAAATTTGGCACACAAATCATGTTAGGGAAATTACCAGAACAGAGGATTTTGTGTGCTCTAGTTTTTTTTTTATGAATGAATGAGTTTTTTTTAAAGGAAAATAAAACAATATAAAATTATTTTTTAGTTTGCATGTGGGGGAGGCAGGGGAAGCTAACCCCACCGTTGCCTAGCCTCAGAGGAGGCAAACTATGTGTGAAGCACACAAACCGCCACCCCTGTGGGGGGCGGGCTGTGTGCCACACACAGGCCGCCGCCCCTGTGGGAGGCGGGCTATGTGCCACACACAAGCCGTCGCCCCTAAGGGAGACGGGTTGTGTGCCACACACAGGCTATCGCCCATGTGGGAGGCGGACTGTGTGTAGCACACAGGCCACCGCCCTGTGGAGGCAAGGTTGACCTGCGTGCCCTAAATGGGCTTTTCCTTTTATTAATTTTCTTTTATTTATTTTTATATATATATAATATAATATTTATTTATATATTATTTATATAATATAATATTTATTTATATATTATATATATAATATAATAATTATTTATATATTATATATATAATATAATAATTATTTATATATTATATATATAATATAATAATTATTTATTATATATATAATACATTAGATATTATATTTTATTTTATTTATTTTATTTTATATGTTAAAAAATAAATAAAAAATAATTGGTAATTATTTAAATGGTTTAGATTTTAAATGGGTTTTGAATAATTTGGGAAATATTTATGAGTTGGATTTTAATTTGAAAGTATAAATATATATTTAAATAATGTTTTCAGGTTAAAATAAATTTATATTTAAACACGATTATTTAAGATTATTTTATTATATAAGATGTATATATTGATTTTATAATGAAATGATTTCAATGGGATTCTTATATTTAAATATTATCGGGAAATTGAAGTAGGCCCTTAGATTTAATTTATGATTGCTTGTCAAATGCTTAAATAGTTATTTAATAAGGGAATGATTTTAAGGAAACGAGATATTCGTGTTAAATGAAATGAAATGTTTAAAAGAGCGTTTTTATTTATAGTTCTTATTGGTTACAAGCAAAATTACAATAAGATTAGTGATTTTTATGAAATGTGTAATTGAGGAATTTAAAATATTGTGTTCATAGTTAAATTATTGTTTTATTTTAAAATAATATATTTAAAGGGACAAATATTGGATTTAATTATAAGGTGTTTAATAGCGAGATTATTTGATTTCAAAATGATTTATTTTGCAAGGGAGAAATGGTTATTTTAAAATGATATGTTTTAAATCGAAGAAGTAAATGTTTATTTTATTATTATTTAAAAGCAATTAGGGAATTGAATATTTGATTTTAATTTCATATTTTGTCTGAAAGGGACACTATTAAATCAGTTTTATTAAGGCAATAAATTATTGAATGTTAATGAAGGAAGTGGATTTTAGAAATCCAAATATAGACTTAATTCTTGTTTGATCGCCCTTCTTGAATGTACACTTCTTCTCTTTTCACTTTGGGAAATTTTATTAGAAGGTTTGTTAAGTCTTCCATAAGGGGTTTAACTTTTTGGGGTTGTTGTATTATGTTAGTCAACCTTTGTATTTCCTTGTGTGGTGCATATAGTTGTATCCTATTGTTTTACCCGATTTTCACGAACGAGGATGGTCTGTGCCTCCTTTGGTTTAGGAATGGATTATGTGTTTTGTGCCTCCTTTGGTTTAGGAGTGGTTTATGTGGTTTGTTCCTCCTTTGGATTAGGAGTGGTTTATGTGGTTTGTGCCTCCTTTGGAAGGAGTAGATCATGTGTTTTGTTGCCTCTAGTGTTTGGAGAGGGGTTTGACTTTTGCTGCCTCCAGTGTTTGGAGTGAGTTTTCATTATATGTTCCTCCTAGAGTTGGAGTGATTGTTTATCTTGTTTGTATGCCCTTTGGCACCCTTGGTGATTGGTTTTGTGTTGGTATGTTGTCGAGTAGAAGAGTGGCTTTTGTTAGGCGCCAGAGCCCAAAGAAGTAAATTGGGTAACCTTCAGAGGTGGTTTAATCAAGTGATAACTAAAACAATATACTTAGAAGTTTAGGTAGTTTTTTCACACTAATTGATAAGATAATTTAGCCTCACTCATAGACGCAAGTGCTCGTATAGGCTTGGGATGAGTGGGAAGGCCTGGAATGACAAGGTTGTTTATCTTGTCTTTACAAGAGGTATTTGATTCCGCATGAGTGAGTATGGGGGCCAGGATTCGATTGAGGCCACCAGGACAACCCATAGTGGGGGCCAGAGCCTATGAAGATTCCCAAAGGATATCCCATGTTGAGCTATGTGATGACACTCTTTCTACAACAACAGTTGGTATTTGGTTTCATGTGTATGGTCTTCTTATCATACCCAATTTGTTTTACTTCTGGAAGCAATGTGACTTATGTCAGTGATGTTAGAGTTGTACTTGTGTTATTCTTATGGTTGTGTTAGTGTGGGTTAGCTTGTGTCTAGAGGTTGATGGTCTTGTATAGGATTCCTTGTTACTATCTCCTAGCACGGGGGGTGAGCCTTCATGTATCACATGGTTGGGTGGAACGTGCACCTTAATCCGTTGGGTCTTTTTCTTGTTCCTGTGGACAAGATTTCCAATTGGAGAGCTCGTGGGATCTAGTTTCATTTCAGATGTTATTGTAATTTATTACCCCTCATTTGTTATCGAGGTGGAAGATGTATTATGTAATCATGCTTATTGGAGTTACCTCATTCGGGGAATGAGAGTTGTAATCTTATTGTTAAATGATTGTTATTTGAAATCATGTGCTATCTCTTATCCTTTGATGTAAGTTATCATGTATGGAATGTATGTGTTCTTGATTTATTAAGTAATTAAATGTTATGGTTTCAATTCATGTTTCTTGTTTGGGTTTTAAGTAAACTCAGTCTCGTGACCCTAGAGGTTGTTGGCAATGGGTAGTGAACTTGCATATTAATTGTACTTAAACAAAAAAAAATTAGTACGTTTGAGTAGTAAATTGCAACTTCTTCTAGGGTTGCGTGGCGGAGCGTTACATGTAGTAGTTTATATTTCTTTACTTTATTTTTAGAATTAGCAGTTTATTATAATTTATCTCAAGCTTATGATTCCCTAGTTGATAATTTAATGCAACCCTCTTATGAATGATGAACTGCTTAGTTTAGGGATCCTTAGGTCCTCTGAGCCATGTGCATAACTAGTAGCACCAAGTTAATTAAGCATTAGAGTTGGCTCTATTTAACAAGACAACTGAGAGGGGGGTGAATCAGTTGTAGCAATTTTTAACCTTTAAAATTTTCACCAGAAGTTAGATCAATAAGCATTCACAAAACCTTCATACTGTAAATATGTTTAATCACTGAATGCAGAAATAAAAATTGAAAGTAACAAAACCATGCAAACAATAACACTAGATTTACATGGAAAACCCAATGAGGGAAAAACCATGGCGAGGAATAGCTCACAATATAAAGAATTTCAAAACTGAATACAAAGGCTCAAACAAAAAGGCTTACTGCCAGATAGGCTCACTGCCAAGATAGGACACACTATCCAACAAGGGCTCACTGTCAGAGGGCTCACTACCATATAATTACAAAGATGATAAAAGAGGATTGTCACAAAGAGGAAAATATCTCAAAGCAATAGGAAATCCACCATAATTCACTCACACTCTTGTAGTCTCACATGAAAGATGTTGAATGCCTTCAGCTCACTACCTTCAAAACCCTAACATGAAATTCGCACAGATCTGCTCAAACTTGCATCACACACATTATCTCACATCTATCTCACATATTTGATATTTCTTTCATCTATCTTTTCTTCCATCAACATCTCAACTTGTACTTATACAGTCTTTAACCTTGAAACCCATCCAAGGTTGGCCATACTTCATTTGTATTTACAAATTCAAATTTAGGTCAACACCAAAACATTCTATAGTGGAATTACAATGAGGGTGACCCAAACACATACTTAATGGGGACATAAATAAGTCCCAACATGCCTTAACACGCTTTCATGAACTTTGTAAGTAGTGTTTAACACAAGGTCGGCCAACACCAATGTAAAGCACATAAAACAATTAAGCGCACACACCATTAACACGATCCAATCTTTTCGGACAACAAATTTCACTTAAACACAACCTCATCAAATTGCTCTAAGAACTGCAAGTCATGTAACCAAAATACAAATAAATCTGGAGAAACTACATTTCTCCTTAACCACAACCAGAGGCACAAAAATGCACAATTCACATACTGGCGAAGATATCTCGTAGTATACAATAATCTAGAAGCCCAAATTTTGGATATATCAACTACCAACAACCATGAACAATACCTCATATTTGCACAAGCATAGCAGCAATACAGAGCACATCTTGAAGCACACACTAAATACCTACAGACCTTCCTTATTACAATTTTCTCAATATCCTTGACATATACAATCAATAACCACCTTCCATGACATAGTTGACATCAATGAAAATACCTTCATACTTGCAACAGGATCCACAGAAGAGATGTTATCTCATGGAATACAACAATTGTGGGGTATATTCAAAGTGGATTTTTGAATGAGTGACATAAAATTTCAAACAATGTAGCTAGTCATTGCAATGCTAAAACCCATGGCCCTTCTAGGTAGCTCTCTTCCTATATCAAAATGGGAGCTTTAAAATAATATGCAAGTTTAAACATCACACTCTAAGCATTTAATTGCTTGGGTAGCTCATCTGAAATCATAGTATATTCTCTAGTATGACCCATCTATTAGTTTGGATGGACATAATTCCCATAAGGTGTTAAACCTCATGAAAGAACAAAACATCTCATGGAATATGATTATTGTGGTGTACAAAATAAATGGATATCCTTGCAGGGTATTCGCATGCCTATGTATAATCAAATAATGTTGTTGAAACCACAATGATTAGAAGGAGCACACAAAATGGATTTGTTGATTAGGTTTTACAAACTTTCCAATAAATGTATTTTGTTGGTACAAAACCAAATTCTACACCTCATTATAATCATAAAAATATAATTTTCATCCATTACTCATCCTAGTCTTACTATACTAGGTGGAGAGAATGAGTGGAAGAAGACAATGCACATTCTATTCAAGAAATATAAATGAGCTTAGATGAAAATGTCAAGGGTGCAATTCCTCCTAGTGATTCTATCCATTTTCTTGTTGAAATTTTTGACATTAAATCAAAATATTAGGGAAATATTATATCCAACCAAAGAAAATTAAGAAGTTGTTTGAAATAAAGTAAATGAGCATAAAGGAAGAGTAATTAAGGATCCAATAAAATTGTATGTTATCTTTTCATCACATGATTATTTGATCACAAAAAGAGATGAAAACTATTTCTCATGTGTTCCTTTAAATATTTTGGATGATTTGTTCAGGGGAGTGAATAATATCCTAAATATTTTTGAAGAGACTCTTATAAATTGATTCTTTAGAATCAATTTATGGATCTTTTACCCATGTCTATAGTAAGAGACAAAGAGAACAAGAAGGATTTGGCAAAAAGAAGGGAAAGTGAAGCTTAAATTAGAGCTCTTATTTATGGAATGTTAATATGTAAATGAAAAACCACAAATGATGTTTTTCTAAAATATGTTCACAAATAATTTATATTTGGTAGTCTAAATTCAAAATATCATAATGAGAATGAACCCCTTATTAAGAAAAAGAGTATAATTCATTTCAAAGATAAGGGTAGTCAATATTTGGAGCAGAGTAAATTAAAGGATTTGATTAAGAAAGTAATTAGAATTCATCAATATTCCTATTAACTGATTGACAAGGAAATAAAAAAATGTAGAGGTTCCTACAAATGAATAATTTTCTCATGATGAGAAGGCCTTGAAGGTGGCAAGTTGCAACTATGAAATCAAATTGTATAGGACAAAGATATGAGATATATTCAAACTATTAAACTTGATAATTTATACTATAGTCTCAATGGGTATTGGAGTTGGGATCAATGTCATGGGTGTTTTCATTGGAGAGGAGATAAATTAATTCAAAAATGATTATTTACAATTTTTTCCCATCTATGACAACCATTTGAATGTCAAAAAAAAATAACATAACATTTAATTATGAAGTCCCTTTTATAAAGTTTGCATTGTAATTATTTAAATAAGTTAATTTTATATACTGAAAAATAAATTTTATTATATCTTTAAAATAGTTTTAAAGCCAAGAAAGAGAGAAAAATTAAATGGTTGTACAAGAAAGTGAACAACCTTTCCTTATAAATGTAAAGTTTTATCATTGTATGAGGCTACATAACTGGTGATGTAACTAAAGATAGTGACTAAAACTACTTTTGTAAGCATAAAGAAAATTGTATAGATAATTTTATGGAACTTTGAGATCATCTACAAAGAAATAAGGATATCTCAAGGAACTTTGTGTCTGTAGAATCTTTTGGTGATTTTGTTTCATTCTTAAGTCTAATGTGAAGTCCCTTCTTTGATAATTACCTTTATTAAAATATAAGGAAATAGTTGAAACTATGTGTTTAGTTTTGAATTACCTTGATGAATAGTCTATAGAATATTATCTCACTCTTCTCCAATTCTTCATAAACTTTTATCCATTATTAAGTCCGATACAAAAATCATTTCTTCTTTCCTTTCTTGTGGGTTTCATGAAAATTATTAATTAGTTAAATCTTCATATTTTTGTGTTGTTGGCATTAGTAGGGTTAGAGTTTGCATTTCTAATTAACTTTATGCACATTCATCTTTTTTTCTATTTATTCTTAAGGAATCCACAAATGGTTTTCTTATATTTATCATTTAGGTTTTCTTTATGTGTTTTATATTTTCTAATTTTGTATCATTTTGTACTTTCTAATTCCTTATATTAATCTAATTAGGATGAAGGGGTGTATCCCTACCTAATTTTACTTCAAAGGTCTCCATCAAGATATTGTTCAATAAAGCTTTGAAAATCTATTTTGTTGAGGGGCATATGGAGTTGTCTTATTCCTTGCAATGTCATGTTCCATAAAAAAATTGTCAAACTCTATTGAACAAAATTATCCACCATTATTTTTCCTCAACACCATGATCTTTTTCTCTATTTGGATCTCAATAAGAGATTTGAAGTATTTGAACTTTAAGAAGACTCAAAATTTGTGCATAAGGAAATATACCCACGATTTCCTGGAGAATTAATCAATAAAATAGACATATTACTGATTTTTTTTTCAAAGCTAGTGTATGCAAATAACCAAATACATCACGATGGATTAAGTCTAAAATACCTATAGTTCTAGTGGAGCTCAAATAAAACAACCATTTTTTTTATTTTTCATATAAGAAATGTTCACAAAAATTAAAATGTAGGGAACATTAGTTAGCCCCTCTGATAATTTTTTACATTTCAAGGCCCTTATATTTTTTACACCTATGTGGTGTATACTCTCATGTTACAACATGATCTCTTATGGAAGCTTATGATTCCCTAAATTAGGAATCTCATAAAATTGTTACATTCCACAATGTTTGCATCCAAATATAATAGAGTTCCAAAATAGACTCCCTACAAAAACCATGGCCCCACACACCATCTTGCATCCATATTTGTTCAAAACCACCAGCACACTAACATCATTCAATTTAATTATAGAAATAAGGTTCCTCACCAAAATTGGAATGTTCAAAACATTGGAGAACTTTTTGGTACTTATATATCCAAATGTGAGAATGAATCTACATCATCCAATGATTTTGAGAGAAGAATTTTGTCCAACATTGAAGCTCTCATAAATAGAGAATTGCATCTTGTTGGGAGTCATGTTAAAGGAGGCCCCAAAATCAATCTACTATGCACTTGAATATGTGTGCATAAAAAGGGTTGTAAAAAAAGAATCACCCCAATTTTCATTAGATGTTATTGAGTATAAATCATATTCAAGCTCCTTCTTCATCTTATTTCCTTTCAATCCTTCTTGATGTACTTGATCTTACTTTAATTCCAACATTTCACCTTTGCTAAATAGAGACTTAGATCTTGTTGAGAAAATGTGTCTCAACCTTGCAATTACATAAGGTATTGTTGATACACAATGTATTATTCAATCAACGACGAGGGGGGGCATGGGGGCATCCCCCCCATGAGGGGTCTGAGGGGATCATCCCCCTAGCTGGGGTCTAGGGGCAGCATGCCCTGGTAGAGGCTCGAGGGCAACACCTCCGAAAGGAAAATTTTATTTATATTCTATTATTGTAAATATGGACCATTCATCATTATGTCTCATATTCAATAAGCAATATTTTATTAGCTTGACTTTTCCTAGAAGGAAACCCTATTTTATGAGGGAATTGTACTACAACTATGTATTGCGATGTATTATGAGATTCTGATAGCAGTTGTGTTGCCTCTAGATCTTTGAGTGGTGATACTCTTGCGAGAAGCTTGCTCTACAAGTATATTATAATCTTTGTGATTTCTGAATTATATATTTTGTGGATTTTGGAGTGTGGGATTTTTCTCCCGAAAGGGTTTTCCCCACATAATCATTGTATTGTGGTATGCATGATATTTGTGTTTATTTCTATTTAAGTTTTTGTAACTGTTAAAGATTTGTAAAAGTTTGCATTATGTTCCTCTCAAGGTTATTGTAGGAAGTTTTTCCACTACCTTAGCTTCCTTATAAATCTCCTAATAGACTTGGCACACTTGTCCTTTTTCTTATACTTGCCATTTTCCTTGGAATGGCTTTTAACAATTATACCATCTTTAATTGATTATATGATATTTTTTCCTCATCTCCTCAAAAATGACACACCAATTCATCAAGCTTCAAGTTAGAGATGGTGCTACTAATTACCATAACTAGGTTGTCTCAACTATTAAATAAAGAACATAAGAGGGTTATGCATTAATCTTATTTATTCATCTTCACATCTATAGATGCCTAATATCTCGTCAAGATATTGAACACAATAAAATGATTTTTTAAAGAGTCTACATTACTCAACCTCAAGTAGTAAAGTTATTAGGATTAAGTGTGTTATTCACCTTACATGTCCTAAGTTTTAATTTTTCATAGACAACTACTTATGTATATGTCTCCAAAGTTCATAAAATGGTAAAATAGGTGCTAGAGTGAGTGTGACGAAATATGTAATTATTTTATTATTCTTTGGGGATTTAGAAATATTATTTGTAATTAGACATTGAATAAGGGTTACATAGTGAACTTGTAAGAGCATTTTATATTATTAGTTGGGCATGGGATGTAATTTGTGCTTCATGAGGGGGGTTTTGGGATTTACATATGTCCACTTGAATAATGGAAGTAAAAGATGCGTATGTAGGAGTTATAATCCATTTTGGAGGATGATCTCTTGAATGAGTCATAAGAATTATGACCATGGTATTCTAAGACTTGATTAGGACCATGTGGAATTTTATTTTGATGGTTTTTTGGGCCTCCATGAATTTATATTTTGAGGGCTTGTTATGAAGGAATTATACATTTTTTTTAAGGTTATGTCATTTATTTTCCTATAGGATTAAAGAGTGTTGATCTCATATTTCTCTTGATAGAGCATGTGAATTTTAGAATGTATTGTAACCATTTATTGTTGTTAAATAATACATTAGGTGTGCTTTGGAGGCTAGTTTTTTCCAAGAAGGTTTTTCTTGGGGTGTATCTATGTCACTCTTGTTCTTTTGGTTTATTTTATTTTATATCTACTAAAATTTCTATATATTGATTATTATGATATTCTTGTCATAGGTTTAATATGGAAATATTTGCATGCTTAATAATTATATTTAGTTTTTGGTTTAATTGCTAAGACATTTTGAAGGATATTTTCATTACATTTGGTATTATAGTGGGTGGTCATATGAGTTTCATGTACTTGCATGTTCTTATATGTGGTTTGCATGTGTTTTCATGTCATTTCATGTGATGGGTCCATGGTGATTTAGTTTTGGATATTATTCCATGTTAATTTATTAACCTAGCAAGCTTGTGGGAATCTATTAAAAGGAAATAATTATTTATTAATCCTTGTATGAGGGATTTTGTAGTGGATCTACTTTTTTATTTACTAAATTATATTGTAAACAATGGTTGAATGGAAGACAGGTTTAGATGAACCTTTGTTGGTTTTTGGAAGCTCAAGGTGGTGGATCTTGGAGTTGGTCATGTGTTCATGTGTTGTATCATGCTTGTGACCTAGATATACCCTTTGGTTATATGTAACTACCCTCTATATGGTGGTTGTGTTCCTTTATATTGTGGTCATGTATAGTGGATGAGCATTCATGTTGAGTACTTATTTTTGGCCCTTCGTCATATGGGAAAGCACTAGGTGTTTTAACTACTGCATGGGTACCTATGTTGGTACCATGGTTTTAGTCCTTAGTTATGTTGAACTATTGGATAATCAGCCCCTGGTTTCATATAGGTTGTGGAGTTGGTGTTTTAGTGACCTAGAGCTCATGGAAAACCTAGTTCCTCTATATGCATGTAAAATATGGTAGTTGTGGAATTAACTTTTTTATGGCTTGAATTTATTAGACAACCTCTAATACTTATGGATGATTATACTTGCATGTTGTAGATTCCGGTCATTTTGGATTTATGGGTTTTCAATATATCTTGTTTAAAATATATATGATTATTCTTATGTATCATATTCTATTATTTTGGTTTACATATTTCATGTTTTTTATATTTGTGTGTTCTAGGATGTTTAAGTGGATTCAGATTTGTACATATGGTTTCATAAGTTTTACTTGTTAATCAAAATCTATTCTTTGTAGATATATAAAAAATATGTTATTCAAGGTTTTTTGGATGGAGCCAATTGTATATTTTCATGCATGCTTCATGTATTATTTGAGGAGGTTGGTTACAATCTTATCAATGTAGAAGTTTTGGCATATGTTTATTCATTGATTTTTTTGTAGTGGTTACTTGTTGGGTTCCTAAATATTGGTTACTCTATTATGGATTTACAACAAGTTGGATCTAGATCTAATATAATGGTTGATTCAAGGAAAATATAAATGTTATCTATAATTGTCTATATTTTTTGTGTTATTGGTGTGGTGTTGAACTTGTATAGTTTGTTGTTTGAGATCTATGAGTTGTATGGTTTTGTGCATTGTTTATACTTGCAATTTGTATGGATAATGTGGATGTGGACTATCTATACCCACAAATCTTTCATATTACTCATGATTATTTTGTTTTGTTGGCCTTTTCAATAATCATTGTACATTGGTATGTTCATTATAGTAATGAAAGGAGAAGGTTTTTTGGAATGTTAAGAAATTAGTAGGTTGATCAAACTATTTCCTACATAAGCCAGTCAGAGAAAAACATGTGTACAAGCTTATAGAATAACCATAATGCAAATATAACATACATACCACAAGATTATACAAGATATACCTTGGGAAATCCCACAAGAGGGGAAAGCCCAGCCTTTAAAAGCATCCAAACTCACTATATTATTCAAAAATGGAACATTAGAATATACTTATAGAGTCTATATGAATACTTCTAAAATATCAAGCTCCTTTAATACATCCTCCATGTTTCCAATCATGTAACTACACATCCCATTCCATGCTTCATACATTTGCCTAACAATATAGCTCAATGCAAATGAAAACTCACTCAACTGGCCAATAAGCCAACCCCCACCACCAACCATGTGCTTGTTTTTATAGAATCAAGCTCACACAAAACAACCAAGTGGTAAAGGTAAAATTGTGTGCCTCAAAACCATGAGTGAACAAAAACATTGACACCAGCATTTACTTTTTACTACTAATTTTTCCCAATATTAATTTTTTTCCCATGTTTAACCCACACATAAAATATCTAAATTTACAAGTGGACCTAGATAAATATCTAATGTGGCTAAACACATCTCTTAAAGATGCACCACAAATAAATAATTATTGTACATAATTAAAAATAATTATTTCTTCTATCAGGTCTACAACACCCTTTTCCTAACATGGAATGCTTAAGAAAATTTAAATTTTGTATCTATAATAACTAACTATGGTGCCATGGGAGGATCCAAATCATGGTTTGATGGGACCTTTCTGCAATTACATAGTGTTATCTTCTTATTTGAGAATTGTGTTTCTACTTTGGGAGCTAGTAGTATAGTTGTTTTATTACTTTGTGTGAGGGTCATGTGTGATATTTATTTGGGAGATTTTTTTATCATATTTCCATGTGGTGGCACTCAAAGTCTTAGGTCCCAAATATCTAAAGCCAAATATTCTCCCAAGCACTACGATGTCAAACTTAGGACAAAGATCTTAAACTTATTAGTAGCTTAGGAAGAAATGGACCAATTTACTACGTTGGGTAAGACCTTCTTTAAATTTATGCTATAATATGCCAAGGGGGGCTTCCCTAAGGTGTTGTGTTAGATATAACTATAGGAAATTGGCATTTACCTTGAAACAAACCATACCTAATGCATAATATAGTCCTATTAGGATGTCACTTTGGAATTTGTATGCTAGTTTAAAACATGCAAGGTTTTGTGGATTTATGATGTAGATGAACTACCACATGAAGTGTTTAAGAATGTGTTCCTAATAGCCCCAATCATGTTATGCACATCTATATGTGGTAGTGAATAAAACTAATTATAGCACAATATAGAATGATGTTTAAATCTAGTAATTTTTATAAGTTGGTGTGATGGGAGGTTGAGAATGTAGTGGAGAGTGCCTATATCCAACAAGGAAACAAAGTCTCAAATTTAAAACAAAAAAGGATGTAATGACTAAAATCTACTCGGTGAAACCTTAATGAAGTTTTCACTGAAGATTACTCCTTCAAACCTTGCACATAAGTTAGGCTCTATACATACAAATGAGTGAATAAATAAAATTATAGAATAGTATAAGAATATGACTTAGTAATCCTTATATAAATTCCCATACATTCTTATATTACTTCAAAGAGATAGCTTGTAAAATATTTGTAAGGATTTTACAATCAGTTGGTTGGCTAACTAATTAGAAATAACATTAAGAAATGCTTACAATATATATGGATAAATTCAGATGATATGAATCTATGATTTTGAATCATTTTTTAGGAACTATAGTATCTCATTACACATTTGGGATGAAACCTAGATTTTTATAGTACAAAACATCTTGATATTTTGTAATAAATCAAAACCCTAATGGTCTTTAATATTTCTTATTTATTCTTTCTCTATAACCTATTTTTCATCACTTTCCAAATGAAAATATGACAATATATATCATCTAACACACATCAAAAGTCAAGGATCAAGGATGTCATGGAAATCATGCCATAAATTAAGTGGATAAGTGGATGACTAATACTTAGACTCTAAAAATGGCATAGTAAAAAGATCTAGAGTCAAGGATCATAAAGGAACTTATTAATGTTTTGCTAAAAAGGTGGGAAAGGAAACCTCACAAGTTTGACTGAAAAGATATATAAGGAAAAATATCAAGTAGTCAAGGATCAAGTAGATTTTATACTTCATGCACAAAATTAACAAGTGAGAGGTATACCCACATCTCTAGCTCTAAAATGTTAGAAATAAGAGGAAAATCATACCGAGATGAGAAATACCAAAAATTTGGTGGGACTAAAGGGAAAAGATGGGGATTAGAGGAAAGGTGTGTCTAGATAAAAAAAAAAAACTCTAAAACTTTGATAATTTGCAAACTTAGGAAAAATGACTAGTAAACACCCCATGCATAGAGCTGAAACTTTAGAAACTTCTAACAGTTGAAGGAAACATGAGGAATAAAAAAGAGTAAAAAATTGTAGATTTTGACCAAGGGACATGCATTAAGAGAGTTTATTATATCATCTATAAATGATAGGATAAATAAGGAAAAAATACATAAGGGGCTATGAATTCAAAAAAATTTGACACATTCAAGTGGGGTGCCAAAATTGGCTCTAGTTAGGGACATGCGTCTCTTGTAAGCATAGTGAGATTCTAAATATCTCTAGGATGCAGACCAAAAGGGGACCACTAGGCAAGGTCAAGATAATTATACATTATCATGACAATTAGGGTTCAATACTACCCAAGGTACAACACAATACATACAAAAAAAACATAAAAAAGAAGGAAAGGAGAAAAATATGTATATAGGCCCATACAAGACCAAAAATACTCAAGAGTAGTTCTTGAGATGTTGGCCATGAATTGGAAACTCCATAAATTCTCCACCTATAGTCTTTGAGGTAGAAAGTGCTTTGACCACCTTTTTTTCTACAACTTGATAGGGTCCACTCGTAAGGCTTCAAATTTTCCATTTTTTATTTATCTTCAAATCTAGAGTTCCACATGAGGACAAGGTCCCCAACCTAAAATTCCCTTTCATGGGAACTCCTTAATTCTTCTAATTTGATCAAACCATGCACTCTTAAGGAGATGACATCGCTTTTCCCTTCAATTTGTTGAAATGTTTGATATATAGGCAATTCAATGCTAATTAACATATTAGCTTTAGCTCCATAGAAAAATTCAAAGGGGATCATACTAATAACCCTCTTATAGGCTATCATGTCTACCCAAACAACAAAATTTAACTTATCATCCCATCTCTTCTTATTTGAGCCGAGAATCTTCTTGATGACATTCATGATGCACTTGTTACTAGATTCAGCTTATCTATTTCCTTATGGAAGATAATAAGATGAATGTGCTAGAGTTATACCATATTTGAAAAACATATCAAAAAATTCATTGGATCTAAAACACATTGTATTATCAACAATTATCCTTGATAGCACACCAAACCTTGTGATATTTTATTTGGTAGGAAGTCAATTACCACTTTAGATGTAATATTTCCTTTGAGGGTTTCCTCCACCCATTTGGTGAAGAAGTAAGTAGCCATCAATATCCATTTGTGTACTCATTGCTTAAATTATTAGCAATCTCCCCCATAAAATTGTTACCCCATTACTAGAATGGATCCCAATCAATATAGATGTAAGGGGGAGTACTATAAATTTCATCATGTCTTAAAATATCTAAAGTGTCACACCTTTTCACAAACTTTCCCACTGTAGAGAAGGGGGACCCATCACCCCCCAAACTCCAGGTCATAGGAGAGCCCCAAGGAACGAACTGCCCTAAACTACCTTGGGTTTGCTATACAAGTTGAAAAGAACAAGGTATTGAGGATGAAAAGGAAGGGAAAATAGCTTGTCGCTTTCCTTCTACTAAAACTAGATGTTCACAAGGTCAAAAGAGTCAATTTCCAAGGTTCAGTTTGTTTCTCAGATAACTGACTATCTGAGGATGGCAACTTGGATCTCGAACTCCAACATGGTGCGCTGGTTTCTTAGGGACGCATTGGTGTCTGTATGAATAGGAACCTACTAAATACCTAACTATGTGATGTTTTATGGTTTGACAAAGAATAAAAAAGTACAAAGACAACAAATACAAAGAAAAAGACACTAAGAACTATACTAGAAATGACAAGGATAGTGGGAAAATGTACCTATTCACCCACGAGTTGATTCTTCAAGTAGCTCCATTCGAAAACACCTACACACACAAAAATGAGAAAAAATTTGGGCTATGTTCGAGGTTTGCCTCAGTCAAACCCCCATTTTGGTGTTCCCACCTCCATGAACAACCAAATAGCCACAAAGTGTAGAAAGCAATAAAGAAAGTAGAAAGGAAACAGTATTGCTAAGTAGAGAGCAAAAACAACTAGAATGCTACTCAATAAATAAGATGATGCAAATGGACAAAAATAAAAATATCACCACTATGAGCACTCAAGGCTAATAGCAGAAGGAAAAAGCTTCATGATCCTCCAATGGCGATGGTGTTGCAACAAGAATGTGACGTTGGAGCCAAAAATAAAGAACTTGTAGCCAAGAGAAGTGGTGTAGAAGCAAGAGAATGAGAGTAGAATGCAAGAGAGTGTGAAGCAATTCCAAGAGAGTCAAGAGAGAATGAAGGAATGAGAGTTGATCAATTTGAATTAGCAAAAGGGAGGTATAAGGCTTGAATTTCGCCGGTCAAGGAGGTGGGAGATGTTACACTTTGCACCCAATAGGAAACGTAACCTTTCTACAAAATCCAAAGGTAGGAAACCTATTAGGATGGTAGCATGGTGTGTGGACGTCCCTGATAGAGATTGCTCCATCGACACAAAATGATAGGGCTAGGTGGATGGAGCAAGGTGGCAATGGAGGAATTGTTTCATCGGGTTTACATTTTCTAAGGTAGGGGAAATTAAATGGGGAATTTTCCTAGGGGTAAAAATTAGCACCATCGCACCCACATACTTGAATAATGTGTACCACGAATAACATATTCTCATAATATTATGAGCAATAGTACTAGATCAATACATACCTTTGAACCACCAACTTTAATGTTCTTTTTTATAATCATCTAGTCTTGGGGGACATCTTAGATTCTCCAAATACAAAACAATTTCCTTGTACCAAGGATTATTCTTTAAATGATAAAAAGGATAGGTTGGATCAAATTTCACTTGATGCACTTTTGTTGCATGTAAAATTGTATTAGAAATTAGCTTGGAAAGGCCTTAACCTCTTACTAGATTTGTAGTCTTCACCTCCATGTCATATTCCTATTTTTTTAATCTATATACACTTTTTTCTTGATGCCTCTTATTGAATAAAGATATCTCTTATAATTATATGTGGCACATAGTTAATGATTTTGGCTCCTACAAGATAAGATATGAGTTTTTTACTACATTAAAAATGGCATGAATGTGCTTCTCTGTGATGGGGTAGTTCAATTTAGCATTTCTTGTTTATTTAGTAAAAAAATAATTAGTTGTTTGTATCTATCACCATCTTTATAAAGAAAAGCGTCAATAATTGTATATAATGAAGCAAAGAAAAATAATTGAAAAGGATTTAAATAATCAAGACACTACATCATAGGTGCCTTCTTGAGTGCATCCTTTATATCCGTGAAGGAATCAATTTATTCCTTGTCCCAACTAGTTGATTGCCCTTTCTTGAGTAATTTTTAGATGACCTTTGCCTACTCAAAAAGATTAGGAACAAATCTTCTAACAAAGTTGTTACACCCAAAGAAGGACAACACTAAATAAACTATCTTAGGCTAAGAGATAAGGTCAATTTATTTAACTCTTTCTACATTTACCCCCAACCCCTCCATCCAAGGATATTTCTCTCTTCCACACTAAATATGCACTTTTTTATTATTTAAGAATATGCCATACTCTAGGCATCTTTGGAAGAATAATTTTGAGTGTTTGTAGTATTTTTTTATATCCTTTGAGTAGGAAGTCAAATAATCTTGGTAGACTACCATGATTTCATTTATGAGGCCAACAAAGGCAACATGCATTGCCCTTAAAAGGAAAATCTTGCATTATTCAACTTTAATGGCACCCCAACATATACAAATTTGCCCCATGGATTTGCGAAGGTAGTGTTTGGTTATTCTAACTCTTTGACTATAATGCCCCATGCCTCATATCTAGGAAATTAGCTAAAGAATATTTTAAAACAATAACAACACATGAATGAATCTATCAAATAAGGTACAACATTGACATATCATATTGCATGCTAATACACACATAAAGTGTCATATCAACCATAATGACATGCAAGACAAGATATTGAGAACACTTAAAGGACATAATTGTTTCTCCAAACAAGGTGGCACAACTAGAAGACTTGAAAATTGTGTAACAAATTCACCACAATGATCCTATGAGAGAGTGGAACTACATCATAGTGATGATTAGTTCTAGCCCACAATCATGTTCTCTCATAGGCACAACACAATAGTAAGATGAGGGAATTATATGCCTTGAATCTATTCCCCCACACTCAATGACTCTTACAACACCAAGGGAAACCTATACAAGAGTGGTACAACTAGGAGATACCATACCTCGACTATTCAAAATGAACACTAGTTTCTTGCACAAATGGCACACTTACCAATGAAAAAGTAAGAAATATACCAATGAATAATACCAAGAAATAAGGACAGTCCTTCACAAGAGGTTGTTCCACTAGGAAGTACAAGCCCTTTATCAACTAGAATGACAATTGGACATTTTCATGCAAATAAATGTTTCCCAATACAAAATATAGAATAAATTCTAGATTAAAAAATTGTTATTGAAGTGATGACATGGGAAGACTCATAATACCAAGGGTAAAAAAGTTTCATATACAAATTTTCCCCAAGAAACAACTAGAAATGGTCATTTTCTAAGTACCTAGAGGACTATAGCACCCAATAGGACACTAGCACTTATGAAAGACACTAGCACACCACTACTCAAATGTTTACTTTTGCTGCTAAATTCTAATTCTAGCATTGAAGTTCTATTTTCATTAGGATCATGTTTTTGCATTGTAGTCTTGAATAGACTAAATGAATGACCATTTATAGGTTTCATACCTAGGGATAATCCCTCAAAGTCAAAAAAACATGAACAACTCGCTCTCCATAGTTTGAGACACCCTCTTCCTCTGTAACATCTTCTATGCAGTCCATCAAGGACTTTTTGGCCAGATAAAGCAAATCCAACCGATAGTATCTCCACAACTACTCCAAATTCCACTTGTAGGTTTACAGGTCGACATTAAGAGCATCTCACCCCTACACTAGTTCTAATTAGGAGATATCTTGCACCAAACAACAAGGGAAGAGATTTTAAAATATCATGTGCAGAGCTCTAACCAATTAGAAGAATTAGTAAAGGATATACAAGGTAAGTTCCCTCAAATCCAAGGGGACTCATCCCAACCATTGGTAGCACAACTAATAATTTGGGTAGAAGGGGTGATCAAGGAAACACAATTACAAAAGAAAACACAAAGGCAACAACTTTAGGCAAAGTACCAAAAGTCAAAAAAAAGTGAGGAACGAAAGAAATGTGCTACCGCACACTCTACCTTAGAATCACAGATCAACAATAAAAAACACTGAAGGGGATCTCAATGCCTTATACCAATTTTTTCTACAATGGACAATAGTGACAACTATAACCAAGGCTCAAATGGATCAATTGGAAGTCCAAATACTTCAAAGATCCATAACTTATGATTCCTTACAAGATACAGATGGGAAATCTAAGTTATAGATAGAAGCACTACATGCACAATTCCAACAGTTATAGGATTCAAAGCATATTCCACCAACTAAGAGAGGTAGTCAATTTATGGCTAGCCTATATTACAAGAATCCTCCAAGAATCACAACAAGTAGCCCAAAAGATACAAATTCCTCAAACATTCCTAGAGGTAGAGAAGTTATTACTGTAGATCCAAGTGTAGACCCAACAACTACATTTGGCCAAAACCTAATAGGATAACACATTTTCTAGACTAAAGGAGATCTACAAGGATATCCTTCCAGCTGAATAGCATTGACTTGAGCACAAGTCAACATTTTGAAAGGGTGGATGATGTTAGTCGGAGAGATCAACAGTGCAAATACCATCGGGAAAATCCTACATCTTTCCGCAAAGATCTTACGAACCTTAATATTGAAAAGATACCATCTAGAATAGGGGTAGAATAGATGGGTCATGTCCCATATCATAAATATATTTATAGAGAAAGATATGAATAGTAGGAAGAGAAAAGATGATGAAAAGGAAGAGAGGACAAAGGAATATATATAGGAAATGTATATGAAATTGTATGTAATATGTATTAAAGGTTATATGTAAGATAAGAAGGAGATATACAAAGTATAGGAGAGATACATAAATGTACTCTTTTAATGTGATTAATCTAATGACTACCAAAATTTTGTTTATATAATATTATCTGTCATTTTTTGGATATACAAATAATTAGCTAATCCTTTGTCTAAATCAATTGGTGTTTACCTTTATATGACTAAGTTCGAAATATAAACTACAACACTCAAAAGTACTTAGGGCTCAGAACTTCAGTATATATTTTCCCAGTTTTCTTGCTGACAATGGAAAAATAGGAAGATCGATGAATGAATGTTTTCTTTTGAGCATTAGATAAGTTAGGTAGAACATTACCATCATGGAGATAGGTATAAAAATCATGATACCAATGGAAGGTTAGGACCAATAATTTTACACACTAGTTCAGATTCTAAAACATCAAAAATTGGAATCAAAAGTCACTCTACTAAAAGCTCACAATAATGAGTGTTATGAGGCATGTCCAAGAGAGATCCAATAGTATCCATAGCATCAACATCTCTCTTATTTTCCCTTGGGATTTTTTAAAAATGATAGTTGAAAATATTGTATAAGATTGTCTACCATCCTCTTGTATGGGAGAATTTTTTTGTCCTTTGTTTGATAATCATCATTCACTTTTCATATAGCCAATTGTGAATCTCCAAAAACATGAAGTTCCTTTATTTTCCATTGAATTGTCATTTCAAGACCAGTGATTGTAGCTTCATATTCTGCTATATTATTCATGCAATGGAAAGCAAGTCTCTATTACTTTAGGATACAATCACCTTGTGGAGTGATAAAAATAATTCTAGCCAAAAATCCATGTTGAGTGTGAGAGCCATCAAAATATAACTTCCACAAATGTGAAGATCTAATTTTAAAAATTGTCTCATCTAGAAATTATGAAATAAGGGAATGATCTACATCTAAAGGTGCATCCACTTATTGACCATTTAGATCAAAATTAGATAAAAGGTACTTTGAAGGATCCATCTTAGAGAAGAGCTTTGTTTGATGATTAAGTGTCTCAATCTTTGTGATGCAAAAACAACAATTAGACATGCCCTTTCTATTAGAGTGTAATTAAGCTCATATCCAACCAATGTACAACTAATACAATAGATAGCTCTCTCCTTTCCAGTATCATCATGTTGTGTGAGGAGAGCTCCTAATGTAGTTGTAATAGTCGAGATATATAGTAACAAAGGTTTCCCTTGAATACGTGGAATGAGAATTGGTGGTGAAACCAAATAGTCCTTTAATTGTCGAAAGGCTTGTTGACACTTCTCATCCCACTTAAACATGACATTTTTATGCAAAATATGAGTGAAATGTTGACATTCATCTGCCAGTTGAGCTATGAAACATCTAATTGATTGAAGTTTCCCTTGAAGGCTACGTAATTGCTTTAGATTAGTTAGAGGAGGCATATCAATTATAGCTTTAACTTTAGCGGGATCCACTTCAATGCCTCTACGGGAAACAATATACCCAAGAAATTTTCCAAAAGTTACACCAAAGACATACTTTTTTTGTTTCAATCTAACTTTATATTCTTCCAATCTATCAAAAATAATTACAAGGATAGCTATGTGAGAATGTCTTGTGATTTATTTTGCTAATATACCATCCACATAATCCTCCATGATATCATGAAAAAGGCCATGAAATATTGTTGACATTTTTTTTTGATAGGTAGCCCTTGCATTCTTTAAACCGAAAGGCATAACATCCCAACAAAATTTTCCCCAAGGGAAAGAGGAAGTTATTTTATGTTGATCTTTAGTGGTGATACAAATTTTATTATAATAAAAAAATCCATCCATCAAGGAAAAAATTCATGCCCAATTGTTAAATCCACAATCATATCTATATTGTGTAGGGGAAATCATTATATATTTGAATTTTGTGCATATATGGATGCCCCCAATGGGTTTGTTAACTAGAACTAGGTTGGAAACCCACTTAGGATAGTCAATAGTTCTAATGAATCCAACATCCAACAATTTTTGAAGCTCAACCTTGAACAATAAGGCTACTTGAGGATGCATCTTATGAAGCTTTTATTTTATCCATTTATCATTGGGAAAAGATGTTAAATGAGGAGCCACCAACTCAGGGTCAAGGCTTGGCATGTCTGTGTAACTTAGGGAAAAATTAAGGTTAGCATTATAAAGCATAAACAAACTAAACCCTAGCTAAACAATGAAGAACAATGGAAGAAAACAACATAAAAACAAAGAATAATCTCACCAAGTCTTCATGCCCTCCATGAATCACCTTCATTGCACCTCCATTTGTTGCAAGTAGATATTTTCCCACAGATTTTGATGAGCAACTATGACCTATGACAAGACCTAAGCAAATATTGAAGGATTCTATTCAAAAGCTACCAATGCAAGTATGCAAGCAAGCCTAAAGTATGCAGAAATGTTATGACATCATGAAATTACAAAGTCAAGAGATTTCCAAATGAGGCTAAAATTTCCTTTTTATAGAAAAGCCAATTTTAGATGAAAGGCCAAGATTGTCAGATGAGAGATGCCCTAAGATCAATGGCTGAAATTAAATGTGACAACCCACAATTAGGGTTAGGGCAACATTAGGGTGAAATTTGAAATGAAGGGTTGAGATTTGATTTTAGAAATGTAAAATCAATGGACAAAGTTGCATGTGAAGAGAATATTAGACACAAAAAAAGAGGCAGCTGGAAAATCAAATCATAATTTGAAATTATTTGATTTAAAAGACTAAATTGACCTTTTGAATTGAAAACTAATTTAATTCAAAAGAGGTGGGGCCATGTGAAAATAAATAATAATTTAAATTATTTACTTGGAGGAAGAAAATAGAAAGTGGGACAATTTTAAATAAATGATTTTATTTAAAATTAGAAAAAGTCAAGATGGACAATAATTAAATAAATTATAAAAATTTATTTAATTATAAGAAGAAATAAGAAATTAATGACGTATTTAAATAAATAAATAAATTTATTTAAATAATCAAGTAGAAATAGTGGACAAGTAATTAAATAAATTTAAGAAATTTATTTAATTATAGAGGGACCTAAGAAATTAGCTACGTATTTAAATAAATAAATATAATCTATTTATTTAAATAGTCAGGAGGAATTAAAGACATGAATTAATTAAATAATTGAGAATTATTTAATTGATAGTTGAAATTGGACCATAGGACATAATTAAATATTTTAATTATGTTAGGAAGAAATATGGAGAAAATAAAGTTTGTAGGCCTAAGTCAATTTTATGTGTCTACAGTCTACATAAGACCACACAAAGTTTATAGCTATATTTTTAAATAATTCCATGTGATAAAGATGCTACAAAATATGTGACCTTACGATTTCCAATTGTAACCAAATTTTCTTCTTGTGACTCTTCTATCAAGATAGAGGATTTTTCTTGATGCATAGGCATGATAGGAAGGTCAAGGTTCCCATTTTCTTCTTCAAATACTGAGAGAGCATGCTTTCCCTTAGAGGTGTTCTTTATGATATTTAATTATTTTTTGTGATTGAGAAGTTTTGAATTTTCACCAAAATATGCTTTATCATCAAGCTCGGTGACAAAACCAACCTTATTATCTCCTAGAGGTATAGTTTCTCTTAATCCCATAAATTCTACAATGGCCTCATTGTTTTAGAATTTATCTAGAATTGGCAGACCTTGTTCATCCCAATTTATAATATAAGGATAAATAAGTGAAAGATCTTTAGATTGTGATGATGGAGAGGTAAATAATATGGAAGATAAGGTACAAATGGAATGTTCTTGAAATAGATTTGTGATATGCATGCAGTTTTGAAAGGTATCCTGATTAGGAGATTCAACCGTGTGAGAAGCCTTAGTACCTTTAGTTAGATTGGGTTTTAGCTTGAAAGGTATCTTGTTATGAGAATTATATCCAAGTGCTTCATTATGGCTTCATGTGATTGTTATAGTTTCAATGATTCCTTATTCTTGACAGTTTAAACCCTTACCTTGATAACCCGTGTTCTTAATTATGTGAAGGCCTTTAGGATAGTTTTCCATAGGTATAATAGGTACATTATCTTCTTCATCCTTATATAACCATGTTGATACATCATCATCTTTAATGTTTCTTTTCCCAATTCACCCCAACACAAGAATGTGGTAGATTTAGATTTTATAACCATATTTGATATATCTTGCATAAGTTTAGGTCTACCATATGATTTAGGTGAAAGAGGAAGTTGAACCACAAAGAAATCTTGTTTTATGTTATATTCTCCCAATGAATTATCATTAACTTGAACCTTGATCTTGGGAGGAGTAATGTGTGGATCGAAAGGTGAGGATAAATTGGACGAATCTATGTAAGATGATTAGGACGAAGCTTATTGGTTATTAGGAACTTGAGTGGGTTTGTGATATTTTTCTTCCAAGTTTTTGCAATAATCAAAAGGGGGAGGATATCCAAGAATAGTGACTTCAAAACCTTCACATGGAAATTTTAGGCATTGATGATATGTAGAGATAACAACTTGCAGGGCATTTATCCATGGACAACCAAGAAGGATGTTATATGGGAGATCAAGGTACGAGACTTGACAAATGATATCCACTATAGCAAGACCAACTTGAATTGGGAATTTTATCGTTCCTTTAGATTCACACTCAGCATCATCATAAGTTTTTATGGTGATTTTCTTTTGAGAATCAATGACACCATTAGAGTATCCTAATTGTTTTATGAGTTGGAGGGTACAAATTTTTAGGCTTACTCCACCATCAACCATGACTCTTTTGGTTTATGCCTATGGATAAGGACATCAAGGTATAAGCCCTCATTATGAGAAGTATTATCTAGAGAAAGTCCTTTTAAATAAAAACCAAGTGATGAGGAGCTGAAATATGTCCAAACATGGCTTGAAATTGAGAGATATCTATGTCTTTAGGTTTGAAAAATTCTTGAAGGGCCTTGTATAGGATTTCCTTATATGCCGGAGATATTTTTAAAAGCTCTAGAATGGATATTTGTACTAGAATTTTCTTTAGGTGCTCTACGAGGTTGTAATAAAATTTAGAAGATGATGCAAATTGATCCCCTTGAAGGGTGGGTCTACCCCTATGTGTAGTTACTACACATTTAAAGGTGTTATGGTGGATATGTGAGGAAAGGACTCCCCTATATGAGCTATGGTGTAATCATAAGACACAACAATATAATTGGCTCCTTTAGGATTACTATTTTTATTTGAAGACTCCCTTTTCCCATGATCAAGGATAGGATTCTTGAATATCTTGATATCATTGTTAGTTTTAGATTGTTTTTCTATGCCAACATCAACTTGATCTATAATATATTGGATAAAAAAATTCAATTTGTAACAATCATAAGTCTTATGTCCTTTGACCCTATGGTACTCACAATATTCATTTTCTTTGTACCATTGAGGTTTAATTGTTGGTTCTTGATTTCTTACTTCTGGTAAGGTGATAAGTTTAGATTAAACTATTCTTTTCAATGCAGATTCAAGAGATTCCCCTAAAAGAGTATATTGCCTTTTAGGAACATTATTTTTCCCAAGTGGAATTCTACCACGTTGATTTCTTTGAGGATTGTTTGCTACCAATTGTAGGATAGGCTAAATTTTTTGAATCATTTTTGCATCTACCACACCATCATTGATAATGTTTTTGTTTTTGGCCCAAATCCTAGGCTTTTCTATAGATTTTGAAGGGTTATCCTCATAATCTTTAGAATTTTTCACAAGAGCCTCATCAAGAGAGCTCTTTCAATTTCTATTCATTTTTCAATGATCTCACCAAAGGTGCTAACAAATTGACTTCTTAGGTGGAAATTCAATTTATTGTTTAGATTTTGGGTCAAAATGTGAATGGGTTGCTTTTCAGGAATAGGATAAAGGAATTTTCTTTCCATGTTTCTCCACCTTTATAAAAAAGACATAAAGGATTATTCCTTATTTTGTTTTGCATTACATAAATTAGTCATGGATGTTTTATGCTCAACATTATATGAAAATATGCAATGAATTTATCTGCTAACTCATGAAAGGTCTTGATCCCATGAAAATGTGAAAACCACTCAATAGCTTGACCTCTCGAGCTTCTTGGAAAGAGGCACATTAGATATGTATCATTGTAGGACACCTCAAGACAAGTTATATAAAATTCCCTTATGTGTTCTCTTAGATCACCTCTTCCCTTGTATTTTTCAAATATTGGCATTTCAAAGTTTTGAGGGAAGAGTATCATGTTTAAATACTTTTCAAAGGGATAGGGACATATGTCTTCCAATGTATAGCTCTTCTTAGTGTTAATGTTTCCCATTTCCATGTTTTCTATCTTTTGTTGTAACTCTTACATTTGTTGAGCCAAGTCATTTGTAGATGTTGATAGAGGTGCCCTTGTATGAATGTAATATTGTTGTTGATGTTGATTTAAGGGAATGTGATGTTGTTGTGATTGAATTGATTGGAGGTATTGTTGTTGGGGTTGACTTGATTGTGTTGAACACAAAGCAATGCTGAGAAGGGGGGTGAATCAACATGTATTAAAATTAAAACATTCCCATATGCAGATAACACCTCACATCACATGAATTGAAAGAAAAAAAGAAAGGAAAACATGCACTAAACCATAACACCAGGATTTTTACATGAAAAACCCAATGAGGGAAAAACAATAGTGAGATTTAACTCATAATATAAAAGATCACTACTTAACAAGTTTTACAATGTAGTTTAAGGATCATTATCTATAGACTTGCACACACTGAAGTAGAGACAACTTCAGGGGAAAGATACATAGGACCTGATGAGACTAACCATCTCAAAGTAGGGTACATGAAAATTATGATAAGAAAACTAAGACTTGAACTGTTGTAGATGAGGCATCTAACTTATGTTGACATTGCAAATCCTTTTCACAAATTATATCTTCATACAAATTTTGCATACTTCATATTTAACATTTTTCTTAACTCATATTCCACACACTCCTCTCTTCACAAATTATTTTTCCTTCTATAAATATCCTCTGCAACAATACAAAACCTCCAATTAAGTCTATGAAAGATGACCCTTATATGTAACAAATGATATTGCATAGGTCAGCATCAAAGCATATCCAAAGAGAAAGAACTTTGATAGTGGATCAAAACACACTATGTTGACGCCTAAGAGCACTTCCACGCATGCTCCAAATTAATAGTAACTGATCAGGATCAATCGTAAATGAAGAAAGCAATTCATGTCAGCCCAATTAGTACAAGTACCATCAATATTGTTACTGCTTGACTTCACACCACTAGGGAGATACCAAAAACATCATGCAAATCAAGCTATGAATAATGTAGATAATCTATAATATCCTAGTGCAGGAGCACCTAATCACCTAGTTGCACATCTCCATGTTTGAAGGTCAAGAAAAGTCATTGATGGGTGTCTAGGTTGGTACAAGAGTGTTTTGTGTTTTATTTAGGCTTAATAAGGTCTAAAAGAACCAATCTTAATGTACCTAGAAGCATCTTGAGTCATTAAGGGTGAAATGTTAATATTGCACTTAAAGTGTCCTTGTAGCCTTTGAAGGAAAATTATTGAGTTTGTAAAGAGGAGTGCAAGAAAAGAGTTTAGAAGTTATATTAGGGATAAGATAAAGGTGTTTAAGTGGTCTTAGGTGTCTTGGACAACAAAATTGCATAATGATGATTATTTGGCAACAATTGTCAATGTTGGCACTTTTAAGCCAAATGGAGGTCTTGGTAGTTAAAAGGTGGTTAAAGGAATTGGGGGAAGGTTGTCTTGATTTTGAAATATAGAAATACATCTTGAAAGCCCGAATGGAGGCTCAATGAAATGCCCTTTGAGAAATTTGTGCTCTATTTCAACATCCAACTGTGAATTTTCAAGCATTTTTTTGAGTTTTAAATCTTTTCTTACTGTGTACGGCCCAATATAGGCCTCCAATGATTTGAAATTCATAAAATATTGTGATGGTATGTCTTAATATATATTTCCTTCTATTTTGAGGCTTCTTTAATTAACTTTGTGAAAGGAAGTCTTCATTGTTCTTGATCTGCCTGTAATAGGCCAGTAGGGTCTGAGTTTCATTTTTGTTTAAGGATGGAGCCTTTCCTCCTACTGTGGTGACCTGTGATTTGGAGGAAAGGCCTATATTATGTTAATTTAAGTTTTTATGCTTCATTGGAACCAAGGAAAGGCGTCTATAGGGCTGGGTGATGTTACCCTAGGCTGGAATTGTGGGTTTTGTCATAAAATGAAGGAACTAAAGTAGTGATTTTGAGAACTAATGAGGTTAAAGTCTTAATGAGTGTTTGTTATGTTTGTGAAAACCCTAATAGAGTATTTTTATGTTTTTTTTGGGCTTGGAAAGCCTTGTATGGTGAAATACTAAAAACCCTAGGTATTTGTGAGTAAATTGAGGGTTTTGGAGAACAATAGCCTAGAGGGAGTGAAATTGTCAAAGACCTATGAATTTGGGTGTTTCAAGAAATAATTGAGTATTTTCCAAGAGATTGAGGGGTTATGATAAGTTTAAAGGGTACTTTGTTTGTAAAATAGGGCTAATTCTTGTAGCCTTTTTGTAGGGCAATTTGGTGATTCTCCATAATGTTGCAAAGAAACCTTGTGTGATTGGTTTGGGAATTGTATTGGGGTATGAAAGGATGCTTAAATCATGTTTAGTTGGTCTTTTGGTGGCCTTCTCTAAAAGATAAGCCCAATTTTTGAGTTTTGGAGTCTATAACCTGTTGGAGTCAGTTGATTCAATGTGAATGATTGTGGTTTAGAGGGTTGATGTCTTATTGAGGTCTGATCAGTTTGAGTCTTCTCCACCTTGGCTCTACATCATAGTGGTATCATAGCATCAGGGAGTATATTTATCTGCATTTTATAGGTTTTAAAGAGCAAGGAAGAAGTGAAGAGTTTGGTATTCAAGGATGCCTCCAAAGAACAAAGATATGGCTAAAGAGATGAGGGAGATGAAAGACAGACATGCTAGAGAAATTAGAGAGTTGGAGGAAAGAATCATAGCCTTGGAGACAAACAAAAGAAGGGAAGTGGAAGAGAGTGAGTTAGATGAAGAGGAAGATGATGAGTTTGAAGATATGGAAGAAGAGCTTAACACAGAGGATCAAAGAATTGCAAAGTTGGTGAAGGCAGTTAGAATGACAAGCCTAAGGTAAAGATTGATGTTCCTAAATATGGTGGAAGTTTAAATGATGAAGAATTACTTGACTGGATTGATGTATTAGATAACCATTTTGAATGTGATGAGGTTCCTGAGGAGTAGAGGGTAAAGATTGTAAAGACAAAGTTGCAAGGCCATGCTTTGGTATGGTGGGACTACTTTCAATTAGAGAGGAGGAAGCAAGGAAATTCTAAAATCACCTCATGGGACAAGATGGTATCAAAACTCAAAGGTAAATTCTTACCCAAGGATCATCAAGTTCAAATGTTTAAGAAATTACAAAGCTTAAGGAAAAAAGAAATGGACATTAAGTCTTATACTGAAGAATTTTATAAACTAAGTTTAAGGTCTGGTCATCATGAGAATGAAGATCAAAAAGTTGCAAGATATATGGGTGGTTTGAGGCTAAACATACAAGATGAATTGGTTTGGGCTAACCCTAGGAATGTTACCAAATGGAAATTAGGGTGGAGGAGAAAATGAAGAGAAGACAAGATAAAGCAGCTAGGGGCAGAGGTAATGCATCAAGAGGTAGAGGATCCATGCCTAATCCAAAGCCAAACAATGATAATCAAGAAGATTCCATGAAGGGACAAGAACAATCTGATTTCAAAGGTGGATGGAGAGGCACAAGGGGCAGATTTAGAGGAGGTAGGAGTTACAATGTGTTTTCAGGTAGATGTTACACTTGTAATGAATTTGGAAATCCATCCTACAAGTGTCCCGAGAAGATTGGTGCTTCATCTAGTGGAAGTAAAGATGATAAAAGAGTTCAACTTATGCAAGAGGATGAAGAGGAGAGCACTAGTTCATCAAGCCATCCTGCAAAACCTGAAGTTGGAGAAGCTTTGATGATGCACAAGCAACTTTTGAAGACTTCCAAAGAAGTAAAGCCATTGCACAGGAAGAGGCTTTTCAAAACCACTTGCAAGAGCAAGGGAAAGGTATGTAAAATTGTGGTTGATTCTGGTTCAACTGAAAATATGGTGCCATGTGAAATTGTGAACAAGTTAAACTTGAAAAGGATACCTCATGAATTGCCTTACAAGGTATCTTGGTTAAGTGATGATCAATCTTTTTTAGTGAATGAGAAGGTTGTGGTAGATTTCCATATTGGTGATTATAAGGACAGTGTTGTTTGTGACATCCTTCCAATGGACTGTTGCCACATACTCCTAGGAAGACCTTGGTAGTATGATAGGAGTGCCATGTATGATGGAAGAGAAAATGAGTACACTATCATGAAGGATGGTCATAAGTTTTTCCTGACTCCACTTGTAGAGGATGTGAAGGGTAAATCCAAAATGATCATGTGTGGGAGCAAGGAACCTATAAATGTTGTGAAATGAAGAATCAGGTGAAATTGTGTGAAAGTTTGATGAAAAGTTAAGTGAATAAAGATGCTTGTTCAATTTGATCTTCTCCAAATGGGTTTTGGGACTGAAGTTCCCTAATGAATGAGTGTTTTGATATGATGCTCTACATCATATCCCTACAACCTTTTCTAGAAATATTTGATCATTAAATGCTAGCGTAGTTGAAGAAGCTTATTGAAAATGCAAAAATAAAGCATTATGGATGAACTATGACTATAATACACTGATAATTGAAGATTAAGCTTACAGATCTCCAAAACACTTGATACTATTAGATAATGTGTATTGATCACTACTAATCATATCCTCGAAGCTGTAAGACTAAACCAACACCTCTGAAGGAATGTGGAGCATTCCAACCAACCTTTATCATTGCATTGCACTATTAGGGCACCATCCATAACACTGTCAACTATAGCTTTGACTGTGGAAAGTGTGAAGACTTGATTCTCTAGATATAATATCTTCATAGCATGGCCATCATTTCTTTTGAACTACAAGACAAAATCTTGGACAACAAATTGATGGAGACCAAAAGGATATGATACTGCCTTAAGGTATACACTATTGGTGTCTTAGCCAATCTTCAACAACCTATCTCAACATGGAGTACATGAATTTGAAATGATATAAAGGTAGACATATTGTAGACACATTAGGAAATAAGTATCATCCTATACAACATACTTAGATCACTATTCTTCCTTATACTACCTTGCATACATGTCTCAACTTATATCCACTTATGCAATGTTGGTGTGAATAAATGTCATGTACCTAGTTAATTCATTCACTAGGTAATTGTTAAGTTTACTTAGGATATAATATTCTTCTAGAAGGATGAGTTGTCTTTTCGAGAACTTACCTTATCTATGCATCATTTTCTAGGTAATTAGTTAGTTGTCACATGTGATAGGATTAAGACACTTGTCATGATCTTGTCTAATCCTATCTCACTCCTTACCTATATAAGCAAGACATCATATGTACATTGCCATATTAATTTTGGCATTCTTGCATCCTTAATGATAGCATGATATTTTTTCCATTTCTCTCTTGTGAAATTTATTTTGTCTTGTAGGTGATCCTTGGGTGTTTGAGGAGTTCATCATAAACTCCTACATGGTATTAGAGCTTTAGTGTTGCAGACTTCTTCCCAAATCTGAGGGACCAATCTTGGTGTGAAAGTTTTTTTGGGTGCAAGTTGGGGTCTTGAGAGCCTCGCCATTGAATCTAGGATGTTAGAGAAAGTCAAGATTGGCTTTCATTTCGTCAAAATCTGACATATTTTGTCAAATTTGCAAGGGTTTGATGAAGCCATTTTTATTTTTGCTTCAAAAATCCTACTTTCACTCATTTATAAAAAAATGATTTTTGGGTTTTGTAGTCAGGGTCAAAATCTCATCTGAGTATCTACTAGATTTTTCAAATAGTGAACAAATTTTGTAGAAACGGTTGTCAAATAGCCCAGCGTAGCTATTTTTCCTTCAAGTGAAGTTTACTTTTTTTACCATGTCGCATGTTATGGTTTTTGGATTCAAAAACACTCTGTGTTTTATTGATAGCATCAAAATATTATTTGGGTATCTTTTTTTTTCATATACATCCAACAATTTTTTTAGAAATCAAATCAAAAGGGTCGTTTCTAAATTGTCGACTAGCACAATTTATCCCTTCTTTCAAAAATTCATAACTTGAGCATACAACGTTCATTTTTCAAAAAAAAAATATCGTTGGAAAGTTGATTTTGTCCTCTACACAAATTTAAGGTTATTTTTCATCATGGAGGTAGATGTAAATAGTCATTAGTTCATTCACTATTTCCTTTTTGTGTGCATTAGGATTGCATTTTCTCTACACTTTATTTCAATTCTAGATCATGTGTCAACCAACTGTTGCTTCATAGATTCTAGAGCTGTGCCAGTTTATGAGTGTTCTAGTGCTCCTTGGCATCAGGTCTATTGTTGCTTTATCATGATTTTGACCTGAGTCCTTAAGTGACTCTAATATGGTTTCTAGCCAATATAAGTATCTTTCCTTGCTTGTCGAATTAAGGATTTTAGTGTTACTCCACAAGTGTGCTTCTAGTGCTTCTTTTGCAGCAGGTTATTTCATTATGTGGGGGTTGTATGATCTCTCTAATCATCCTTTGTGTGGATAGAGATTGATTGGATTTGTGATGGATATCATTATTGTATTTATCTCTCTTTTGGGGAGGAGTTTTTTCCCACTGGGTTTTCTCCTTTTCTTTGGTTGTGAGAGATTTCATTTGCATTTGTACATGGGTACCTAACATGGCCTAGTAGTCAGTACCCATCCTTGCATCTTTACATTTTTTCATAATAATATTCTCTCCTAAGTTGCACTTAAGTGGGGGTGTTGGTGTGAATAAATGTCTTGTACCTAGTTAATTCATTCACTAAGTAATTAGGGGACACATTCACATGTTAAGTTTACTTAGAATATAAGATTCTTCTAGAAGGATGAGTTATCTTTTCTATAAATTATCTTATCTATGCATCATTTCCTAGGTAGTTAGTTAGTTGTCACATGTGATAGGATTAAGACACTTATCATGATGTTGTCTAATCCTATCTCACTCCTTGCTTATATAAGCAAGGCATCATATGTACATTGCCATATTTAGTTTAGCATTCTTGCATCCTTAATGATAGCATGATATTTCTACCATTTCTCTCTTGTGGAAGTTATTTTGTCTTACAGGTGATCTTGGGGTGTTTGAGTTCATCATAAACTCCTACATGCAACAAATAACTCCAGAGTATGTACATACTTCAAAAACACATCTTGACATCAATGATAGCCCAAATAGGGTTGACATTAATAACAACACTTATTTCCAATAATATCCCCCTTTGTCATTGATAGCAACACACATATACTTCTCTCCCCCTTTGACATCAAGGGAAAAGGTCATGAAATCTTCTATTTATAATATCCTAAAACTGACTGAGCTTCCCCTTACTATATACTACCCCTGAAATGGAGATTCCCCCCAAAAAAAGGATGTTATGTACAAGAATAGGTTCAAAAACCAAAAAGATGTTGCAAACTTCCTTAAAAATCTTTACAAGGAAAAAATTGTCTTACATCTTTGCATCATCCTTGGAAGGAAGAATATTCTTATGAATTTCTTTTAGTTGCTCCAAGGTTGCAACCCAATCTATTGTTGTTGAGGATAGTTGGTGCAGGAGCACCTAGGTAACGCTAGGCATTTAGGAAGTCTAGAATGAATTTTTGTTTTGATGTGTTACTTTGAAGGTCATGTTGACAATTTAGATAGAATTAGAGGTTTAAGAATATGTCTTACTTTGTAGTGATCAGTAGGTTAAGGTGTGGACAAGGAGGATGAGTTTAAAAAAAAAAAACTCATTTTACTTAGTTTATTAGAAAATTGGCAAAAGATGCAAAAATGGTACATTTTTGCAACTTTTCCACATGATAACTTACATGTATGACCAAGGGAGCATAACTAATTGAGGAACCTTATATAAGGTGTGCCTCGATCTGAGAGCAAGGTTGGAAGCATTGGTATTGTGGTGAAATTTTGTGAATTGAAAGAAAAACAGTGTTTTTGTGTGTTATTTCTGATTTTTACTTCAAAGTAGAGCTTTCATGGCTTGAAATTGTTACTGTGTTTTGTGTAGTATGTAGTTAGTGATCTCTCAAGCTTTGGGTACCATCTATTAGTCTTCTTGATTCAATTTCAATCATTGTTTCTAAATAGTTTTCTTTCACCCTGTTGCTGGTCTGAACCAGGCAGTTTTGAGAAAATGGAGATTTAGTTCACTTTCCCATCGTACAAATTGTATGGCCCTTTGGGAATAGTGACTAGACTCCATGTGTGTAAATATGGTAGTATTTATGATTTGTATGAGCACAGGAGTTGTTGGCAAAGTCTTTCCCTAGGCGAGCCAGGAAGGTGCTTGGCTAGGAAGACTTGAGTGCAGAGCACATAACTTGCAGGGGTGGTTGGTTTTTGTTGAATTTCCTTTTTGAGAAGGTAGATGTGAGTCTTTTCAAGGCTTAGTATTCAATAGGAAACTCCATAAGTCCATCTGGTGTGAGGAACACTTAGTAGATTGAAGGCAGCCAGAAAAGGCTTAAAAACCCTAGTTTTTACCCAATTTCAAGTTGAGACCTTGTACGGAAGATGAAGACTCAAGACCTCAAAAATCTTTGAGAGGTGTTCTTATGAACCAAGAACCTCAAAGAAAGAATGGGGTGTTCTTTAGAAAATTTAGAGTAATAACCAGTTTTTTTCGGAGAAAGAGACCTAATCGGGGCTCCTAGGGCTAGTAGCCTTCTTAAGACATAAGAGAGGGTTTGGTGGAAGCGATGGAAAGATGGAGCTAGGAGGATCTTACAGAGCCATGATATGATGGAAAAAACCTATTAGAAACCTCTCCACACCCCTGCAAAGCTAAATTCAAGGTTTGGAGTAGAATAGCCTTTAGGGTGGATTAAGGGCTAAGGAAGAGTTGGAGACATTGCACCAAGATTGTCTTGGTAGGCTGAATTGTGATGGTAGTGGGGTTGGCAAGCAAGACCAGGGATACCTAAACATGAGAAGGGTCCTATAGGTTAAGGTGGTGAAGCAAAACACCAAGGAGGTCTTGCAAGCAAGACCTAAAGTAGGAATCTGTGATTGATTCCTCCAACCCCCTCCCTATCAATAGTATATGATTTTAACATTCAAATTTTATGCGCATTTCTTCAGCCTCAAATATTTTGCTAGGATTTTTTATTTCCTAGCCCACTTTTACTACTTTTTCTAGTAATCCAGATAGTGATGCAAGCCTCATATTGACTGCCTCTTTTAACAAGTTGATTTGTTGCTTTAATTGATCTCTCTGGCTCAAAAGCAATGATAGTTGTACATGAATATTTTCAACTTGTGTCGTGATAGATCTATCCAGTGTAATTTGTGATTCAATAGAGTCAATCTAAATTTTTATGTCTTTGGTGGAGCTTGGCCACTTCAAATAGAATTGATAAAGAGTTTTTTATTCATTCATACAATCCTTAAACTTTTATATGCTTTCCTACAACTTATTACACATGCATCAGTACACCTATTAGAGGCCTCAGTCATTCTTTTATCTTTTAGTTTTCTTAAGGCATCTTATTTTTCCTTTTGCTCCAAGAGAGGTGTGATCTTTGAAAGAATCCATTAAGAGATTTAAATTTTGTTTTGAAGGCAAGGAAACATCAATATTTACTTCTAGTCATCCTTCTTGGATAATCTTCACAACATTATCAATCAATTCACTTTTCTTTTCGTGTTCTTGTAGGATTTCCTTGTGGAAGTATGTAGGACATCACCAAGTTGTAGTTTTTTTAAGGGAGAAATGCTTGACAGGTCGACTTGCCCCTCAATGGTGGGATTTTGCAGTGGTTGAGGTGTAACTATCAGTTGAAACTACATCTGCATCCCTAGTAGTTTTTTTTAAGAATTGATGATGAAGACCCTTGGCTTATAGAAGCCTCCTGCTTCTCTATATTGGACTCCTTTGAATCTTGAACATTTTTAGGATTACCTTCTATCTTTTGTTCCTCACTTTATTTCTCCTTTTCTTCTTCCTTTCCTTCTTCTTTTCTTATACCGAAGATAACATTTCCTTCTTTCTATATAGAAAGTCCTTTCATTTCTTGCATATTTTCTTTAATTAGGGAAGGCACATTATGTTCTTTGTCAAATTCAATGTTCATCGGAGGTGAGATCCTCATTTTTTTTATCCTCTACACCTTATGCATTTGTGTTTTCTAGAGGAGCAGTCTCCTCATCTTGTTCAATAGTTACAACTTCCACATTATCCATAGTTACATTCTCTTCAGAAGTGGATAGATTCACAATGTGATCAGTCACATCAAGCATGTCTTGTGTATTAGATATATCCGAAGGAGTTCAATCCTTGAATATTTCAACATTCCTTAATCCTTCCAATATTTTTGTTGTTTTTTCAATTGTTTCCTTTTCCATCCTGTTTATTTCTTCTTTTTCCTTCCCCATCAGAATGTTTATTCTTTATTTAATTCTAAATTCTTGAGCTTGATATTGGGACAATTTAACTCTTTCATCATGGGAGATAGATATCCCAACCTTTCCTAGTGACTATTGCTTCATTTTGGCTTCTTCAACAACAACAACATTCTTTTTCAATTGAGAACATTTTCCAAAATTATTGGAAGATGATCAATGACTTCATTAAGAGCCATGCTAACACTATTCATATATATAATAATTTCCTTTTCAATTGTGTTCTTGTCATCATGAGATGATTCATCATAAAGAGCAGAAACTTCATTTAAGGTATCATGTTGAACAATTGCATTGATGGTCGCTTCAAGCTATAGAGGCATGTGTTTAGATGATTCCAAAGGAGACTTCATTATTTCTACTTCAATTTCCTTTTCCATGGATATCTTTTTTTCTTCTTCTTGTTATGTATTCTTCTTCCTTATCTTCAACATATAGGATTTAAACTCTTCTTCTTCAACTTCCTCATCATCAACTACATTTACTAGAGTAAATTTTTCTCTTGTTTCTTTCTATTTAGATCTTAGCTTCTTTCTTTCTATAGTTTTGGTCTTTACCAAAACATTAGCAGTATCCCTTTTCTACTATGAGTTGTTTGGGTATGTTTGGAAACAATGGTAGTGGTAGAAGCAGATCTACTTGTCCTTTTAGATGCTGGCATAGCAGCGGTGGCATGAGATGCTTCCGCAGAGCCTTCAGAAGTCCCAAACATCTTTTTCAGCTTAGACACCTCCTTTCCTACATTCTTCTTTACCTTTTCTTTTGCCCTCTCCTTAATCTATTTGTTGGTTATTTCATCATATGTACCAAAACTTTTAACAAAAGGATCCTTAAGTTTTTGAGCAGAATGCCAGCATAGGCAATCCAATTTTCTTCGAGAAGTTCATAGGGAAACCTTGTAATCGAGGAAGTCCTTGGTTAAATTGCTTCCATGTAATAGTTATCTTTGTCCACCATAAAAGTGATTTCATTTTTATACTTCACCACAACTTGTGAGGGTATTTTGTCTCTCTTATGCATCTCACTTTGGAAAGTTTTAAAGAAACCCCAAAACGCTATGTTGCATTGAGTGTCATTTGAAAAGCTACGCATATGATTATCTACTTAATGTGCAATAAGAATATTCTTTTTCCAAACCACATTCTTAAAACCAAGCATTTCTTTCATGGAATAGAACATGAGACAAATGATCAAAGTACCATACCAGAAGGTGTAATGAGATTCCTCAGTTTTGTGCAAATTTTCTAATAGTTATTGCCATAAGAGTTAATAGAGATCATAATTTTTTCCTTTCTCTACCATCCAATGAGCAGTATGAATGGTAGTTGTTGTAGTTGATCCTACTCTATTTGAGTAATATATTTTATATGCAATTCCCATTGTCACATTTCGGACCCCTAGGTTGTATATGTCATTCATAGTAAGTGCCCTTTTGTCAAATTTAACTTCGATGAGCCTCATAACTTCTTCATTCTTGACAAATTTTAGTGTAGGTACTAGTCCAATGGAACACAATCTAGTCACAACCTTGACAACTTCTTTTTTAATTATATGGGGTTGTTCAAGCCAAAAAATATCCTCATAAATTCAACTTAGAGTAAATTTGATCCATTCGTCTTCATATCCAAAGTAGGGAAAATCCTTCCATACATCCAATCCTTTTTGTTCTATATTTTCATATTCTGGCTTAAGCTATAATTCATCACCTAAGAGATTATTGAACCTAAACTTTGTCATCTTTAGATGATCGTATTCATTTAGCTATGAATGACTGTAAATGCAGATATCTTCAAAGTGGATCACATGGATTGGAACATGGGAGAAAGCACCTTCCTTGTCGATCATAGTTGATATATATATGGATGTTTCTTGAATTTTAGCCTTGGTCTATCCGCAACATCAATGACAACAAGAATAGCCATGATAGATCTTATTGTAGCTAGGGTTTTACAAGTAAAAACCAGAGAAATACCTTTGAACACTATTGTTAGGGTTTGCATGAAACTTATTAAACACTTTCTCCACTTCCTTAGCTCTTCTCTCACTTGAAATAGTTTGAATGAATTCAATTAGATCAAAATGAGCTAAATATACCTCATGCTAACCCTTGTTGCTCCACAATAATTGCATTTATCTATTTAGTAGCTTTTATGGTTTGTGACATTGCAGTGATCCACAAGTCTTTAGGACACCTTCGCAAAAAGAGAATTTTTTTTGAAAACATGACCAATCAAGTTCATATCACAATTTACCAATATGCTGAAGATTTCAACATTTCAAATATTTCAAGGGTATGATAATTTCTATAATTGCAACTCCCCCTAAGTCAATACTATCTCTTTACTTACCAAAAAACCCATCTACACCATGTTGAGGTAAAAAATCATTCCTTACTTCATATTATTCCTTTTACTGCCAAACCTCATTCATATATTTCTTTTAATTACTAATTGTAGAGTCTAAACTAATGTATTGTAAACTTGGTAGAACCTACATAATTAAGAGGTATGTCTAACTGAATAGTCCACACAACATTACAAAGGTTACATTAAAATGTCAACCCAAGGTTTGTAAACTTGTGATGGTGTTGCACTCTATGTGCCTTCAGAGACTTGAGGCTGCCTAAATTATCCTATCCAAGGTGTTTTACTTGCTAAAAACTCACAGAATTGCAAAACAGTAAAAGAAACAAACTAGCGCTAATTGCTACGGGTGCCTATAGCTTAACCTATAACTGAATTGCTGCTAATAAAGTATTATTGTATCAACTCAAAATTGATCAAAACTAACAATTAAACTTATTCTAACCTCTAGAGTGCTATTGGTCAACCAAATACATGCATTCCCATGAAAATTCATTACTAATAATCAAAGTATGAGATGCTAATTTAACTCGCATGTAATTCATGAAGTAATGATAAACAAAAACCAACTACTAAACAAAAATAAACAAACTATAAATGAAGCGAATAACAATTACCTTGAGTGGCCTGCGCAAGTGGATATCCTCACTTAACTAGAACCAAATCTAAGTATCAGATTCTACGCATCCATGTAAAATTAAACTTCATTCATTGCACATCACAAAAGATTACACAAAATCTTCTTCGTAGATTGTATTCAATGAAATCATTCTAAATAACCATCATGTTTGTAGGTAATAACTGAAACTTCAAAAAACAACTGATATTGAAATATTAAAATCAACTAACTGATCTAAGGACTCAATCACTAGCTATATACAAGCACAGGGGAGTCTTATTCCAAGCAACAACTAATTGCAACCATTTTCCACTCCTAGATATTAGAGAATATAGTTAAGATTGAATTGTTCAAACTATAACTAAAAAGAAAGAAGAATCCTAATAGAACTAAAACTCTGTGAAATAGATTTGTATGTAAAACACACAAACAAATATGTAGAATCCTATTAACAAAAGAGTTCTTCTCCTCCAGCACTTTATTAACTTGTCATAATAATACACGTTCAACTCCATCAGCTATCTTCATACATTAGTTATTACATTCAGCTTAACCTGGAACTTCCCCTGTTTTGTTGTCCCATTCTTCCTTTTGTTAGGGGCTACAGTTTCCCCTTGACTGCAAAAATGTTAATTCACAAAACATGTGCACAAAGCTAACTACCATAATTATACACAAAATTCCATCCACATTTCATACATACTTACATATAAACTATGCAATGCTACCATATTATAACCATATTTCCATTACTATGATTTAGGTCCAAGGTTGTTCAATAAACATGAAAAGATAGCATAATATAGGAGTATTTTCTGATAGGCATATCTAAAAGTGTCTGAAAATATGCATAAAAGCAACATAAAATAGGCTAATAACTGAACCCATCATTCCCCCCAACTACACTTTTGCTTATCCTCAAGAAAACACTAGGGATATAGATTATATTGCAAGGTAATCTGCCTAAGGTCCATAATAGCATCAACTCCCTTAATTTTTTTTAAGTAAAAACCTTTGTAAGTTGCAAGTTTCCTCATTCTAGTATTCCCAACTCTCTCACATTCCTCACCTTTCTCCCTAGTCCAATGTGAAACTGGATAGAGTAGCATAGGTAGATGAAATGTGAGTGGTATCTAGTAAATCCCTATGTCAACACCAATTTTCATGTATCTGTGTACCATTTCAAGCATGGTGGTGAAACTATCCATGGAATGAGGCTCCTTTCTCTATAATTTTAAGGTCAAGTTGTTCCATTTGCTCTACATATAACTGTAGCATTGTTGACCCAAATCTATAGCTAATGTTTGCATTCTTTTGTGGTATGTTGTCCTTAGTTTCATAATTTTCTTTCCTACACCTTTATGATCCAAGAGTTTCAACCATTAATCTATAACTGCATCAAGGTTTTTAGATTCTTTCCTTATGGGGAGAGCAACTGAGTTCTCCCTCTCCTCATATTATTTCATTATTTCTCGCCTAAGTTGTTCATTTTTGTAATAAGATGCAAGTGCTCTGGCCTAGAGATCCCCTACAAATATCAAAGGATTCCACTTTGTTTCTTCTGGCATAAGGAGTAAAATGACAATCTGCAGACCAAGAATTCAATAAAAAGGAAGGAAGAGAGGGGGGAGGAAGGAAGGCACAAGAACCAAGGAGGGAAAAAAAAGAAGTAAAGAATTAAGTAAAAAGAGGAAAAACAAAAGGAAATTATATAAATAATAGTAGCAAGACAAGCAAAAATAAAATAAAATACAAGTAAATATGTAAATAGATATATATCAATATATAAAGAGAAGAAAAATTAATAAATAACGTATATATTTAAAATAAAATGAAATGATATATATATATATATATATATAATACTATAAAAATTATATAAACGAATGAGAGAAAAAAAGAGAACGAACTAAGGAAATAAAAATTATATAAACGAAAAAATACAAATTATATAAATAAAAATGAAGAGAGAAGAAAAGGGAACAACTAAAAGAAAATGAACAAAAACTAAAACTAAAAGACCAAGGCAAGCAAAAGAACTAAAAATACAAGACAATAAATATAAAGAGAGAGAGCAAAATAAATAATTGGATCTAAGCAAAAAATAAAAGATGAAAAACAAGCCAAGACAAAAGAAAATGGAACTAAACTAAAATAAAAGATGCAAAGCACGCAACAATTAAATACAAGCAAATAATTAAAAAATAAATAAATAAATAAGAAAAGAGAGAAGAAAAATTAATTAAATAAAGAATAAATTTATAAAAATATAATGATCTATATAAAAATAAAATAAGAAGATATATATATAAAATAAAATAAAAGAAAAATTAAAAATAAACCCATATATATATAAGAAAATAAGACAAAGGAGAAAAACCAAAAAAGAATTGTGAAGAAAAATATAATGATATAAAAGACAAAAATCTAATATAAAAGAATAAAACGAAAAATATAAAAATATAAAAGACAAAAATGTAATACAAAAGAAATATAAAATAAAAAGATTCAATTAAATAAATGCATATAGGCTACAAAAAGCCAAAATGAAAAATGCATATATGGATTATTCATAAAAGAATTCTAAACAATTAATGTAATAAATGTGAATAACATAAGAAAAAATAATTAAATAGAGAAAATATACAAAGAACATAAACACAAACAACTGAAGACAGCGAGAAACCCCAATAAAAGGAAAGGCAATAAAATGAGCCTAACGAGAAAGAAAGACGCAACACAAAAGGCAAAGAATAAACAAACAAAAAACCAAAACAAACCAACAAAGCAAGAAATAAGAAGAAATCTAAGAAAACAACCGGAAAGGACTAAGAAGAAGGGAACACGATGAGAGGGACAAAAGAGGACCAAAGGACAAAAGGAGGGAAAGGGGAAAAGAGAGGTGAAGGGAAAGAGGCAAAGAAGAAGAAAGGAAAGTGAAGAGCCAATTGAGCAAGGACGGGGAGAGGAGGGGGAAACCCAAACAAAGGTGGGAGAGACAGGAGAGAGAGGAACGCAAGGGAAGGAGAAGAGGGAGGAAAAAAACTAGAAGTGATTTGTGCATCTTTGTCTACCGCTTCCTCCAACCTAACTATTATTTTTTTGAGCTCCATCTCTTTTCCACTTCCTCCAGTGATTTATGGAGGCCTACATCTTATGATTTGTGCAGCTTTGTCTACCACTTCCTCCAGCCTAACTATTGTTTTTTTGAGCTCCATGTCTTTTCCTTCTAGTAATTTAGTATGTTCTTCAATCAACTTTTCTCTTTCTTTCTTCCACTTTTCTTTTGCTTGTGTAAACTCATCGGTCACCCTCCATAACTGATAACCAAGTGACAAGGTTGTATGGTGAATTGGAGTTCTTATGGGAAGACTTCTCTGATTTGGTATTGCTAGTTCTCCATCCCTAGTCGTAGTTATGGCCAATTGTGCCAGCAAATCAAGTTTAGTGCCATGGCCATTTGTTTGTAATTTTTCCTCTATATCTTGTATTTTTGTTTCCCTTTCCTTGACCTTCTTTTCATAGATCTGTACTAACTCTTCCAAATGTTGGATTCTATCCAAGGCTTCTTGGAGCTCCTTCCTAACATTTTTTTCTTCTATATACACTTCTTTTGTTTCCATAAACTACTCATTACTCCCCCCTTCATAGTCTTCATAAGTAGAACTATCTAGGGTTTTCTTCCATGTTTTCATAGCAACAAACACATCTTTTGATTCTGAATCAAAAGTAGTAGACACGTATCTCCTCCTTTTCATAGGTATATTTACATTTCCATGGATATCTCCCTTCCTTGCAAAGTTTTTCTCTACTAACATGACATCTTCCTTTTGTTGTTCTTTGCTCCTTTCCTCTTCTTCAAGTTTCTCCACACTTCCCCTCATGACACCTTTTTTCTTTAATCTGCCTAAACGCCTAGGTGTGGGGGTTTCCTTTTCAACATCCTTCTTCTTCTTTTCTATTTTATAAGGTGTAGATGTGGTGGATGTGTTGCTTCTTCTAGTCAGGTGAGTTTTGGTGGTTTTGAAGAAGATGAAATTTCTTCCATTGCCGGTAACCTAGACTCTAGAACATTGTGTTCCTCATGCTCACCTTGGCTATGGGTAGGTGAAGTCGTAGGTGAGACATGAGGACTTTATCCTACAAGTTCAACTTGTGGCTCTAAGGTCTCAGGTACCACAAGTGCATCTAGTAAACTATTAACATCTTCACATTTCTTAAAATCTTCCCAATCTACTTGTAGGTATTGAATCCTCAAACTTCTTTTTACCAGTAAAGCAATCAAACAGTGGTAATAATTCAGTGTCACTTTATTTCCTTTGATAATTTGATGCCATTCTTTTCAACATGTAAAGAAAATTTGGCACATTTACCTATCACACTTTGTGTTTTTGAACATATGTTTGAATCACTGTGAGCACCATACTGCTAAAACAGGAAAAAAATAAAATTGTCTTTTTGCATTGGCTTCTTATACAACTTTAATTTGTGGTCATTAACTAGAAGAGAGAATATAACTGCATCTATGGTATGCAACTTAACTCCTCTAAATTGATAGACTTGACTTATTTCATAAGGACCAAACCACCTAAATTAGAGTTTCCCCTTGAAATATTTGTACCTTGAATCATATAATAATGCCCAGTCCCCTGTATTAAACTCCTTTGTTTTGATATATTGATCATGCCACTTCATCCTTTGTTGTTGTACTATCTCATTGTGATGGATTGCCTCCATCCCGATTTCATCCAATGCATTTAAATTATGTAACCTCTCCTTTTGAGTTGTTGTTAGATCCATTTCTAGCTCTACGACTATCTTTCACGTCTTATATTCAAACTTAATTAGAAGGACTATTGTTTTCCCACACACTAGCTCATAGGGTGTAAAACCAGTTGTTATTTTCCAAGTTGTTCTATATGCCCATACAACTTCTAGTAACCTTGCAACTAAATCTTTCTTATGTAGCTGCACTATTTTGGTTAGAATACTTTCAACTTCTCTATTAGTAACCTCCACTTAACCATTGGCCTGAGGGTGATAAGGTGTGGACTTTTTGTGCCTAGTCTGGTATTCTTCAACCAAATTGGTGATGAGGTCGGAAGTAAACCATGGACCCTTATCAATGACTATTTCTCTAGGTACTCCATACCTAGTAAATATATCCTCATACAAGAATTTAGCCACATTTTCATCTCTCTGTAAGGCCTTTACTTCAACCCACTTAGTCAAATAGTTAGTGCAAACTAGAATGTATTCCTTGTTGGAAGTAGGTGAGATTGGTTCAATAAATTTTATACCTCATTTGTTAAAGGGAGCTAATGTTAATTGAGGCTATAATGGCATTTCATCAATCTTGGTTGGATTACCCATTCTTTGACATCTATCACAGCTCCTTGTGTACTTAACAGAATCCTTGTGCAAAGTTGGCTAATAATAACCAGTTGTGAAGATCTTAAATGTTGTTCTTTTTGTTGCAAAATGACCTCCACATGGCTCATCATGGTAAGCCTTCGTGATATCAAAGATTTCATCTTCCCTTATTCACCTTATCATGATGTTGTCAGGGTCAGTGTAAAATAGATAACCTAATATCTAAGAGTATGGAAAACACTTGTGTACCAATTATCTCTTTTCCCTTGGAGAAAAGTGTGGTGGAATCTACCTTGTTACTAAATAATTTGTAATGTCAGCATACTAGGGTACATGTACATTAAGAGAAAACAAGTGTTCATCTGGAAATGAATCATCCACCACCCCTTCAACTAATTGTGTTGGAAATCTTGACATAAAATCTGCCACTACATTAGCCTTACCAAGTTTGTCCACTATTGTAATATCAAACTCTTGTAGAAGGTGTAGCCATCTAACCAGTCTTTCTCCTACTACAGGTTTGTTCATAAGATATCTAATAGCTATATGATCGGTATGAACAAAAACTAAATAACTAGTAATGTAATTCCTAAACTTATTGATGGCATATACCACTGCTAGCATCTCTTTTTCAGTAACAGTATAATTCAACTCTACTCCCTGAAGATTCTTATTGATGTAGTAAATTTCATACTCTTTGTTACCTTCTTTTTGACACAAAATTGCTTTAATAGAAAAATATGAAGCATCTATATGTATATGAAGGGTAAGGTCCAACTTGGCCCCCTCAAAACAGGTGCTTGAGTCAAGGCTTTGTTCATCCCTTCAAAGGAGTGTTGGCACTCTGATGTCCACTCAAATTCAATGTCTCTACTTATTAAAACAAACAATGGTGCAACAATCTTACTAAATTCTTTAATAAACCTCCTGTACTAGCCTGCATGGCCAAGGAAACTTTTGATATCTCTTTGCTTTTGTGGAATAGGTAATATAGAAATAATTTCTATTTTGTGTGGATCAACCTGAATCCTTGCATTGGATATTAAGTGCGCTAAAACAATTCCTTGAGTCATCATCATAAAGCACTTTTCATTGTTGAGTAACAAGTTGTGTTCTTTGCATCTTTTTAATACCTTTTTCAAATTGCTAAGGGATTCCTCATAAGTTTCCCCATATGTGGTGCAATCATCCATATATATCTCCATATAGTCATGAGCATAATCAAAAAAGATGTTGAACACTACCCTTTGAAAGGTAGCTAGAGCATTGCATAAACCAAAGGACAAAACAAAGTAGGCATAAGTACCCCAAGGATAGGTGAAAGTAGTTTTTTCCTAATCTTCTGGAGCAATTTTTATCTGATTCTAACTACTAAAACCATCTAGGAATAAAAAATACTTTTTTCTAGCTAAAGAATCAAGCACTTTATCTATAAAGGGTAATGGGAAGTGGTCCTTCCTAGTGGTTGTGTTCAATTCCCTATAATCCACACAAGCTCTCCACTTTCCACCTTTCTTGGGAATAATGACCAAAGGTGAGACCCATTCACTGTCAGATATAGGATAAATAAAGCTCGCATCAAGGATTTTTTGAGTTTATCTTTCACTATTTCTCTCAAGGAAGGGTTCATTCCTTGTTGAGGTTGTCTAATGGGTCTATAACCATCATTGATATAGATCCTATGCATACATAAGTCAGGATCTATGCCTTTCATATCATGGTAATCGCATGCATATGTTGTTGCATATGCCTGCAATATTGTGTATGGGGAATTCTGCTATTCTTCAGTCAATGCATTGTTTATGTTCAAAAATTTTCTTGGAATGACTTCTAATTCCTTGGATGATTCTTGCACAGATGAGATTTCAAGGCTTGGGATGATTGGTACACACTATTGTGGCAGTAAAGAATGAAAAATTTGAGATATTTCTTCTAAGGAATTGGTGGGTATAATACTTTGTAAGGGGTCTTGTAGGCATGCAAGACAGTCCTATTATTGTGGGCTCTTGTCGCAATCATTCTATATTATGTGAGCAATGAGCTCATCTTCATCTTGACCATGTAGTAGAGGCTACGTTCTATGGTCAATAGTGTCTGCAGGGAATAATTGTCTTCCTCATCCAAATTGGGTCAAATAGTTTGCTCTAGATCAACATAAGGTTGGGTTGGAGGATAGAGGACCAATTTCTTGGTCACTGTCCCATTAGAGATTCTCATATTTCCAGACCTACAGCCTATGAATGCATCAACTATAGCTAACCATGGTCTCCTAGGATGAGTGGGTAGCCTACAATATTAATCTTTGGCTGCAAAACTATGAAATCAACAGGATATTCCCAAGAATCTAATGCAATGACCAAATCTTCAATGATTCCTTCAGGCTTGACTGTTGACCTATCAACTAATTGCAAAACATTTTGTGTAGGTCTAAGGTTGGATAACTAAAGTAATTGCATTGTTTCCTTAGTCATAACAATGATTTTTTATGCTAAGTCTATCAAGGTGTTCTCAATAAGGGTCTCATTAACCTTAATGTCCACTACTAGACTACTAGGGTCTATGTATTTAGGGACAGTTATATTCCCTAACATGATATCTGCAAGGTTTCCTAAGACATGTACTATTTGAAGATCCTTCCTTTTCCTTCCTAATTTCTTAAGACATAGGTCCCTCAAAGTTTTAGTATAAATAGGGATGTCTTTGATAGCTTGGATGAATGGAATTTTGATGCTCGCATCCTTTAATTGACCTTGGAGGTTTGTCTCTGCCTGTGTGTGATGCTTTTGAATGGCTAAGCATTTAGGAATTGGAGGCTTTGGACTTGAGGTAGTTTGGTGTACTTGATTTGACTCAGGTTCCAAAGGTATTTTGTTTGAAGCTTCAACTACAAGTTCCTCAACCTCCATCTCAATGATTCAAGGGGATGAAGGTCCAGCAAGTTGTTTTCCTGATTTGAGGTGGACATCACTCACCTTTACCCTATAAATGGGGTATTGCATAGCTTCGTTAGTATAAACCTATTTGATAGGATTGTATTAGGGTTAGGTACAGGTTGGACTGGTATTCGTGGTGGCTTTGGTGGCTAGGATGTAGGATTTGATGGAGGCATAATGACTTGTTATTGGGGTTGAGGAGGAAGCATAGGCTATTGATAATTCATGTTTTGTTACTGCCATTGGTGACCTTTTTACCACTGAGGCTGTCATTGGTTATGTTGCGTTCCAACCATTGGGGATTGTAATTGGAACCCTAAAAAATTTGTTGTAACCAAGGACTTGGTTGTTGCTAGTTCCAATTTTTCTGAGGTTGTGGTCCTTGTTGAGAGTTTTACCATTGATTTTGGTTTGTTGGTCAGGGTTGAGAGTTTCAAGTAGAAAAGTTTTGATTTCCAATGGGAAAGGATGATTGAAGTTAAGAGGGTCTTGTGGCATACCTTGTCATTATTTCCATGGCCTTCTTTGAGCTATGTAAAAGAGCTATCCATCCTCTCCTTCAAATGGTTGAAAACTAGGTCTTTCAATTTTATCTTGTTGAATACTAACCACCCTCTTGCATTTATAGTTTGCTTTCCTTTCCCTACAATTGGGGTAGTATTTAGTGAGCATTATTTCAACTTCCTCTTGATTCTTCTTGATGTGGAGGGTATCCAACTGATTGGCTAAGTGGTTGATAATTTCCTCCTTCATGTTAGACAACAAATTGGTTAATTCTATCTTTGAAACCCTCGTAGATGATTTTCCAATAGTGGATGCCTTGTCTCCTCTTGGTCTTTTAGTGGAAGTCCTGGAGTAATTCCTATAGACTTTGTAGATGTCTTCAAATGGTATTTAAGATATATCCCCTTTTCCAATGAGGTTGAGGGTGTCCATACAATCCTCATCAACTCCCCTCAAAAATACTAACTTGAGGGATTCTTTAGACAACTTGTTATGTGGGTTTTTCTTCAAGGCAAACTGAAATCTCTCCACATAATCTTCTAATGGCTCATCCTCCTTTTGTGACATTCTGAAAATGTCATCTCTCCTCCTATCAAGTCCTCTACAATAGTCTTGGTAATTTTCCAAGAACATTGTCTTCATGGTATCCCAATCAGGGACAACATCCTTACTTAATCCCATAAACCATCTTAGGGTTGCATCTTTTAGAGTGGCAGGGAAGAGTTTGACCCTATGAGCATCAGAATTATAGTCATAACTTCTGCATAGGACATTAAATTCAAGCATAAATGTGTCTGGGTCTTCAGTCACCAACCCATAAAAGACTGGTAATGCTGAAGGATGGATATTCTTCAGCAGAGTAGCCCTTTCTTGGTTGGTGATTGGGAACTCAAAGTTTGGACATTCAAGTTCATCCACTACATCACACATGGTTTGATACATCCCCTTTGTATGTGTGCTAGATTTTAGTGATAGGGAAATTTCTTCAATATTACCCTCATTCCGAGTACTGGATGCACCAATTTCTACTATGGCTTCTTGGCATGTAGAGGGAAGGAATTTTCCCAAAGGATCTCTCTGCCTCTGCATACATGAAATATGGCTTTATATAGTAGCGGTCTTGCACAATATTAGTGTATCTTCTGGTGTGGTGAAAAAGATTAAGTCTAACAATCCTAATGCTGAAAACAAAATGTAAACTATGAAAGTATTGAAAAACAATTCTATGAAGATAGCACCATCCCCGACAACGATGCCAAAAATATAGAGTCTATACTAATGTATTGTAAACTTGGTAGAACCTACACAATTCAAAGGTGTGTTTGATTGAATAGCCCACTCAACACTACAAAGGCTACATTAAAATGTCAACCCAAGGTTTGTAAAATTATGATGGTGCTACAGTGTATGTGCCTTCAGAGACTTGAGGCTACCTAAATTATCCTATCCAAGGTGTTCTACTTGCTGAAAACTCACAAAATTGAAAAACAATAAAAGAACAAACTAGTGCTAATGGCTATGGGTGCCTACAGCTTAACCCGTAACTGAACTATTGCTAATAAAGTATTATTGTATCAACTCAAAACTGATCAAAACTAACAATAAACTTATTCTAACCTCTGAAGTGCTACTAGTTAACCAAATACATGCATTCCCATAAACATTCATTACTAATAATCAAAGTATGAGATGCTAATTTAACTCACATGTAATTCATAAAATAATGATAAACAGAAAACAACTACTAAACAAAAATAAATAGCTATAAATGAAGTGAAGAACAATTACCTTGAGTGGCCTACTCAAGTGATTGTCCTCACTTAACTAGAACCAGATCTAAGTATCAAATTCTACACATCCTTGTAAAATTCAACTTCATTCATTGCACATCACAAAAGATTACACAAAATCTTCTTCATAGATTGTATTCAATGAAATCATTCTAAATAACCATGTCTATAGGTAATAACTGAAATTGAAAAATAATTGATGATGACATACTGAAATCAACTAATTGATCAAACGACTCAACTATCAGCTATATACAAACATGGGGGAGTCTTATTCTAAGCAACAACTAACTGCAATCATTAACTTCCACTCCTAGATATTAGAGCATATTGTTAAGATTGAATTGTTCAAACTATAACTGAAAAGAAAGAAGAATCCTAATAGAACTAAAACCCTATGAAACAAATTTGTATGTAAAACTCACAAACAGTTATGCAAAATCCTATTAAAAAAAGATTTCTTATCCTCCAACGCTTTATTAACTTGTCATAATGATGCACGTTCAACTCCAGGTGTTTTCATACATTAATTATTACATTCAACTTAACTTGGAACTTCCCCTATTTTGTTGTCACAATCTTTCTTTTGTTGCAAGTTACAACTTCAGTTGCTATGGGCTACAGTTTCCCCTTGGTTGTAAAAAATTTAATTCACAAAACATGTGCACAAAGCTAACTACCATAATTATACACAAAAACTTATCCACATTTCATACATATGTACATATAAACTATGCAATGCTACCACATTAAAACCATATTTCCATTACTATGATTTAGGTCCAAGGTTGTATAATAAACATGAAAAGATAGCATCACATAGGAGTATTTTCTGAAAGGTATATCTTAAAGTGTCTGAAAGTATGTATCAAAGCAATAGAAAATAGACTAATAATTGAACCCATCACTAATGACAGGATTCCTTTGAAGAGTGGAAGACCTTATATTTTTTTCCCTTGTAGAATCTTGCAATGTGTCTTTGTTTGTTGCAATTATAGAAAATGATACTAGCTTGCAGAGCAAAATTGCTTCTTCTCGCATTGGATTTACACTCAACAACTTTATGACCAAACTTGTCGCATCAGTAGAAATAACCATAGAAAGAGTGAGAGGTCATAGTATGATTATTCCTTATCACCTTACTTATGCATTCATCAGTCTTGTGGCCAAATTTATTCCAAGCATAGCACTAACCATTAAATGATTGAGATTCCATACCATTATACCTTGGAGGCCTAAGAGAATTCAGACTTATCTTGCTTCTGCACTCAATTGCCTTATGACCAAATTTGTTGCATGCATAGAAATTACCTTTAAACCTGATAGAAGTAGTTTGGGCATGCTTCCCGAAATTCACTTTCTTATTCTGGATAGGTGTGAAATCACCTTCTTTCTTGTTTTCTTGATTTTTCTTTGCATCTTCAGAGGATGTCTCCCTTTTTTCAATTTTCCTTCTGTCTTGAAGTTATCATACAAATTTTTAGATGTCTTGAACATAGGAATTTTCCCCTTTTCAAAGCCAAGCCTGGATTTCTCTTTAGAGGGATTTTGAGAATTAATCAGTTCATCAAGAATTTCAAAACCTCCTTTCAGTTTTAAACCTCTATCAATTTTCTCTTTTTCCCTTTCAAGTTATTTTCTTAGAGTAACAATTTCTTCCTCAAGATTTGAACATTCAACAGTTTTATCTTGAAGCTTGGTATTCAAACAGTCTTCAATCCTTTTGACTTCCTCAATCTTAATTTTAAAGGACTAGAGATCACAACTTTTGCTTCCTTGAATTTATTTCCTTCTTCTATTTGAGCATTTAGTTTGCTAAATTCTTCTTTTGATTCTTTTGCCTTTGCCTTCAATTTGTCAATTGTCTTTTTTGATTTTTCTACTATACATTCATTTTTGATATTTTGCAACCTTGCTTCATCTAGATTCCCAAGAGCAGACCCGAGTTCACCTTCAAAATCAACTTCACATTCTTTTGGATTAATATCCCAACCTTTAAGTTCCATTGATTCTAGGTTTGGTTATATGATGAAAATATCATTGATCTTTTCCACATACCCCATGTGTTCAAGTGCAGGATCTACCTTAGTTGTTAGGCTTATTCAAGGCACTTGGCTCTGATACCAATTGTTGAACACAAAGCAACGTTGAGAGGGGGGTGAATCAACATGTATTAAAAACAAAACATTCCCATATGCAGATAACACATCACATCACATGAATTGAAAGAAAAACAAAAAGGAAAAAAATGCACCACACCATAACACCAGGATTTTTAGATGGAAAACCCAATGAGGGAAAAACCATAGTGAGAGTTAACTCACAATATAAGAGTTCATTGCTTAACAGGTTTTACAATGTAGTTTAAGGCTTGCTACCTATAGACTTGCACACACTAAAACAGAGATAACTTCATGGGTAAGATATAGAGGACCTGATGAGACTCGTTGTCTCAAAGTAGGGTACATAAAAATTATGATAAAAAATAAGACTTGAATTGTTGTAGATGAGGTATCTAACTTATGCTCACATTGCAGTTCCTTTTTCACACATTACATCTTCATATAGATTTCACACACTTCATATTTAACATTATGCTTAACTCATATTCCACACACTCCTCTCTTTGCAAATGATTTATCCTTCTGTAAATATCCTCTGCAACAATATGAAACCTCCAATTAAGTCAGCTAAAATATGACCCTTAGATGTAACAAATGATATTGCACAAGTCATCATTAAAACATATCCAAAGTGAAATACCTTTTATTGCAAATCAACACACGCTATATTGAGGCCTAAGAGCACTTCCACACATTCTCCAAAATAATATTAACTGATCAGGATCAACCACAAATGAAGAAAACAAGTCATGTCAACCCATCAGTACAAGTACCATCAATATTGTTATTGCTTGATTTCACACCACTAGGGAGATACCAAAAACATCATGTGGATCAAGATATGAATAATGTAGGTAATCTACAATATCCCTATAACCTTTTCCAAAAAATATGTAATCTTTAAATGTTGGCACAGTTGAAGAAGTTTACTGAAAATACAAAAACAAAGCATTCCAGATCAATTGTAACACATTGTTAATTGAAGATTAAGCTTGTGGATCTCTAACACACTTGATACTATTAGATAATGTGTATTGATCACTATTGATCATGTCCTCAAATCCATAAGACCAAGATCATGTCCTCAAAGCCGTAAGACCAAACTAGCACCTTCAAAGGAATGCAAAGCATTCTAGCCAACCTTTATCATTGCATTGCACTGTTAGGGCACTGTCCATAACATTGTCAACTATAACTTTGACTGTGGAAAGTGTGAAGACTTGATTCTTTAGATATAATATCTTCATAGCATGGCCATCATTTCTTTTGAACCACAAGATAAAATCTTGAACAATAGATGGATGTGGACCAAAAGGATATGATACTACCTTAAGGTATACAATGTTGGTGCCTTAGCCAGTCTTCTACAACCTATCTCAACATGCAATACATGAATCTGGAATGATATCAAGGTAGACATATTTTAGACACATTAGGACACAAGTATCATCCTTTGTGACATACTTAGAGCACCATTCTTACTGATACTACCCTACAAACCTACCTCAATTTATATCCATTTATGTAGCAACTAACTCTAGAGTATGTACATACTTCAATAACACATATTGACATCAATGATAGCCTAGATAGGGTTGACATCAATGACAAAAATTATTGCCAATAGATTGAATGTATTATTGTTGAGTTTGAATTTCTTGAATGTATTGTTGTTGGGGTTGACTTGATTGGATGTATTGTTGTTGGGGTTGACTTGATTGAATGTATTATTGTTGGGGTTGACTTGGTTGAATGTATTGTTGTCGGGGTTGACTTGATTGAATGTATTGTTTTTGGGGTGAACATAGTGGAATGGAATTTTTTTGCATGTTTAAGGTACTCATGTTTAAGTGGGATCTAGCAAAGCTAGGTGATTGTGGGGGTTTGAATCGATCTTGATGTGTCTCTTGATATGTTTTCCATTGAAATTTTGATGTGTTAGGTGGGGGTGGTGGTGTATAGGTGAAAGTAGTAGCCATATTTTCCCTTAATGTTTGCATTGGGTTTGCTTGACCTATTTATAGCCCACTTTTAGTATTAGTGAGATCTACATCCTTGATAAGATGAGCGAGTATTTTAGCACCTTTTTGAGCCAAAACTTGAAGATAGTGATCAATATTTTTCTCAAATAGCAATTCCAAAACTCTCAAATTTCCCTAAGGTCTTGCTCAAATTCTTGAATATATTTGAATGAAGGGTCTTGACCATTCTCATTATAAGGGACCCTTAAAGGCTCATCATAAGGGAAGGGTGGGTTTGAAGATGCTCCTTGCTCATGTTGACCCATACTTGTTAGAATGTTTGATTCTTATTTATGAGGTTGCATGTTTTTCTTATATCAATATCTTGTAATTGGCATATGCAATATAAGACTTTAGATAAAATAAGATTTTATTTCAAAAAATTTGATACTTGTTGCTCAAAACCAAAATAACCAAAGTTAAATTAGATCTCCCAATGATGATAATGATATTGATTGATAAAATAATAGGTCCCACTTGAACTAGACTTTTGATTCCATGCAAGATGATCAAGATTGATATTGATAAAGTCCATTTGAACTAGACTTTTGAGTCTAAGTAAACTTGATAAAGAGTAGAGATCCCCAACTCAAGAGTAGCTTATGACTCTCAAGATGGCACATCCACAAATGATATGATATGATAAAAAAGATAGGAGATCCAATTTGAAACTTGATAAACTTTGATAATGATATGACAAGATACCAAAAAATTATCCACTCCTCAAATAGTATCGAGGACAATAATACAATGCCAATAAAAGATCTTGTTAAAGCCTTCTTTTATTTGATAATTTTTATATTTTACCTTTGATTTGGAATGTTTTAATTTTGAATGATTTTTGAGTTTTTGCAATTTGTTCAAAGATTAGAGACACACAAAGATATAATAAAAATTACAATGTCCTGGGTTCAATTTTGAATGGATATCTCCCATTCAATTTCAAGTGGAGATGATGATCTAAAAAATAAAACATGCAAGAAACATTAACAAGCCTACTCAAGTGGGTATGGCTAATAATTTTTTACTAGGATTTTCAAGCTCAACTAGGGGTATCCTCAAGATATACCACAAGGGTGTGTGAGGCCTAATTCTTAGATGAAACAGAATAATGCCAAACAATCAAGAGGAGAGGATAACCCACTCCCCAAATTCACTTCTCCAAGGTATATATTTCTTAGAGGATTACCCTACATTCACAAGATTCCACTTCCAAGAGGCATGTATTTCGATACAACCTTGCTCTCTATATTCCATCAAAACATGGGAGTTGAGGTCGTCCCCTAGAGTGATCACTTCTCTTGTTAGCCCCCCTAAAAAGAAATTCAAGATCATTTATTTTTTATCCTCAAGATCATCGATGGGTGTGAGAGGAGAGCATACGTAAGTAGATCTTGGGGATTAAAAGACACTTGTTTATTTTAGAGCCCAAATCCAAATGTGAAAGGTTAATTTTAGCCCAATTTCCAATATGAGGAAGACACACAAAACTAGATTGATAGAAGCAAAGAAAATAATGTAACTATTTTAGAACTTTGAAAAATTAAGAGTGATAAAGTGATTGGAGTGAACGAACCTATAGTCCAATGCTAATCTTGAAATGCCAATATGATGAAGAGCTCCATATCCACTTTTCTTTTGCAACCCTTGATTTTTCAATCTCTGCACACAAAGACCAACAAACAAGCCTAGAAAAGAAAAGCAAGATCACTTATTCCTAATCCTCAAGATCACTCTAAGGTGCAAGAGGATAGCATACATAAGTAGATATTTGGGATTAAGATAAAATGGTTTGTTTTAGGTCTCAAATCAAAATGTGAATGGTAAATTTTAAGCTCAATCTCAAATGTGTGAAAACATGCAAAACAAGATAGTCTAAAGTAAACAATGATAGCATCAATGGATTCTTTGGGATTTTATAAATGATAATAGAACTCTTGTAAATATTAGCAAATAATTTTATAATGCAACAAATATATGTTTAGAAATAGAAAAAGATATGCTCATCACAAGGTTGCAATTTCATTTTTTTTCATTGTCACCTAGTCAAACTAGATCTGATTATTTTGTAATATTTTTAGCCCCAAAATAAAAAATGTAAAGAATATTCCCTTGCTAAAATTTTGAGAACTTTCAAAAAATGTAAAAATATCTAAAAAATTCCTTAATTTGCACCCTAAAAAGTAGGTTTATGGTAAAACCCTAATTTCCGAAGATATGATTTTTGGTCGCTATGTCGACCTTAAAAATTAAAATGCAAAGAATATACCCCTATTTAATTTTTGATAGCTTTCCAAAAGCATATTGTTTTCTAAATCTTTTGTTGATTTGTAACTTTAAAACCAAATTTATGAAAAACCTTAAAATGACAATAAGTCACCAAATATTGTTGATCTTAGTTTATTTTTTTACTGTAGCCTCCTGAGATGATCCCTAACATTCAATAAAAAATTATATAAAAATTCCAAACCATTTGAAAGATATGATAAAATATTTGAAATTTAGGGTTTCTCAAATTATTTGATATTTTTATCATTATTTTAATCTCAAAAATTAAAATACAACAAAACATACCACTATTTAATTTATGAGGGATTTCCTTTTAAAAAAAAAATCATTAATTTGTGACCTAAAAATCAGATATATGAAAACCCTAAAATGTTAATAACTCACCAAATATTGATGATCTAAACCCGATTTTTTATTAGAGCATCTTGAGATCATCCAAAATCTTCACTAAAAATTGTGTAGAGAATTTTACAAACATTTGAAACATATGGTGAAATCTTTGAAATCCTAGGGTTTTTCCTTCAACCTACAAAAGTTAGCTCCAAAAAATTTGTCTACATAAAAGAGCTAAAAATAAGCAAGATAAGGTTAGAAAAACCTTTAAAAAATAAAGATCTAATAGGGATGTGGGTCCCACTGAGCATGCCAAAATATGGATGGTGAAAATATGAATGATGAAAATATGAATCATTGTAGTGTAGGAAATTGTATACCTTTACAATTTCACAATATGTTTGGGTTACTTGATTTATTGGACTTAATTAAGCTTCTAATTTACCAAATTATGCATTCCAAAGCCTTATTTTTCCCATTTTCCAAAAGGGAAACTGACATTTAATTAATACGATTAATATTTTAATCACATTGGAGCATGTGTGTCCTAGACTTTTAGGCCAGGACCCATTCGTCCAAGGGCGAATGGGTCCCCTTCAATTCCTAGGACCATTTTTTAAATATGTTTTCGACGACATTTCAATGATTCAAATTCAATATGCAATTGTCGGCTTTTGGAATCTAATTTTTGAGAAATTAGATAAATACCTATAAATACATAGTCTTTTATCAATTCAAATCTAACTATCAAGAACACATTTTTTGGAGACTTCATATGAGAAAATATTAATTTCAAGAGCATTAAAGAGAAGATTTATTAGTCATTTGTTGTAGCATTCAAGATCCTATCATCATGTTCAAACTTGTGTGTTCATGTCATCTTGTGAAGGCTAACATGCATTGTTTTTTATTAATTAAGTAGGGAAGGGTAGTGATCCTGTGGTTACATAGGCAAAACAACAACAAAAAGAGACAAGCTAGGAGGAACAACACCAACCAATAACAAAAAACAACAATGGACGAGAACTAGAAACTAAGGTGGCACGCAAGTTGAGTGTCAAAAACTGTAACCACAAAACCATGATAAACTTAATCAAAAACATAATACCCCTACTAAACCAGCTTATAATACACAAACCATTAATAAGGTCAATCAAAGTCTAGCAAAAACTTAACCATAACAAAGCTATAATATAATAGCAGTCTAGAATTATAAAGCAAAGATCCAAAAAATGCAGAGTAGCCATAAATAGCAAAGAAAAACAATGCCACTACTTGGCATTGGATATGACGTCCCAATACTTACCAATTTGGGAGACAAAATCCCTCCAATCAAGTCCCTCTTCTTTGGCCTGGTCCTTATTTTCTTCTCTCTTCCCCATCTTCTTGAGCATTTTCCTTATCTTAATTTGACCTGAAACAACACCCACCATTTCCCCGTGCATGAGGTCATTGGTAACCCTCATCGAATTAATGATGGCTTTCTCCATATCACCATCAAAGTGATGATGGCTTTCTACATATATGTCGTTGCCCTATGCATGAGGCTATTGGTAACCCTCATCAAAGTGATGATGGATTTTTGCATATATGTCGTTGCCCTGTGTATGAGGTTGTTGGTAACCCTCATCAAAGTGACGATGGCTAATATGCATTATTGATCCTAAAGCATCCAAGCATTTTTAAGTGTCCAAATCCATCAAGCAAAGCAAGATCAAGTTCCTTGGAGTGATGTGTTTGTCTTCAGTCCTCTAAGGGAAGTTGTTGAAGGTTTGGTGAGTTGTAACAAGCAAGTGTTCATTCATCATTTCCTTCTCCATTTTCATTATCTTTTTATCAAGGTTTAATTACCAAACTTTGGGTTTGACTAAGGCAAACCCCCATTCAAACAAAATAATTTTTCTTCTCTTTGTATGTGCAAATTGTAGGTTGAAGAAGGATTGAAGATACTGAAGAGAAATTTTGTATTGTTGCATAAGTTGTCATCATTGTTGTCAAGCCATGGAAACTCAATTGCAGACTTTATTTCTAACTTTCTGATAGTGGAACTTGTGCAAAACATAAGCTAAAATCCAACATCAAATGAATGTAAAAAGTATTTTCAGAAGCCCTAACCAGGACTCATTCGCCCAGGGGTGAACCTGTCCTTCAACAAAACTCAAATCAACTTTTGGTGATAGGTGTATTTGTCCTTACCCTTCTCAGATCTACCTAAAAACTATGATTTTAGTTTTTGTACTTTCGAGAATTTGCATTTCATGTTCTAGGTCTTATAATTCATTTAGTTTGAACATTACATATCATTTTAATTTGGTTTCAAATTTGTCCTATTGTCTTAAGGATTGAGATCCAGGTCCGATTAACTCACCATTGAGGTTGAAATTCAATATTTACACCTTGTGATCTCTTTCCTAATTAAATACCCTTAGGGAAAGGCACAAATAAAGAAAATACCCCCTCAACATTAAGGAACCCCTTTCCCTACATTTCAATCACAAATATCAATAATGAGAAACTCACACTCTCACAATCATGTAATGAAGTTCAATATATTGGCTCTAAATATAAAATTTAGATAATAAGCAAATTCATCATAGCTAAGATCTTGATTTGCTCCATTGTTGGTTGCTCTTTAAAGTAATAAATTATGAAAAAACAATAATGATATGATGCAATGATAATGATAAATGCTCAAAGATAAATGATACCTATGCTTGATAAATGAAAATAATAAATGACTTATAGTGCTTGAATGTTTGATAATGCTTGAATTCTTGATAATTTTTTATTATAAAATTGCTAGAGAGATCTTGACAATAAAAGTGCTAGGGAGATCTTGACAATTATAGTGCTAGAGAGATCTTGATAATAAAAGGGCTAGGGAGATTTTGGCAGGAAAATATTCTTATTTATATGCTTCACTTACATTTGATCAATGGTGGAGATTGATTTTGATGGAGTGTGTGGGGGCTATGGAAAAGAAGGTTTGTGGCCTATAGCAGGTCGCGACCTGCATGTTGCATACCTTCTTTGCATGCATGTGGGGGGAGAATATCCAATGTGTGGGGATGAATACAAGCAATGAGGGATTTTTCTTGTGAATTTTTTGTATTTTATTTGTGTTTCTTTATTGTTCAGTGATTGCAAGGTTCAAGGGTTTTGGGGAGGCATAAGAAGGATTTCTTTCCTCCATTTATATTGATTATGGCTTTAGGTGAAGTGACTAGTTTTAAACCCAATATGGAATTTTTAACATCACTACATGTGAATTCTCTATCTTCATCAAGGCTTGATGTTGAGAGTAATTTCTTGTAGAAGTCTTCGGGGGTAGACAGGATGGCTCCATCTGGAGGTCCTCGTATCCCAAAAACCAATGGATGTTTGGAGAGGAGCCATGATAGACCAATTTTTGTGATTCAACCCAATTCAATTACAGATGATGCTAGTTATTTTACAAAACATGATTTAATATGCAAATTCATGGGGATTCAAGTCTCTCTTCCATTTTTGGAATCTTGGGCTAGGCGGACATGCAACCCTAAGGGAAGAATGGAGGTGATGTTGATGGCTAACAATTTTTTTATGGTCATTTTTAACTACATGGTTGATTGCATCAACGTTTTTGAGGGAGGGCCTTACTTTTCATAACCAGATTGGTTTGCTTATCAAGCCATGGTATACTAGTTTTAACCCATCAGAGGAGCTTCTAAATTGTGTTCTTGTTTGGGTGTGCCTCCCTTGGTTCCCATTTGAATTTTTGGCAGAACATTATGCATATGGTTGCTCTGTTGTTGGGAAAACCGATGGGTCCTTCACAATAAACACAAGACAAAAAGGTACTTACTTTTGTATGCATTTGTGTTGAAATAGATTTGAGTAACCCTCTTCCAGATTCTTTAGAAATTCATGTGGGTTCATCTTCCTAGGTGCAACATCTTGATTATGAGTCTCTTCCTTTCCATTACTAGTTGTTTCATGAGTATGACCATTTGCAGAAAAGATGTCTTAGAATCCACTCTTCGAAGCCCTATCCTAGCCAAACCCCTCATAACCCTACTAAGGAGGATAAAGGAAAGGCTCCTATTTTAGGTGAGGTTGTAGATAAAGAAGGTTTTATTCCTGTCAAGCCCTAGAATAGGAATCGAGATTAAAAAATAACTTTCAAGGAGAGACAGGAGGAGGAAGTTTTCAACTGCTTTGAGGTGTTGGATGACCTTAGCCAACATGCGGTGAACCCTAGTATGATGGTTCTAGAATCGGGTGTCTTGGAGGTGGTATAGGAGGGTACTAAGTCCAGTGATTAACAAAACATTTTGGAGGGCAATATGGCACTGTCTCAAATGGATATGGATCAAAACCTTATGGTTTTGGTTGATCCTGTGGCCCCTATTGCTATGGAAAGGGTTGAGGTTGACAACACATCCCCTCTGGAGAAGATGGTGTCTAATTCAGAGAAAGGAAATAAGGCTTCTCCTTCCTTAGGGCTTCTTCAGATAAATCCAAATAAAGGGACTTTTGAGAAACCCTCCAAGGTTGAGAGAAAGAAGGATGTGGATAAAATTAAGATGATGGGTGAGATGTTGGTGGAGTCAGGGTATGTCAAAACTCTTGACTCCCACTTTTCCAACTCTCAAAGATGATTATTCTCTCATGAAATGTGAGGGGATTGAACAACAACCCTAGACAAAAAGTTGTTCATGATTTAGTGTGAAATCATTCACCAAATATGCTATTTATTTAGGAAACCAAACTTTAAGTGGAGATTATGTGTAGCTCGGTGGACCGATACTTTAGTGGCAAGGCCAATGTCAGTGTGTTGGTACGCAAGGTAATGCTTGGGTTGTGGCTTCCTTATGGAATCCACGAAAGATTTGCTCTCTTTGGTGGATTTCTAGTAAGTTCTCTATTTTTATGGTTGCTTCGAGTTTGAAGTCTAGAAATTGTATTTTTTCTAATATTTATGCCCCAATCGACATGCCTGGTAAGCAACATCTTTGGTCTCATAGTCAGTTTATTCAGAGGATTGATCCTTTATATCCTTGGATTATTGTTGGGGACTTTAATGCCATCACTGATCTAGAGGAAAAAGGGGAGGAATGTTGAGACTAGAGTCATCTACTTTTCTTCTCAGAGATAATATTCTTCCTTAAATTTGGTGGATATAAAATTTGGTAGTTGTAAATATACCTATAATAATAGGAGGTGTGGTAAGGATTGTATTGTTGAGAGGCTTGATTAGTTTGTAGTTTCTTGCTTTTGGATTGGCGATTCTTGGACTACCAACTCGGAGATTCTGGATTGGAGGGGTTCAGATCATTGGCGAATTAAACTTTCCACTTCATTGGCTCATGTTGCTTGTAATCCCTCTTTCAAGTTTCAAGCTATGTGATTGCAAGTGTAGACACGTAAAAAAATACCGATTGACATTGTGCACTTGACCCCGACTACTAACATCATTTCTTCCCGAATCATCCCACAGTCTAATAATTTAATCAAATCTCCTTATCAGATTAAATTCATCAATTTCTCTCTCTTAATTAAATAAATTATTTTATCTAATTGAGTCATCTCTCTTGTGGTAATTAAATCAATCCATCTGATCTAATTATCCCTATTTAATTAAATAACTAATTTTATTTAATTAAATCTCTAAAGTCTATCCATTAAATTGAATAAATTGAAACCTTATTTGATTTAATCTAACACCATCTCTTTTAATTAAATAAATCAAAATCCTTATTTAATTAATCTCTTATCATATTCATCTCTTATTTGATTTAAATAAATCCATCAATTTGAGTCAAATAGGTCACATCATCTAATCTCCTATTAAATTAATTAACCCTTGTTTAATTTAATTTTGAATCATGTCACATCCTCTAAATTTTGCAAGTTGCACATGAAAATAGATTTAATTCATTTATTAAATCTCTATTTTCCTCACAAGGCATCTTTTGGAATATTCTCCAAATTTGAATTCAAAATTCCAAGTCAACATGTACATCCAACAAGGCAATAACTTCATCTTACATGTCCTTTGTCTTGAGCCAAGTGGAATTTATTTCAATTTCCCTTCCCTCTTGCAAGTCATTTCAACAAATTTGAAATTCAAAAATATGCATTTATTGGCACAATCCCCAAATCTTGCACATCCTCCATCCATTCATAGATTGACAAGTGGCATCATGCCATTGGATGAATGTTAGTCCCACATTTCTCAAATTTGGACATTCATCCATCTTGGCATTCTATAAATAAAGGCTCATATCCTCATCTCATCATCCACAAATTATGCAAAGTTATTATGCTAAAATATTTAGCCATTTTCATCCATCACCATTGAGTTCTTAGCTAGGTTTTTGCAGATTTTGGCTTGGAGCTCTCATCTTTCACCATCAAAGTGGATCAATCATCATCAACATATCAAGCTTGCATCTTAGGAATTGGGAAAGGGCCAATTTTCACATCAAATTGGCACTAATTCCCCCATGGGATCATGTGTTTTCTTTTCTAATTAGGATTGAATCTATATTTTCTTGTTTTATTGTGCTCTTCTTTGTTTTCTTTCCTAATTTGAAGTTTGTAAATGGATTTCATAGGGAATCCTTTTTCATACTTGCAATTGATTAACTAATGTGTTTATTCTCTTTGTTTTGCAGGTATTCGGATTGGGGTTCACACATTTGGCACTAGAAGGAGGGTTGGATATCATTCTTTATCACTTATCTCACAAATTTTTGTGTTTTTGTTCATACACAGGAAAATTCCAACGCTGAGAGCTCAGCGTCCCTATTTTGGCACCGCTGACCCTTTAGCATTGCTATATAGCACCATGGGAAACTCAAAGTGTGACGCTAGACTCTTCGCGCTTAAAAAATTTGAATTTTTAACTCTGCCGCTTGACTGTTTGACGTGCAGAAAATTTTCATAAATATCAAATTGCGACGTAGTTGAGCTCACTGCCCCGACATAGAGCGATGCTGACTAGTAAGTGGCGCTGTGAGGGCACCGCTGAGAAATCAAACTCTGACGCAGTCACAGGTTGCGCCACTAGTAGGAAGTAAAAAGTGGAAATTAAATTTTTAGCACGTGCTTTTTGATTAATGATCAATTTATATTCTGCTTTCTACTTTTTAATCTTTGTATTTTCCAGAATCTGACTAGTTTTCCCCCTTGTAGGTTGGAAATTGAAAACAAAGGAAGGAGGAACATGATGATGATATTTCATCAAGTCAAACTATTTTTAAACACTTTAGTGTTTGTTTAACACTTCTTAAGAAATTGTTATCACTTCATTCTTAGGACACTAATTTTCGTTTGGGTTTAAAAATAATCTTTTCATTTCTTGCAAAATATTAAAATGAACTTTAGGATCACAACTTATTAGAATTTGTTTATTTGGTTAACAAATTAAACAAAATGTCTATCATTTGTCTTTTGGTGCTCTAAAACGAATTCATTATTGCTTTGTGGGATCTAAAATGAACATGTGCTACATTGTTTTGTGAGAGCTTACTTGAACTAATATCATTGGAAAAGGACGTATGCGCTTCTCTCACGCTTTATAGCGATCTTGAAAATCAAAAGGCCCTTTTCATGATTTTAGGTTGAGATAAAGCAATCACCTCCACACTTCGATTTGGGTTTAAAATTGAACATCTTGTGCGAGTGTGAGTGGGGGAATTATTGTGTATATTCTCTCTCTTTGTTGCCAACAAAGATTGATTGAGTTACGAATATTATTCTTTATTCGCTTTTGTTTATCCTAGAGGGCTTGCCTTGGGGAAAAAGTACTCACCCAAGGGAACGACTCAACGAGTAACACTCTAAAGCCAAGAGTATTTCCAACCAGGATATAAATGTGGGTATTGGAGTAAACGCCAATATCACGCAGTTGATTTTGACAAGATGGATCTGAAAGGGGACTCTTGCCGTATGGGTCCATTTCCACAAACAGAAAGTCCTTATTAAAACCCATGTGCTAGAATTTTCCAAAATCCTTTGATCTATTTGTTGGTGCAAGAACGGTCGTTCTGAAGCCACTCCACACTTTTACGATCTTTTAGTATAAATGGAAAGCATGAGTTTCATGGGTATTGATGCTTGGCTACCTCGATTGATGTTAATGAGCTGTGGAGGGGGAGCCAGTGGGGTCAAGCATCTAACCATTCGCTAAAGATAAGCGTAGCTAGACTTGTCCAAGTGGGAATCCAACAAATATTGTCTTAGACATCTATAGGGTTGTAATTGGTTTCAAAATACTTTGCTTGTATGAAAACACCTTGAAAATAAACACTTAACATCATCATCCAAAATTTCAAACCCTTTTGAAGACAAATACAATTGACTCAATCCATATGTTATTGCTTGCCCTTGGGAGTCACATCCTTATAGGATTCTAAACATTGGATTGCTTCTCGATTTGTCTACTTAAGTAAACAATAGGTAAACCCTTGCCTTGAGTTCATCAAAATTCCACACAACATACCTTGTGGGATGAGAAGAAATCAAGACATTGGACACTTAGTTTGGAAAACTTAATCAAAGAAAGTGTTTGTGGTAAAATAAAGCCATTAAGCAAAAGCTAAGCAAAAATGAACTTTCATGTGTGTTGAAGCCTCGCAATTCTCAAGAAGGTCAAAACAAAAATCTTTGGTTCAAAATCTGAAAATGCAGGTTCAAATTGGATCATTCTTTGGTTACAAAGGTCTATAGAAGCATTGTATGCTCTTCAATACCTAGGTCTAGGAAAACAAAGTGTCTTTTTTTTTTTTAGGTTCATCTTAGGATCAAAATCAAATCAAAATATTTTTCATCCATCCTTCAAAACATCAAAACAAATTCATCTCACCATCACCTTTTGAAAAATCTTGAAATCATCCTTAATGCTAAGCTTTTTGGAAAAATCAAAATCATCAAAATCATTGAGACTAAATCTTTGAAAACTCTATCAAAATCACCTTTGGATAGGTATGTGTAGATGCATCCTTTTGCATATGCTTAGTCAAAGTTATCAAAATCATCTTGTTTAGCTTAGTCTATGTAGATGAATCCTTCTTCATATACTTAGTGAAACTATCATCTTGTTTGAATAGGTGTGGGTAGATGCATCGTTCTCCCCACACATATTCAAATTATCTTCCTTTGAACAAATCTATCCCTTAGATAAATCATCCAAAATCTTAGGGTCTTTTTGTTCAAAATCAAAAGCAATCAAAATCAAGGACAAATCCCAAATCCAAAATCAAATCAAAATCAAAATCCGCAACATATCTGAAAGTCCTAAAAGCCTAGTATCTCCTTCAAGATTTATCAAAAGATGAAAACATTCACATAATTCATCCCTCACATCATCATATCATCACCTTTCGATACTTAAGTGATGTAGATGGTCAGGAACTTTGAAAGAAACACAAAGTTCTCAAGGTTTGCAAGACACAATCTCAACCACTCTTCCAGGCACTCTGATGGAGACAAACCTCAATAATGCACCAAATGACTTATTTGCCTTCCTTATGGACCCAACCCCTAGGAACACTCTTAATAGACCCAAAAAAACTTGTTTTGAATGATTTCAAAGCCCAACCCTTTGACTTAGACACAAAACCAATTTTTCACCTTAACTAGGCTACTAGCCCAACTAGGCCTCTAGCGAAGGATTTTTGACTTTGTACTCAAAATTTCCAAAGGAAACCAAAATATAATGACTGTTTCAAGTGTGTTTTGTGATGAGAAAAAACATATCCAAACCTTGATATCACTTGCTACAGACAAACCCTTCCAAAATCTATTGTCTCCTCAAAAACTAGGCCTAATTAGCCCACTTTTCCAAAGCAACCCCCCTTTAAACTCAACCTCTGACCATGAAAATTTCAAAAGTCCCTTAAAATGACTCAAAACCAAGGATTCCAAGTTTTTAGGCCTCTATGACACATCTAACATGCTCAAACACAAAACCCTCCTTAACTTGCCTCAAAAAGTAGGGCTTCTTAAAAACTAACCTTCCAATCACTTCCAGAACTTTCTCATTGACTCTACACCATTATAACAACATATTTAGTCTATATCAACTCAAAAACATGCCCCTCATTAAGGCAGATCTTTTGTTGCTATACCCTAGCCTCCAACTTCAAGCACTTTGCATTGTGAAATCTTGGTCTACACCTCAATATTCATCTCTCTTGCACATTATATTGTTATTCAAATATGGTACATGTTAAATATGATCCATTTCACAAGATATAGTCATAAAATTCCATGAAATGGATCATTTATCGATGAAAAACCCTCAAACTAGTGTAAATTATGTGTTCTTTTTTAGGACAGTCAAATATAAAATGCAAAGAAATTAATTATCACTACTTTTAGAGCCTTAAATGGTGTTAAAATATGTAAACAAAAACTCCTAAAGCATCCTACTAGACATATATTCAATAGAGATCAAGTATTTAACAAAAGAACACCATAAAAGTGCCAAAAACTGTGTTTTTTCACTATTTCCATAAAATAGTCCGTACAATGCTTGCTCCAAACATCCAACCTCTATACAAATGATTATTTTGGCTTTTTATATCCTTTACCCAACTGATCCAACTGTTTTGGATTGATTAAATTGCATAAAAGTGATTAAAACTCATAAAAGCTAGTTACCCGCCCAAATTGGAATTCAAATATTTGAATTTCCAAACTTACATTTTATTATTTCCCACTAACTAGAAACATTAAAAACCATTACATTATTATTGTTCAACCTTATTTGACACCATTAAATCATTATAAACCTACCTAATCTCCTAGAACATGATTGTTCCCTTTATATTGCAATTTGGTCATAGGATCCTTATTAGGACCCTCACGACTTTTGATTCCTCTAATGCATGTATCCACTTAAAAAGCCATTATAGGCTTCAAGATGTCATAATTGATGCTTTGAGGTGATTGATAGGTCTTCAAGACCCCTGCATTCTCTTGTCTCCTGAAGAGTTCCTTGAAGAGCTTGGGTGCTCCTGCACCATTCTCCCCAAGAAAGAAAGAGTTCTTGCCCCAAGAAGCATCCAACTTGTTGCTACCATAATACTCCTTGTTCCTGTATGTTTGTACCTTCTGATTACCAAGCATGAAATCTCTCAAAGTTACCTTTTTCCTTTTCTTCCAACTTGCATTCATGTCACTCAACATATTAGTGTCAAAAATCTGTTTTGTTTGTCCTTTTTGTTGCTTGATAACAACCTGTCCTTGTACCCTATTTCTGCCTTTATTCCACTCATTTCCTTGTGAAAGAACACCACCCCTATTACCCTCAACAATAGGGCATTCAATACTCCCAATATTAATACTATCTAAGTCCCAAATATTCTGATTTTTAGGACTGTACTCTTCATATATCTGCTGCAACTCATCATTCCTCTTCCAACCAGTATCTTCCTTTGTCTTACCTATCTTACCCTGCTTATTCACCTGCAAATGTTTCTCAAAATAGATCATAAAACTTTCATTTGACTGCTCCAAAGGAAAAGGCACTAATTTATATCTAACATCTCCTTTGTGCACCAAATATGTATTATGGAATCCATCATGCAATGTCCTTCTAGCATACTGCCATGGTCTTCCCAATATGATATGACCACAAGTCATTGGAATGACATCACAAAGTACCCTATCATGATATGATCCAATTGAGAAATCTACATAAGCCCTCTTACAAATCTCTACATGTTGTCCTTGAGTTACCCAAGTGGCCTTGTAGGGAGTAGGATGATCAAATGTTTCAATCCCTAACTTGGTTATCATATCAAGTGAAACTAAATTGCCTTGTGACCCTGAATCTATGAGCAATCTGCGGATTTTACCATGACTGAGACAATTAGTCTTAAAGATAGTTACCTTTGGCTCTTGATGAAGTCTTTCTCCTTGCTTGACCATAAGAAACTCACCATCAGTCACAGGGTCTGCCATGAATGTTTTTGATTCTTCCTTCTTGTCTTCTTCTTCTTGTACCAAGTTAGCTCTCCTATCTCTGCCCCTATCAGCTTGTTCCCATTTAGGACACTTGAAGGAAGGATGCCGTGGTTCATTGCAATTGAAGCAACTACCTATGAATGGTCCTCTACCTTGTCCAAATCTTCCTCCTCCTTTAGGAGTGTATCCTCCTCTTTGATCAGAAAATGCTTCTTTACCTTTGTCATTGCTGCTCTTATCATTACTGCCTTGTCCTTGTTCTCTATTACCTCTACCCCTGTTTGAACTACCTCCTCTTCCACCATTGCTTGATCTTTCTTGCTTCCTTTTCACCTTTTCTTCTACTCTAATGGACAACTAAAAACATTCTCCCAATGTCCTTGGCAATTGCAAACCAATCTCATCTTGTAGATTGTACCTCAAGCCATTGATATACCTAGCTATTTTCTCATCCTCTTCTTCATAACCTCCTCTGATACTAAGCTTGTGAAATTGCTCAGTATAGGACATAACATCCAAGTCCTTTTGCTTTAAATTTTGCCTCATCCTTTTCACATGAATGGTATAATCAGATGGTAGGAACTGCTCTTTGAACAAACTCTTCATCCTTGCCCATGTAGAGACTTTTGCCAATCCTCTAGCCATCCTATCATTCTGAAAACTAGTCCACCATGTCAATGTTGTGCCTCTCAACTTAGTTTTGGAAAACTTAACCTTCCTCTCTTCATCCATCTCTTCAAACTCAAAGTAGTTTTCTAAGGCATCAAGCCATCCCAACACCTCTTCATTATCCATATTCCCTTGATAGATAGGCAAGTATACGTGGCTCTCTCCTCCATGACCTTGTACTGCCTTCAACAATCTCAGTAACCTCCTTTCCTCAGGGTCCTCTATCTCATCTGCTTGTTGTTCTTGATTTACCCTCACATACTCTTCTTCTTCATCATTATCTTCTTGGTTTTCTTGCTCTTCTCTCCTCCTACTCCTCTCAAGGTTATTTATCCTTGCTTGCATGGTCTCTCTCTCCCTTCTCCATTGCCTTTCTTCTCTTGCTCTAGCCTGCTCTCTTGCTGCTTCTTGTTCCCTTCTTTCTCTTCTCTCCCTTTCCAAGATTTCCTTCAACTCTTCCAACTCTCTTGCCAATTGATTTTTTGGTGCCATTACTGTTTCTCCAATCCCTAAAGGACCTACTCACTGCTATGATACCACTCTGATGCAGAGGGTTAGGACTTTGAAAGAAACACAAAGTTCTCAAGGTTTGCAAGACACAATCTCAACCACTCTTCCAGGCACTCTGATGGAGACAAACCTCAATAATGCACCAAATGACTTATTTGCCTTCCTTATGGACCCAAACCCTATGAACACTCTTAAGAGACCCAAAAAAACTTGTTTTGAATTATTTCAAAGCCCAACCCTTTGACTTAGACACAAAACCAATTTTTCACCTTAACTAGGCTACTAGCCCAACTAAGCCTCTAGCGAAGGATTTTTGACTTTGTACTCAAACTTTCCAAAGGAAACCACAATCTAATGACTGTTTCAAATGTGGTTTGTGATGAAAAACAACATATCCAAACCTTGATATCACTTGCTTCAGACAAACCCTTCCAAAATCTGTTGTCTCCTCAAAAACTAGGCCTAATTAGCCCACTTTTCCAAAGCAACCCCCTTTAAACTCAACCCCTGACCATGAAACTTTCAAAAGTCCCTTAAAATGACTCAAAACCAAGGATTCCAAGTTTTTATGCCTCTATGACACCTCTAACATGCTCAAACACAAAACCCTCCTTAACTTGCCTCAAAAAGTAGGGCTTCTTAAAAACTAACCTTCCAATCACTTCCAGAACTTTCTCATTGACTCTACACCATTAGAACAACATATTTAGTCTATCCCAACTCAAAAACACCCCTCTCATTAAGGCAGATCTTCTGCTGCTATACCCTAGCCTCCAACTTCAAGCACTTTGCATTGTGAAATCTTGGTGTACACCTCAATATTCATCTCTCCTGCACATTATATTGTTAGTCCAGTATGGTACATGTTAAATATGATCCATTTCACAATATATAGTCATAAACTCCCATGAAATGGATCATTTATCCATGAAAAACCCTCAAACTAGTGTAAATTATGTGTTCTTTTTTAGGACAGTCAATATAAAATGCAAAGAAATTAATTATCACTGCTTTCAGAGCCTTCAATGGTGTTAAAATATTTAAACACAAACTCCTAAATCATCCTACTATACATAGATTCAATAGAGATCAAGTATTTAACAAAAGAACACCATAAATTTGCCAAAAACTATGTTTTTTCACTATTTCCATAAAATAGTCCGTACAATGCTTGCTCCAAACATCCAACCTCTGTACAAATGATTATTTTGGATTTGTATATCCTTTCCCCAACTGATCCGACTGTCTGGGATTGATTAAGTTGCATAAAAGTGATTAAAACTCATAAAAGCTAGTTACCCGCCCAAATTGGAATTCAAATATTTGAATTTCTAAACTTACATTTTATTATTTCCCACTAACTAGAAACATTAAAAACCATTACATTATTATTTTTCAACCTTATTTGACACCATTAAAGCATTACAAACCTACCTAATCTCCTAGAACATGATTGTTCCCTTTATATTGCAATTTGGTCCTAGGATCCTTATTAGGACCCTCACGACTTTTGATTCCTCTAATGCATGTATCCATTTCAAAAGCCATTATAGGCTTCAAGATGTCATAATTGATGCTTTGAGGTGATTGATAGGTCTTCAAGACCCTTGCATTCTCTTGTCTCTTGAAGAGTTCCTTGAAGAGCTTGGGTGCTCCTGCACCATTAAGGTATCCTAAAAATTTCTACTTTGGGCATAAAATAAAAATCAATCCAAAGAATCAAGAGATTCATCTCTCCTATTCTTGAAAATTGATCCTTGTTTTATGGTTCAAACTAGACCTCAATACAAGAAGAGTATGGAAGCCAACAAATAAACACTCACTTCAAGTGATCTTAGCCAAACAAACGTTGAAATGAATCATGCCGAATCAAGCAATCCTTTGACCATCTCATCATCACAAAATCCGCAAGAGGAAACCCAAGGAGAGGATCTTACCTTTGGGATGTCTCATGACAAAATGACTGAAATGCTTCAAAATCTAGAAAACCATAAAATCATCAACATCATGATGAGGTTTAACCCTTCATTGTACATGCTTGAACTAGCAAAACAAGGGGCCAAATTACCTTCAGATTTTGACGTGAGTACCATAGTGGAGACATCTTTTCCTCCAATCTCATCCACCATTCCTATCTCATCTACACCCCCATCCCAAAACATCACGCAAAACATTCCTCAAATCATAACATCTTTTGCTCCAACCCAACCTAATGTTAATAAGGGAAATACATTTTCCAATGCTATCAAAACACATCCCCTTGTTAATTATCAAAACTTGGACTCAAGCACCATATTGGAACAAAACATACCCCAAAATCCGTTACACAAGAATGTTCCTCTCACCTTCCAACATGATCCATCATCATCATTTTTTCACGCAACACCTCAAACTTCTCTCCTCGCAAATTCGCAAGAGGAGGGAGATATGTTCGGACCGGGGGCATTTTTGACACCACAACATTTTCACAAGAACTCACTCCCCTCACATTTCCACCTTTTCCACCATTGACATCATCATCCACATCACTCCTTGGTTTATGTCTTCCCCCTACCAACTATCAATCAAACCGACATCCCAAATATCAATCAAAGCATTATGTCAAACGCTCAAAATTTGTCGTCGATATCATAACAATAGACGACAAATGCACAAACAATTGCAACATCATCAAACACCCCCCTAACATCACAAAGCATGGTCTCTCAAGGACCAACCACCACATCAATACCACCATCCAACACTCAAAACATCAACACGACGTCATCGCTCACCACAAATGCCATTCTGAACCCACCACCACCCCCACCACCACCAATTTCCACCACATCAAGCCAATACAATGCAGCATTGCAAGCTACTTTTCAAAGGGGATTCCAACAAGTGCAAAAATAAAAAGTCGTACAACTAGCTACTTAGCAAGCTACGCAAGCTGCCCAAACTGCACAAGTCGCATTACAAGCGCAACAAGTCATGCAAGCCCAAGCGTTATTGCAACAACAACAACAACAAGCCACTCAAGTTGTGCAAGCATTACAAGCACAAAAGGTTGCTCAAGCACAAGCTCTATTACAACAACAAGCGACACAAGCACAAGCCCAAGCACAAGTAGCATAAGCTCAAGCTCAAGCTCAGGCAAACACCCAATATCAAGCACAACATGCACAAGCACAAGCACAACTTCTTGCACAAAGAAAAGCAACACAATTACAAGCATATTAGCAAGCAATAAAGCAATATCAAGAGCAGTAAGAAGCATCCCAATTGCCAGCCTAACAACAAGCGTTGTTGGAATAGCAACAAGCACAAAAACAAGCATTGTTGGAACAACAAGCACAACAACAAGCGCAACAACAAGCACAAATCTTAGCGCAACAACAACAAGATCAACAACAAGCATTGTTCATACAATAGCAAGTGGAAGCCTACCTTGCTCGACAAAACATACAGATACCATTAAAAAACACATCAAACAACCCACCCATCCAACCCACAATCGAAACACCCCAAAACACTTTCATCCCACCCCCTGATCTGTAAAACGATGTGACAGCACAAATCAAGTAACTCTCACAACAAGTGTTAGATCTTCAATCAGGGCGAACAACGAAAACACCAAGCAACTTGTGTCCCTATCCATTTGATAGGAGCATAGTGATGAAACCATTCCCCAAGGGATTCGAGATCCAAAAGTTTGACAAATATCGTGGGACGGGAAACCCTGAAGATCACATCAGGGAATTCCAAGTTCATTGCATGGAAGTCGCATATGATGATACTTATCTAATGCGGCTATTTCCTAGGAGTTTGGCTAGCCACGCTATGGAATGGTTCTCTCGTCTACCTTCAGGCATTAGAACATTTCAAGAAATTATAGACGCATTCATTAAGAACTACACATGCAACATTGCAATGGATGTTAGTCTAGAAGAACTCTCAACTCTGAAACAGGGTAAGGGTGAATCATTCGCTTCATTCTTACAACAATGGCGATCCAAGGCTAATTGAAGCAAGTGGACCATGCTCGAAGAATAACAAGTTTACTCCATCATCGCCAACCTTGATAGCCTTTTGACATTTCATCTCAAGGTTCAAGGCATCACCACATATGATCAGTTGATCCCCAAGGTGGTCAGCATTGAAAGAGCCCTTATGACTCAACCAACAGGATCAACTTCATACCTTGACCAACAAAACAACCGCCCATCATCCAATTACAACGATAAACCTTGCACGTGGGAAAGGAACAAAAACATTACTAATGATGGTGTCGTTGATTCCAAGGTGGTCATTAGTGCCCCACGCCAAAATACACCCGCACCATAACCCCAAATACAACACCAAAACAATCATCACACAACACACCAACCAAACAACAATCCAACAGTCAATAATCTCAATGATCAAAGGGGACCGCCCCAATGCAAAAGTTATCCCAAATTAAAATACACTGCTTTAGGGGAGCCACTCGAAGTCATCATGAAAAGGCTAATAGACGAAAAACTCATCAAGGCTCCTACCTTTGAGAATTACCAAGAACTAGATGTAAGACCTCCTTGGTATAATGAGAATCAACTTTGCGAATTCCATAAAATCAAAGGCCATACCACAAATAGTTGCATGAGATTGAAAAACATCATTCAAGATCTCATCAATAAAAGAATTATAAATGTGGAACAACCTATAGGAAATCAAGATCTTAAGATATATACGAATCCGATGCCGAATCATGGAAATAAAGGGAATAACAATGATAAAGGGAAAGGCACCCACTCAAATGTAAACCATGTGTATGAAACAGTCGTTGCCTCCCTAGATGAAAAATGCATGGTCATCACCATCAAAGGCGCATATGTTGATTGTGGAGTCACCACAAGAGGCGAAAAAGTTACCATCACAAGATCATCCCAACCAAACAAAGTCCCTGCATATAGATCTATTCCTAATGGCTATAATGTCCTAGATCAACTCAAGAGAACGCCAGCGCAAATCTCCATCATGGAGTTACTAAAAATATCATTAGCTCATAAGAAAATCCTAGAAGAAGCATTGGCTTCATCCACTATCCCTGTAGACCTTGATGCAGAGCAATTCTAAGCTATGGCCGAAAATATCATTACGCCAAATATCCTCACATTCTCTAACCAGGATTTCCTTGCTCAACCATCTCACAACCGTGCACTTCACTTGGAAGCCATAGTACATAAGAGAAAAATCAAAAGGGTCTTGGTGGATGGAGGTGCGGGCTTGAACATATGTTCCCTAAGTCTCATCAAATAATTGAATATATCAGAGGATTTCATTGACAAAGGAAAGGGTATCACGATAAGAGCATATGATGACCAAGAAAGAGTGTCTCAAGGCATAATCAAACTCCCTATTCAAGTAGGGCCTGCCATCATGGAATCCACTTGTCAAGTCTTGGACCTCGACTTGCCATATAACATCCTCTTAGGACGTCCATGGATCCATGCGATGAAAGCAGTAGCATCAACTTTCCACCAATGTGTGAAATTTACACATAACGGACAAGAAATTACCATCCATGGAGATCCTGAACCCTTCTATTGCAAAAATCTTGAAGCAAAGTATTACGAAATCCCCCAAGTACCAAAAAATGATGAGGGCCCATCCACACCTTACATCGATCCTACCACTCTTACATCCACTTCTGCGACAGAGACACCCTCCACTCCTGACATTCCCACCATTTCTGACATCAAGCTCATTATCCAAGATAACGGTTGTGGAAACTACAAACTCCCTAATAATACTTTTGTGGTAGGAGAGTTACCACAATCTCCTAGATCATGGGGACACCCGTAAACAAATGAAGCTTCCTCATCCCAAATGTCTCCTATAGACTATCCTGAATTTACAAGTTGGGGAGATCTTGGCCAAGAGGTTATTGAAGCAAATCCATCTCACATGCTATATCAAGATGAAAGACTAGTAGCGGATTTACCAATGGATGATAGAAGCAAGGGTCTACAAATGATGCTCGCAATGGGCTACGACAAAAATCAAGGACTTGGGAAAAATGACAATGGGCTTATAATACCTATCATGCCAGAGATGCGACTAATAACAAATCTTGGTCTTGGATGTACCCCTCCAAGTATAACCATACGTGGCTGAAGTCCTCCAGTTAGAAGGGTTAATAATCCTCAGTCGACCGCAACAGAATTACACCTAGTTGTATCTATAGGTAGAGTCATAGATAACTTTACATTTGATATAACCGATGTCTATAGTAGTAGTGATGACGAGGACCCCATGCCCAACTTACATAGGCTATTCGAGAACACCTCTCTTTACATGATTAGCACCCTATCTTTTGAATCAGACCACTAAAATCATGACATTCGCCTAGTATATCCCCAACTCATCGACTACGACGAACAAGGACCACCAATTCTTGATACATTCGAAAACGACGAGGCGCTCTCAGAATTCATGGGATTGTGGGACAACATTCCAGATGGGGATCACAAAGCAAGGTTTATAATGGAGTTGGACACACATGCCTATTATGGGGAAATGATTGAATCCTTCAATCACAAAAGTGAGAAATTAAGAATAATATCTAAGTCCTTGAGTGAAAACCTCATTGTGGAAATCTCTAACAAGAAAAAAGTAAAAAGAAAGAACGCATCCAACAGCGAAAACCTTTTTGAGGCGCCTGAGGATGGGGGATTCAATCTTCCTTTAAGAGCTATTCATTAGGAAAAGTCAACAGTCTTGGCAGAAAAATGCAATCCGGTCAACCTAGGAACAGAGAAGACCCCACATATCACATTCTACGTAGAATCACTACTATCAAAATAGCAAGAGCTCCTAGCGGCATTCCTAAGAGAAAGATAAATAAACTTTGCATGGAGTTATGCTGACATGCCAGGATTTGATCCAGAGACCATGGTTCATTATTAGCAGTTTATCCAAAAGCAAAGCTTGTCAAACAAAAGCTTCAAAAAATGCATCCTCAGATTGCCCTATTAGTCAAAATAGAGCTAAAGAAGGTATTAGATGTAGGATTCATCTAACCGATAGACTATCCATAATGGGTATCAAACTTGGTACCTGTTTCAAAACCCGACAGAAATATCATAATCTGCACAGACTTCAGAGATTTGAATAAGGCATGTCCAAAAGATGACTTCCCACTTCCCAACATCGACATGATAGTAGACATGACAGCTAGACATGAGATGTTGTCACTAATGGATGGATTCTCAGGATATAATCAGATCATGATAGCTAAAGAGGACCAACATAAAACAACTTTCACTTGTCCATGGGGGACATATTGTTGGAACATGATGCCATTTAGCTTAAAGAACACAGGAGCAACATATCAAAGGGCTATGACATTGATATTCTACAATATGATCCATAAGATGGTCGAAGACTATGTTGACGACATTCTAGCTAAGTCGAGAAAGAGAAAAGATCACATAGCAATGCTAAGTGCCATCTTTGACAGACTCGAGGAGTACAAGGTCAGACTAAACCCAAAGAAGTGCATCTTCGACGTACAATCAGGAAAGCTCCTAGGATATATAGTGTCAATGAGGGGCATCGAGGTAGATCCAGCAAAGATAAAAGTAATCCTCGAGATGGAGGCACCGAAAACATTAAAGCAGCTAAGAGGTCTACAAGGCAGGCTCCAATCCATCCGAAGATTCATAGCATAATTGGCAGATAAACATAAACCATATTTCCACCTACTCCACAAGGGAGTAACATACAAATAGGATACCAAGTGTGAAGAGGCATTCAACAAAATCAAAGAATATCTACTGACACCACCAGTCTTAATGCTACCAATCCCAAGGAAGCCATTGATCTTATACGTGTCAGCAACAATAACAACCCTTGGAGCTCTTCTAGCCTAGCATGACAAAAATGGAACAGAAAGGGCTATATATTACATCAGCAAAACAATGGTTGGGCATAAGCTAAACTATTCATTCATCTAGAAAGCATGCCTCACAGTAGTTTTTGCATCATAAAAATTTAGACATTACATGTTGACACATAAAATAAAATTCATCACCAAAATTGATCCTCTCAAGTATCTACTATCAAAGGCAATGCTCACAGGAAGAATGGCAAAATGGGTGATGATACTATCAGAATACGACATTGAATATGTGGAGTGGAAAGCAATCAAGGGCCAAGTCATCGCAGATCAATTGACAGAAGCACCAATCTATTCAGAGAACCCTCTCATCTTAGAATTTTTAGATGAATCCATTTTTAATCTCAATGTAGCTAACCACTGGAAACTGTACTTCAATGGATCATACACGCAGCATGGATCAGGAACCAGTGTCTTCTTCATCACCCCACAAGGGGATTGCATACCAAGGTCATACAAACTGACATTTCCTTGCACCAATAACATTGTGGAATACGAGGCTTTAACCATAGGTCTCAGAATAGCAGTGTAGTGGAACATCATAGCTCTCAAAGTATACGAAGACTCCTAATTGATCATAAATCAAGTTAATAATGAATATCAGACCAAGAACGACAAGCTCACTCCATACAAGAAATTGGTGGAGACACTTAATGAATCCTTCATCGAAATTACATTTAAGTAGATTCCTAGAACCAATAAAAGAGCAGCAGATGCCATGGCAACAATTGGATCCTTGCTGGACATCCCCCACAATGTTCCAAAATTGAATTCCTGATTGAGCAACTTCTTGTGCCTGCATTCGAGGTACCATAATAAGAATATGTGTGTGAAATTTTTGGTCCTGGCAATCCTTGGTATCATGACATTTACACATACCTTCATATAGGAGTCATACCCACCGACTTACCATCAAACCTAAAATGAACCTTTGTCAAAAAGGCATCCATATTTGTAATCCTAGGAGATACCCTATATCATAGGAGCATAGAAGGAACCCTATTGCGCTGCCTAAATGTTGAGGAGGCATTAACTGCTTTAACTGAAGTACACAATAGTATCTGTGGTTCACAATCGAGTGGAATGACCATAGCCAAGAAACTGTTGAGGATGGGGTATTATTGTCCCACAATGGAATGAGAAGCACATGACTATGCCAGAAGGTGTCTACAATGTCAGCAGCATGGGGACCTCATCCATGCTCCAGCTTAAGAGCTTCATCCTATCGTCACACCATCGCCCTTCTAGCAGTGGGGACTTGATCTCATTGGAAAAATCACACCCACCTCATCTAACGGCCATAAATTCATCATAACTGCAACAGAGTACTTTACCAAGTGGGTAGAAGCCATACCCATGACGTACAGAATTGGGAAGCAAATTTCTAAGTTCATCTCAAACTATCTCATTTTTTGATATGGTGTTCCACAAGCTATTATCTCAAATAATGGGACACCATTAAAAAATTAGGAGGTTCGTGACTTATGCAAAAAATTCAAAATCCAGCATTGCTTCTCCACCCCATACTATCCCCAAGGCAATGGCCAAGCAAAAGCTACAAACAAAACCATTTTGAAAATCCTCAAGAAAATAGTCAATGACTCAACTTGTGACTGGCACCTATAGCTTAATCCCGCCTTCTGGACCTATCGAACCAGCATCTACACATCCACCAATGCCACTCCCTTCTCCCCGGTCTATGGATCAGAAGCGGTACTCGCCATTGAGATTGAGATCCCATCACTCAGGATATCACTGCAAAACCTTATCACAGATGAAGAGTATCGAGTGTCAAGATTGAATGAGTTGGAGCTACTGGATGAGCGATGGATAGATGCTTTGAATCATTTGCAAGTCTATCAGAATAAACTCAAAAGGAGCTACAATAAGAAAATCAGAAGCAGGATGTTCCAAGTCGGAGAACTGGTCTTAAAAGAAAATAAAAAAGAATGTCCCAAACCCAAGCAACAAAGGAAAGTTTGAACCTAATTGGTTGGGACCTTTCGTCATCACAACAAGTTACAAGTCAGGGGCATATCAGTTATCAACACTCGAAGGGGAACCTCTGCAAGAGCCCATGAATAGCTTTCATCTCAAAAAGTTTTATGCCTAAATATTTTAAGGTAGAGAACCAAAAATTAAAAAAAAATTAGAAAATGTCCTTAAAATGGTTACGACGAAAACCCTAGCAACAAAGTGCCTTGGTAACAACAATTTTTTTTTTTAAAAGCAAAATCCAAAAAATTGGAAAAAGGATTGAAAATAGTAAAGAGAAAAAAATCATCCTCTAGTGAAAACCACTTTGGTGGCACTTTGGGAAAGTACCTTGGTGAAAACCTGGAAAACAGGCTCCTTGCGTAAATAAGCACTTTCCATCCACCAAGATCTTTGTGGCTTGTTCTGCATCATCCATCCATCGCGCTTCCATCATCCATCGCATTCAGATCTTCATCCATCGCTCATCCACTTGCATTCGCACCATAGCTTGGTATTGTTTTCATATCATGATCCTTCCTAGTACTACTCGGCCCATCCTCAAGCTCAGTTTGTCCTACCTTTATCGGAGTAGTCTATTGCATCACACTGGGGACATGTCATCATTGGATAAGATTTGTGTATATTCTTAAAGTCCTAAATATCAAAAAATCCAAAAACATGTCAAAAATCATCAAAAACCAAAAACAGAGTCATCTTGTTGAACTATGTCATCTCTGAGCTTTGAACGTAGGCAAGGTTGATCCTTGATAATCCCCCAAGACATTTAGGTCAGTCCTATAGGAGTCTATCATAATAAACTGACATCTCATCATGTATATCATCATCTATAAATCGATCAAGTCGTCAGTCGAACTATGTGGTCTTTGCGTGTATAACATAGGCAAGGATAATTTGTTAATCAGCCCTCGAGGCCCCTATGATAGGTCTTTAGGTTAGTCTCTTGGTCAAAATCTTGGAAAATCCAAAACATCATAAAATAAAAAAATCAAAACATTTGAAAACCTCGAAAATACCAAAAACAACCTTGAAATATTGCAAAACGTCAAAAACATCCAAATATTTGAAAAAATCCATCCATCTCATCTCGCCTACACCCACAATAACATCACTCATAATAAATGATCGTCATCCTCAATCTTTGGCAAGACAATCAAAAACAAGTCTAGCAAGTGAAAAGTGAAAACTCAAAAATGTCGAGTCTTAGGTCTAGGTCAGTGCGTAGACAAGTTGGTCAAACTCTTTGTGTTGATAACATATCATCCATTTGGTCCCATATCAATCATCATTTAGAACACTTTGGATAAACAAAATGACGTGCCACCATCCACTAACATGTCCTAGGATGAATCCTTCCTACAATGGGAATTATCTTTTGGCAATTAGTTTTGGTTCTTATCCTTAAAAAACACATCCCTTTGGCTCAAGGTATGAAGAACATTGGCTTGTTTGCTTACTTGATCTTTTCTTTTAATTTATCTTATTGTGCTCATTCCAAGGACCTCTCGATGATATCCGAATGAAGGATTTAGAGAGATAGGAATGGGGCAACAATCATTATCCTTTTGTCTATTGTGCTTGTTGGATGTTCTTGTAATATAACCTTGGCAAATACTTGCTTTGTTAGGTATGTATGGAGGAGGTTGTGGACAACTTGTTGACTATTGCATGGATAGGTTTACCATTCTGTGTTTTGGTCTGAGGTGCTATGAACTTCTAAAGTGCATCTTAGCAAGGTTTCTGTATGTTAGGTGTGAACAAGGATACTCCTATTTGATTGTCAAGTCAAAGTCCATCACACTAGGTACAACGCCATCTTGGTTTTCTATACCTTGATGCATCGTACCACGTGTGTTATCAAACATAAGGAAATTGACCCTTTGAAAATCCCAATTCCTCAGCAAGTAATCATCATCATCATTTGCATTTGCATCATCTTATGTCTTGTTGAAATGACTTCTTCTCTTCTTGCTCACAACACTAACAATGTACTATGACAGTTGATCATCATCACCATCATCGTCATCAATCCTGCATCCACAAACCATTACCATATTGCATTACCATATCATATAGGAAACACATGCATTGCATTTCAATCATCATATAAACAAGTTATCATAGGCATTCTTCATAAATAGGTGCATCCATTTCATTGCATTTCATCCATTACATTGCATCGCATGGCATTACATCAATCATCGCATAAACATTCATTTGCATTTCATAACCATTTAACATTATCGCATAATCATAAACAAAAGGTACACAGGCATTATAAGATAACCCATCACATACATACTAGCATAACATCATAAAGTCATCTCATACATTAAGTCCATTTTGCAAAAAACATTATCATATCATTGCATATAGTACATCATATTAAATACATACATTATATCATCATTTAACATGTTTAGGATAATGACATTTGTTATTCTAAACATCTTAAAAAAACCCATCTCATAAAACCATCTCATTCGCAACATATCACGACCATCGCATTTACATCATCCATGTCATCTCATAAATAGCATCATAAATCATTTATTCCACATAAGCATAAATAGTCCATCACATACAAAATGTATATGCATCCATAATTATTTATAAACATAAGTCACATATCATTTTTCATGTACACCATAAATCATGTCATTTTGCATATTACATTCCATACCACGTATCACGTCACCATTTGCATTAATATAAAATAGATCATCATATAAACAACATCATTACACATCACATTTGCATATCATAGGTCAACATAATATAGATATGTTAGTCATAATCATAATGCGTACATCATCGAAAATAAATGCATCCATAAAAGCATCATTGCACATCATATAGAAATAAACCATCCATGCATAAATAACGAGTACACATCGCATCATATCAAAATCACCACCGACTCATATATATCATCAATAACGCAATTGTCATTGTACAATAATAAATTGGATCACTGTAAATGTATGTCAATTAGTACAAAAGGCCCATCGGGCTATCAAAAATGAGCCCATAAGGCACAAAAGTATCGTATCATCTCGATCAGGCTCTGTCCCTGTGAATGCTGCCCTCACCTCTGTCACCGTGACCCTCTGTTGGTTTGTAGTTGGCTCGCTTTGAGTACTCTAGGACTCACTCTACTCTAGGTACGGCCTCATGATAATACCTCTAATAGTACTCAGCCTCTCAGATGACATCCCTGTAAGACCGAACTGACACTATACCCTGGGAGGAGGAGGCTATCATGCTCTCTAGTTGTTCTCTCCTGCCTAGCTCAGTGGCTACCTGTAGCTCTGCAGCCTGTCTCTGTTGTACAGTCTGATCCCTCTTGACCCTCGCCTGATCTCTCTTGGCTGTCATGACTTGGACTTGGGCTTGCAGCTGCGTAATCAAAGTATCTCGTGCATCTGCTTATCTGGCTGGTCGTACCTGTGGCTATACCTACGGCTGCACCTGAGGCTGTTCTTCACCCCGTGGGGGTACATCTGGTGGCTACTGCTGCTGGTCCTACATATGCACATCTGCCTGCCCTGGCTGGATTGGAGGCACAACTGGTTGATCCTGTCGAACCTCAGCCCTCCGGCCTCGTCCTCCTCTACCCCTAACTCTCCACAGATCTGGAACTGCACTCGGAATCGTCAATCGAAGCAGAGGCCAAAACCAATCCCTATAGGCCTGTGTCGTGCCTAGATTTGCGAGTCCCTGATCATAGGCCCACGGTTGAGCCACCAATTGCCTAAAGCTATCCACCACCTCCGAAGCAGGAATATATCACTCCCATGACACTTGTGTCATGGAGCGGGCAAAGACGGCTACATAATCGTCATCCAGGGGATCCTGAGGCTCCCCGAACTAACACTGCACGCGCCCGGGTAGGTACCTCTCAATCATGGTGTGCTCCTACCCCTGCATATACCAGTCTTGGTGGCAATAGAACATCTGCTTAGCATTGTCGGCCCATCCAGGCCAACCAAGGTACGGTCGCTAGGTGAAAACCTACATCTTGTCAAGAACTCTCCTCCAATAAGAGATCTTGTGCTCGTTGGTGTGTGTGAAGGACATACTGCCTCTGTATCGCCACATGAGGGGATCGTTTGGCAATATCAGAACTAAAACAACACGTGGACGCAACACAACGATGTGCTCCCATGCCTAGACATGAAGAAGAGTCACCCCTGCTCTAAGTGCTCTGCCATCCATGTAGATGAACTCATGGAGGTCCCTGTATAATGAAGCTAGAAGCACAGGCCCCCAAGCAAAATGAACTGGCTTGTCTTGAACCATCTGCTCCTAGCAATATCCCCAATCGAGACTGAAGTATCGGCCTCATTTATCAGGGGCAACGAGACCCGAATGATGGCTACAATCACCCAGCGGTAGGGAGGTGCCAGGATCTTGTGTCGCTTGAGCTCTATCTGCCCCTCACAAAAGATAATCTCGTCGATGGCGAGGACTCTGAAGCAGGCCTAGTGCCCCTCGTCCATGTCAAAAATCATTTGGTGACCGTGAATCGACAATCACAAAATATGCCAAACATCCTCTAGGGTGATGGTGGCCTCGCCAGTGGGAAGGTGAAACAAAGAAGTCTTGTTGTGCTATCTCTTGGCCAGCGCTGACAGCATCCCTAAGTGAGTGTGCATGGACACTGCATAGGCAATGTACCATAATCCCACAATCTGGAGTCGATCCTGGTCCTTGTCGCTTAGGTCCTGCAAGTAACTAGCTAGGTCCCACAACCTGTGATCTTAGGAGTAGAGTTCCCTTGCCGCGTCCTGCATCAAGGAAGGCCATCGTGTTAAAAAATTTGAAAAAAAATTCATCATGCATTCAAAAAACTTCTCCAATGGTGCAACCCGTGATGGCATCACAGTTTGATTTCTAATCAAACTCTGATGCTAGGCCCAAAATAGAAAAATTGCACCGCCGCGGTGCACTTTCTCATCTAGCGGCACACTTTGGGCAAAATTGGGACCACTGCGTTGCACTTTCCAAATCCCCTTGCCGGCCTCGAGCTCAGCGTTGGAGTTTTTAAACTCCAAACTGCACCGTTGCGGCGCCATTTAACACTGAGCAATGCAGTTTGACTTCTGAGCGGCGCTATATAGTGCCATTGCAGACGGACCGACCTTTGAATGCATTAAATGAAGCAATAAATGAAAAACGAAGCTCAGGTGAGGGTCACATACCAATGCCCCGATGCCAGGTGGCCGCTGGTATGTCCAAACTCGATCAAAAATGTGTAGGGGAAGCTGTCGTTGCGCCATATCATCAGGAGGTTTGAGCTCAAATATTGAGGTTACTATTGGAAGTGTTTGAAAATGACTTGAAAGTGACCCCTCGGGCCCCTTTTAAGCCTAAAAATTAGGGTTTTTTCACCCTAATTGGCTATCCTGCTAGGGTTTTGGACCCCCGAACTTGTTTTTGTCTGGTTGAGACTTGTTTTTCATCATTTTATTGCATTTAGACATGTTTTTTGCCTCCTAAAGCCCTTTCAAACCTTTCGGGTACTTTGTCCTCTTTTTTCGCAAAATCACCCAAAAATTGAAATTTTTGTCCAATCTCTCGAGGGGGGGCATTATAATGGCATGTTTTCTCTCACCGGGTAGCAATGGGGCAAGTTTTTAAATATTGAAATTTTTTGGCTTTTATCGAGATCGTTTATTCTTTGAACCAGCGCAACAAGTGCATTGCTTCAAAGAAGGGCAAAATGTAGACACGTAAAAAATACTGATTGACATTGTGCACTTGACCTCGACTACTAACATCATTTTTTTCCGAATCATCCCTCAATCTAATTATTTAATCAAATCTCCTTATTTGATTAAATTCATCAATTTCTCTCTCTTAATTAAATAAATCATTATATCTAATTGAGTCATCTCTCTTGTGGTAATTAAATCAATCCATCTGATCTAGTTATCCCTATTTAATTAAATAACTAATTTTATTTAATTAAATCTCTAAAGTCTATCCATTAAATTGAATAAATTGAAACCTTATTTGATTTAATCTAACACCATCTCTTTTAATTAAATAAATCAAAATTCTTATTTAATTAATCTCTTATCATATTCATCTTTTATTTGATTTAAATAAATCCATCAATTTGAGTCAAATAGGTCACATCATCTAATCTCCTATTAAATTAATTAACCCTTGTTTAATTTAATTTTGAATCATGTCACATCCTCTAAATTTTGCAAGTTGCACATGAAAATAGATTTAATTCATTTATTAAATCTCTATTTTCCTCACAAGGCATCTTTTGGAATATTCTCCAAATTTGAATTCAAAATTCCAAGTCAACATGTACATCCAACAAGGCAATAACTTCATCTTACATGTCATTTGTCTTGAGCCAAGTGGAATTTATTTCAATTTCCCTTCCCTCTTGCAAGTCATTTCAACAAATTTGAAATTCAAAAATATGCATTTATTGGCACAATCCCCAAATCTTGCACATCCTCCATCCATTCATAGATTGACAAGTGGCATCATGCCATTGGATGAATGTTAGTCCCACATTTCTCAAATTTGGACATTCAACCATCTTGGCATTCTATAAATAAAGGGCTCGTATCCTCATCTCATCATCCACAAATTATGCAAAGTTATTATGCTAAAATATTTAGCCATTTTCATCCATCACCATTGAGTTCTTAGCTAGGTTTTTGCAGATTTTGGCTTAGAGCTCTCATCTTTCACCATCAAAGTGGATCAATCATTATCAACATATCAAGCTTGCATCTTAGGAATTGGGAAAGGGCCAATTTTCACATCAAATTGGCACTAATTCCCCCATGGGATCATGTGTTTGTTTTTCTAATTAGGATTGAATCTATATTTTCTTGTTTTATTGTGCTCTTCTTTGTTTTCTTTCCTAATTTGAAGTTTGTAAATGGATTTCATGGGGAATCCTTGTTCATACTTGCAATTGATTGACTAATGTGTTTATTCTCTTTGTTTTTCAGGTATTTGGATTGGGGTTCACACAACAAGATTCCTCTCTGTAGAATCATATGGCTAAGTGGTGGCATTGGGATAGACCTACTTTTGGCATGGTGATATATTATTTTGTCAAGCAATTGCAATTTATGAAGTTTCAGCTCAAGAGGTGGAATAAGCATTATTTTGGTAACATCTTTCATGCTAAGGTTTTTGATTAGGCTAGTTTGGATGCTATTACTTGTGGGATTAGGGAACATGATATATCTAAGGATTCTCTCCAAGAGGAGTTGAAGGCTTTGAAAGCTCTAGAAGAGTGTGAGTTGTAGGAGGAGATTTATTGAAAGCATAAGGTGCGAGTTGAGTGGTTGTAGGAAGGGGATAGAAACATTGCTTTTTTCTTCGATTTTGTGAAGACTAGGAGACATGGTAATACAATACCTTATCTTGTGAATTCTTAGGGTGACCACCTGACCTCTTGAGGAGATATTTCTCATGAGGCTTCTTAATATTCTTCTACTTTGTTCAGGGAGGACTCCCTTGATGTGAGAGAGGAAGAAAATCATATCATTGCTTGTATTCCTCCTCTGCTTTCTATGGAAATGAATGAGCACCTCATGAGCTTAATTTCTCTGGAAGAATTGGAGGTTGTTGTCTTTCAAATGAAGAAAGGGAAAGCTTCTAGTCCTGACAGGTTTCTAATAGAATTCTTTTAGAAATTTTGGGAAATCATAAATTTGGATTTATTAGAGGTGGTCCATGACAGATGTTGAAGGATTTGAACTCTACTTTTCTTTCCCTCATTCCTAAATGTGAGGGGTTTGATAGGATAATTTAGTTCATACCCATAACTCACTGCAATGTGGTCTATAGGATTTTGTCGAAGTTGATTGTAGAAAGATCGAAGTGGTCGATTAGCAAGCTTGTCTCAGAGGAACGGGGGACCTTGTGGCTAACAAAAAAATCTTGGATGGAGTGGTCAATACGACTGAGACTATTCATTTTATGGCAGTTTCAAAAGAAAAATCTATGTTTATCAAATTAGACATGGCAAAGGCCTATGGCAATGTCAAATGGTTCTTTCTTCAAAAAGTGCTTGGTGCTTTTGGTTTTGCTAAGGAGTGGGTTACGTGGGTGGTGAGTTGTATCACAACCACTTCATTCTCTGTGTTGATTACTGGGGAAACTTCCTCCTTGTTTGGGGAATCTAGAGGTCTACCTCAATGGGATCCTTTGTCTCCTTATTTATTCTCTTGGCTAAATTTCTAGGGAGAGTTATTAAGAGTCATGTTAGTCAAGGTTTGATTCAAGGGTAGAATTGGGGTAATGGATTACCTCCTTAGTCACACTTACAAATTTTATATGACACTGCTCTAATGGGGGTGGCTAAGGTCAGAGAGGCTACCAATTTTTGCAAGGTATTAGACATTTAATTCACAACTTTAAGATAACAGATCAATGAAGCTAAATCTTCTATTTTATTTTTTAACACTGTTGTGCTTATTCAACATTGTATAGCTTCTGTCCTGAGATTTCATATTGATCATTTTCCTTTGAACTATCTTGGCATTCCTCTCTCTACTAGTACTCTGCCTAGGGGTTCTTGGCAAAATATTTTAGATAAGTTTTGTGCAGAAGTGAACCACTAGACCCACAGGTGTTTATCCTTCGCAGGTAGGGTCCTACTCCTAAATTCAGTGGTGTAGGCTCTTCCCAATTACAAGTGTATGCTTCAAGTGGCTCCTCCAAGATTTATAAAGGATTTGGATTCTCTCACTAGGCAATTCTTATGGTTCGGTAGCCTGGAATCTTCAAAGTGGAGTCTTGTGAAGTGGGAGACTATTTACAGACCAAAACAACTTGGTGGCCTTGGGCTACGACATGCCAATCCTACTGGTTTGGCTTTATTTTCTAAGCTCTATTGGAGATGGTGCATTGAAAAAGACCATGTCTAGGCTAGGATTATTGCTAATAAGTATTTAAAGGGGGTGGCAAAGGAGGAGGTTCCTCATTTTTTGCTTTTGGGCAAAGGCTCCGTGATTTGGGAAGTGATTAAAAAGGTGCTAAGTTGATCAAGGATAGTTTGTTTTGGATTTGCAATAGGGGGTTTGATGCTCACTCTTGGTATCACTCTTGGGATGGTTTTTCTCCAATCATGGCTAGGTATCCTAATTTGTAGTATTTTCGTCATCGCTTCCTAGAGGTGGGTTGGTCTCAGGTTGAGGATTTCAAATCCACTCAGTTCTGTGGGCAGGTAGAGGTGTCTAGATGGAAGGACCCTAGTGAGTGGCCTGCTAGTGGTTTAGAAAAGGATCGTGCTAAACTAAGTTATATCCTAGTGGGTAGAGAGTGCAACTCTATTAGGGAGAGGGACATTTTGGCATGGAGCCCTAACCCTAAGGGTGTCTACACGGTGGCTAGTGGTTATTAGGAGCTAATATTTCGAAAGTACGAGAGTTTAAAAGTTTCATGGTAGAAACATGTCTAGAATAAGTTCTCTTAGCCTAAGTGTAACTACTTCTTGTGGACTTTAGCCTGGAATAGATGCTTGTCTTGGGATAATATTCATAAGAGAGTTTTTCAGGGTCCTTCTATATGTGCTCTTTGTGGCTACTATGAGGAGGATTCGTCCCACTTGTTCTTTCAGTTCCCTTTTTCTAGTCTTCTTTAGCACCTTTGGTTGGGTATTTGGAGACATCCCTGTGATCATGCCTCTTCACTAATTATATTTTGGAGTAGTTTGGGGAGGCCTTTGATAAAAGATTTTTTCCTTCAGATTGTTTGGAATATTGGTCCCACTTTCATCCTTTGGTAGTTTTGGCTTGAGAGGAATCATAGGATTTTTCATGGAAGTAAGTCGATGATCGAACAGGTTTGGCAAAGAGTTGTTGGCATGATTCAGGAGATTGTGGAAGCTAAGTGTGAAATGTACTTTCCTCTAGAGAGGGTAGATGAGGAGATTGTGAATAGCTTAGGCCTACATTGGCTAGTGTTTGACTCTTTTTGTGTTCAAAGGTAACATCGGGCCAAAAAGAAGGTTCAAAGAGAAGGTGGTTGGTTCCCTCCTTCGGCGAGTATTTTAAAGATCAATATCAATGGCTCTTCAAGGGGTAATCCTAGACTTGTTGGGATTGGTGGTATTGGAAGAGATAGCTCTAGCAAGGAAATTTTCTTCTTTCCCATTTATAAGGGGCAACAAACCAATAATTTCATGGAAGGTTTGGCAATTCTAGTTGCTATTGAGAGAGCTTATGCTCTTGGTTGGTGTAAGCTCATTTGTGAATCATATTCTCAAACAATGGTTAATTTTTTGATGGAGCAGAGGTTGGATGGGATTGATTGGAAACTTTCCTTTGTTGTCAGGCATATTCTGTGGTTGTGTTTCATGCTGGAGTCTATTTCCTTCACTCGTATTCCTTGAGAGTGGAATAGGGTTGTTGATTGCTTGGCCAAATGGGCTTCTAGGCAGAATGGTGGTTGGAAAATTGAAGGTTGGGAGCAGTTATCCCTAGATTATTTCAATTATCCAAAGAGGCTAATCATAGAAGACATGGGTGGATGATGTTTCATGTTAGGTGGTCCTGTTGGGTGTTTTGGCCTTTTGTGGCTACTTGTTGGTTGTGGGTTTCTTGGTTTTCTCTTTGGGTGCTTGTTTTGGACCCTGATTGCTTTGTACTATTGATTTTTGGATGCAATAAAAAAATTTACCCTCTTTATTAAAAAAAATGGTGGAGATTGATTTACAAGGTTAATGGATAGGAAAATTCAAGATAGGGTAGGACCCAAGTTTTGAATTTTGAAGAAGAAGAGAATTAAATAAAAAATATATTTAATTCAAACGATAGCTTGGAGAAATAAATAAATATTAATTTATTTATTTTAGAAGAAAATATTTAATTTATTTAAAAGATGAGTGTTAGTTAATTAAATATTTTTTGAAAATGATTTAATTAAATATGACCAAAGATAATTTTAATTTTAATTTTCATTGATGTTGGAGGGAAAATGATAAGAGATGAATTAATTGAATAATTAAAAATTATTCAATTAATATAGATATGATAAAAAGATTAGGATAATTAAATAATTAATTATTATGGATGAAAAGAGGAAAATGTTATTTAATTAATATAGATAGAAGAAATGATAGGGATACTGATGAAATGATAAGATGAAAATGCATCTGTCATTTCTAGGTGTCCATAAGTATAATTGTGTAGTTCATGTTCAAGACATAATAGTTGGCACGTGTAATTTACTTTTGGTAGGAATAATTTACTATCTTGTGAGAATGTATTCTTTGATTGAGAAAACAATAAAGATGATCAATGATGAAAACCTACAGTTGCAACCACATATTCAAGCATTAGATATTGCCATGTTTGGGCATGACCTTGAATCAACCAATTTTTTAAAAATAGAGCTATTTGATGGAGTCCATAAGCAAAAAGATACACTTCCAAAAAAATACAATCGCTGCATAACTTCAAAAGAACTCCAAAAGGGATCTATACTTTTACTCATAGGATATAATTGCCCTGTTATTTGCAATTCAAGGTGAGCCACCATGTTTAAATAATTTGTTAAAAACTGTTGGTCAATAAATTATAAATTAGCAATCTTAAACCCATTATGTCAAATTTGTTCCTATTCATAATACTTACTCATTGTACCTATATAGGTGGATTGCAATCTTAGAAATATAAATCAAATGTTTGTGTCCTAAGGGGGGGAATGATGTGATAGAAAATCAAATGAATGAATTAAATAAAGCTTAATTCAAAACAAGATTAAGATCCCTAAACCCATTGCTCATGAAATATGAAATGAAAGCCATGAATTCAATCAAATAAGCAATTAAGAACCTTAAATGAATCCAAAAAAACCAAACTCACCATACCATGTCGAAGTTGTATTCGCATTGATGTTGAATTACATTTCTATCGATGCAAAGCCTCCATTATGTGTTGCAAAAGTTTCAATGTGTGTACAATGTTGAACTAGAATGTGATGATAATTCATAACGTGCTTAAGAGGTAATTGCATTGTGCTTCGCTATGTAAATTCTAGATGATTTGTGTGAGTGTAGAAGAGTGTTTTATAGATTTCTTGTTTCGAGATGAACATGCAAGATTACAACAATACAAAATCCTGATCAATGGTTGAGAATCGTTGAGAGGAAATAGATTGCTCAATTAGCTTTTGAGATTGAGTCAATTAAGAATGTTAATTGCAAAATTAGGGAATTTAGATTGCATAATTCGTGGAATTGTGGATATCAAGTTGAGTAGTTAATTGGCTTAAAGAATAAATGGGTTAGTTAGGAAATAAATGAATCAGTTAACCAATTAGAGTAAGTAATCAATGGTTGTGATTTGCTCAATTACAAAAGGGGGTGAGCTAATCAATTAATCAATATTTAGAGTTTGAACATGCAAGTCATGTTTTACTTTAACAAATAAAGTTGTATTTATTTGTTTGACATTTTTGAATGATGTTGAGTAATTAATTCAATTATTCATGTTTAGAAAGGGGAAAGTGATTTAATTAAACTATTAAGAAATAATAATTTAATTGATTTAGGAGAATAGGGTAGATTAGCGACATAATTAAATAATTGATGTTATTTAATTAATCAAGAGGAATAAAGATTAGATAAATGATGAAATGGTGAATTAATTAAATAGTTAAAGATTATTCAATTAATAGAGGAAAATAGGATTTTTGATGAAAATGATGTGAAATGCAATGATATTAATGATAATGATGTCGATGATGAAAAATGTTGTTCAAGATGTGTGATATGCGTTTGATCATTTTTACATGTCTACAGTTTGCACCATGATATCATTGGTTATCCCTTCTATCTATTTAAAGAATAGGCCCAACAACTATATGGTAGGAGCTTAATTGCCCATGTACGAGATTGGATAAGAATGAAAGAGTTACAAAATAACCTCCTCAATGGGCACTGTTTGACATATGTTTGTCCCTATAAAGTAAAGAGATTTCAGCTCCACTATTACTCTTATTAGAATTTTGAATCCATTCTAAACAAGGTGGCTTATAAAGGGTCATGTTACCGTGGAAAAATAGAATGCACCATTTCTACACACAAAAGGGACAAGGATAGGTCTTTTCATTTGATTTTATAGATTGTGAGTGCATTGAAATACATGTAACTTGTTTTAAGGAAGTTGTGGCTCTTCATTACATGAATGTTCATATTGGAGCTATATATAAAATATTTAGTGGGACTATTAAAACTACTAATGAGTTATACAAAAAACTTAATAATCAACTTGAAGTTTGTTTACTAGATGATTCTAAGCTTACTCTCTCTAAAGATGACCTTGCAATTCTAAAACATTAGTTCTCTTTCGCACCCCTTAATGGCATTATACACATCGCCAATAATTGCCTTGTTGATATTATTGGAATAGTCACATGTGTAGACCCAAGCTCCACCATAAGAATGAGGGATGGGACAAAAGTTATTAGAAGGAGCATCAGGTTAATGGATATATCTTCCTCTACTATTAATGTGAATTTATGGGGTCTAACTATTCAAAGGAAGGTACACAACTCAATAAATGTATCACTTACATCATAATGTTGTACTTGTAATAAAAAGTGAACATTTCACAGAGTATAATGGAAAGGTCATAAGCACTTTAGCTAGCACACAACTATTTATAGACCCAAGCATAGAGGAGACACAACAAATAAAATCATGGTTTGAAAAAATGGGAATGATGTTATCTCTGTTGTAAGTATGAGAAAATTGGTGTTATCATTGATGTCAATAAGCATGTGTTGTCATTGATGAGAAAAAGACTGTTGCAAGAGTATGTGTAGTTGTTTTTTTGTTTATATTGTTGCATTAATGATTCTTTAATTAGTTTCATTATATTGTCATTAGTAAGCCACACTGTCAACCTCTAGTGTTGCTTTGATAAGCTTCTATCTATGGGTGTATGGTTGAGTTGCTAGGTTGCATTTGGTTATGTAGTGTTCTAGAAGTACTAAAGATGATGAGTATGTGTCTTTGGTGCTTGGTTTCCAAGATCTTTTGAGAAAAAATGATAAAAAGAGGAAATAGTGAGTTGCAACATGTTTTAGGTTGAAGATATGTTTGTGTGTTTTAGATATGTTGATCAGAGGTGTTTAGAGGTGTTGTATTCAAAATTTGGTGTGTTGGATCACTGTGCAGATGAAGTTGTGTTCACCAGTGTGTGAACTATGTATCGTAGAGATGTCTAGGAGAAATGTTTTTTCTCTATGTTTCTTTGTAGTTTGGTTTCAAGTATTGTGGATCTGAACACATGTTGATAGTGTTGGTATCTTTCTTTAGTTGAATTTGTTCAAGGTTCGGTGCTTTGAAGTTAGTTTATTGAGTTACAGTGTATGGCAAAGTTGTGTGAGTGTACAGGGTGTGTACATTATTCAGGTGAAAGTTGTTGTGAAGGAGTTTGTTGGATTTTAGGATGTTTTTGGAATATTCCAAATTGTGTTGAGGTGACATTTGTTATCTACGAGTTGTTGTTGGATCAAAGGAAGCGTGTACTTAAAAGTTTGATGGTGTTTACACGGGTAGCGGTCAACCTTGGGTGTTTACACTGCTTGTAAAATTTGTGGAAGTGTGGCGTGATGTGTATGAGTGGATTTATGTCCTAGCTGAAGTGTGTTGTGGTCCACCTTCATTCCTTTCCACATTGAGAATGTTTTGGTACCGACCTAATTTGAATTTGCATGATTGAGTTGCATAGTCAACCTTGGAGAATGTTTTCAAGGTTGAAGATGATATAAATATAAGTTGAATTATTGAGGGATGCGAAGATAGATGAGTATGATATGAGTGATGCAAATTGTAGAGTTGTAGGTGAAAATTTGTAAAGTGTAGTATGAGCTTTCATGTGTTAGATTACTTAATGTAGTGAGTAGGTGTCTATAATTCTTTAGAGAGACTGCAAAGGTGTTGGTGATGTTGTGGTGGATTTTTCTATTGCTTTGAGATGGATTTCTCATTGTAACACTCTTCTCTATCTTCTTTTCTATTTTGGCAGTGAGCCTTTCTTTCTCTTAGGTAGTGAGCCCTATTGTATTCGATGTTGATATTACTTTATATCGTGAGCTAATCCTCATCGTGGTTTTTCCCATCTTGGGTTTTCCACATAAATTTGGTGTTCTCTTGTGCTTGGTATTAATTTGATTCAATTTTTTGTTATTTTCTTTTCATGCTAAATCATTATAACAAATTAAGGGTTAATTGAATGAATGCGGATCTGAATGTTTATGAGGGTTTTGAAGTTTTAAGGCACAATTAATTCACCCCCCCTCTTAGTTGTCTTGTGCATTCAACAATCTCATCAACTACACAACCTTTGGATGTACCCCTACTAATTACAAGAAAGACAATTGCTAATATTGAAGAACAAACTATATGCACGCGAGCTAAAGTGTCCAATGTATTGTAAAAGCAATAGTACAATTCATAATAAAATTCATTTTTCTATCCATCTTTTCCCCTCGAGTTAGATGAAAAATAGTGTTAAAAAAGCTATGTCAAATGATGATCAGATTGGATGTACCCCTACTAATTACAAGAAAGACAATTGCTAATATTGAAGAACAAACTATATGCATGTGAGCTAAAGTTTCCAATGTATTGTAAAGGCAATAGTACAATTCATAATAAAATTTATTTTGCTATCCATCTTGTCCCCTTGAGTTAGATGAAAAATAGTGTAAAAAAAGCTATGTGAAATGATGATCAAACATGGTACTGTTCAAAGTGCAAAGCTATATTTTCTAATTGTAGCTACAGATACATACTTCAACTAAAGCTAGTAGATCGTACAGGAACATATGGGCAAATTATTTTGAATAACCAGCCACCAACCTTCTTGGTATGTTTGTAAAGGACTTGTATATGCTACAATTCAACCAAGAAGCAAAAATTCATGTTGAGATTGTATTTAAATGAGTTTTATTCAAGCATTTTCTCTTCACCATCTCATCTGCATATGATTCAAGTGGTGTTCAAGGATGGTTAAAATCAACAATCACCAAAGTTGAGCAACAAGATTTTGCTGGAGAAAACACCTTCTTGTTGTGTTAACTCACTAATATGTGCAATAATAGTAGATAAATATCACTTCATTGCCTATGTTATGTACAAACATATTTGTAATACTTAATATATAAAGTATAATTTATATACTTGAGTTTTAAATATATGTCAATTCAATGTCACATGCATGCATACTTCAAATTATATTGTTCTCATAAAAATATGTCTACAATCTTCCATTAATTTATTTCTTTATGCTGCATAATTTAATCATATCTCAGATACTTATCAAATTAGAATGATTGTAGAACTCGGTCACTACAATTAACTCTTTTTTCCAATTATATTAACCTTTTTTAATTCTTTATGTTATTTTTATGTGTACCATCAATATTGAGACTTCCTATTTCCTTTATCGATGATGAGCTTTGACCCTAACAAACTAAAATCTCATAAAATAAGTCATGACTACTATGTTCAACATAACAAAGAAATAATTATTTGTCATCACATGCAATGAATAGAAAAACAAACAGTCCATGCCATTCATCTACAAATGATTAATGAACCAACCACTATTCATTCAAACCATCACAAAATTGTAACACAAATCTACAACATCCCAAACTGAACACCCTTACACCTAAAAAGCACTAAAGAGTTCACAAAAAATAATGAAAAATCTTCAAAACCTTACCACAATCCAATAATAACTTCATAACAGATTCTTAAAGATTTTACGCCAAAATAGATGCACTATCAAACTTGTAAACATGCACAATTTACAATGAATACTACCTTGAAATGTATACCGGTTCAAAACACAATGGTGCAATTATATTCATGGAAAGCAATACAAATATAGTGGTCACACAACTAGTTTCCCACAAGATATCAAAATAATAACAAAATACCTACTGCATAAAAATGCTAACTTGGATGTTTTAATAGTTCAAAGATTCCATACATAAGGTAACCATTACGACTATTGTATAAGTAGAATTCGTATGTGGGCTACATTAAAATACAAAATCACATATGACCCATATTAGAAAGACGTTGAAATAGATGTTGTCTCGCTTACACAACTCCTTGATACAAGTACATACATTTCAAACATGCTTCATACCATTAATGTTGAGAGTGAAAATATGGTGGCATCAGACATTGAATCTATGATTATTGAGGATCAACCTAAAAATTAAATGACTTACTCCTCATCATTTATGGCTAAATTGCCAAATAAAGTCATGAGCTAGAAATAATCAAAGAAACATCGCAAATTAGAGATGAACATGACACCTTTATTCATTGGCCATAACTTGACTCTTCTCCAATAAATGAATACAATATTGAGACTCTTTTAGGCATGGATTTTTCCACTCTTTCTATATGACATTTCACTACAATTGCAACCCCGATACAGACAAGTTGAAATGCATGAATATGTGTTGCACTTAATGAGGTTTCATGACAATAGATTTAGAATCCATCCAAGATTTATATATTTTGTATTGAACCTTATATGCACCATTGAAGCCAAGGATTTTCCTCTATGTTTATCAATAAAAATGCAGAGGATTGTACACCATCCACCATTGATAGTCTTTGTCTCCATATGCAAAACTTGCCTAACACTCAACTGGTTGAATAATTGAAGCATTTTGGGTCTTCCTTGAGAGGGACCAAATCATGTTGGAATAAATATCATGATGAAATCTCAAATATGATCAACAAAATAGGATCCCTCACTCTCTCCTTCACATAATAAGTGTTGTAGATATTAAATGACCATATTTACAACTATTTTTGAATGACGCACCATCTAGACTGTAAACTAACAAATACTACATAGATAACATTATTAATAACCCACATACCACATCCTTATACTTGTGTCAATGATTCATTATTTTTCATGAAGAAGTAATAGAAAATATTTTGTGTAAAATATTATTGGTACAGATATGAATGACAACATTGAAGGTCTGCACATGTACATGGATTCCTTTGGCTTGATAATGTACCCAACATGGACAACCTTGACTTGAAAAACCATATAGAAGTAGAAAGAGAAAAATCATTTTGTGTCAAATATGTTAGTGCATGGAACCCTCGTAGTCCATTTGATAGAAACAACACATGACATCAATCCCTGTAAACAATTTGTGCTTACTAAAAACAACTGAGATCTTTTTTAGAAATACACATATTGACTATGAAGAATTATTCAATCGTGTCCAAAGGCACACAAAATGTACTAAATAAACATGCCTGTGCAAAAGGGTAAAAATATAGAGTGTTGTTACAAGGCTCTTTGGCTTGAATGTCCTACCTCTTCCTTATCTTGTGATGAGTTTGGAAAGAAAACCTTTACCCCTACATGAAATGATGATAGGTTAAGCGTACATTGTCCATAAATGATTTCAATATGAAGAGCTAATATGGATTGTCAACATGTCCTTTAAAAAATGCTCATTCTTAAATACATTTCCAAATATACATCTAAGGCAAAAAGAAAATCTAAGAGTTGTATTTATATGCTATCACAAATATGTAAAATTAAAGCACCAGAAGACAAAGCTCTTATAACATATAGGAAATTCATAACTAAGATTATTGTAAACCATGATATAGATGCACAAGAAGCATGCCATATGCTACAAAAAATGCCACTTGTTGTTTGCAATCATGCGTTTACGATACTAAATGTTGGGTGAAATGTGTTCCATTAAATTAGAACAAACCTAAATGAAAATACATTGCAATTGAGTTATCTACATTCTTACATACACTGACTTATTGAGATGGTATTGGTGTAAATAGGTGTTTTAACTATATAGGTCCTATTTATATGTTAAGTCCACTTAGGTCCTAAAGGGGAATCTTTCTATTTAAGCATTAGTTGTCACTTATCTTTCGGCACTTAATGCTCGTGTCCTAAGTCATTTAATATTTGTAGGGGTATTTATCTCATTATATAGGATTAAGACACATGTTAAGATCTCATCTAATCCTATCCCACTTTTTTCCTTTATAAGTAAGGCATCATTTGTACATCCAAGACAATTTAGTTCAGTTGTAAGTCCAATATATCACTACAATCTTGAGTATTGCATATTGGCCATATCTTGCATCCATTATTGTAAATACGTGTTCTTGATTTTTCCTCTTGTAAAAGGTTGCTTTTAGTTTTTGTAGGTGATCTTGGATGCTTAAGTCCTTGGGTGACTCTAACATGGTATCAAAGCTTCAAAATTGCAAAACCCCTTCTTAGATCTAAGGGTGATTCAAGCTTGGGATTTTGTAGAGTTCAAACTAAGGAAAAACAAACCTCACAATTGACTTTAGAAGGTCCCAAAACCCTTATTTTCATATATAATACTCGGTATTTTGGTAAAAAAAAATTAGGCCATTTTTAAGGGTTTAGTCAAAATTTATAACATTCTCATCCATACATCGCACGGATCCACACGATCTGTACACTATCATACCATCATGTTGTAGGTTTACAACATTGCTAAGGAATATTCCTTATACAATCAATGTATTTCTTTTTGTTTGCGTTGGAATTTTGTTAGCATTGCATCATCAGGTACAAATTTTATTGTTAGCATACATTTGCATACTGTGGTCATTTCTCTATCAGTGCAAAAAGATTTTTTCAATATTAAAATATTGGTTTTTAAATTGCAATTTAAAGTTTGTCGTCAAATTTTTTCTAGTGATCATTTTTATTATCTTGCCCGACAATTATTTATACCCTCGATCTCCTTGTAGTGGAGCAGCTAGTTCTACTTAGCCTCGTAGGGCTTAAGCGCCTGCAGGTGGTGCGGCTTGCTTGCCACCCTTAGTGCCCCCACCACTTGGGTGGCATCACCACCCTTGACAACCTAATTTTTTATAAAAAATTAAGCATGGGCGGTCATATGCATGACTGGGAGTTTAAATTTTAAGCGTCTAGTCCCTATTTTTTGCCCCAAAAGGCCCTAATAGGGTATTTTTTTCTACAGAGCATAACTTTTTGCCCATGTCAAAATTTTACAAATGAGATATCAACAAAAAGCTGGTTCCGAGAACTTCATGGCGGTTCAAGCCATTTTTTCAGATTTTGCCTTAGGTGAATTTTATTGCTGGTTGAAGTTAGATTTTCTTTTTTGGACCTTTGAGCTCATAATTTTTTCCATAATCTTCGATTTTTGTGATTTTTGTAGTCTTGGAAAGGTATTGACGAGATCTACATTTCTATTCATGCATTTTTTCCATATTTAGTCTCAAGTATCATTTATTTAGATTTGTGTAATTTTGCATTCTGGTTGATTACTTGGACATACTGTAACCTAGAGATGTTTTTCCCACTTAAGAAGGCTTCATTTTCAATGTAGATCATAATAGGAAAGGTTACTTTTAGTTTGAAGATCTCATTTTGAGATATTGTTGTAATTTTTTCATCTTTGATCCACCTTGGCATTATAAATCTAGAACATAATTTTGGCATTGTAAACACACTACATATAAAGTGCCACGTCATATTATTTGGGGGATTATTGATTGATTGGGGCTTGGAGGGGGCCTCTTGGTGTATTGTTTTGATCTTTTTGCTTGTGCTCTTCTTGTTTTCATGGATCATTCTAAGGTTCCTTTGCTAACAACATATAGCTATTCAACATGGCATCAACATGTATGGAGTATACTAATGAATGAAGGTCACTCTTTATATGTTGAAAATAAGGTATCTGAATCTACAAATGATGAGAAAAATATAAAATAGATTATTTAACATATTGAAACTCTTGGATGTCTTCATAAACTATTGTCTCAAGATTTGTTGTTTCAAATTTAACCGAGTAAGAATTAGCACGAGACAAATTGAAAATATTATATGGTACATAGATGAAGTAAGAAGCTATCAAATCGATAATGAATTAATGAGCCTTGATCCTAAGAACTTTGACAACATCCAAGACTCATCACTAAGGTTAATGATCTAAGAGAGCAATATAAAGCATGTGGAATTGATAAGGACATTCAGTTCGTCTACTATTCATTGAACGAACTTGGTCCTAATTATGTTGCTTTTGTTTCTAGCTTTCATACTCATAGGTTGATTATGGGGTCTACATATACTAAACCTTCATTTGCATCATTTTATGATATGTTGATACACGAGCAACAAAAGCTTATCTCAATGGGTTTCATCAAGTCATTTAAATCTTAGGCATTGTTGGTTAGTTAGGTGAAAGAATCATAACATATTGATAAGAAACAAAAGAAATCAAAGAATAATCCACATTTAGATCAACCAAAGAATAAATCCTCTTCCACAGATAAATCATTTAAGAAGGAAAAGTCTACTTGTTTATATTGCAAGAAGCTTGGGCATGATGGACATTCTTGTTATAAGAAGGACCTTGATGAGTTGAAATATCTTCTAAAAAAGAATCATATTGATTTGTCTTCTAGAATGTTTGAATCACCTTCTTCTTCTTCTTCTTCAAAACAATCTAATAAGAGCAAAGGTCATGCTAGTTTGGATTCTACATTAGGAAAAAAGGGAAAAACTTTGTGTTTTTCTAGGCCATGGATCAGGGAGATGGATTCTATATTCACGAGCGTCTAATCCTATGGCATCTTTGTAGTCTAAGCTTCTACATTAGGAAATAAGGGAAAAACTCTGTGTTTTTTTACGTCATGGATCAGGGAGATTGATTCTATATTCACGAGCGTCTAATCCTATGGCATCTTTGTAGTCTATATTCTCTTCTTTTGAGCCTTGTACTATGTCTCCTATTTTTATGGAAATAATACACACATGATTGTACTTAGGAAGGGGTCTATTGCTTTTGGGGAAAACACTTTCAAAGATGTTTTATGTGTACCTCATTTAACAAACAATCTTCTTTCCATATATCAGATTACACATGTCAGAGATGGGAGGATTGTGGAGTTCACTCCTGATTCAATCATCATTAGAGACTTGGAAAGTAGATATATTCTTGCTATTGGGATGGTTGATCATTCATCTTGAACCATTCAAAAATCCAAAAATATTTGAAAATTGTAAAGTCAAAATCCAAAACATCCAAAACACATCAAAATCCCTAAAAAGGTTGAACAACGAAAATATGAAAATAGTACCTAGTCGAACTATGAGTCTCTGAGCTTGAATGTAGGAAAGGCTATCATTGATGTGCCCCTGAGACACCCTAGGTCAGTCCTTTAGGAGTCCATCATAATAAACTGACATCCATTAATTGTTAATCTATGATTTTTAACAAGTTGAGTCAGTCGAACTACGTGGTCTCTGCGTGTATAACGTAAGCAAGGATTATCTTTGATCAACCCCCGAGCCCCCTAGGATAGGTCTTTTAGATAAGTTTTGTGCAAAAGCGAACCACTGGACCTATAGGTGGTTATCCTTCGCAGGTAGGGTCCTACTCCTAAATTCAGTGGTGTAGGCTCTTCCCAATTACAGGTGTATGCTTCAAGTGGCTCCTCCAAGATTTATTAAGGATTTGGATTCTCTTGCTAGGCAATTTTTATGGGCTGGTAGCCAAGAATCTTCGAAGTGGAGTCTTGTGAAGTGGGAGACTATTTACAAACCGAAACAACTTGGTGGCCTTGGGCTACGACGTGCTAGTCTTATTGGTTTGGCTTTATCTGCTAAGCTCTATTGGAGATGGTGCATTGAACAAGACCATGTCTAGGCTAGTATTATTGCTCATAAGTATTTAAATGGGGTGGTGAAGGAGGAGGTTCCTCATTTTTTGCTTTTGGGAAAAGGCTTCGTGATTTGGGAAACAATTAAAAAGGTGTTAAGTTGATCAAGGATCGTTTGTTTTGGATTTGCAATTGGGTGTCTGATGCTCACTTTTGGTATCACTCTTGGGATGGTTTTTCTCCAATCATGGCCAGGTATCCTAATTTGTAGTATCTTCGTCATTGCTTCCTGGAGGCAGGTTGGTCTTAGATTGAGGATTTCAAATCTACTCAGTTTTGTGGGTAGGTAGAGGTGTCTAGATGGAAGGACCCTAGTGAGTGGCCTACTAGTGGTTTGGAAGAGGATCGTGCTAAACTAAGTTATATCCAAATTACATCAACTCTCATTATTCAGAAAAAAGGAAGAATCCAAATTACATAAGCTCTCATTATGATGACTACATGTATACATAGATAATTGCACCCTGCTATACATAAACTTTTATTTTTTCCTTTTTCTTACCATCTTCATATTATACACTTTGAGGAAAGAAATGAAAAACTAATTTACTCACAACTTCGTGGTGTACATGTGGTTGCTTTATATTCATATATTTCTTCAACGAGTGCATTAAACATGTTAGCACTCTTATATTCTCTTACCTAGAATTCCTCAACATCTACTTTCATTTTTTCTACAATTTGTATCTTTTATATAAAACCAAGAATGCATTTATGATGTAAATCTACTAATTTCTTCTTTGATTGTGTAGGAACAAAATAATCGAACAACCAAAAATATTTGTGCCGACTCATTTTACCTACAAGCGCTTGGATTCATTGACAACAAAATCATCACAATTGAAATTGTTATGAATCTTTCATTCGATTTGGTAGAAGCAAATATGTATTATGAACATTTTATTCATTATATGACTTATGTATATTTCAAACTACATTGTCTTATCCTATTTACTTATACATAGTTCTCTATCACGTATACATTGCACCCTGGGTGTAAGTGCTAGTTATTTTCCTTCTTGGCACCCCAAAAAAAAAAAAGAAGCAAAAAGTAAAAAAAAACAACAAAAACCCGCCAAATATGACTTAACCCCTTTTAAAATCTCCGTCCTTCCCATATAGCTTCCCCAATCAACGGCTTTCATGCATTTGCGCAAATATTTAATTACTATGCATCGTTGATGTACCGACAATTTGCGGTCCGGATAACCATATCAGAGCGCAACTAACTAATGAATAGAGATGTGAAACCCCGTGACATAGGCATTAACCCATTCTACAAACCCCCGTGACATCCAAACAATTGTCAAACCCCACAATATATACACACAAGCATATACACACACCCATATATACTTCCCCTCGGCTCTCGTGATCTGGGCATGTCTAATTGGCAGCATAATCAATTTTAATCTCAGAAGTTTGGCCATGAACGATTTCCTCAGCTTTCAATCTGCTGCGTTAAAGAAGGCAGTATATATTATTGCAGGGGATTTTATCTCAAGCGGCGTGGATGGCCACGATCACTTCCCTGGAGATGAACTACCTAGTCTTCCGATATTTGCACGAGTCAGGTAAGCGGGAGAAAAAAATCCCACTTCGACAAAATTTGCAAAGTTTAGGTGTACATATACATTGTATATATTCTTTTCGCGAAAAAAACCCTGTAAGAAGGCTTCTATTAAATTACAGTATTTGAGTTTTTGAATTGTAGGGATCTTTAATGTGTTTGTTTTGCTTTGTTCAATGTGTTCAATTTAAGATTCGAATCCTGGTTGAACAGGCTAAAAAATATGAACTCGTTTGAACAGGTTTCCCTGCTTGATGTGCGTATCTAAACGTTGTATACATGTTCATAGCAAAAATCAAAACGGAATTTATCTGCAAGTTTGAAAGTTAGGGTTCTGAATTAGTATTTTTTTGGGAGGCACTGTACTATATTTTTAATTAAGATTTGAACGCTGGTCGAACGGGCATATTTTATCTCTAGTAAACTTTATGACGGTGAGCTGAAATTCAGGTTAGGCTTAGCTTTTATTGAGCGGGGCTGTAGATACGAACTGTGCGTTTTATTATTTTGATGGAGCTCTAGCAAAAACTATGCTGTGACGGAAACCCTAATGGAAATTTAGGATAGTGTAAAAAAATTGAAATCTGAAAGGGTATTAATAATTTAGCGTAGTGCAAAGTAAAGAAAGGCCCTAGAAGGACAGTTAGCGTCATGTAGCATTGACTGAAACCCTAACGAGGAGTGCGGAGCACATCTAATATGGTCCAAACCCTAATAAGAGCAGTGCTGTGTTTTATTTTTTTCAGAGAATATTTTTAGAGCAAGGAGACATAAAATCCTCTCAAAATTGCAATGAATGAACAATGCTGTTGAAATCCTGTATGGATCTGTTTTGTTAAATGCTTTAATTCGGGTTCAGTAATTAAACCCCTCATTAGAATTGCATATTGAAATACAGGCAGACAAATTTTGCCATATTTTTGTTATTGTGAATGTAAACATTATATATTCCTTTCTAGCAATGAAAAGGAAACTGTTTGGAGGTTTGTATTCAAGTGCAAACGCATTAGGCAAGAACAGGAAAAGCAATAGCCAAGCCCGAGCAAGAGTGAGGCATGAATGCTCCCTGCCATATGCAATGAGAAAAGAGAGTGAAATATTAGGATTTTCCCATCCTGCTTCCAGTATCAAATTCCAGTCTGATTAAACCATCCCTGTGGAACCCTGATCATGAGTTGTAGGGATTTTAATTGTGCTTGATTTGCTTTCTACAATACATTCAAACAAGATTTGAACCTTGGTCGAACATGCTAAAAGCTGTACTCAGTTGAACAAATTTGGAACTATCTAAGTCACAAGATTCATGTTTGTGTTCGATCTCAGCAAAGAAAAAATTTAAAAACTCGGAACTATCTATAAATTTTGGTAAAAAATTCATCATTTTAAATACAAAGTTTAATAAATTGAAATAAGATCAAGTTTTTAACTAACTACTAATATATTTATATTAATTCTTTAATAAATCAATAAAGATTGCAAAATAAATAAATTTTCAAGATTGATTTCTAATAAAATTTTGTCAATATATTTTTTAAATTTAAAATTATTATGACATATTTTATAATTTGAGATTTAGATTATCAATATATTTCATAGCAAAATAGAAGAAGCTATTGAAATTAAAATAAATTTTGTTGTCATCATAGAGGATATCAGTTATATTGAAATTAATCTATATAGTAAACTAAGATGGTTAATTAATTTCTAACCTCTAAGATGACTAATAAATTAAAATAAATTATTAGATCTCTACTACCTATCAATCAGTTTTTTGTATTTGGTTATTATTGAAGTATATCTAATGGATGGTTATGTTTGGTGGGAGAAGAACAAAGAATATAGTTTGATTGGCCTGCTTGACTGCAAGTCATGTTTGTTGATTGCAATCACTTATATAGCCTGATTTTGCCTTTAACATGTAGTTAGGAGACATCACCCTCATTTTCTGGTTGGAGCATACATGTACCAAGTTTGAAACTGCTAAAATATGAAATAACTACAATAATTAATACAATTCCAATTTGGACCCAAGGTTGGTGGCGAGCACTCAAATCAATAGCATGATCAGGGTACTTGTCACGAGAAAGCTTTCAAAAGTGCAACAAGTTGGAAACAAAGTTTGATGTCTAAGTTTTGCAATTGTGTTTCTAGAGGTGGCTCCTAAGAATGGCTAATGATTGGATCTCACATGGGATGTGTATGGAGACTACTTATACTAACTTGTTGTGACTGAAAAAAAAAAAAAAAAACATATTCTATAGGGGTAGTTATCATTGTAAAAATGGGTTATGAAGGTGTTGGTTAGATCTCAATAGGACAAGGCATTGAATAGACACAAGAGGTAGACACAAGAGGTAGAACCTAGAAGACCTCTAGATATGTGAGGCATTGGAGCTTACGAGCAAGGCCCACTACATACAAGTAATGCTAGTACAATTGCATTTGTTTCATTCTCAGTTGTCTTCAAGAATGAGACATTGCATCAACACCTCTCACAAAGAGTTTGGCAATGATAACATATCCAATGGAAAGCATGTGGGTGAATTGACATCATTAATTTAAATGCAATTGTGATAAGATTGGTCTTGGAGGTATACAAATTATATATAAATACCATATGCATTAGGCAATATTGGTGTGGTCAACAAAGTAGACAAATTTATATGAAAATTGTCATTCATTGGTTTTTGAGTGTCATTAGGTTAAGAAGTATAGGAAAGTTGTTTAACTTTTGCTAAGTGATTTTTAAACTTTTAATTAACAATTATAAGGTCAGGCTATTGAAGGATCATTACCTATTTGTTTGACGTTACTTCAAGGTTAGGCTTACTTAAGAGGTAGCAGAGATTATTTTACTAGCATAGTATTGAATCTTTTGTATAGAAAATACAAGAGCAACAAATAGCTTTTGCACATTGTTATGTTTGAACTCATATTCATCAAGCATTAAGAAATGCAGTAGATAGATCTTTCCTTTCTAGTGGAGTCAACATGTGGTAGCATTACCTTGATACACAATTGGCATTTAAGACTATTGTGATATATCTTTACCTTAAGTGTCCTCCCATCAAATAAGGTCACCATTGTTTAACTACATGTAGGATAGCCAAGATTTCTTTGTCATAAAATAGCTTCAACAAATACATACCTTTGATTTGGTGGCTCTCAAATGCCATGGGTTGTCCTTGCATGAGTAATACTCCCATGCCATGTCTTGAAGCATCACATTCCACAATGAATGTTTTAGAAAAATCCAGGGTAGCTAGAAGTAGAGTTGTGCACATGGCTTCCTTTAGCTACTAAAACACGTTGGTAAATGACTAAGATTGCTAAGTGTTTAGAAGTGAGAGTGCACTAGAGGTTCAAGAATTCAGATGGTAGAAGAAATTTTTTTGCATTATTGAGCATCTAGAGGGTACAAGAGAGTCTTAAAAGTGATGGCATTCATCACAATAGCTATGCATAGAAGGTAAGTAGAATTTAAAAGTGTATTTGAAATTTTATAAAAATTGAGATCAACAACCTTATTTAATTTTTATTTGATTATGCAAAATGCATGACAATACTATAGACACATTCATTTTGTATGGCTATGTAAGATGTTATTTGTTTAGGCTTAATGAGACATTGCATCAACATCTCTCTCAAAGAGTTTCACTAATGATAACATATCCAATGGAAAGCATGTTGATGCATTGACTTAATTAATTTGAAATAACATTGGGATAAGATAGGTCTTGGATGTATACAAATAATGTATACATCCCATATGCATTAGGCAATTTTGGTGTGGTCAATAAAGTAAACAAACTCCTGAAAATTGTCATTCATTTATTCTTGAGAGTCATCAGGTTACGCATACCATATGCATTAGGCAATATTGGCGTGGTCAATAAAGTAAACAAACTCCTGAAAATTGTCATTCATTTATTCTTGAGAGTCATTAGGTTAAGCAGTGTTGGAAAGTTGTCTAACGTTTGCTAAGCAATTTTTAGACTTTTGATTGGCAATTACAAGGTCAAGTTATTGAAGGATCATTACCCATTTGCCCACTAGGACAAAGTGACAACATGTTTTTCAAGGCATCTCAATCGCACTCTTGAAACCTAATGCCTAAGATTGGCTTGTAACATGTAAGCCAAGCATTAAATGTTTTTTACAATATTGGATGCATTTTACAATGATCTCCATAAATTAATGCTTTCAATAAGCCCAATAAACCATGTGCTCATTAATCCGCATATGGGGAAATTTCATTAAATTTAATTAAAGATGTTTTGTGGTTACACCATAAGACATGCAGTTGTCTACATTATGCTAATGCTTACTACTGACTGAACATAATGGGTATACAAGAGTGTAAATGGGATCACCTGTTCCAGTGTTTATACAAGCTAATTTAATGGGAAAATTTCAATGAATCAATAGGGTTTTAATTAAATTTGACGGATTTAAAAAAATTTCAATGATGTGTGGCAAATTCTGTTACATATGTGATAAATAAATAAAAGGTTAAAACTGTAGGAGGAAATTTAGAGTTGTCCAGTATTGGCTGGAACTGATATGAGGAGCATGGAGCACTTTAAATTTGGTCCAAACCCTAACAAGAGCACTGGGCTGTATAATGTTTTCAGTGAGTGGCTTCAGACAGGGAGGCATGGAATTGCTGTGTGATGCCACTGAAATTTTGTCAACACCTTTTAGTTAAATACTTTGATGTGGTTCTGGATAATTCGAGCCCTGGTTATAATTGTGTACCCAGAGAAGTTCTAAGATGAACTGGAAAGTGTGGCTCTCTGGTGGAAAGTATATGACCTCTGGTGGGTTTGTATGTAGTTAATGTTGATACGAATCTAGTGACAACTTTTGGGATTCATAGTCTCTTGGGTATGGTTGCTTAAGGGCCTTGTGCCTATCCTTTATTTCTCTTTAATTGTCCTGCCTTGAAGACCTCAAGGAGCACCCCCCTTGGCTTAGTGAATGCCTAAAGACAAAGGTGAGTTTAGGCACAAGCACTGGCACATTCATGGCACAGTAAGTCCTACCTGTTACCCCTTGTTGACATTCCCTGACATTGGGTTTGGTTTTAATCTTTAGGATTTGTGAGGATACATGTTTAAGAGCCAACAGGACAATGAGCTGAAATTTTGGTTAAGTTCTCTTGCCGGATTGAAGATCTTTAGTGTAACTAGAATGTATCAAGTAATGTATCTCTAAAGATGATGGATCTGTAACAAAATGAAATTTGGAATGAAGCCTTACTAGAAATATAATGAAGTGTAAAATGAATTGGAGCTTGGTGTAAACAAAAGCTCAAGATCCTAACACAAACAGTGAGGATTGTAAAATAAATTGAAACCCAAGAAAGAAAAATGGAGTTTTGTAGCACTAGTTGAAACCCTGACCAGGCTTGTGGGGCATATGAATATGAGCTGAACTTTAACAAGAGTAGTGGAAACTCTAGAGAGTAGCTTGTGAGCAGGGTGACATAAAATTGCATTGAATTTAGGATAAAGGAGAGATGATACTGTAGTCTTCATTGACAAATACATAAAGATCTGTGTAATGTAAAGCTATGATGCAGACCTCGGATAGTTCAGGTACTGGCTACAATCATGAACCAATAGATTTCTCATAATTTCAAAAGACGTTTGTGGATTTCACTGCATATTAAAACAAATTGTAAAAGTGAAATCAAGAAAAATGAAAGCAAAAAATCATGCATTATGAAAATTTTCATGGCTGGAAAGGACTATTCATAACTGGTTCAAGCTTTGTCAGACTTTATATTACAAAAAACTGCTTGTAAGGATTTAGGATTTAGAGAGCTAATTTTTTATTTTTGCCTTAAGATAGATTTGGAAACTACACCCAAAGCATTGCTGGGTGTTATAAATTCCCTGCAATTTTGGTTTTTTATAATTGCTTCAATCATCTGCACAAATTTTATATGATGGGAAGCTACTTTCAAAGATTTATGGTACATATTTTTTTGAAACCCCAGAGAGATTTTGCTGTCAGTTTTGCCTGTGAAAGATGCATCTGAAGCCTTTACTTCTTTCTGGGGCATATCAAAGCATTGCTGGTTTGTATAATTTTCATTGTATTTCTGTGAGAGTACCTTAAGTTTTATTCAAGTCTGTGATAATTTTGGGGTCATCTTGTGTCGGTGATAATACACAAAATTTGAAATCTGGTTAGAAAATAACTTTTCTGTTGCTGCTGATATAACACTCCTGTTATTATAAGCCTAATTTTAAAATTACTATTTGAGTGAAGACAAATTGGAAAGTTGAAATCTGATTTTTGTTGAAGCAAGCGACAGCAAGGAGAACATCAGAAAAGTAAAGTGAAGAAAATTAAAGTTGGAACTTATTATGATCAATATGGTACATCGAGATTCTTATAATTACATAAGATGACACAAGTCTTTATTTAGAATCGAGGTCAACTAACCTCCAAGGACAGTATGGGTTCTGCTCTTGGTCAGAAACTAATCTTCCACACACTGTCCAGATATGACCTTAAAGAAGATTCTACCACTGTGCAATTTGCAGGCCAAATATCCTATGGTTGTTTAGGCAAGTAAGCTGCAGCACATGGTGCCCATAAACTAATTAAGAAGAGCAACTAATCATTCTTGCATTTTTACATTCCCATGAATACATCAATTCTTGTGACATACATATGCATTCTTTCACTCCTGATCTTAGTAATAATTGAGACATTCATCTTCAGTCTGTACAGTGTGGTGGTGGAAATTACTCTTATTTACTCTTACCATGACAATGTTTGCTCTATTGCACATGAATCCTAAGAAGTTCATCATAAGCATCATGGATGACTGTGATAACTTTTTGGAAGATGAATTATCTGTTTTTTCAATTACCTGCATGAATTAGGTCTGGTGGAAAAAGGTAGCTCATTTAAACAAATTTGTATTTTTTGGATGTATTACTCTTGGAATTAGAGGTTGTTGTACGTTTAATTTGATTCTGTAAGAATAGGCCTTTTGACAGAGTGGTGATTTTTTTTTTCTTGGTAGACCTTTAGACAATATTTTTAATAAGACCTTAGGAAATGAACTGAAATTTGGTTAGGCCTTATTTCTTGAGTGAGTGTTTTTTGTTATTGTTTTTTTGGTATTAATTAGATCGATCTATTGGAAGTCCTCACTGACACCCTAAGTCACTGCATTCGGCCAATTTCATCTATGAAATTTGAATTTAGCCAAATTTCAAAATTTAATTAAAAATTCGTCATTTAATTCGTACAGTATAAGCCATGAAATTTTTCCTTGTTTTTAAACGTCTTTTTTAGTGAGCCCTGAAATTGTTATAGATGGCTTCAATTAGGGGTTTCAATCACACCAACATGGGAAATCATATCTCCAAGTTGCAATGGGAAAAGACAAAACCGCGCCCAGTGGAATCTAAGGCAGAAGGAAATTGAAGCCGGCAACAGTTGCTCACTGGTTATGCAGAAATGTTGTTTGTGCTGGCTGCCGGACTAGCGCGCTATAGAGAAGTTGTTTTGTTTGGTCAAATCTGTGCCACAGGATTTCAAGTGCGCCACAAACTGATATTATAAGTCTGAATCGCGCCAGGAGATTATCTGTTGAAGGTTTTGCGGCCTCCAAACAAAGATTTGCAGCTTGCACATAAGAATCACGCGTAGAATAGAATAGAGGGCCTTATTAATATATGTAAATTATAAATTATAAATTATATTAGGTTTATATATAAGGTTTATAACAGGTTTTTAATTTTATAATTTATATTATTATAAATTATAAACTACATTAGTAACTTATAACTTATATTTATTAATATATATTTAAATTTTAATAATAGAATTTTTAACATGTTAAAAATTAACTAAATATATACTATTAAAAAATTGTAATATTAAATTTTATATAATTTAATTTTGACAATTTTGTAGATATATTACTTTATTTATAAATAAATAAATAAATAATTACATAAGGCGAATTTAATCCAAATTTTTTACTTTCCAAATTTTTTCCTCGCTGAATTTCAATGTTGCTGAACTTGAATTTGAATTCGAATGCGGTGACTTAGCCGACACCAAATAAACACTTTTACAAAAATAACAAATAAACCTCAGAAACAGCAAAGACCACTCAAAGGCAGAGCTAAAGCAAACCACATACATAAATACACTACCTAGATACTAAACACATACAAAAACTACTCTTAACAGACTATAGGTCTATAAGCTACAGATAAGAAGAGAATCAGGCATTAGCTACAATTAACCTTCTACTCGTGCAGAAGGCGAGACCTTCCACTATCCATTGAGTGCCTTTGTTGATCAATTCATGAGCCTCCAACTGTAGTTACTCTGCTTATTACTTGTGCTCCCCTTGTTTCTTAGGGCTGTAGAATGGCAACAATTTGCTCCTAGGTGATACCCCTCCCAGACAGTCCAGTATTTCTTGATTAGATGGGAAATCCTATAGCAAGCATTCCTCCTGCCATTTAGCTACCAAATCCTTTATATTATCTTCCTGAATTTGAGACCCCATCGTAGACACCTTTTTGGGGCAGTCTTCATGTGCCTCAAATCCCAATCCAGAACAACTCTTGCCTTCCAAATAGAAAATGACCATGATTCTGCTACACAAAATCCTCATCAGGAGACCCTTGTTTTGGAATCTATTTTTTGCAACAAAACTCGGCCTTGCTGTGGAGCTTTTCAAGAAGAAGCAATTTTCACTGCATTTATGCCCAACCATATTACATCTAAAACATCTCATTGGTATTTCTTCGTAATTCATGGACTGCAGCTGAGACCTTAAAGAGGATTTGATGTTGAGAGAGTGTAGGATTGGGTTCGACAGATCCATATACAATCAGGCTTTAGCAAACCCATTGAAGGTAACATTCTACTCCAAATCTAACTTAACAAACACACCAATCTTCTTTGTCAGCAACTGAACCATCTTCTCAGATCTGCAAACCAAAGGAAGGTTGCAGAATTGTATCCAAATAGGAGCCTTTGAGAAAGAGATACAATTTGGGCCAAGAAAAGGCTTCCAGGGACTATAAAAAACCAGATTTGCCATAAAACAATGGTCCATTGTTCCACACAAATTCTTGACACACACAAGATTCAAAAGAAAGGAGAAAGAAACCCTTTGAGAGGTAGGAGATGAAGGGTAATTCCATATTTGGCCATGTAGTTTTCCATCCATCCTAAGAGTTTAGCTTCATCCATATTTCTGCTCACAAATTTTCCTACCAAAGAATGAACCTCCTGTGGCAAAGACATTTCTGATGGTTATCCAAGATTGGGACATCCAGGAACGGTTGAACCATAGAGAGGGGAATGTCTCTGAAGTAGAAACAAGAAACTTTCATCAACACGGGAGCATAACCAATTTTCCTTTAGAGATTAAAGAAAGGGAAAACTGCTATAGTAGTGGAAAGGGTTGTTGTATCCTTTGTCTGCATAAACCTTGTGTTCCTCAGACAGAACCTCTTGCTATTCAGGAACTGCAGTTTTATTTTATTCCTCCTTATGCTCAAAACCTGACCCAAGAAGTAAAGACTTTGTAGTCTGAGCCACTAACAGATGTCCTTCTAGTAGCATTACAAACATATGAAGCAGAGAAGAGCGTAGATTTCGACGTCAAGAAGCCATGCATAAGCCCTTTCTCTGCCAAGTAAGATTTAGATTTTGCTCCTATTTTACCTTTGCTGACATGAACAATATCATCCACCGCCAGTGTCTGTTTTCCTTTTTATCAGGTTGAATTTCACTAAAAACAGGCAGTGATAACAAAGGGGTGCATGGAAAATCCTTTGCAATATCATCTACTTCATCCTCACCTGACCCACCAATATCATGACCGCTTCTGCCTGTAGCATCACCATCCACCTCTCCTGGCAACCTGCAAATAAAAACATCATATGTTAACTTACTTTCTTAACCTTGTTGACAATTGTTTTTTAGTTTAGTTGGAGTATAATGAGTAATGTAATTCTCAAGTCTTTGCACCCCAGCAAAATCTTAGTTGACTGGAACCCTAATGGAAGTACATTGAGGTGCAAAATTAGTTGAAACTAGGGGATTTAGATTTTTGTAGTATCAGTGTAAATGTCAACTAGGAATGCGGGTCAAAGGAAATTTGAATTGAAACCTTGGAAGAATAGTCAAGTGCATAAAGTTTCCTCAAAGTAGTTAGGAGCAAGGTGATGTCAATTTGTTTCCAATTCGTGATCAAGGAGAGATGCTTTCGTAACATTTGTCAAAACACCATAAACACCTATACTATTAGAAGCTTTGAGATTACCCTTGGTTAGTTTCCAATTACAGATGCATACCTTCAAATGTTCTCCAGGAAAATTGCAAAATCACACTTTAGGGTGATTGCTTTAGAATTATGTATAGATGTTTTATTAGAGGAAGTAGTCTGTAAATTTTTTTGGATCTACACAATGTGCTGAAATCCTAGAGTGGTTTAGAACAGTCACAGGATTCACCGAATTTTGGCCAAGAAATTCAAAATTTGGCGAACTTAAATTTAAAAAAAAAAATTCGTTCAAGTTCGCCAAAAGTTTTGTACGGCCAGAGCTTTCTCCATATTTGGTTGCGCCTGCAATAAAAAGAGGAATAGCAGAAGCTAACACATATCCTTGCGATGAAGATAGATACACGACACCCACTGATACTTGATAAATCATAATCAAACCGTGTCTGATCCAGAGTTCATTATCAGCAGTCGAATTTGCAGTGATGGTGTCAAGATCTCTGAGATGGAGGAGCAACAAAGGAGCCCACATGCCATATATTTGTGTTAGGGTAGAGTTTCAAACTTCAGCTATGTAAGTCAAATTGAGGTATTAAATCTAAGACCTTTCGAATTTCTTGACTTGTTCCGCAGACACATTCTTTCCACAATCCGCAGACATGTGAGTCAACCACACAACAAACCTCAATACATGATCTGCAATATCGATATCCACCACCGAAAACAAGAAACACCTGGACGATTAAGTTTCTAAAAATTATTGTTGTGTTTATAATCTACGCTGCCTATGATTTACCATACATAGGAAAGGAGATCAAATTTAAAATAAAATTTGATTTCTTTATATTTTCATTTTTTAAATAATGTCATTTGTTTTTTAGTTTTCTATTTTACTCAATATTTTAAAATGTTCAAATTAGATTTTTATTATAATACTTAATATATTTATTATTTAAATTAAATTTTTAAATATACTATTAATAATATATTTTGTTTTTAGATTTATTAAATGTATAACATAATATATTTTTATTTTTATGGGTTTTTTCTTTATATTTAAAAAAAAATTCAAACTTATAGAAAGCTAACTTCATGGCGAATTTTTTTTCAAATATTTTCCCTTATTGAATTTCATCCGAATTTTATTGTCGAACTCGAACTTGAATTTGAACCTTGTGACATAGGTTCAGAAGTCAATATTTCACCCAAAAGTCTGGATTTGGAACACAACATGAGTTCTAGACCTATCGAAGAATTGCTGGTGGTATAAATTCATGGAAGTCTGCTAAGAGTCTCTGTAAGGTTTATCACATTTATAATTTTTTCTGCAAAAAATTTCTCTATATACATTCCCTGATGACAATATATATAAAATATGGCTGTACCCTGGTTTGAAAATGACACCCCCATCCTCATCCATCTTCTACTACTCCACATCTATTAATGAGTAGGGTTTAAGGATTATACTTACTAGATGGCAGTTTGTTTAGTGATTACCAAAAATCAAACCATTTGCTTTAATTTGAAAATTCATAGTGCAGTAGCATTTTATGCAAGTATATGCTATTAAGTCCTGCACTTTGTTTTTGATAATGTGGATATAATTGACAAATAGTATCACAGATCTTTGTGGGCTTGTTGAAAATTGTGAACCAAACCACAAGTCTTGGTCAACTATGGGCAATATATCCCATTATATGAATACTAAGCAATGTGTGGCAGATCTGGAATAATTGATATGAGATTTAATCAGCTGATCATAACGAGGAATCTGATTTTAAATATTATGTCATACTGTCTAAATATGTATAGACAATGAAGGCTTCTAGTATGATGCCTGTGGGTAAGGTCTGTACCTTTGATTCAAGTTTTGAGTTTCCCTATGATTAGATATGTATTGTTGGAGCCTTCCATAACATGAAATTCAATGAATGATAAAGATAAATGTAAATTCAGTTGGGATATAAATGATTAAGTAGAAATGATTTGTCCTTTACATTTTTGATTTTTCTTGTTTAGTAGATGCAAATCTGGTTGACAGTGAACATGAATGAAAAACTTAAATAATTCAAATCTGTTTGTAGTTATTTCCTTTAATAGGTAAAAATAGGGAAAAAAGTTTAAAAAACATAATTTTTATGGTAAAAAAGTATATTGTATGAGAAATTTGGGACCATTAATAGCAGTATAAAATATATTGTAATATTTAAAATATAAACTTTGAAAAAAAAAGACATAAATGAATTGCAATTTATCCAAAATCTGATTGTCTGTGTGTTTAAGTACACACTATGCGATGTATTTATGTATGCAGCTAATCAAAACTGGCACTTTTATTACTGACCTCCTGCATAAGAAATGTTAAGTTGCATAGTAGAATTTTAATTTCTTTAGCTCAGATTGGCAAGACTATTAGCTGAACCATATTGAACCCTACAGCTGCAGCTGTTAATAGAAACCTTACTAACCTTGCCTATACCAAACAGAAGTATGAAGGGGCAGGTGACTATACGATATACAAACATGACATCTGTATTAAAAACCAAAATTTTCTGCAACAAGCAGCCATTACATGTTACCATCTAGTTTGCTCTAAACTGTGAGAAGAGTTCAACTGATCAAAGGTTCTTCACATTGAGAAGAGCTGATACTGATGCAATTTTGTCACATAAAGTCAAGGCTGAAAATAATGTATCATGGCCATGAGCAAGAAAGAAAAAAATTCTTAGAATAAGGCTTCTTGATTGATTGAAATCTTGGCACCAATAATGCCATTAAGGCCATGCATTGCACTGATAGGTAGCTGAAGCTTGTGCCCCATAAAATCTTCCTGCAGGCATTTGAACGTACTGCCAAACAACATATTACTCAGTTCTACTACATCATTCTAGATTAATCAATATAATTTCAACCTATTAATTGCGATGCTAGATCATTTAAAAAAATCAAATGTTATCATGTCAATTAGAATTTTCAGTAATATTTGGATTTAAAAAATCAAACATTAAAATTTGGACTTGATCTGTCTTAAGTCCAACTTTTCTTATCCCAGGCACAGAAGTTTATTCTGGTAGAAGATTATATCAGCAAATTGTGCTTACTGCATAATGGTGCAAAATTATTATGGAATATCCTTTGAATTTTGGTTCTCATCTATTTGGACTTTATTTGTATTCATTTCTTGTGTGACCATCTCTAGCTAACTGCTTCTACCTGGAAGATAGATCTGATTGATATATGTACATTGCGTTTCTTCAAGAATTTTATATTTTTCCTCTAGGTGTATGTATTTATATTTCTTAACATTATTTTGTTATCATGATTAACGTTATTTTGTTATCATGATTGGCATTTTTCCAGGTTTTATTCATGCTGCTTTTACACTAGGGTATGAAGCAGGCATTCACAAAAATCCTATAGATGGCAACCTAGTCCCTCCTGGTGCGCTCGTGTCCTTTGTTCAAAAAGGGTTACAATATTTAGAATTGGAGGCAAACCTGACCAATGTAAGTATGGAAGTGATGATTTGTTTTTACCTTAATTAAAACTCATCACAACCTTCATCTTCATATACTAAAATGTTCTGCTTTGTTGCTCTCAGACTGGTACAGATGTGGATGGTGATTTTTCTCTGCTGCAACCATTGGATTTGATCACAAAAGATGTTTATGAGTTGCGACAAATGATAAAAGAGAAAAGAGAAAAACTGGAGAAGGAGAAAGAGAAAGAGAAAGAGAAGGAAAAGGAAAAAGAGCGAGAACGGGAACGTGAACGGGAACATGAACGCGAGCGTGAAAGGGAAAAGGAAAAAGAGAGAGAAAGACAGGAAAGGGAGAAAGAAAGAGATCGAGAAAGGGAACGACTAGAAAAAGAGAGGGACCGAGAAAGAGAGAAAAATAAAGAAAAGGAAAAGGAAAAGGAACATGAAGATTATGTTGAGAAAGAGAAAGATCGTGAAAGAGAAGAAAAAGTCAAGGTTAAAGTTGAGGAGCCTAGAGTGTCGGCAGGTAAGACAGTTGCATTCTAATGGGCTTCAAAGAACAATTCTCACTATGGAGGTTCAGATGATGTTTGCTGATTTCTATTTGCTTAAGTACATAGTTGAATTAAGACTTAATTGTGCTTGTTTGCAAATGCCTTCATTTGTCTGTTTCTTGGGGAAGCCTGAGAATTTGTTATGATATATATGAATATCTAGCAGTGTATAATCTGAGTTAAGACTCGATAGTCAATGAAGAACATTATTCACATTGCGCTATTTATATGAAATAAATGCTTTGTGATTTATGTTCCTACTGTATGATTAACACAGTCATTTCAAGATTGCATTTATTTTCTCCGCATCCAGTTTTTTCAGGCCCAGAACCAATGGAAATTACAACTGCCACATCTTCATGCCCATTTAATGAGATTTTAAGCTCAGATGTTACTATTCTGGAAGGACATACCTCTGAGGTTTGCACTCTCAGAAATGAGCAGTAAGCTTTTTCCATTTGTGAAAAGCAAAAACCTATGCTGCTAAATGTATAAATATCTGATGTCTGATATGCAGGTATTCATCTGTGCATGGAGTCCAACTGGTTCGCTGCTTGCTTCAGGGTAAGTTAATTAAAATTATGTTCCAAAAGCTAGTAGCAATATGCATCAATAGATACCTTAGCTATACTATTTCATTCTGGTTGTCATATTTATCAAGGTCACTGTCGCTGTATGATTCAATTTATAACCATGGCTGTACTAGTCATATCAGTTATCATGTTTATTGATATTTAATTGCTGTCTATGAGTCATCATGTAAACATTTAGGAACACAATTTTGTTATTGTTCATTGTAACAGCCCATCATTTACACATGAAGTCTTGTTATTACTATTATTCAGTATAACAGCCCATATATGTGTGCTGTTGACCTATTGTGGATTCCCATTACTATTAAACATATTCTTCTTAAGTGATAATGGTTAAAAATGTATAATCTTATATATCTAAACAGTTTAAATGTTTGTGTTATTTTTATTATAAAACTTGGAAGGAAATACTAGTATTTGTACAGAGATTTAAGAGTATCCCTCACCATAGTTTTTGACTAATGAATGAAATGCAGAAACAAATGTGACTTTTGAAATGAATTGACTTAATCCATGAAGTTAGAAATTACTAATCTAATAAAATAAAATAAAATATAAATCTTTACAAATTTTACACTAGAATAAGCAAAGGTGACAAATTATATAGAATTACATTGAGTAATGTTGAAATATGCTCTTTATAGATGTCAAGCCTAAACGAATTCCATTGGATGCATTTGAGGTCAAAGGTTGTTTTTGGGTCTTCAGATCATATAAGCATGTTAAGTCACTCTGTAACCTGTAATTGACCTCTCACAAAAGAGTGATGATGTGTTCCACAAATAATATTAATTTTTGAATGCTCTTGATCTATGTCACAGAATTCACCACATTTGCCCATTCAAAATTCAAAATCTGCCAAATTCAATTAAAGTTAAACCCTTAAAAATTTGTTGAAATTTGCTCATTAATTTTGCTTGTATGAACACTGGAACAGGTGATCCTGTTTACATTCTTGTATGCCCATTATGTCTGGTCAGTAGTAAGCATTGGTGTAACTTAGCATGATTGTGGATCTTATTGGGTAACCACAAAACATCTTGCCTACCAGAAGCCACCTCTAGAACCACACTGCCAGAGATGAACATGTTAGAATTTGCTGTTGACTTGCTATGCTTCAGAAAGCTTTCTGGTGACAGGTATCCCAATTGTGGCACCAATCTGGGTATTCTCTGCCAGTGGTCCAGTTTGGAGTTGTAATTAATGTAGTTATTCCATGTTTTCAGAGCTTCAAACTTGGTACTTGTATAGTCCAACCAGCGAGTGAGGGTGAAGTCAAAGCATATTTAAAGGCAGAATCAAGTTATCTACATGACTGCAACCAACAAATATGACTTGCAAGTGAGCTGGTCAAAGCATATTCTTTGCTCTTAACCCATTGAACTTAACTGTCTATTAGGTATGGTTCAATAATCACCAAATATGACAAACTGATTGATCCATTGAGTATTAGAGATTTAATAATTTATTTTAATTTATTAAGTATCTTAGAGTTTGGAAATTAATTAGGCATCTTAGTTTTATTAAATGAATTAATTGACATAACTAACAACTCTATGAAGAGGGCAAAAATTATTTTAACTTTCATAGCTTCTATTTTGCTATGAAATTTATTAATAGTTAATTATAAAATTTATCATAATAATTTAGATTTTATTTATCAGCGAAATTTATTAATAGTTAATTATAAAATTTATCATAATAATTTATATTTTTTTAATTTCTCTGATAAATGTCTTTTACAAGTATTTTGCTCTTACAAGCATCATGTGAGGCCAGCCAACTATGAAAGACTAAGAGTCACCAATTAGAATTCTACATTATATGTCCCTATGGGGATTTGAACTTGGGTCTTCACAACCAGAACATGATGCTTTAATCAATTAAGCTCAACTCTGCGGACATAATTTTGAATTTGAAATTATATAAATATAATTTTAGTAAGTTGCCAGTTCGGATATGGGAACAAGTACAAATTCTGGGTTTTGGTATGCTGATATGGCACATTTTTTTCCCTAGGTATGGGTACAACTATGTATATAATAATATAGATTAATTATATATATTATATATTCAATATATAATAAATATAATAATAATATGTAATATATATTATATTTATATAATACATTAATAATATATATTTGTTTAGTAACATGGGATGGGCTCTTTGGATCCACCTAAAAAGGCATGAACATTGGATGTTGGTAAAAAGCTGTTAACTAGGTTCATAATAGAAATTTTTCTTTGAGATTCTACACAAAAAATCCCAAAAACTGCAACATTTTGGACACTGCCATAAACCTTGCATAGATAGAATTATTGACTTTTTCTATTCTATCAATGACAGACTACAATTATAGTTCTATCATTATCTAAAGGGCTGAGCCATCAAACATTTTCCAATGAGGAGAAACCAAAACTAGGCAACTTGATAAATAGTTCATATCCTCATACAAAAACTATTAAAAGTAGGCCTTATGGCCATTCAGCCTACGTACAACTGTCAAGATAGACACCATCATAACAAAACCCTCCTAGACCAAACCACCCATCGACCCAAAAGCCATCCATCGACCCATAGATGTCCATATATAGTGAGGGAGGCAAATTACGACAGCCTCCCTCGCTGAAAAGAGTAAATTGATTATTAAAACATACATATACCATATTACCAATTGAGGGGGTGACGCAAATTACTTCAACCTTGGTGAGCCTTCAAAGGCCTTCTTACATTTCTTGCATTTGGATCTATTAAGAGGAGGGATTTCAGTGACATCTTTCGAGCGCTCCTCATTGCAACAATTTGAAAATGAAGGAGTAAAGTCCATTGACAATGTTACCTTTAAGCCTTAAGCCAAATCTTCAATTGCGCTTGCCAAGTGCTCTTGTTGATGCTTTACAACATGGAGATGATTAGGATGGCAATTGAAATATACCTCATGTTGATGTTGGGTATCCTCGATATCACTATGGAGTAGTTATGAGCTAGTTGTAGTTGAGAGCATGGACACACAACTAAGGGATTGTCTCATAGCGAACATGTTCCTGCCCTTTGGTCCAACAACAAATTGGACATGGATACCCAATTCCCTCAAATGGGTCCTTGTCAACCTCCTTTTCCAACTCCCAAATTCTAAGCACCCACAACTGAAGGTTTGGGTTCTATATTTCTTTCTCTAGAAAAGAAATGAAGCCACCCTCCATTTCCTTTCTAGATACTCTCGGTGTCCTTTGACTAACCTTATTATTACTCCCCATCTCTTTCCCATTCCCCTTCTTGTTTTGATCATAACTCCTACGTTTGCTTCTCCTTGTCTTTTCACCATTCTCCATTTTCACCCATCGCCCTAAGCGTTCCCACGTCACACTAGCTCGCTCTTCCAAATACCACTTGGCCAAACTTAATTTAGGTACCTTCATTGTCACATCTTGAGCCATTGTTGTTTCATCATTAGAGCTCCCTTCTCCTACATATGCTCACATCATGGGTTTAACTTCCATTCAAGTCTTAACACCCACTAATTATTAGGTCAAGGCTTGCAAGTCCTTTTTGATGACCTAGGGAAAATCATCCTTCCAAAGTATTTGATATCATCCTTCCTTTTTGGAAATATGAACCCCGTTATTTGCCAACCAATCTGCCACATTGTTTTTGGATCTCCTAATATATTTGAATGTGATGCTATCAAATCTACCAGCTATGTGCTTAGCTTCCAAAACGATGGGTATCCAAAAGCCAATTATTGTATTTGCCGCCTTGTACACATTATACGTACACATTATACGACCACCTTGGAATCACCTTCCACTTGGAGATTTCTCCATCCTTGCACTGCCACTATTTTTAACCCCCATAAGTTGGCCCTTGCCTTCAGTAAATTAGTTATCTCACAATCAAAGTCAAAGGCTTGCATAAAAATAGGTCGACCTTCCTCATTTCTAAAGATGCATGCACCCCTTGTTGGCCCAATATTCCCTTTAGTTGCCTCATCAAAATTCAAATTCACTCAACTTGCCAATGGAGGAGACCAATCTATTCCTTCCTTTTTGGTAATTACATTGAGGGCTAGAGTACCTATCCATCCAAGTCTTGGCTAAGTATCAACCCAACCTTTTTTTGCCTCATAAATCTTCCATTTCTATTTTATCCACACTCTTCTAGTTCCCCCAGAGTGGATTCTATCTTATCCCATACACAGTCAACTCCCAAAGCCCTATCATTGAACAATCATCTTTTCCCTTCCAGCCATAGATTCTAAACCATGATTGTTGTTGTGCAATCCCATACCTTCACACTTCACCTTGATCTTTCATTTGTTTATTGCTTCCATTAAGGTTGCTGAAAGGGCCCATCTTCTCAAGAAGCAATTCCAGATTTGAGCAGCAAACTCAGAATGTTAAAAGAGGCGATCATTTGTTTCTTTTGCATCTTTAGGCATTAAATGGATGGATGGTCCAGGTTTGCCCAATTTCTGCAACTTGTCCCAAGTGAGTGCCGTTCCTTTGATCGTGATTGATATGAAGTCATTGGCTTTAGGTATCCCCTTGCTCGTCAAAGTTCTCTTCCCAAGGAAATTGCCAAATATTACAGAATTGGAGGATAACTCATGATATGTATATCTTGTAGTGAATATCTTGGATCCACCCTCGGTTAAAATTACCACATCCTCTTGATCTCTTAGAGGGATTGTCCAATTAGTAATTACTAATCGATGCTTCCACTTGTTCTCAGGCCTCCCTTCTGTCTAGAGAGGGCGAGGTCAGCTTATCTTAGTTCTTCCTCTCCTTAAATATTGATATATATGCCTTCATTGGATCCTCAATAAGCTCTTAAAAATGATCCAAAATTGGCTTCCATGGGATGTTTGCATCCAGGGCTAAGTCCTTTACCCATTTGTCCCTCTAAAACTTAACGTTGTCTCCATTACCTAATTTCCACCTAATCCTAGGCAAGACTAGTGATCTACATGATAGAAGGAAATTCCATATGTTTGACTCCCTTGGCACCTTGGCTGTCTCATCAAACGTGCCACTTACTCCCTCCTCCAAGGTATTTAGCTTGGAGCACTTGGCTCCAAAATTTGCCCCTCTCAACATATATCCTCCAAACTAGCTTCATTCCTAGCGTCTTATTCATTCCTCTATTATTTGAATCCTAGTCCACCATTTTCATGTCCCCTTTCCAAAAATCAGTTGAAAGACTTCTTGCTCAGGGAGACGTTGGAGACCAAGGCTGCGGCTTGACTCATGTTGGAGAGATATCGGAGATTGGGGATTAGAGTTGCTGCCAACACATGCCAGAGTGTTGTTGGAGATTGGGGATTGGGGTTGCTGCTCAATGCATGCTAGAGTGCTGTTGGGATCGGGGTATGGGGATATCGCTTGACCCATGTTAGAGCAAAAAGAAGGAACAGGCTTAGTGACACATCGAGGATTGGGATTTAGAGCTACTGCCTAACTTGTGCCAAGTTGGAAGGAAGGAGAAACTCTGAACCTTTGATGGGGAATTCTAAAAGGCTTGCAAGGCCGACTTGAGATGTAGCATGTAGAATTCAATTTTGGCCTTGGAGCCAAGTTGGGTCTAGGCAGACTAGTTTGATCTTTTGATGGATAGCATATAAAACTAGGAAAACATTCAATTGCAGTCATCCATGTTATGTTATTATATTTTTTGGGCACTTTGTGTTTAAGCTATCTTCTATGGACGAAAATCCATAGGAGTTTGTGATCAATGGATGAAAACCCATTGGTTGCTAGAATTAGAGGACGGAAATCCTTTGGTTCTTTGAGAGCATTCTAATTCAGGGAGTGCGTTGGAGCGTCAAGGATTTGCAAGAAAGTCGAGTGTGAGCATTGTTGTCACATATTTGTAGTTGTTCTTGTTGCTGCTGTATTGACTGTCATAAAGACAAAAATCCTTTGGTTCTTTGAGAGCATTCTAATTCAGGGAGTGCATTGGAGCGTCAAGGATTTGCAAGAAAGTCGAGTGTGAGCGTTGTTGTTACATATTTGTAGTTGTTCTTGTTGCTGTTGTATTTATTGTCATAACGGTCCCTTGTTATAGAGATCTGATTCAAATCATTAATCAATATAACTTGATGCTGGAGTTTGATTTATTTTGTGCAAGTGCATACGTTGACTAGCTAGTTTCATTTGTGCTCTTTGAGTATAACTAAATTGCTGCTGTTTAGATATTGTTTGGGAGGATTGCTGTTTGTTGCAAATCTATTATTTTTAATGAAAATCTGGGAAGGGACATTGCAGTGGTATCAGAGCCAAAATCTTGCCAGCTTGCGAGTCAACGGAGAAAGATGAAAACATTTGAAGGAACCATGTCAGACTCGTTACATCTGTTGCTTGAATATTAGGAGTGGATTCGTAGAGGAGAGTTGTTCTCTTAGTGGAGGATGGATTCGTAGAGGAGAGTTGTTCTCTTATTGTGGAGGCACTAGAGGAGGGATTTGGGACACTTTGAAAGGAGGGTGGACTCTTAGAGGAAAGATATTCTCTCTTTGTGCATGGAGATTGGGATTTATTTTCTCATGTGGTATAGTTACTTGTTTGACAGCTACAATATCCACTTACATGGTCAGTTTGGTGTGTTATGGATGAGTTAGGAAATTTGGTGGAGTTGATTCATTAGATTTTCATTTGGGGCTGCTGTGTTCAGACCCAGTATGGAGTTCCTTCTTTTGTTTGGATTGATGTAATAAAAGGGAGGATTTCAAGACTTTATATTACAACTATAATTAGTTTTAGTTTACTATTAAATAAAAAAACACTATAGTGTTAAGAGAATAATAAAAAAGTAAGCTAGTTGTGCCGATATTTCCTATAAGGTTAGTTATTGGGTTGTATGAGAAATGAAACCTTTTGTAAAGCTTATATCAAACATTTTGTAATATCCTGTGATATCAATATTATATAGTTTACTATTATAGCTTTGTGAATCATAGTAAGATTGTAATTCTGTTTATGCTCACCATTTTCAACAGAAGTGACAATTCAAGAAAACTGTTTGTCAAGGTGATGACTTTATACATGGTTAAAAGCCCCACAAATATAAATGTTTAATTAAAACTTAAAAGGTATCGTGGAAGCTCCAATTACTTGGCAGAGTAATTTTTTTCAGATAGTTTGATGTCCCAATTATGGGGACCAATCTGCTGCAGTATCTGTAATAGCAATTGGACAAGAAGCATTAGATGGGGGCAGAGGGTACTAGCAAGGTATTTGTGGGTCATTTAATTAAATAAATTTAGCTACAAGAGGTGTATATTGGTTGGATGCTTGATATATTGAAGTGTTGTTTGCTTGTTTTTATTTCTTGACAAGTTATGCATTGTTCTTTCTTGGGTGCACGATGTTGCATAATAACTGCAAGAGCATGGATTAGGCCCCAGAGACTGTTGGTAATATTTTTTGTGTCACACTTTTGCCCTAAGATTGTATAAGTTCTCAAGTCATGCTTGCATGTGCTATCATGCATTGACAGCTGAGCAAATTCAAATTTGGTTGGTGTTAGGACACATAGGCTATAGGATGGAAGATTAATTTCTGTGGAGTATGGAATGTGAGTATGTGGGGGCATTGTGGATTGGAGTTCAAAATGACATGTTTGGCCAAATAAGTTGCAAATCAGACTTTAGATTGCACGAAGTGTAAAGATGCTTGCAGATTAAGCATTGAAGATACATGCAAAAATAGCTCAGGTTTGATGCATTAGATCCTGTTAGAATTATTAAAGAAAGTCTTAAACAGTTTACCATCCCTCACCTGCTGGGATGCAATAGTTATGTCCTAAGATACACCATGTCAACTGGTGTTTAAAACAAAATTAGAAAAACATATTTCCCAAATAAACAAAAAATAGAGGTTATTTCAAACATTTATTTTCACGATCATTGATAATATGACAATTGGATATTTACATGTACACATTTCATATTAAATTTCAGCATTTCACTCAATTTTGGATTTCAAATTTCATTGACTGATTTTGAATTTATATGTTCAATGTCATAGATATTATTCTCATTTGAACTTAAGCTATTCAGTATTAGAATGTTTAATGATGTATATCAGCTTCATTATAAAAATGAAAGTCAAATCTATATAAAATTTGCTTTCCCTTATCTGTCCCCAACCAACCCCCAAATTTGGGAAATTTTCACTGTCTTGGAAATACCTCCCTGTGTGCCTGTATTTTCCTGTCTGGAAACTTGGAGAAAGATTAGTTATAAAAGGAGCTCACTCTGTATTTTCTGTTTGTCTTGTTTGATAATTGATTAATTAGTTTGTTCAACTCTCACTTGATAATGCATATTGTTTCTCCAAAATTGGGTGTGGAGATTGACATTTATATTTTGGAGACTTCTATCATAATGCTTTTCAGCTGCTTTCCTTTCAGCTAGTGTGTGAATTTTTGGATGCCTTAAAAAGTACTTCTAGGTTTTCTAATATTGTGTTATACTGAAACATTTTTTCAGAACCAATGTTTGCTCTTATCTTGTTTGCTGCTCTTTTTATTATTGGGATTATGTTTAACTATGCTCTTCAATTTCTTTCAGATCTGGAGATTCAACAGCTCGAATTTGGACAATTGCAGATGGCCCATGTGGATCTTCAATGCAGAATACACCGCCAAAAGCTCTTGTTTTGAAACATTTCAAGGGTAGAACAAATGAGAAGAGTAAAGATGTTACAACCCTTGATTGGAATGTAAGTTGTAGCATTGCAGGAGCATTGATCTTGTGCTTACTGTGTTCAATGTTTCCAGTTTTTATCAAATAAACCCTCTGAAAATCCTTTTTTTGTACAAAATGGATTGGTACAGGGAGAAGGGACATTACTTGCAACCGGGTCTTATGATGGACAAGCAAGGATTTGGAGTAAGGATGGTAAGGTCGGTTTTTTTTGGTTTCAGTCCTAAGTCTGTTTTGTCAAGTGACAATGTTTCTAGACAGTAACTTTATTGAAATCTAACTTTCTTTTCTAGATATACAATTATCATCCAAACCCTACTGGTTGTTTATTTCAAATAAAATCTCTATGTAGGTTATCACCTTCCATTGATAATCTATTTTCATTGTGATTGGGTTTAGTGTTCTGTGTAATGTTACTTTGCTTTTCTTTTAACTATGGGCGAAGTTATATTGAATATATAAGGACAGTGTAAGGCTTTTATCACTTGGAAACAGATTGTATAATTTTCATGGGAATGGCAGTGGATGCAATCTTCATTAGAATTCTGCCCATTGAGACTGTTTGCTAGGGGAACATGCTTTAATTCAGTTTTGGAAGCTCATTTTCTTATATGGGAAGGTATTCATAGCACATGAAAGTTCATTCTTTCATCAATTGTAGCATCCAGAGTAGCTTGAGTTTAACATTAAGAGTCCGGTGTTGCAAACATATCAACTACTCTGTAAGAATGTGGGGGTTCCTCAGCATTTATAAAGGCTCATTAAGCTTCTTGTTTGCCATTCTTTCAATTGATTTGGTTGTTGTTTGATGTGCCTTTCAAGTTTTTGAATTGGTATTATTTATATTTCAGATTTGATTTCGAAATTTATAATTGCAAAATTGTTTTAACTTGTTTCACGACTTTAGGTGAATTGAAGAATACATTTAACAAACACAGAGGACCTATTTTCTCTCTTAAATGGAACAAAAAAGGAGATTGTCTTCTCAGTGGAAGTGTCGATAAAACAGCAATAATTTGGGATGCTAAAACAGCAGAATGCAAGCAGCAATTTGAGTTTCACTCTGGTTTGTGTTAAATCTGCTAATATATTCTGGTTAAGAAAAAGTTTTGCAGTTTTTTCATTCTAGTAGTTTTTTTGTTTTTGTTTGGGCATGGTAAATATTTACAGATTTAAATGCAGTTTCTACATACTGATTTGATTATTTTCCACAGCACCAACTCTTGATGTTGATTGGCGCAACAATGTGTCCTTTGCCACTTGTTCAACAGACAAGATGATTTATGTTTGTAAACTTGGTGATTCTCGACCTATTAAAACATTTTCTGGTCATCAGGTTTGTTATTTTTTCCTGCAGCATGGTAATTTTCTGAGGTTCTGTTTCACTATTCATTGTTAAAATTAACTTTCTTGTGCTTTGTTTTGTTTTCTTTGTCATGGAATATAGACTATATGATACTTGAACATTTAAAGTTAGTGATGAGTATTTGATCATTAGAAGTTCTCCAAAGAGGTGATATTTTGGTGTCTCCATGTTGTATTCCACTGAGAGGAATTTTTCATATATTCATCTTCCAGTAGAGTATATAAGCTATTGCTTTCTGTTGCCTGTAGTGCTGGCAAGCAAATGGTAGAAAGGAAACTAATCTGAAGCCAATATAATAGTGTTACACTAGCGGGATTTTCTTTGAATGTTTCTTAGAACATTTTCAAGTGTTATTATCAAGTGACTTCTTTCTTTGTCAGTAGATGTTATGATTTTTTTTTCTCTATAAAAATTAAAAATAAACATTCTAACATTATAGGTCCAGCCTATCATTTTTAATAACATGTGCAATTGACCTTTGGGTCAGTGGTTCAACCTGCCTTATATTTGGTCTAGTAGAGTCTATGAATATTTTTTAGCTTTCTATAATCTCAGATTTAATGTCTAAAGTTTGCTCTAGTCTTTTACTGCTTATCAGATGCTTTTTGACAGCATTTTCAAATTTCAAATATTACAAAGTTCCTTTTTTCAGCATTTTCGTTCTCATAATTTTCAAGCAAATTCAGTTTCAGTTGCTTGTTCAGTTTTGGTTTTAGATTACTGCAAGGTTTGCATTAATTTTTCAGTGGTGTCAAAGCACTTTTCTGGCCTTGTGAGAGAAGACCTAGCATTGGCAGTTTTTATTTTCAGTGAAGTGCTGAGATTGTTAGCCCCTTTGATCAATATCCATGTTTATGGAAAATATATACTCCAAAGATTTCTCCCGAGACTTATCTGTTTGTCTGAATATGCTAATTTTAATGAAAGAGAATAAAGGATTTGGCTGCTGCAGTTTGAAGAAATTGCTGAGAAGACTATGAAGAAGGATACAAATCATTCAGTCTATGATCATATCAGTAAAGATCCAAACCTCAGTGAATGTTTTATAAGCACAAGGCTGCAAATGAAGATGCAGCTGAATGTGGCTTTATCCTTGTGGTCATCATCTTCTTACAAAGGCATTGTTTAGAAGTCCTTAGTAGAATCTCTAACAAAGAAAGATGCTTCAAACAACTATCTATGTCAAACTTATGCTAGTGCTCAAATACCATATTTAAATGATAAGGAAGGAACAATTGCACCTGCTAGATTTGAATTTTTGTATTTATCCTTCAAATAAGGGTTCTACTCTGGAAAACATTTTTGTCAACATTTATAGGACCTCTATGGGTTGAAAATTGGAACCTATGCCCAAGGTCTGTCTTGAATTTTGTAATATCTCCAATGGATATTTTGTATTTGGGATAGATTTTTTTAGGGTTTTAATATTTTAATTTACTTTACAAACCCATTATTTATCCTTTCATTCACGTGATAACCCTAACCCTAATAGTACAGTGCAGTTTAACAAATGAGAATAAACCACAAATTAAAACATTTGCTCAAATCTGATAAACCTAGTTTGCAGATGTTGATTTGCATCCATTGATACCTATTTCAAATTGGGTTACAAACATAAAGAATTTATAGAGTATGTTACCCCAAGTTTCCAAGAAGTGTATGGGGGGATGCGTGTTGGGGATGGTGACGGGAGGGGAGGGGACGACTATTAAAAAAATAGGGAAAATTAAAAAATATAGAAAATTTCAAATATTCATATGATAGCATTGATAAGGCAATCATCCTATATACACCATAAAACCTTAACACATAATATGAGAGTTCAATTGAGATTTTCATTTCATAGAAAGTGACAAACAAATTAAGTTTTAACAAAATTTAATTGCATTCATTGAGAATGTGCATATATATAATATAAAAATTACAACAAAATGCCCAAAGGCTGCAAGTTTCAACTACAAAATGACAAAATATAGAAATATGCAGCTGTCCTTAATCAACATCTCCTAACATTGCATCAAAATCAGAGTTTGAGTCACTACCACTACGAGAGGTTGTCTCATCTTGATTCAATGGAACCCCAAGCAATACATCATGTGCCTCCTCATCATTATTCTATGCAGAATCTTCAGGGTCAACATCCAAACATGTAGTTGGAGTTTGACAATACTTAGGAGTCTGTTGATTTTAAACCTGCAAGGCATATGCACAACCACCAGCTTCTCTGATTGCCTAGAGGTAAGCCAATTCCTCTTGATTGACTGGATGAAGCTATATGTAGACTAATTCCTCTCTACAACAAAGAAACTAGCAACTTGTGAAAGGAGACAAGTGGCAAGCATCCTCAACTTGGGTGAACTCTTGCCATGCCATGTCCACCATCCAATGGGTCAGTTTGAGCTAATGTTGCTCTATCTATCCTCGCCTTTGGCCTATTGAATGTTGGGCCACAAAGATTCACAAAGGCTAGCCACCGTGCTCTAAGTATGCGAGACTCCTCCTTAGTATACATTTTTCCAAGGGCCTTCATGAAACCTTTTTTCACCTTTTCATCATTAGATGGAGGCACTCTCCCAGGTCTTGCTGCATACCATTCGTGATTTAGAGCGTAGGCTGCCATATGAAATGGGGTGTTCATGGTGTTCCACCACTGCATCTCAATGGGCCTAACGTGCTTTTCATAAAATCCCAAATTAGGGTCCCTGTTATGAATTGCTTGCTTCATCTGTCCAAACATGCTATCAAATGTATCATAAATCTCTCCAAGGCTAGGAGGGTTATATCTATCATCAGCATATCTTATGACCCGCACAATAAGTGAGATGATAGAGCAAATATATCTGCAAAGAATGAAAATAATTCAGTAAATTTACAAGTTAGAAACTTAGAAAACAATAAAACTCATAAAATCAGAAATTTAATAATAAAATCAACAATTTATTAATATAATATCAATAATAAAATGAAAACCACAAATTGAATGCTAAAATCAGTCACATATTATTTAATAATAAATCAGAATTTTAACACTAAAATCAGAAAGTTAATAATAAAACCAACAATTCATTAAAAAGCAACAATCTCTTACCTCATCGTGGACCACCAATCATCGTTGAGGATTTTTTGTTTGACACTTTTTCCTTCAGCTGTGTTTGTCATTACCCATCTAGCTCACTTTGAATTTACCACCATTAATTGCAGAGGCTCCTGTACCTCAATCATCCTCCCCAACAAAATAAAGTAGCTAGCATATTTGGTATCCATAGGCTTGAGGAATTCTAGGCTCCTTCCTCAAACGAGTCCCAAACAATTCAAGGATGTGTGATGATTGCAAATGAACATCTGAATAACTCTAGCTGCTAACACCGCATCTTTCACCCAATCTATTTCCCAATGTCTTCCAATGTGTTGTTCAACACATGAACACATTGTGGGGTCCAAAAAATTGTGCTTGTAAGCATCCTCTACCATAAGCTAATTAACTTGCATACATAGGCCGAATTAGTCATTACTTGTATAACATTAAAGGGTCCAACCTCTTCTATGGCATCCTTCAAATCTAAAATGGAAGCTTGCATCCTTCCTCTTCCTTGAACGATCAATAGCTCTAAGAAAATAAGAGCGTGTTAGACATGTGGCAATCACATTGATGAGTAGCCAATGTCTAAAATTGCTCCACCCATCCATAATGATAGAGCAACTATCCCTTATCCAAACTTGTCTCAACTCGTCCATCACTATACTCATCTTGGAATATTCCTTATCAAGGAGGGAGGTGCATAGCTTATGATCTCTAGGAGGAACACATGAAGGACCGACAACAAGTGCATCTTTGAACATTTGTTTAAAATATGGAGAGCATGCCACATGAAATGATATGGGTTTAAACATACAAAAAATTGGCAATAAGACTATCATCTACATCTCATGATTGCATATTAAACATGCTTGCAACACTAGTGGACCTCTTCTTTCCACTTTGACTCTCAGGTTCAACTTTTTTAGATTCAGTAGTAGTAGCACTAGACAATGATCCACTAGGCTGCAAACACTCCATTGGCATTCCTTTTTTTTTCTTTTTTCGCTTTACCCTTAATGTTAAACCTAGTCACCTCGGCGTTCTCGGCTAATATTATGCCTTGACATGCTTTTACCCCTTTAATAGGTATGCCTAAAGGATGGGAGTAAACTCGTGTAGCTGCCCCTATACTCCTTATTGCAAATATGACATAGCCATACTACTCCCCTTTTATTTTTTTATCTTAATGCCTGTGGCTGTTGCAAAATGTAAAAGAGGTGGTTTTTGGGTTAAATGGGCCTTCTGCTTGTTTTTTCAAGAGGTTAGAAGGGCATTGAAATGGATTGTCTGAACTAGGTGTCCTTTAAACACTCAAACTCCTTGAAGAACTTCCATGTCATGCTTGTTCAATTTCAATTTCTTGATCTTCACTTACCCCATTGCCGCTCATTATTATTTTATTGGTTGAAGATATAAATGACAGCTGCAAGTGCAAACATAGAACACAAACAACAAAAAAAAAACTCTCCTAGGTATTTGAAATTTTGACAAAAAAAAGCAAAAGAATTTGTAAAAATAATGAACATATGTCAAATGATAGAGACTTGGTTTTCTTTTGCCTCTTGTTCACTTCTCTTCCCTTCTTTCATTTGGTTTCTCACAGCTATGCTCTTTTTTCCCCTTCTCTTCACAGTTTGCAAAATGACACAAATGAGCGCTTTTTTTATGTTGAATGTTAGAATGCATTTTACTTTTGTGTTAAAAAAAATGGAATGAAAACTTGTTAGGCCGTAGGCGTCTCGGGAACGGTCAGGGGACGTCTAGACATTCCTTGACTGTCGGGGACATCTAGCCGTCCCTTGCCATTTTAAAGACTTCCATAAATGTCCTTAAAATTGGGGACTGTACGAGGGTGTGTCGGACTTGTCCCCGAAACATCCTCTACTCGGGACACTCCTAATATGGTCGAGGATGCATCCCCAAGTTACATTAGGTTATAAGGGCCTTTCTTACATCCATGGGATTGTAAAAACATTACAGATGATGCGACAACTTTATGGATTGTGGACTTTATATTAACATTCACAACCCTTTGCAATTTGGTCAAGCTCGACCAAGCTAATAGTTGCCACCATGAAAGGTTTGATATGATCTTTGGGTGAGATTATTCTCTAACCAAAGTAGTTTCATCCTTTGATCAATACAACTCTTTATGGGTTTTTATCCTCAATTTTGAGCATTTGAACATAGGTACTCAAAATGTTTTTCTAGTTAGGGTTCTAAATATTTTTCATAATTATCCTTTTGTTCAAACTTTGAATCCTTAATGCCCACAGAAGAATGTCAAAGACTACATTAAATGTCAATAACTCATGATTGGTACATGTCAGTGAACACCCATACCTAACATGCATCGTTTTCCCCTTAAATCGTGCTTGAAATCTGCAAATTATTCTCTACAATAATGGCTAGAGGCCTTGTGGAGTTTGAACTCTAAACACCACATTAATGGCAGTAAAGTTTGCCTTTTTTGTTTGCATTGTTGGAGGTAAACGTGGATCCGTGCCCGAAAGATTAAATAATATTTTCTTGGTAGGAGAAAACCCTTTTGAGAAGTTGCTGCATCGGATTTGATCATTAACTAGGAGGTAGGTGAGGTGAATAGTGCAAAATAGGTGAGTATTTGAGTTTGCTAGTCGGAAATACGTCATGACTCTTAGCATTGGTTAGAGATCAAAGTTTGGAGGAGGCATGATGGTGAGGACAGATCAGAAACTCTGACAAGACAAGGGAAAGAGTGGGGTTTAGAGGAATGGGATGGTGAGATGGATAACTTTGACGGCTCAACAAAAGAAAGGAATGAAGATGGGGAATGGATGTAAGTTATGCTTAGATGGATAAGTCCGACACTTTGATTGGCATAAAGGAAAAACGGAGTTGGGAAAAAAGGCAGGTTGGGATGGTGAAGTCCAAAAGTTAGCAGGGGCCAAGGAAAAGTTGGACTTAGACTAAAAGGCATACTTGGATGAGGAATTCTGAACCTTCAACGACTAACAAACACTTAGAAGATTAGAAATGCCACCATATTTAGAGACTTTGGGGAACTTAGACAGGCATAGGGGAAAAGAAGAGGAAGAACACAGAAAATTGGACTAGGGGAGATGCAAGAAATGGGAAATAGGAATTTTGATCCATAACACAAGTTATTGCAAATAGGGGAGTTGACAAATTTGATTGGCTAGGCCTAAAACAAGAAGAAAACTTATTGAATAAAATTCCTTGGAAGGCACAAAGATGGCCTTATTTTTGGCATTTCAGCTGTGCAAGACTAGACATCTATTCTCATGGATAATCTGATTTTGGCATCTTAAACTAGCAATGTTGTAGTGAATGAGGTGGATGATGTTAAACCTTTAGTTGATGAAAGTGCATCCCTCTTTTGATGAAGGCAATTGACATTGTCCATGAAGTTTCTCCAAAGAGCATTGACCCAACCCTCACAAGAGAATGTGGTTAATTTTTGTGTGTATGCCTGTGGTAGGGCACAGTCATGAAGAACATTTTCAGAATTGCAACAATGAAAATCCTGTTGCTAATATAGTCAGACTCTTGTCATTTGATCAAGTGGGGAATGCTATTGTTATTTTATTTGTTTCAAGAGCATTATTTATTTCACTTTCTATATATTCAGATTTAAGATATAGAGCTGTGCTAGATTTTCACTACAAATAGGTTAATATCTGTCTTCACAGCATTTTAAAATTTAAAATTTACTTTGTTTCAGCTTTTTTGCTATTTCATTGCAAGGACTTTCGGACAGATTCAATCTCTGCTTCCTGCTCGGTTTTGGTTTCAGATTACTGGAGGTTTGCAGTGAGATTTTTATGGGCTCACAGCACTATGCCATTATACAAGTTGAAATTCAATTTGTTTGAATATTTTGCAGGACGAGGTCAATGCCATCAAGTGGGATCCTACTGGGTCACTTCTTGCTTCATGCTCCGATGATTGCTCTGCAAAGGTAGTAACTTTTAACTTTAAACTTCATGGTTTCTCATTTCCTGTGCTATTTATTTTATGTAGAACATAATATTTTCTGTAATGTTGGTGCAGCTTTGGAGTGTGAAGCAGGACAAATGTCTGCATGATCTCACGGGGCACAGTAAGGTCTGTGTTACTGTCACCATCTGTTTGTGGAACTTATATTTTGGTACTGTTCTAATTTTCATGCTTTTGGAATGTTTTATTTGAAACATCTGAATGTCTGCAGGAAATTTATACTATCAAGTGGAGTCCCACTGGTCCTGGTACTAGCAATCCTAATCAACAATTGGTCTTAGCAAGGTAACTTTCTATACTCTTCAATGCCTTTCCAATATTCATAATTATTGGAAAAATATGTTTGCTATGTTTTTGTTCATAGTATGTAACTTGCATTTGTTTAGATATGCTCTCTCTGATATTCTTAATTGTTTGAAAATTATGTTCGCAATGTTCTTTTGTTGGAAGTATGTAACTTGCATTTATAGTATAGCTTGGATTTATAACATATTACAAGGATTCATTTTACATATGTTACAATTCTCAATAAAAATAAGCTTTAGCACTATGCATTGTAACTTGTGGTTTCTGTTTGGGGTTTGAGCCATTAGGTGTGTTTTTTTGTTAGTGAGGAGAACAATGCTATTTTTTAAGTTAATTATCCCACTAGCAAGGGGGAAACTCATTATAAAATAGATCCTATGGTTGTAAGAATACAATGTTTTGGTGAAATATGGTGTTGTGCACAGGTCTGATGATTGTGTTTAGCCAAGACAACATCCATACTGTCCTAGATTTTTCGTGAGTTGATATATGCATCTCCTCGGAAAGTTCTCTTCTATCTGATTTTAAGTTCCTCCATTCTTTGCAATATTATGAACTTATAGCTTGTTTTACTGTCCAGCAACCAGTCCTCAGGGAAAAATCAGTTCTGATTTTACAACATTTATGTATTCAATTTCCTATTTCTAGTAACTGCACAGTTCTGATTTTGTGAAACTTCAGATTTAACTTATCTTCAGAAATTTGAGATTACATATAGTTTCAGATCTCTATCAATTAGAGTTAAAGAAAATCTGTTTGTAGCAATATCAGTTTTTTCTTTAGCGTTTTCATCTTTACTTTTAGTGGTAATCTGTTTAAGATTGTAATAGTGGTATCAGAGATTCAGAACTACTTCCTTGGCCTTACTGGGACAACACTCACAATGAATTCTTCCAGTAGCCATCACATAGATGGTAATCTGAGATACGATTTTGTATTATCAGAAGAGGAAGCTGTTGAAATCCCAATAGAAGAAATGAGGAGGAGGGAAAGCAGAGATGAGAATGGCATAGAAGAGGAAGGATATAGGAGACCATCACATAGATGGTAATCTGAGATATGATTTTGTATTATCAGAAGAGGAAGCTGTTGAAATCCCAATAGAAGAAATGAGGAGGGGGGAAAGAAGAGATGAGAATGGCATAGAAGAGGAAGGATATAGGAGACCTGGAGATTTGATGAGAGGATAAGTGGCATTATGGAAATGTGGATCAATCAAAGGAATCATAATAAATGATAATACCCAAGAAAGACATCATATGAATTGAAGGTAGCTTGTGAAATATCCAGTTCCTGGGGTTCATGAAGAGATTAAAGGTTTGCAAAGAGAAGCTATTATTTCTTTTTTGGCTGAATCCTGTGGAGAATTTGAAGAAATCTGATATGCCACCTGACCCTTGATGGGCTTGCATTTAATTGCTTGCAGATGGGTGAGAGTGAATAAGAAGAGTACATTGCACGTGATCAACTGAAAATAACCTATGTTACCGGGTTCTTCATTTTAGCTCCTCGAACCGGCCAAAATACGTGTGGGTTCTGGTTCTGGTTCGGTTCTTCTGTAGGTTCAGAAGGACCCACAGAGAACCCGGGTGGAAAATGGAGAACCCTGGCCGAACCCAGGGAGAACCCAGAAGGACCCGGGCGGACCCACGTCATCCAGCCTAGAAAAAGGCAAAAACTCAACTTAAAAACATAAAATAAAACCCTAAAAAGTGCCCAGATTGCCTTATATTGAGTGTGCTGATTTAGATGATACAGTTGCACAACTTACCTTGGCTTCTATAGATGACAATGAGGCAACTGATGCACCTAGTGGGAGTGGCAATCCAATTGATAGTGGTTCAAATGAAATTGAACCAATTGAGGGCCACGACCTTGATGCTTTTGATGAAGACGAATTTGGAGAATAGTAATACTGAATTAAATATTGTCTTGATTGTAATTTGAATTTTCAATGTGTAATGACATTTTAAGACTTGAGTATTTACTATTTAGTAACTTACTATTTACATTTTTGCAAATTATGAATATGATTATATGAGGTATTACCATATGGCGTATTTCATTGTTTCAATAATCTATTGCATTATGGCATTATGATTATATGATTATAATTTTGAGTATGCTTATGAGTCTATGGCATTATGTTTATAATTCAATAATTTATAAATTATATATATATATATATACTCCTGTACCCTAGGAATTTTTTTTTTGCCGTACCGGCAAACCCGAACCCACATCTGAATCTGTACCCGAACCAGCAACTTAGAAAATAACCTCATGTGATCAAGTTGTTACAATGCTTTATTGTGATTTTGAGGTCTACACAAAATGTTTTACAGCTTGGTTCACAAAAATATGAAGCAACAAAGAACAATGGGACATACTATTCAAGCAAATTTTGTCAAGCTTGGTTGTTTGTGGAGAATCTCTCCATGAATGGCAGTTGTTATGTATACGGATGTATTGAATGACTCCATTAGAGGTTAATCTAAGGCTTTGAGTCCTCCCCCTTTTGAGGAAGGTATTTAACATGCAGAAGCCTATTTGAAGGTGGTTAGGAGTTGAGTTACAGCAAGATAAACCTCCAAAACTGGTGTGGTGGCAGAAGGATGAATCAAACGGTATTCTAGAAATTGATTTTCCTCCTATGTAGTATAGATAAAGGAAAGGATAGGAGATCTTGTTATCATTGTTGCTTTATGCTTAAGGGGACATTGTTTTAATTTCAAGGAGCTATGGTTAAAGGCACACAAGTGTAAATCGTTTGAAAGGATATATGATTGAATTTGTGTATGAAGAAAATAAGGAGACGACTGAACTTTATTGTGGAGAGAACAAAAGTTGAAAAAAATAATCACACGGTGAAATTAAATCATCACGAAGTACCTACTATTTCACTTGCTTACATGATTATGATCTGAAGGTAAACCGTAAGAGTTACAAGCACAGCAAACTGCAAAGTGAAGAATTGTGGTGACTCAGCAATTTGAGAAACACATAATTTCATAGATGCAAGTGGTGGCATCTAGATGTCTAAGTGTTGTTCAATTAAACTCTTTTCTGTTGTCAATGACCATTGAAAAATATGTAGTGTATGGGAATGATTGAATTGCAACTTAATGAATATGAATAATTTCTGTTGGTGGCTTCAGATGAATCAAATGAGATATACATCAAATTTGAGTCAAGGAAACCACTAATTACGATTATGGAGCTTCTGACAGCTGCAAACAAATTGATTTTAACTCATCAAATGGGCAAACAGCTTGTAAAAAGTGAATTATATTAACTCTTATGTTTCAAGGATGAATTGAGAAGATACTCCAAGGTTTATTTGATATGGGTCATATTGTACCCAGAAAGAGTGCTTTTTCCTCTCCTAGCATCCTAGGGCAATCTATAATGTACGAGCATCCTAGGGCTCTAGCAATCTTGTGTCACCCAAAGCATGTCTTGGTTGTGGTTTGTGTATACAAGTCTAGCTTGTGCACATTGTTTGTTTTTTGTTTTTAGTGTGTTTTGTGATTGGGAAATCAGTGGACCTATGCAACTCTTGTGCCTTGTGCATTATGTTCTTGTGTAACCTAGTATTTCTTTTGTAACTTCTATCTTGTGCAACTTGTTCTTGTTGCACAAGTTGGTGGAGATCGTTGGATTGCAGTGCAAGTTGCATTACTTTGTGCTTTTTTTGTTCACATTAACCTTGCACCAAATAACATTGTTGTGCAATGATGAGTTCCAATTTTGGTAACTCATTGTGGTTAATTTGTTCAATTGTCAATTGATTATATGCAATCCATTTGTAGTTAATTGGAGTGTTGCAAGCAATTAGTTAACTTTAGTTGGAATTGAGGGAACATCTTCTGGGTGATTAGATTAGCTCATTCTTGATCAAGAGCTACTCTTTTGGTCTTTGACACTTGGTAAAAATGTTATTTTGTTCTAGTTCACTAAGGAGGGTTGCTATTATGAATAGATCTCGTTGGTTATATGGTTTGGTTTTTTGCGTAGGTAGATTGTGATGCAGTCTCAACATTGGCTAGAATTTTCTCTTTTGGCCAAGTAATTCGTGTTGTAAAGGTCCCATATTTATGTAAAATTTCATCTGCAATTAGTAAGTGGTTTGTTTTCTGAATCTCCGTTGTTAATCTTCCTTTGTTTTTGTTTTGGCATGACATGCTTGTCAGTGGGTGTTCATTTGAGTCTTAGGAGAGTGAGCAGTGTGATCTCCATAGCAATATGGTTTGTGTGAGTCGTGCATTGTAGGTGTTCCATTGAGAGCAACAACCCACGGAGTAGGAAGTGGACACACAAAATCTTCAAGTGGCTAGTTGACCATGCTTAGTAGACCTTGCTGATTTGATAAAAGACCTTTAGGAGGGGTTTGATGTCATGGAGGCTGTGCTGAGACAAAGAGTGGTACAAAGGATATCAGTGAGGATGAGTGTGATGAAATGACAATTGAAGGATATGACAACAACTTGGATGAGGAAATTGTTGTAGGAGATTGGTTTGTGAAAGTTTTGGTAAGGGGTGATAACAAGTTGAAGTTTGTTTTGCCTAGCTATTTGGGAAGCTTAAATCTATAATAATTGCTAGATTGGATCGTTGAGCTGCATGGATACATATAAACAGCCACATGGATGAGGAAGCTGTTGCATAAGATTGGTTTGTGAGAAATTTGGAAAGGGCTAGTAACAAGTCGAGGCTTGATTTCCCTAGCTATTTTGGAAGTTTAAGTCCAAAAGAATTGTTGGACTAGATCATTGAGTTTGATAAATACTGTTTTTATTTGAGGCAATTGAAGACCCTAAGAAGGTGAAGTATGTTGCCAAAAAGTTAAAAGGACATGTTGCATTGTGGTGAGTGTATGCTTAAGAAGACCATGTTTAGAGGAACAAGATCTCATTGTGGGATTGCAAGGTTGCCATTCTCAAAAGAAAGTTCATGCTAGCAAACATGTTGGATCCCTTCAAGAGGCTCAATAATGTGTGCCAATAGTATACATCCATGAAAGAGTTATATAGGCCCAATATTTGTGCTAGTTGTGTGGAAGAGGATGAAAAGACAGTCTCGAGGTTTGTTAATGGTTTGCGGACATTCATCCTAGATGAGATTTGTTTGTTGCATATATTTTTATGTGGAGGATGCCTAACAACTTGTGCTTGAGGTGAAGTTGTCTTGAAGACAACATGACATGCAAGGCAAAGATGGAATGGAAAAACAAGGTGGTGGAAGGAAAACCTATGTTTAGAGTCCAACGATGTCTTCTTCAGTTATAGTTTAACTCTTTCTTTATTGGTCATTACTTTTTTGTTCATTGACACTAGGCAAAATTGTTCTCTTGTTCAAGTTTGCTGATGAAGGCCAAGAGTCACTGTGGTTTGTTACTTAGGGATGCACTTTCAAGGATGAGGGACTGACATTTTGAAAGCTGGAAGGCTTGTATTGTGAGCAGATCTTGTGAGTTATTGTAATGTCCCGCCTCGCTTGATGCCAAACATGAAATATTTTTCTAACCTCTTTTAATTCCTGAAGGTTAGAAATAAAAAGGATATTAAGGGAATTATAAGAGTAATTAAATTGGAAGCCTAAGATTAAGTCAATCAATTATATTTAATTACTCATTTCTTAAGTATGGTGGGGTCACTTTAAGATAAACATTTAATAAATCAATTTATGCCTAAGTTGAATTATTTTTCCAAAAGGGCAATTTATTGACATTGGATAAATTTGTGAGTATTTGAAAATGGAAATAAAATCTTCAGTGAAGATTGACTGATTTTTTGGTGAAGACGAGTTTGGAACTTGAAATAATAAAAAGGCTCGAATGGAAGAGAAGAGGATTCATGAAAATTGTTGATTTTTACTCTCCTATCGAATTGTGAAGAGCTTTCACCATGACGCAAACCCTGTGTGGAATTTGGACGAAAACCCCAGTGCATTGAGTTGGTTAATCTATATCAACTAAGGCTGCAAGCTGGATTATGGTGTGGAAATTGCTGAAGAAGTTGAGACGTCTGGAGGCATGAAAGAGGGTTTTAGGAGAAGCATCCAGAGGTATTGCTGAAGTGCTGCATGTAGAGCTGGAGATGTGTGTTGAATTCTTTCAGGCCATTCATTCCTGAGATTCACGTGGAGAATTGGAGGGATGTCTCTGAAGTGAAGACGCTGAAGAACCCTCAAATCTGTTAATGATATAGCAGCTTCGGTAGCTCCTTCCAGCTCAGCTCCTTTGTGGAAATATAATTGAATGATAGTTGTTGGCTATTCAAGTTATATTTATTATTATTATTGTTTATCTTCATAGCCGACATGAGAAGATATGAATTTACTCTGATTTGTTATCAAGAAGTCATTTTAATGCGTATTTATCATTTGAGGGCCGACCTCTTGTGAAGAGGCGTGTATACACATTTAGGCCGACCTCTTGTGAAGAGGTTATTTTTGATTGTGGCCGACAGTGATTAAAGAAGAGTCGAGATTGTTTAAAGCCGACATCAATATCATAGAGTTATGATTTCTCAAAAAGGACGACATGAAGGACCTATCTCTCCATAGTATATATATACAGATTATTCATCCTTGGTGATCAACGATGGACGAGTTCAGTTCGATCAGTATATAGTGCGAACCTATCTGATTTTATAGTGCGAACTTACCTGAGTTTACATTGCGAACTTAGCTAAGATTACAATGCGAACTTATCTGAGATCATAGTGCGGATACATCTGATCAATCAAGGTGCGATCTCAGCTTCTATACTAGTGCGAATACATCTTACAATAAAGTGCAAACTTAAGAGCGAATTTACCAGATCGGTGATATCATTAAAGAGCGAACTGGTTTGAGATTTAAGAGTGAACTTACCAGATCAGAGACATCCATCAAGTGCGAACCAGTCTGAGAGTTAAGTTCGAATACATCAGTTCAGTGATATCCATCAAGTGCGAACCTGTCTGAGAGTTAAGTTTGAACACACCAGTCCAGTGATATCAAGCAAGTGCAAATACAAGAATACAAGGGCGAACATTGCACAGTGTCGACCTAACACAGTTTGAAGACCTTCCAGTGCAAAGTGAAACATTGCCAAATCTGTATTCTGCCATTGCCAGGTGTGATCTAGAGGTTGTTATGAAGAGCACAAAGATATACTGAGAGGGGGGGGGGGGGGGAATCAGTATATCAACTAACTTTTTCCCTCTCAACTCTTATCAACTTTAATACAAATCAACTATGCAAGAATATCTCAATATGAACAAGTTGACACCAAGATTTTACGTGGAAACCCTTACGGGAGAAAACCACGGTACAAACAATGTACTTTATGAATTATATAAACTTTTACAATGAATGTAGGCACCAACCTACTTGAATCACCAAATAAGTAGTTTAGTAGGCACCAACCTACAAAGAGCACCAGCCCCTAATCCTGATTTAGTAGGCACCAACCTACAAGGAGCTTCAACCCCTAATGCTGATTTAGTAGGCACCAACCTACAAGGTGCACCAACCTCTACTTGCCAAGCATCAACTTAGCAAAGATTATAATTTGAATGTTCCACCTTTAATGTTGCTTCTTCAACGGATGATGGACAACTCTGCTCAAACACTCTTCTACTATACTCTTCACTTATGGATCTATCATATGTTCCTTTTCACAAACTGTGTCTTCTTCAACTTGCACCAAATCTGCATATACTCCTCTTGGACTGTCTTCAAATTACCTTCACAACTCTCTTCTCAATCTGCAATGAGCTCTTCAAAAAAATCTGCTTAAACACCCTATACAATCCCTTCACAAATCTGCAATATGTATTATTCATGAATCTGCTATCATGTGAAAGGTCTGCTTTGAAATGGACTGTGTTTACTTTCTTTCACTTAACTTTATTTCTGCATATACTCTTCTTATAACATTCTCTTCATTTGCTGGTGTATTTGATATGCTTGTTTGTTCTACATACATCTATTTCATCACTTCTCAAATGTCTTTTATGTCTTCAATTATCTCATGAATGGAGATGTCTTTTTCAAGAGTGATAACTCTTTTCAACACTTTTTACTCCACATCAGTTTGTGTTTAGATGATATTATCACACAGCTCACACCTTTAATCTTCAGATAATATACATTTTTCTCCACACAACGCTTTTCTTTTGCAATCACATATGATATTCAATTGAAGTCCTTGATTCACAACCCAATACTCTTCATAATCTGCTTCTCAGATGATATACATTGTACTTATATATACGGTATGTGTTTGGATGATATAATCTTTACACACACTGCAACATACACATCTAAATTGAGACCTATCTTTATATCGATCTTTTTGTATCAAGAGATACTTCCTTTGTAAACATTATGTCTCTTGAATAAATCGCACTACTTGGCTTTATTTAAAAAACTGATTTGTTTAACTCAATCAAATCTTCCTTTGACTGAATCTACTTTTAAGGACAAGTCGCACTATTTGGGAAATACAGTTATCTTTTAAAAAAACATCTCTTTTGATTCACATTAGTTCAAGAAAAAGAGACGTCCTTCATCAACCTTCGTATCTCTTCAATAAAGAGCAAAACACGTCCTTTTAGAAATCGATTTGTATTAACTTTTAAACATATTTCTCTTAGACACGTCTTTTGGTTAAGTCGTTGACTTTTCAGAAAGAGGCTCCAATCAGCACGCCCTTGTCTATTATTGAAGACGTCTTATCTGGAGAAGAACACGTCTTTTGATTAAAGATTAATCTCTTTTGTTTATTAATTTTTAAAGAGATGCCTTGGAATGTCAATTTGCATAACATTTAAAAAGACATTTATCAAATCGATTCATGGCAAATCAGATTAGTAACTTTTGTTTGACTTGTTCTTTTAATAACTGGAGTATGATCCTCAGATTCTTTTCAACATCCGATTGAGCCACCAAACTGTATGTGTTAAAAAGATGTTCGAGCTTGACCAAAATGCTTTGAACTGAAATGAACTCGTTGAATTGAATGATCTTGAAAGATCCTAACAATTCTGAACAAGTCTTCGAACTGAATATTAACAATCTTGACCATTAACAAATCCGCCTTCAGCATGAACCAGCATCATCTAAATATCATCACTAAATCTGAATCTGAATGTAACATCTCTGAGTCAAGTCAAGCCAACATCAACCAGCATCTTGAACTTTATGGTGATTCTATTTAAGTCTTTTCATAATGAAACTTATGATGCTCTAATCTGAAGATAAAGAGGTCTGAATTCTGAATCATTCTTCAAACTGAACGATCTACTTGAGGTCTGAATTCTGAATATTCTTCAAACTTGAAAGCCACTACCAGTAAGTCTCATGATCTGAATCTCATGATCTTCAACACATTGCTGCTCTCTTTAATCATGCTCCTTTTCAACCTTACAAACCTTTTCACTCCACCTATTTCACTTTGACATCAATGACAATATTTCCAACATGTTATCTGTCATTCCTTATTGCCAGGTACTGCATATCGTTCTTGTGTTAGACCTTATTGTAATTTGTAAAAAATTGCCACTGTTGCATCAAATATAAGAGAGATCTTTGTTGCTGGGTTTTTCTCCCTCAAGAGGAGGGTTTTCCCAGGGTATATGCTGTGTTACTTTGTCTGATTTTGAATTATTTTTTCTGTGCATTTAATCTGTTCACCTAAATTTAACAAAATCATGTTACAAGCATTGAGAACTTCTGGAGGCGTCATCAGAATTTGCTCTGTAGTCCAGGTTGGCGCTGCTTCCAGGTTTCCTAAAAGTTTATGTTCAAGACGTCAATTTCTACAGTACTGTATTTCAGAATATTGCATATACTTTAGTGACAAGTATTCTATATTGCTGTGAAGTAGTTGGTGTTTGTTTGGCGTCTAGGTTAGACTGGGTTTCCTGGCTCTTTCCTTTGCATCTGCTTAGGCTGTATTTAAATTCTGGGCGTTTCTCAAGGCAGTAGATTGTAATAAGGTTTCAGAAAAAGAAGAGTCCCTGTTACTTGCATGTTTAGTTTTTGAACTGTTCATCTTTGCTGCATTATTCTGAGTTCCTTTGTAAGCAAAACTCCTATTAAACTGAGAACTTCTAAAAAGAAAAAAAAAAACTCTTCATACTTTCTGGGAAAGAATATTTCAGTTATTGGGTTGTATTTTTGCTTGGGTAAATTGTGATGCAAAGATTCCCTGCATTAGCTGGGTGTTCCTCTTTTGGCCTGTATACATGCAAAATTCCTTATGCAGTTAATACATTGTTTGGTTTCTGATTGCCCATTGTAATCTTCTTTGCTTTTCTTGTGACTCTGGACTCCCGTAAGTGTTTGATCATTTGACCAGTTATGGTGCTGAATCAGTCAAGGCTTACCAAATTAAGGACTTGGTCAAGAACTTCAGCTTGAAATGCATGTTAGTAACATGTTAAAGTGTACTCTTGCATCAATCATTATAAAATCAAACCTGAGTTTTTATTGTCATAAGTTATTTTGGGACCTGAAACAATTTGATTTTTACATTGTTTGGTTTCTGATTGTCCATTGTAATCTTCTTTTACTTTTCTTGTGATTCTGGACTCCCTGTAAGTGTTTGATCATTTGACCAGTTATGGTGCTGAATCAGTTAAGGCTTACCAAATTAAGGACTTGGTCAAGAACTTCAGCTTGAAATGCATGTTAGTAACATTTTAAAGTGTACTCTTGCATCAATCATTATAAAATCAAACCTGAGTTTTTATCGGTCATAAGTTATTTTGGGACCTGAAACAATTAAATTTTTAAGTAGGAGATTCAAGCTTGCTTTGTATTTGTGTCCCACCTTATAACCACCATTTACTGTTCTTCCACCTTCTTTTGCTTTTAAAGCACAACAGTTAATATTGGCTTTAAAATACTAATGGATTCTGAAATCTCCACTCAAATTGGGAACATAGAACTTTCTGGCTTAGCGCATTGCACATATTGAGTAGGCTCTTTGCATGGGAGTTCAATACATCTAATGTATGGCTAGATGCTCTAATACATTGCTTTGTTTAATTTTGGGGCTATAGTTTCTAGCATAGGCATCTCTTATAGCTATTTTTTAATGTCTGCATGTGTACTAATCATGTTTTTATGTGCAGTGCATCATTTGATTCAACAATTAAACTATGGGACGTTGAGCAAGGAAACACGTTGTGTAGCTTGACTAGTCATTCGTAAGCTCACTCTTTGCACTCTTCTGATTCTATGCCAGTCCAAAAATTTGTGCAATTGTGTTTGGATTAACATTGTTGCTTGGTCCTATATTTGTTTTATTGATTTTGATGTCGAAAGCCTGACAAAGCTTGGTAACCTTGAAGCTTGAGAACTTATTTTTGTATCTTTTCAAATGTTACTCTAGAGAATAACATTAATGACATTTTCTATCCTCTTGATGTTTGTCAATTCAGCGAACCTGTATATTCAGTGGCCTTTAGTCCAACTGGAGAATACCTGGCAAGTGGGTCTTTCGACAAATGTTTGCATATCTGGTCTGTCAAGGATGGAAGCCTCGTCAAAACATATAGAGGTAGTGGTGGAATTTTTGAAGTCTGCTGGAATAGGGAAGGAGATAAAGTTGCGGCTTGTTTCTCGAACAACACAGTCTGTGTGTTGGACTTCAGGATGTAAATTTAAGGAACAAAACAATTAATCTGAGCAATGTTTACCTGCCCAAGTAGAAAATCTAATTTGTTTGGTTCATTCGACACTTATTTTTCTGATAGAAAATTTAAATCTAATTCATCTAATCTTATTTTTCTGATTTATTATAATTTATTATAAAAAGTTTTTTTTTCTGTATTATTTGTAAAATGTGCAAGGTTTACTGCTTGTAAGCCAAGTGATGTCAAATGTATGGAGGCAGCTTAAGTTAGTAATTTTATGAGCACAAGAGGAATTCTTGTTTTTAGCTAAATTGCTTGAGAAGTTTTCTCCTTCTGAAGATGTGTTTTGTCCATTTGAATACGACACTCTTTTGTCGACTCTAATTGATTTTTAACAGTTGTACTTATTGGATAATTACCAATAACACATTGAATTAATTGAGCTTAACCGGTTTGTGGGAAGCTCGAGTAGAAATCTGATTTCCCAGGAATTTGACAAACAAGCTGTAATGCTTGATATGCCTAGTTACATACAATATTTTCATGATTTTAAGTGGTAATAAGTGTTTGGATCCTAGATGCTCTTTTTTTCGCTTGTAGGTCAAAATGGTTCTTTATTCTCTGAATTTTGGAGGGGTCATGCTTCATTCCCAATGACTGCATAGGAACAGGCTAGTTAGAAAATTAACATGACCGGGTGCGACTTATAACCAAAAATTATAAGTTTGTAATTTGACAGTATATACATGCTTGAAAATATTGGAATTAAATACGGAAAAGTCAACCTTTGTTTTCATGCGAATTTGGTGATACTCAGTATTTTCGATATGCAACAAAATTTCAATAACCGTACATTGCAAGCAAGGTATAGTCAATATAAATCAGTTTTTTCAATTAGGTATTCAATCCTTATTTTTGATGTGAGGTAGTGCTCCCTGACATCATAGGCATAATAAGGCTAGCAGAGGGATTTTAATGAATGTTCCAAGCGATGGATTATATCCGTATATATAATTGGAGATTGTATCCATGGGGCTCCTGCTAATTGAAAAGAGATAAAATGTACCTTTTTTGGTATTGATGATAGTTTGGTCTAAAAAATTGGGGACAGTTACATAGCTGTTCTTTACGGTATTATATACCAGTATTTACATTGGCTGCACTTGCTTTGTTCCCTTCTACCTCCTAGCTAATAGCTATCTTTATCAGTTTCAGTATACTTGTATATTTACATATGTATATGATACACCCCTTGTCACTGCATATAGAACCAATATTACAGATATACAAAAAAATCCGGATTCATATCCACATCAAACATTTCCTTCTGGTTTCATGTTCCTCTAGCTGAGCAGGGTCTCTGCTGCCATTAACTCTTCCTCGGTGGGTTGTGTTCATCTTTTTCATTTAACTCCTTTTGAAATTGCCCCAGTGCTTTCATGAAGGTGTAGCTAGACTGGGTTGACCTTGCTGCCATGTGTGCCCAAACTTGATCTCATCCTGAGTGATGTGTACAATGCCATCCCTTAGTAGCTTCAGGAATTTCCCTCTTGAGATCTCCATAGTCAGCGTGACTTGCAATACAATATTGTAATAAATGAGTCCTTTTGTGTACTTAGTAAGCACCCTTCTGGTTCCTACATGCCACAAGATTTCAGTAAAAAAACACAACCAAAACATAGTATAAACTTTATCCAATTTAAGATTAGGTCCCATTAGAATTAACATCCAATTGATACCCCCATGATTATTCCAGATTGTAAGCTAGTCACAAAGCAAATGACTGTCAATATTTTTACATTTAAAAGGTAATCTTTGTAAGGCTAGCAACCACCTAAAGCATGCTTTTTTAGGCTCAATGATATTAGACCAGATATTTAGAAAATTATTATGCGAGTTTTTCTCTGGGATGTTAATACCCCAACACTTGTTGCCATGATCAATGACAGCATTGGATTTTGTTAATGTTCTATAGATCATTTTTGATTTGACATTTATTAAGGGGAATTATCAATCCACTTGAGGTCATGAAACTATTCACTATTTTTAATAGGAAAATTCAATTTTTTACAAGCTTCTCTTATTATAGAGTATGTTCCCCAATTGGAGCTAGGTAAGCCATACTCCATGCAAAGAGACAACCAGTCCTTTAATTGTCCACTATTAATTATATTACTGACGGTTTGGATACTCTTTTGAGCCCAACTTTTGGTTGAGCAGCCTTGAAGAAGGGCAAGGGGCTTGCCTTTGTGCTGTAGGTTCCACCAGATGGACCTATGGACAAATAGTGTATTGTTATTATCCTTGGTGAAGTGACCATTGATCACCTTGCTTCTGACAAGCTCCCATGCCTTTCATAGGGTTTTAAAGACATTGGATCCAACAGGAGATATAAGTTGACTCCCAATAAGCAAATCACAAAATGGTAACAATTTTTAGGATTTAGCCTTTCTTGGTACCCCCATCTGAATATTGTTTCTCACAGGATTTTTCCAAGGCTCCATTCCTTTCAATGCTTTTATTACCCATTTTTCAGCCAGACCAATCCCATGGATCCTTAGGTCTTTTAGACCAAGACCCCCAAGCCTTTTCTCTAAGCAAGATCAGTCCCACTTGATTGAGTGTTTTTTCCTTTGTTTCTTACCATATGACCAAAGAAATTCCCTTAGTCTTTTTTGTATTTTATTCACTTGATAATCACTAAATAACCAAACTGAGGCAAGGTACAAGCTGTAGGAGGATAAGATCTTTTGGCATACTTGAACTCTGCTTGCTAAAGGCAAATATTGTCTATTCCAATTATCAATCTTTTTTTCAATTTTGACCTTGATCCACATCCACGTATCTTTGAGATTTGGGTTGATTGCAAAGGGGATACTGAGGTATCTTACTATTGCGAGGGTCTCCCAATTGAAAACCAAATTTACCAAACCAATCAGGGGGGTTTCTATCAATCCTAGGACTATAGACTTGGCATTTGACATTTTAGCACTATAAGCCAAACAAAAAACTTTAGTTTATTGATCAAAATCTCCAAATTTCTTCCAATTCTATAAGTATTGCAGTATCATTTGCAAACTACAAGTTTAGGAGGTTACTCTGGTTTGGGAGTGTTAGACCCCTTATTTTTGGTGTGGTACAAGCCTCTCTTAGCAGGTAATGAATAGCATTTGATGCTATTACAAAGAGAGTAGGTGCCAATGGGCATCCTTACTTGATTGACCTTTCCAGAGTGTACTCTTCAGAAGGGAGCCACCATTGACATCCACTTGGGCTATTACATCTTTTAACAATGTTTTGAGCATTTTGCAAAAGGTGACAGGGAATCCAAAAGCTTCCAAGGTCATTGTTAGGAATGTCCACTCTACCCTATCATAAGCTTTTTCAAAATCTAGAAGTAACATGGCAAACTTTTGCCTTGAGTGCCTTGCCCACTCCATTGCCTCCTAGCTTGTTATTAGATTATCCAAAATATATTTGCTTTTTATGAAGCCAGTCTATGTGCTATTGATAAGCTTGGGAAGGATACCAACTAGCCTCATGGGTAAAATCTTTGCTAGGATCTGGTAAGACACATTTAACAATGTTATAGGCCTCTAGTTCTTTATGAGAGTTTTGTCCCCCTCTTTTGGAAGCAATTTGATGACCACTTTGTTTATCTTGTTGCGAAGTGACCCAGCCTGAATGGTCTCTTTATAAACTAGAAATAGGTCATCACATATCCAATTTGAGAATTTTTTTATAAAACTCAATTGGAAGGCCATCCATCTCGAGTGATTTATCATTACTTAGGGTTGCTATTGCCTTTTTTATTTCTTAATTTTCCCACTTAGCTTTTCCACATCCTCCATAGAAACCTTCTTTGGGTTTATGCTTTTTAGATATTCCCTAGCATTTCTGCTCTCAACATTATCCTCTTCTGCCTTGAAGAGCTCTTTGTAGAATTGCAAGAATTGACCTTTAATGTCCTACTTCAGTAAAGTTGGACACCATCTAGACAAATCTGATCAATATGTTCCTTAATGCCTTTTCCTTTAATATACCTAAAGAAAAATTTGGTGCCCTTATCACCATTGTTGAGCTAGTGTAGTCTTGCCCTTGTTTTGAGCCCTTGAATTTGATTTGTTTGGATTCTTCTTACAACATCTGTAGCATAGGTTAGCTCTTTGCTCAATAATTCATTATGAGGATCGTTTTGAAGATAACTTTATGCTCTCAAGAGGTTTTCTTGGAGGCAGTTCTCAACCCTCCTTTTGTCTATTGCACTTTTGTCTTTGAGTGACCATTTATTGATCTCCCTCAATGTTATTATGGCAGCCTTGCAATCATCATCCTTCAAAAGACTTGTTATCAATATGTACTACTCCTTTTTGACTTTCCTTATTCCAGCCCCAACATTCAACATAATCTTTGTTTTGATTGGGTGGTGGTTAGATAGAGTATAGGGGCATACTGTTACCTTATTTCCCCCACCCTTTGAGTCAAAGCTAAAATGCAACTGATTTACATAGAATCTATCTTGTCTGTAGTAGATTCTTCTATTGCCCTGTTGTGCATTGCACCATGCATACTAGATACTGGCGCTTTTTTTTTTCAATCCCTCCAATGGGTCAAACAAATTCAATTTGTTTTTCATTCTTTGCCATAAATATTTTACATTACCCTTCTAGCCAAAGTCCACACGCCCTTTTTTATCTTCCATTTTCTGCACCATATTAAAATCCCACACCACCCCCACCCCCTCGCCCTCCCTGTCACTCCTCCCCTTCCCTCCCCCTCGCCCGCCACAATCCATGGGATGTCTTGGAGGTTATTCATCCACTTCTAAGCTTGTAATCACCAAGCTTGTCTTTTTTCTTTTCTGCTCGGAGATAAGCCCCTTACCTCTCCCAATTGAGCCCATCCTTCCATCTTTTTTTTTGTTTTTGATACAATTTGATCAATGGGGGGTTTTCCAATTGCCCCTGTTAGGGTTTCTATGTTCAACTTATTGGGAAGGCTCCTTTTTTCTCCCCTTGGATCCAAGCCTTTACATAAGATATCAAAACCCTCACTTAAGTTTGTTGGTTCAATTGAATTTACAAGAGCCTGACTAACAATGATTTGGTTAAGGATTCTGTCCTGATTTGAATCCACCCCACCACTACTAATTAGGCTTTCATTTTTTCCTTGTCCCTTTGATATGATTCTTTCTCTTATCTTATCCATAATAGCCTGTTTTTCCTAGATTGATTTGGGGGAATTGTTTGGCACAAGATTAGTCTCACCACCAACACTTTCAAGCAGCTCATTGATGGTTACTTCCTCAAAAATTTGGCTAGCATCATCTTTATCCAAGTTCATGGGATTCGAGGCACTAATGGGAGGGTGGTCCTCTACAGACTTACCCTTGTCAACAACCTTTTTTTCATTTTCTTTTGGCAAGCTGTCTAGTTCCAACCTATCATTATTGCCTTGCATACCATAATCTTGGCCCTTTTTAAGTTCAAATTTAGATATTATATTTTTTATAGATGAAGGGTTTTCACACTCTTTTTGTTTTACATTGTTAATGTTATCTTCTCTGGGAATACAATCCCTTTTATTAAACTTCAAGCTAGTGAATTTTCTATTGAAATTAAAGTCTTTAATTACTCCCTCTTTATTTTTGTTATTTTCTTTACTTTCTTTTTGGTTTTCACTTATTTTCTCCATATTCACATCTCTATCCAAATTCAAATTCTTGTCTCTATTTTCATTGAGACTTATTTTTTTCACTAGAATTGTTATTAGGGAAAGGGTCAGTTTTAGTTTTTGAAATGATAGGGCAATTCCTTCTCGGGTGCCTGTCTTTTCTAATAAGATAGTACACATTAATCTCTCCTAGCATCTCAATTTTACAAGAAATGATATTACTATTTAGATTAAAATTTAGGTTTTTTTGGTATTTTAATACCCGAGGTTAGGGCTATCAGATCCCTACAATCCATGTGCGGTAGGGAGGATTTTGTTTCCTCAATCTTAACCAATTTTCTGAATTAGGTTAAAACTTCTTCCAACAAATTCCAAATCAATGGTGGTATGCCCTTAATTGTCATCCACCTCAGGCATGAGAGAGCGAGGACCTCATCACCAATGGCTTCGAGTGACCAATTCATGGCCCTAAAAATACATTTTCCCACATTCCAGAATTGCCTTTTAACAACTTATTCTTGCATGCTTTTTTCTTCAAAAAAGATTTTTAAAAACACTTTTTGTATCATTCTACACAACGAAAATTGGATACCAATTTTTTTAACCAGACATTGTTAAGCCACTCATCCATATATCTACGAGCTAGGAGTTTTGCAATGTCCACAACCATGAAAAAAATTGCAATATCTTTTAATTTACTGCATTCATTTTCAATGACATTCCACATACCAGGATTAGGAGTGAAGGTGAGAGAATCAGAATACCTAGAAGGGGGGATTACCTTGTCCCCTTCCATCTTCTCTTCTCGCACCTACCTCGTCGCCGGTTGACACTAGAGACTTGGCCTCTGGTGGGATGCACATTTTTTTCTCAGCCACTACATCTTTGAAAGTTTTTACACTGGATTTAATAACATTTCCATCCATCGGCTTCGCCTCAGGTGGCACAAGGGGGGTCATAGCCCCCTCCATCATTCTTCGGTAGTTCCCAGGTCACAGGGCACATTCACAACAGAAAACCAAAACAACTAACACAAAACACATGAGAGAAATCATATGAGAAGAAGGAAAGGTAAGGGAGAGGACCCTATTCTGGGACAAGGTCCAATTGCTGGTATAGCTATGGACAGCCTGGGGGCCAACTTTGGATAGTCTGGGGACCACTGTTGGGCAATAAAGGTGTCAAAAAATGTACACTTAGTATCCAACTACCAATCAAAAATACACAAACTGACCAATCATGTAACGCCACATCAGCATACCAATATTACATGACTTAGTTACCCACTATCGGTGCATCACTTTTTTTGGCTCTTTTTTTTGTGGTTTTTGAAAAGCACCCCAAAAGCTCGGAAAACGTGCTCGAATTTTCCCCAAAAGTTTTTTACATACTGCCAACTCGACGGTCAAGGGACGTGGCCTAAAAAAAAAAGCCAACTCGAATGCTGATGACGTGGAGTAGGGGGTCAAAGTTACCCTACCCACGATAGGGCCCTCTCCCTAAATGAAAAATGATATGCAAGATTGAGAGGGCACTTATGGATAGTACTTCCCTCGTACGGAGGATTACTCCTTCGCTTAAAAACCTAAAAACCCTTGTGGAACACACGCTCCAGAATGCTGTTGAACCATAAAATGTTCCTTTTGTAATTTATCTTGGTTATATATAACTAATACAAATAAAGTAACTGAGTGTCAAAACAATATTGAAATCTTATAAGCAAATAAATATTAAATTGACAAGGGGGATAGGTGTGCTTAATTTTAAATGCCAAAAGTGAATTGTTTGTTATGAGATGTGCATATTTAAAAATACAAAAAATCAATGATCTTTTGTGAGGTGTGCATAATGATTCAATTCTAGTTTTTATAATTAGAGTTGTGTCCTTGATCTATGTGCTTGCAGTTTTGATAGACTAAAACTTGACATAGCTTTGCACTAGTTCAATCTCACAATTGTGTCCCTGACCCATGTGTGCCTGCAGTTTTGAGCCTCTTTTTATGGCTTGCAACTTTGCATTTAACTCATCAAACTCATGTTTTCTTGTATTATCTTGAAATGGTGGTGCTAAAAGCATTGTTGGAACTTGCTATGTATGCGGAAGGAAGTTGGCTAGGTTTCCAATTTGTGTTTTAGTCAAAGCATCTTTGAGCGACTCAATGATTTGGAGCAAGTTGGAAGATAAGCCAAGCAAAAATACAAATGCTAATGTTCTTATGATTGTAGATGATGATGAATAATGCTCTCGTTTGTGAATGATAATGCCCCCTTGTTGATGGATGATGTAAAATGAATTAATGCTTTCTCTTTTTATACAACACCCTTGTAAGCAAATTTGAATATTATATGATTGAGTTAGTTGGAATTGACCAGTTGGAAGTGAGTCAACTTGGGCCCATATTTAATAATGGATTTGAAATTGTAGGCCAATCTCGCATTGTGGTCCAAAACTAGGTTAAAGGTTGTCGTTGTGGTTTTGAGTTAGGATTGAAAAAAATAGATTTCAGGGTTGAGATTTGACCATTTGGGAGTAATGACTCATAATTAGTTAACGTATAGATTGGATGCAAAATATTAGATAAATGTATAACATTTGGATGCTAGACCCTTTTATCAAAGACAAAGGGTCAAAGTGAGTCCAAAACAAATGGGGAAAATTGCTAAATTTGCATTCTTCAACTTACACTAATATTCATTAATGTTAGAGTGAAGATGTTAAAGATAATCAAAGTGAGACCAAAACAAAGGGTGAAAATTGTTATAAGTGCATTCCTCAACCTTAAATTGATATACATTGATGTTAGTGTGAGCATGTTAATTCTTCACATTCATTTATCTCATTTACTTTAATCAACTCCATTATGACATGTAGGTGTGGAGTAATTAAATGGTGGTTTGATATGCATATCTGAATATCACAAATTTCTAACTGTTGAGGAAATAAACCAACTCTACAAATATATGCGAGGCTATTAAATGAATATAATCGATTAAAATTAATAAAGCCCTAGATAAGATAAGAAGTGTATTATAAATTGAGTAAATCTATTTAAATAATTGTAAATTAATGTGTTGAAACTAAATCTAGTGAAGATTAGGTCATACCTTGTAATTGGATTATCGTTGACTTCAACTAATGTTGTTATAGAGAAACAAAATTAGGATGTGATATTGGATATAAAGTTTGAGTTGGGATGATCAAAATATGAGGGTCTAAGAGTTTAGGATGTGATCATGCTTGCAATCTTATTTAGATGGTGCAATCTTGTCTTGAGAAAAATTGAACCTTTAAAACTTGCAAAACCTACTCTTGATGCATATTTCAAGTACAAAAAATTGGGTGGTGCTAAGAAGCACCATTGGGATGTGTTATAAGAATTAAAGTTTAGTTTTGCCTAGTGCCTAAGTTAAGCCTTGAGATTAAGTCAACAATGTTAAAACAAAATGTAGTTGTGGTGTTGGATGTTGATGTAGGAGAAACATTTGACATGTTGGACCTATAAAGTGTTATATATAGATGTTTGAATTTGTTGTCCTTGCTTGATCTAGTAGTTGCATGATTAATCCAATGTGCTATAATAATGTAACATGATTCCTTTAAATACAAGCCTTAGACATGTTTTAACTTTTTGGGTTGCATAATTATAGGTCAAATTGTGGATTCCATTGAAACACATGAGGAAGGGATCACTATTGCTATCTAGTCTAGAGGATGAAATTGTAGGTATGATCTAGTCTAGGGAAGACAATGTTTTCAAAAGTAAATCACAAGTGTTTTGACCAAAGTGGTGTGGCATGAGTGTTGTATTAGGTCATGGATAAGTGAGTGCACCAAAATAGCCAAAAGTGTTAAAACCATGTGCATTAAAGTCACCTATATGAAGTAATGTACAACAAGAGAGTAATAGTATAGGGTTATGTACATTTCTTTACATTTTTTGCCCCCACTTTGGTGTGTGTCAAACTAAGTGTGCATACATATGAAAGTAGAAATTAAGAAAATAAATATGCTAAAATCACATCAAATTTATAAATTGAAGAAAATCCAAGCTGCTAAAGTGTGTGTATTCTCTTTGTCATATTGTGTATACTATGAGTGAGATATTGAAATATGTATATTTTTTTCCTAAAAGTTGTTATGATCATGAATGTAAATATGAAATTGTAATTATAAGCCGAGCATGATACAAAAATCTAAGGCTTAGTATAGGATGCATACCCAACATGTACTCATGTAGTTGATCAATATGTTGACAAGTGTGAAAAGATGCCCCCACATTTTTTCCATTGAGCAATCACAAAGAGAATTTGCAACAAGGACATAACGTAAATACATATAACATGTGAAAAATAAATAGGCGATTAATCACCAAGGTCAATGAAATGAGGTGAATATGGGTGTATTTCAATGGGATCAAAATATGCGCCATTTGAATTAGTGCCCCAAAGGAACTATCCTCTATTATATCATGTTGCATAGATGATGATATATGATCATGAATTGTCTCTTTATGAACAAATGGTATATAAATGTGTGAATTGTGATTCAATGACTTACGTGTGTTTTGGACTTCATACCCTTGGTCTTGGGATCCTTTAGTGAGTATTTTCTTGTACACTTTTCCTTCATTTGTATTTATGTAAGAATTATCATCAAAACCAATATAGTCATGATCAATAGCATTAAAAGAATCCTCATAACTTGTTTCTATTTGCTTATGAACTCATCTATGTGCCATGACCATACACCATTTTTAGATGCTCATGATGTCTCTCCTATAGACCATGTTATACCTTCTTATGATGTATCTTCTGATACCTATGGCATACATGCTTATCACAATATCTTAGCCGCATAATATTTTCATCAATGCCTCACATATCTAAAAAAGAACCTCATGATGATCTCCTACAATTTCTACTAGGATTATGTGAATATTTTCAAGTTGTTAATGATCATTTCCTTGCATCTTCCTCCACTCATACACATGACATGTATACACATAAGGCTAAAGGGAAAATTGCCTATGAAACTATTTTCCCTTCTATATCATAAACTTCACAACAATTGACCACCATCATGAGTAAATTACAAAATATCACAAGTGAGATACAACATAATCCATGGCCTATGACATTGATTTATCCTTCCCTAATTGAATTTATGATATTTAGTTTTACATAAATGTGCCATTTTGTTTAGTCTATGCTAATTACACATATTTTAAGGGGTATCAAAGGTAGTGCGTCCCAAGTATTGATTATCAAGATTAAATCAAACTATTCTTTTTTGATTTTTACTCGAAGATAATGGACAAGTGATCCTAGATGTGAGATAGAAAACATGACAAGTTTAGACATAAATAAATGAAATAGTGGAAGAAAATTTGTGGATGATAGGCTTGATTATAATTTAACTTGTTATGATGGTTTTGTGTGTCACTCATGGGTTCAATGATAATTGAACACTTCCTATACAAAGTAAAATAGTAAAATTGTAAGGTTCCTTAAGGAATTGAAACGTTTCTTTCTTCATGTTTAGATATGGAAAACATTTCATTGCATCTTCTCAAATCATCTAGCCTTCCTTTCTTATTGTAGAGGCTTGTGTGAATATCTTTGATGCATAATTCTAGCACTCATTTTGGCACTTTTAGTACATTCACTAACCTCAAACTTGAGCCCTTCTCTATTAGGCCAAATGATCTATCTTTGAACACACTTGACCTAGTTCTCAACACCTTGCCCTTCCTAGATTGGATTACATGCATGATCTAGTTCCTTAATTTCCAAAGTAAAAAATCCTAATTCCAAGACCAATAATTTTGAGATATGATTATTACTTGTTAGTATGGATGCCCAAAAACTTAAAATTGTGCATATGTACTTGTTTAATTGAAAGGGTGATCCTAGGGATTTTTTCATCATGATAAATCAACCAAAAATAATCCCATAGAAGAAATTTGAATATCTCACGTTAATCTTAGTTGTATTAGTCACCATCGAGTGTTAGTTGGCATCTAATACAATAATTAAAAATGAACTTCATTGTCAACTCATTATAAAAAGCTAACTACAAATCCATCTATCAATCCCAAAGTGTATCATACTCAATTTGTATCAAAATATACTAGCATTAGACACTAGCTAATTGACATTCATTGCCATCTCTTATCTCATTTTCATTATTATCAAATAAACCTAGGGGCCTAATTGTTAGCAAGGAAGTCAAATGCTCTTCCCTCTATTCATTCTAGGATCTTAACAATTCCTCTTAGCACAACACTTTCTAAATATATATATATATACACACTAGGAAAACATCTTCTTAGGTACCAAAGAAGTTTTTGCATCTTCTATAGATATACCTAGAGGATCTAAAGCTTACCTAGAGGAACTAGAGCTCTACCCATAGGAGTAGAGTCTTCCAATTGCATCAAGTAAATAGGTATGATGATTGAACTAAGCACTCCAATGAATGTTACTACACAAATAAAGATATGTAAATAGAAACAAGAGGAAACAATACTTGTGAAGTATACATATCTAGCTATAATTTTTGATGATCAAGGTCCTAACTATGGAAAATTTATTTGTTAAATATCTAAAGCAAGGGAATGAAACACGACAAATGACATCAAGAGTGCCACCTTTCTCAACATCATCTTGGAGGATGGCCCCATGGGAGGCATTTGATTCTCATGACACATCTTTTAAACCTATTGATATAGACACATTACAACAAAATTTAACTAATATTTTTGGATATATCTTCATCACATCTACAATGTGCTTTTCTACGTTATATTGATCAACTATGTCCTCTTAAACTAGGTTAGAAACTAGGGAATACAAAATTGATGTTTTAATTCTAGTTGAAATCCAAATGATAGTGGAAGGTATAACAATGTTGCTTTACACAAGAATGAAAGTATTAAAATGTAAGTAGAATGTAACACCACATTATGAGTTGGGAAAACCCTTATGTGGAATGAAACATATAAATGGTAGGAAGAAATGCTTCTCTACCAAAGTATATTACTCTGAAATAGGAAAGTGCAATTTTTTTACATCCTTTGTTAAGACTATTATTTTAGCCTCTCATTTTGGGAAATTCAACAAATACTCACCTCCTCTTTGTTAATTATGGAATGGTACAAGAAATAATTGTGCTCCTCCATTCTTGTTCTATGCTGCTATTTGTCTTTATAAAGTCCTAGAAGATTTCCCTTAAATTTTCCACACCTTCAAATTAATTACTAAAGAGGTAGGAATGAGTGGTAATTTGAAATTCTACTTTTTTAACTTTAGCAAAATTTCCCCTTTTGACTAGTGTGAATTATCAAACTACCTCATCGATCATGTATTCTTTAGTGTTGATTACAAAACCTCTCATTTTATTACAAAACCATCTTATATTATGCTTTCACCAATGTTGATTACTAAACCACCATAGTTGATAGTACTAGGCTATACTTCTAAAGACCATAACTTTTGCATATAGACTTAAAATGAGGTACCATTTTGTTTAAAATTGCATAGAATTCAGAGATGAACATGAATATGTAATCCTATTCAAATTTTGATGTAATTCAAATATTGATTTTAGATTTTAATATATTGAAGTGTCTTTCCCTATCAGATAAGTTGATTTCTTAGTCGAATATGAGTCATTCTCCCCTTATTAAAGAGATTAGGTCATAAAAAATCTAACATTTTAGATATAGCTCCAATAGATAAATTCTCTAGTGATTCTCATGGCATTCTATAATGCCTACTATGATTTATAAAAAATACCTTTCACATAATTCACTGTTACCAATTACATGATTACAATTGTTGTGCATAGTGATCCACCAAATCCTTATGATGCTATCCACATGTTATAATGATTGCATTTATTTTTATTATACAATCCCTTATGTAACTATGATTTCCATGATCCAACATACATTGCTATTGTAAGGTCCTCATGTTAACTACCACTTATTCTTTTTATTACACTTATATCAGAGAATGTGTTTAGGACCTCTATGATAAATGATTAGATCTTGTACTATTCATATTATGATGATGATTTTGTAATAGAAATGTGAATTATATATTTATTGGTTGATTTACTGTGCTTCAACTATTATTTTGATAAGATAAACTAGTTTGAAGGGACCATACACTATGTACATTAGGTTTTAACAAGAATCTAAAACCCAATTACAATGAAACATAAACAAAACTTTTATTGACTAACTAAACATCAAACAACAATGAATACCAAAAAAAGCTATTAAAAAAACTACAACTAGGCTACCAATGGGAAACAATCCATCTAACCTACACTATGATTATCCCCTTCCTTGTAATCCACACACTCTTAACCCATGGATAGGAATCCAAAATAAATTTATGACTCTTATTTGAATGATCATCCATGGCACATCATTTTTTAACTTCTTCAAATATGGAGAGAAGAGGGAGTCCTCTACCTCAACTTCTACGGTCACCACATGTGATAAGGATTCTTGTTTAATCAAATATGTCCTATTCTAAAAATTATCATGAGCAAGAATCCCCTCACCACCCATTGACTAGGAAATAGGAATAGATATAGGAGAACATATCTGAATTAGATGGAGAAGTCCTAGTGGGGAAGGATGCAATTGCATGTGACACATTATCCATAGGGGATTCCGCCACAAGAGGAACCTCTAAGGCCACATCATGATCCATCAATATGGGACAGGACAAGGAGGCACCTAATCTAAAGAGTTAGAAACAACATGAACATCCACAATCAAGTGATTAAGGAGGGCATTCCTCTACTAAGCATATGAGCTTGTAGTTCTATAATGAACATGTGGGAACTTAGAACTAAGATGCCTAGTATCAAAGCAATGTCTACACCAAAATGATAAGCTATCATTATCAATCATCTAAATCCATTGTTTATCCTCAACCATCAAGAGAACATCCCCATTAAGAGCCTTGGAAATATCGATGTCCACCAAAATATGGGAAAAACTAGAGTGATGGATGATAGTCATATATGAATCCACCTTCAAAAATCAACTAGTAGTATTGTATATATCCTTGAAGAAAGAATCTTCCTAGAATTGGAGAGGGGGATAACGAAATCTCACCCAAACTAAAATAATATTGAGAGATTCCATTATAGGTTTGAAAAAAGGAAACCACAATTTGAGAGAGAGGGAATGCTCACCCCACAACCACAACCTACTAGTTAGCATCAAATCCATGTCCTTCAGAGTGTGGAAAATAGTGATATGCTATGCTTTTGGATTTATTTATAAAGGAAAAAATATTTATACTAGGCATGTTAAAATCAATTTAAGAAAAATATTGCATTTTAAGTTGTGAAATATCACCTTTGAACATATTTAGTTTGTATGGGAAAATAAAAAAATGTTTTTTGTTTTTGTTTTGGTTATATGCAAAAAAGGATTCTTCATTTTTGGTTTGTACTCTTCTTTTGGAAAATAAACTTGGAGAACAAAAGGAAAGGATAAAATTTCCTCGAGCCCTTAATATCTTGAAAGAGTGGAAAGGAATTGTTTGAAAATTGAAAGCTTAAATTTGTGGAAAAGATTGCTTGGCTTGCTTGGGAGATATAATATTTATGATTTCATTGTTTGTCACCAATCTTTAGAGGCATTAATATTATTTTTTAATTTACAATTTTGGTAGGAATTAAATAAGTGAATTGAAATCTTGATGCAAAGATCTAGTTTTTGGTTTTCATGTGCAAATGAACTTGTTTAAATTTAGAATTAAGAGTTCAATTGCATTTTTTTGTGTAAATATTAGATTGTAGGTTTTTAAATTTGAATAAATATAATTTACTAGCCAAAATATTACAACCATAATATACACATGAAATCCCAAATACCCTACACTATGAATCAACTAAATGTCCAACCTTTTTTGGGATTGTTAGATAATTATAGTATCAAACATGTCTATAGAGATAAATGAAGATGTCAAAATTCTTGCTAACTTTGCAGTAGACATGAATGAGGAACATATTATAAACTCCAAGGTTAATCCTCAACCTAATCTAAAATATAATATGAAGAGCTCATCAAGATATTGGAGAGCTAATGAATATGAGAAACAAGGATGATGATTATTAATGGAGGATAATCATCATTAGTAGTATTGTGTAGATTTTGGAGTTGGTGATTTGACATTTCAAAAATTATGAGATTTAACTTGTGCCAAGTTGGGAAATATCTCTAGTTTTTCTCGAAGCCATTGTTATAATTTATAAAATAGATATTAACCTAGAAAATAGTGTATGTGATAGAGATTATTAGATTGTTAAATACAAATGATTAATTAAAATCAAAACAAAAAATATAATTAGTGTCCTGAGAGAGAAGTGCAATAGATCATAATAGTTTCTTTAATTATCAATACATTGAAGGAAAGAGTTACAATATCAAGCCTTCAAGATTCCAAATCCATGAGGATGAAAAATAGGAAAAAATGGAAAAGGAATTTGCTTATCCATGCGTCCAATCAATGAGAATAACAAAAAAAATCAAATACCATAAAAGATGGAGAATGTGCAACTCATTATCCTATCCTACCCAAGTAAAAGGAAAGTAACTAAGTAAACTTAAAAAATTAGTGAATCTCCACACATAGGATAAAACATATCCAAGATGAATAAAATATTATACTAACACCCCCGTTAAGTGCAATTGAGGTAAGAAGAAATGGGTCCTAGCAACAAGGCCATGTTAGTTACCCATGTATAATTTGAATGAACCCCAAAGTACATTTAGAGAGTGCATCCACAAAAAATCGAATAATAAATTTCTTTTAGGGAAAAAATCCATCCCAATCAATGTATATGAAGGAGGAGAATATATCCCCCCCAAAAGTGAGTGTCTTGAAATTCCTATAAGGTGAGGTGCATGTGTGCCTCCACAAAGAAAAGAGTGAAGATTGATATAGAATGTTTTGGTGAATGTTGTAGTAAGTTCCTTTGTAAAAAATAATGCACCTTCCTTTCAAAATATAGAAAACTTGAGCTATCAAACTACTAAATTATCACTCAAGTAGAATGTATAAAGGAATATGGATGAATTGTTTTAGAAGTTGCTCATGTTTCTTGATATAGATGCTAAACCATGACTATGCCATACAAGGTTTAAGAATAATGACCATTGAAGCGTGAGACTTGGAACAATGTGAATCAAGATGTGTAAAGTAAGTAGCATTTTATAGAGGAGATAGAGTGAGTTAATCCATAAAGGAACGTGATGCAATTCAAGGGAAGTTTCGATCAAAGAAAAGATAAATTTCCTCAATAATGTCATGAAGATTTGAAAGGTGAAATTCCACAAAAAAATATGAAATGTCTAGTGAGTAGACTTCCAATTGAAGTGGATATTGTAGACATGAAGGAATTCCTCAAAGAAGTGACTCTAAAATCTGATCAAGTAATAGGTGATTGAGCTTCATGTATCACAAGAGAAAACTAATCCTAGATGGCATCGTTGAGATCTAAAATGCGAGACTCTACAAAAAAGTTTTTTTTGGTAGGAATATGCCCCAATGAAATGTATCTTGATGAACATATAGAACCTTTCTACAAATGATCACTGGAAGCTCTCAAATAAGCAACCTTGTACTCTAAAGTAGTAACAAGTATAGTAGAGATTCCTTTAATTGGATATGGGGTATTAGGAGGAGAAGGATCAATAACAATATCCATAAGTGAAAGGTTTTCCAAGGAAGCATCACTTTTAGATGAAGTTTCAAGGTCTCTATATAACTGTTAGATGAAGGTCCAAGTAGTGAAAGAGTAGTTGATGTATCAAGTTGATACAAAATATCCTTAGAAATAGTAAGACACATTAGTTTGTAGATCATATCATTATTGTTAAAACATGAAAGCTTATGTTCATTATCACTTGACTTAGGAACAAGTCCAAGGAGATTGGGAAAATATTATGTTAAAAAGTTAGTGATCTGGTATCCATTGTTTCAAAGATAAATAGTTCTCTAAATTTAGCTTGACAATAAAAGGATGGAATTTTATACCAAAAGCCATGATGAAACCCTCTAAAACATAACTTTATCTCAATTTATAATTGCAAAATTCCTGAATATAAGCCCCCCAAAGACTAGTACATTAAATTAAAAATTTATTAGTTGATTGCATGTACATTAACGAATCCCCAAAATTATTCAATTCTACTACTATTAGTTGTTGAGATTTAGTAATTTATGCTAGTGTGATTACAATGTAAGATTCAAAATTCAATCAAGTTTTGTAGGGCCTAAAAGTGGCCAAAATTCTAAAAGTATTATGTTCATAAAATATGAACTAAAAAATTACACCACTATGTAGAATTAAGAAAATTACTAACTTAAAAAACACCCAAAAAGGAGCTTGTTGGTGAAAGTTATGAGCAATTGAAAAATCCAAAAACCATGATGAGTAGAAAAATGACCAAGAAAACTAAAATTATGGAAAACAAGAGTTTCAAATAAAGAAACTAGTTATACCACCACAAAAAGCACAAAATTTCACCCCAAATAAATAATTTCTCTAAAAAAGGCCACCATATGGTTCATAATGGGCCTTTTAAAGTTTGTGTCTAAATTAAATTGAAATAATAATGGAGAGGGGAGGAAGACTCCTTTGTGGTAAACTAGTGGCACCACTATTAAAGGTGGCACTGAGGTGGCCAAGGAGTACATCTATGAGTTGGGTCATTCAGGTAATGATTGGGAGGAGCAATGGTGGTAGGTAAGTGTACAATAGGTAGCAGTACTTGTGTGATAGTCTATAGGTGGGTTGTTGGTGGTGGCACAATGACCATTGGGTAGTTGGGTGGATAATTCATTGGAGGATATATTGATGGTTAGCCTTTAAACTCTAACCTCCAATGGTTAGAAAATCCTAACACCCTAAAACTTACAATTTATTTTATTTTATTTCATTTAATAGTTTTGTATCGTATGGTTATATGGATAGACCTACATATTTTTTTTCTCCAAATACTCCTAACACAAAAATGGACAATTTTTATATGAAAATAGGGTTTTTTGGCCTTTTAGATACAATAGCATGTTTTGTTTGTCTTGAAAATACCCTAAAACCAACTAACTACCTAAATCCAAAAAAAATCTTATTTACACATGAGAATTTTGATATTCAATTTTGATGAAATCAAAAGTCAATCAAGTTACTTTATTGATCCTTAAATATGTTATTGAACAACCAAAAATATTTCCATAAGTGATGCCAAATAATCCAAAATATTTATTTTATCCAAAAATCAACTCTAAAGCTCAAAAATTATGTTTTTCTATTTTATATCCAAAAAGTCTCACTTTTTATAATCTTAACATTAGGAGCAAGGTTGAAACACCTTTCCAACATATCCCACTTTTCAAAAACCTTGCAAGAGAAAAGGGAGTATCTATTACATTGGTGGTTTCCATTGCACCAAAAGATCGACCTGTTAATGCCTGATACAATTGCTAGATTTATACAAGATCCACAGGAGGCGATTAAGCCATGTCACAAATGCAAGTGCTGCACTACACCAAGGGGATCAAGGGAGACACCATCTTGCAACAATCCCCCCCAACACAAGTGAGGGGTTTGGACCCGTGACCTTAGCTTTGATACCAATTGTTACCTTTGTGGCTGCCGTTACACCAAAAGATTGACTTGTTAATGCTCGACACAACTGCCATATTTATACAAGATCCACGAGAGGTGATTAAGCCATGTCACAAACCCAAGTGCTACGTTGCACCAAGGATACCAAGGGACACACCATCTTGCAACAATATCAACATCATTATCTAAATGCTAGGGGTTGGGAGGCCCATAGACTTGTAACAACACTGAATTTTCATTGTTCTCATTGGATTTGTGAGTGCATCTATAATATTTTGTACAATATCAACTTTTTCTAACTCACCTTCCCATCCTCTATCATGTATTAAAAAAATGGTACCAAACATAAATATGATTAGTCCTCACATGAAAGGTTGGGTTCTTTTCTATACACATGACACTTTGATTGTTACAATGAACCATAATGGCTTCTAACTCTAGCCCAACATTTGAACATAATATCTTAAGACATTTAACTTCCCTACAAGAATGAGTTGATACTATGTACTTTACTTCTATATTCGAAAAAAGTGACCATAACCCACAATTCACTAATTCAATTAATTACATCACCAAACATGGTGAAACCATATCTACTAGTGGATATCCTATTGTTGATATACCCAAACCAATCTAAAAATATATCCATAAATACAAACTAAATGTTTGTCCCTTGCATGACAACCATGATAACATAAGGAATACTCATAGGTACCCTAAGAAGACTCGAAGACCCTCTTTATTGCATTCTAATGTACTCATTTAGGATTAGCCATAATTTGGCTAAGGGCTCCCAATACTTGGGTAGCATTTAGTATTGTATAGAACACATAATACATCAAAATATTAACTACACTAGCATAAGGTACTTTTTTCATATCCTCCATCTCACTAGGATAAATTATATATTATTCAATAGATAACTTTGTCCCCATCATAACAAAAACACACAATGGCTAGCAATTTGTCATGCTAAACTACTCCAACACTAAGTTCACATTTTTAATTTGGCCCAAATAAAGTTTTCTATTCACTCTATCTCTTTTGATCTATATCCCTAAGATATATCTTGCTTCCCCGAAGTCTTTCATCTCTAATTGTGTTAAAATTTGAGACTTAAAATCAGAAATAAATCCTTTTCAATTACCAAAAAATTACATATTATCAACATATAATATAATAATGAGAATACAATCAATACCCATCTTATATTAGATGCACTGATCTAATTTAGGTATGAAAAATTCCAAACTTAACACAAAAAAAATTAAAATTTGGTACCACATCGTATGATACTATTTAAGACCGTACAAATATTTTTTAACTTGCAAACCAAAAGTTATTAACCCTTCTCAACGTAGTTCTATGATTGCACCATTTAAATCTCGTCCTCTAAATCACCATGAAAGAATGCTGTCTTCACATCTATATGCTCAACCTCAAGATTATATATTGCAACGATAGACAAAAAAAATAAAATGGATGTTAGCTTTTCTATTGAGAATAAAATATCACCATAATATATTCCCTCAACATGGGAATAACCCTTCACAACCAATCTTTCCTTGTACTTCTCAACATTTCCATTAGAACCAATTTTCTTTTGAACATCTATTTACATCTAATTAGATTTTGTCCATTAGGAAAAGGTACTAAGCCCCATGTGCAATATTCAAGATAGGCATTTCTTGAATCTACATCATTCATACCCATAGATTCCTTTGTAGTCTTCATCTCATCAATGTTAGTAATCAAATAAGAAATTCATCTCCAATTAGATGGAGTATACCTCTTTGGTTGTATTTGTTGATTAGATCCCCTCAATGATTAAGGTGGAGGTTCTATCACTTCTTTAAAATTATCTAAACTATATAACCTCTCTCCCTCTTTAAGTCCTTCATGGGCTTCTGGTTCAACCTTCTTGATTTGTGGGGTTAGTTGAACCACATCTTTCTTTCCATCATTCTTTGGTTACAATACTACAAAATACGACTTAAATTATCTAGACATAACACTTTTTCTATATAAAAATATCTCAATCATAGGGTCCCAAAATTTATATCCCTTCACACCAACATAGCCAATAAAGATATATTTATAGCCTTGGTCTGCAACTTTGGTTGCTTCTCCCTAGGAACATGTGTATATGCCTCACAACCAAAGAATAAAACTCTTAATAATTGTTTTTTCCCAACCACACCTCCATAGGTGTCATGCCAACAATATATTATATAAGATACCCGTTAACAAGCTACAAAGATGTGGGAACTACTTCTACCCAAAAAATTCATCTTGAGCTAACCCTATAAGCATTCTCTTATCCCTCTCCATGAATGTCCTATTCATTATTTCTACAAATCTATTTTGTTGAGGGGTGTACAAAATTGTCTTATATATTTCTATCCCATGGTCCTCATAGAATCTATCAAAATATATTGAACAAAACAGTGCCATTATCAATCCTCAAAATCATAATCTTTCTACCCGTCTGATTCACTATAAGAGCCTTAAGCCCTTTAAAATGAATGAAGACTTCGTATTTAGCATGAAAACCCTTTGGTACCCAAAAAGTATGATCATCATAAGTAGACACAATGCATCTCTTTGTTGTTGGTTCTAATGGTGTAGGTAAATATTATACATATCTCTTCACTACATTGAAGAATCATTACACTCAAGCATGCATGGATCTAGCTGAAATAAGGTGCCAATATGGACACCCTTAGCCAAAACCATAACTTCTTTGATCATCTTGTACTCTCCACTCAAAAGAAAATGAATTGTACACCAATATCATTCATTTTACTTACAAAAAGTAAGTTTTATGCCAGACCTAGGATATAGAGTACACCATTGATCTCCTTCGCTCATCCATTAGGAAGTCAAATGTCTATACCGTGACCGATAATATTTAGACGAAAATCATATCTAAGATACACTTTTCCACCATTATATTATGTATTTTTATAAATCAACCTCAACGTGAGATCAGGTGGAAAGAGGCACCAAAGTTTATCAACCACACACATTCCACTAAATGAATAGAAAAGGAAACAACAAAAGCATCACATTTATCTTAGGAGGATCTCTCAAATTGATTATCATAATCTACTTTTTTCTTCTTCCCCTTCACCTCCTTAATTTCTTTTTTTAGATGTTCAAATTTGTTGCAGTTCCAACATTTTTTCTTGAACTTACAAGGAGAGTCCATAAGATTTGGATCTATACTTATCTTTCTTCCTATCCTTATTTCCTTTTCTATGGATCTTTTATGAATTTATAGGGCCTCCTTAGCTAATTCAAAACTCTTAATTCTCATTTATGTAGAAAATAAATATGTCACCACTTTTTCCATCCTGAACTTGGTGGTAGTTCTCTCAATGACATAATAAGGTGGTCCCATGAATCTAGCAAAAAAAAAAAAGGTCATACACCAACTCTCCTCCATTTTCACTACCATGGAGTGCTACTAGGTAGCTACCATATTGAATGACTTTAGATATTTGGCCACAAACACACCATCTTGCATCCTAAGGGTATAAACTTCTTTCTTAGGAAAATAATATTCATTAGGGGTTTAGGCTGATAAATTTCTCCAACCTTCTTTCAAAGATTCACTATAGTAGTCTCTTTATGTAAATTCAATAAAATTGAATTGACCAAATCGAGTCTAATCAAACCCTTTGATTCTCTATCCATCTTGTCTCAATCTTCTTGTGATGTAGTTATAGGTTTGAATAAAGATACTATGAATCATAGATCTTGGTCTATGAGCACATCCTCTATCTTGAGCTTAAATATTTTCTTATAGAAATTCTCCATGTCTATCCTTGATATGATTTCTGTCTCTTCCTATAATAAGAGCAAAGCCCTCTCTATGTAAGCTTCCAATCTGAAAATGAAGATTAGTAGGAAAAAACCTCTATCCAACATTGAGAGTATGAGGTGATCATGATTTGATACCAAATGAAAGGAAATATGGTACATGGAAACACTTCCTACACTAATATTTTGAGGATAGTGTTGTATGAATTTTAATCTTTTATCAATTACAAAAAAAACCACTTACAAACATAGATTAAACAATATACCATAACACAAGTGTAGGTGGGGAAAACTCTTTTAGGAGAAAAATCTCACATTCCAAAGTAACCTAATGCATTATGGATAAAAGTTCAGAAATATGTCACACTTCTATAAAGTAAATGGTCAACACAACTTTTTAACTTGGACAACTTAAAAGTGACAATTATATTTTGAACTTTAAAATGATGTAAACTAATGAAATGTAGAAATTTTAATTTAATTTATGTTTATAATTTAAAAAAAATAGTTGGATATATATTAAAATTTATAATTTCAATTTATGTCTAGTGCATTGTATGTTTTTTTAAAAATTAAATAAATTTTAATATTTAATCAACCTAATGATTATAATAAACTACTTGCAACAAACTAAAAAAATCCTTTTTTTTTGATACGTAAATATATTATAATGATAACAAAAAAAGGAGTTACACAACGCCCTTTCAATGGCAGATTAAGAACAAAGAAGCCCCACCCAAAATTGCTAATCGACGCCCCACCACCATTATAGACAAAAAGAAGCACATCGTTTAACCACCCATTTTCCCAACACTACACAACCAGACCCACTCACCACAGAGAGACTGAGACCCCCAAAACCCGCCACCTTGAAGCCCTTGACACATTTAGAGTGAACCAGTCACACCACCCAAAACAATCTGCACCACCAGTTGCAACCATATCACCTATCTATCAAAAAACCAACCATGAACACGCCTGCTACCCCTCCACCTCCATACCACTTGCCAACAGAAAATCCCTGAAGAACCCACACCAATCCACGTCGCTCAATGGTTCAAGAAACAGATGGTGTTTCAAAAAGATCAACCCACACCTCACACGATCACGATGCTATCGAAGAGCTTCACCTTTGATATCCAGAATAAACAGATAGCATTTCACCGTTACCCTTGGCAACAACACCCGATGCATATCTCTTAGGAATGGAAGCTTGAAACCAAGCTCTGCAATGATAACCACATCCATGACCCTGTCCAACAAGTTCTCCCAAACCAGTTTTCACACTATCAACAACATCATAGCCTTCAGAACCTCTAGGTCCAATAGTGCCATGACAAAGTGAGCCACAATGTTTGCATTTTTTCGCCAACGCTCAGCTAAAGACATGAATTCCTCTCCCAAAAAAAGTTGAATCGCTTCCAGAACCAAACAATCCTAGTCCTTAAAGACAAAATTTAGCCTTCCATAGCCTATCTTCATAAAGAAGGCCCAAAGCTTCTTTGATGACTACAAGCAGACAGGCGTCTCCATTGCAACCAACGAGGAAACAATGAAACATACACCACATAAAAAACCACATACTCCCCACAATCCGTGCGACAATCCCATCTTCAATAACTCCATCGCTACCATCCGTCCTCCCTACCAACCAAAGATTGGACAAGATAACCCATCTAGTGATACGAACACCCTTGGAGAATTAATCCCCACACCTCATTTATTACCTACTGCTGTCGTTCCCCAAGACCGTGCTAGCCAGGAAGTATGTTGTTCACCACACGTCCTAACGACACCAAAACTGAACCCGCCCACCTAGCAGCGACATGGAAAAAAAATCATATTAAAAATAACAATAGTATCATTTTTTTAGATTCTAGACTTTAATCTCTACAAAAGGTATTTTTAGATTTTCATGAAAATAACCTTGGTTGGAAAAATTTAGAGTTTAGTTGAGTTTTGTTGAAATAATCCTAGAATATGAGTCAAGCTGTCACATGTGTAGTTTCAAGCAAAATAGTTTTTCCCAAAACATTGCAAGTAAACTCAATTTGGTTTGATTTTTTAAATATATATATATATATATATATATGTGTGTGTGTGTGTGTGTGTGTGTGTGTGTGCATGTGTTTAATAGTTTTGAGCAAAGTAGTTTTTCCCAAAACTCTTTGTGCCTCATAGGTTCCAATTAGTTTCAAGAAAAAGATTTTTTTTGCTTAAAATTATTTAGGGTGAAACTATTTCACTTGAAACTATTTTGTTAGCTAAAAGTGTAACACAAATTTGAACTTACACTTGCAAAGCAAGCTTTCATAGGAGTATCATCAACCATAGATTTGGAGGAATTTTGACAACCTAAGAATGTCTACAAAACATCCATCTCAAGCACCTAATATATAGGAGATACAATACATGAAACCATCAAATAGTAATTAAAAAATCATGGGCTAAAGCTACCCAAAAAGTGGTGCCCAAAATTATCCCCAATAAAATATAACTTATGATGTGTCATAACATGGACCATATGTTGGTCAAAAAGTGTAACTCATAATTTATAACTCTTTTATGCATCCATTTTTTTTACAATTCATTTGAAAATTGTTAGAGGCCATAACTTTTGATTTCGTGGACCAATTGAGCCTATTTTTAAAATTAAAGAGTTCGTAACCTAGAAATTGAGTTTTTCTATTTTATATATAAAAATCATAGTTTTTGTAATATTAATAGTAGGAGAAGGTTGATGCACCTTTCCCAACATGTTTGCTAACCCTTTCTTAGAGTGTACATGCTTGACATTTTATAAATTTCCCATTTTAAATGTAAAAGTCATTGTAATTTTTAGGTTAGGTTTTATGATATGAAGGATGCAATCCACATGACCATATATATATATATAAGAATGTGAAAATGGTAGTTATTATCAAGGTGAAGGAACTTTTAAAAAATTAATTGATGCGATTTATTTTGGTAAAGGTAAAACCAACTTTGATGAATTAATCTAAATTAACTAAATAAATGTAATGATAGAAGTATAAAAAAGGTAAATTAGAACTAGATAAATTAGAAGAGTTGGGAATGATAAATTAAAAGCATTATTTTTGAAAAATAAATGAAAATAAATTAGGGTACTTACCTCTTGGAACAAAGAATGAATACTAATTATTATGTAGTGCATAATTGGTCCGCCAATGCTTAGAAAATGATATCTTCAATATGCTTGTTCTCTAGGAACTGTAATAGTTGTAGATTTTTTATGGGTCAGGTCTATGTTGTACATAATTGATCTTGTGCTTTGCAAAAATATTTTGATCCACAAAACTATTTTGTAACCTAAAAGATTGATTTGGATGTAAGTGTACATTTTTGACCTAGTTCACCCCTCTTTATTCTTTGCTACTATGTAAGGACTAGTAATATTAATTTTTTTTGGAGAATGCCAATATCATAAAGTGCAATTTGATAACCTTCCACAAGTGAAACAAAATATGAGCATAATCTAGTATGTCGATCATTATAAAAAAGAAGAGTGTAAATATACAATGATCAACCTTGCATATATAGTTGAGGATGAGGAGGCGAGAAGGTAGGAGCGAAACTATGACTACCCCTCCAAAGGTGCAACACTTGTGAGCTCAGTTGATAAGTGTGTGAGCAAGTGGCAAGTCTACATGCAATAGGTGTCTCAAGTGATGAGGACACATTTATCAATGTTATGAAGTGAGACAAAAGAAAAAGAAACCTAAGTAAACTTAAGGTATAAATGTGAATAGGTCAATCCTAGAAAGGTGATTAGATAACTAAGTGAATAATGACTTTATTTACACTAACACCCCCCTTAAGTGCAACTTAGGGAGTAATGTATGCAAGATGATGAGTCTCATCTATGAGATCATGTTAGGTACTCATGTAAAAATTTCTTATAAAGTGGAGAAAAGGAGAAAACCCATTGGAAAATAAAAATCCTCTCTAAAAGAGAAATGATGCAAATGCAATGAAATGTATAAGTGAAGAAGATAAGTGATAAATGGAAGACTCATCATGACCCCCCAAGGACTATTATCACATAAGTTAAGAAATTTTTCCCCATAATAGAGAAAGACAGACACTATGAAGCCCCCCATAAGATCATAGAACTTGCAGTGATGAGTGATACTTGAAGAAGAATGCAAAATGTGATCCTTGAATGTCAAACAAAATTTCTTCTCCATGGATTGATGATGAACTATAGATAGGTCAATGAAATCTTCCCATGTGAGAAGAATAGAAGTCTCTGAATAATGCACAAGATCCAAAGACAAGGTCTAAAGAAAATGGTGATATCTCTAAAAGCTTCTCAAATGCTCCATGCAAAGGCTGATGTAGAACAAAAACCAAAGATGTAGATGGGTTGACAACAATGTTAATGTGGCTACCATCAAAGGTGCCTGCCAACTCTATAAAATGAGATTCACTAAAAAGTTTGATATGCCATGTAAGTAATCATCCCAATCAACTATAGTGTAAACACAATATGAATATCCTTGTGCCCTAAATAATGAGAAACCAATGATGCTAGAACACTCAATACCGAAGAAGATAAATGTAAAGGAGACGTGATATCAATGTAAGGTGAAGGGACCAATGAGAAGGATATATATACCTCCAAGGTTCAAATAACCAAAATATATCTCCTTATGAATGTTGAAACTATCAATGTCCTCTATACTCAAACCATCATCAAAGTTGAAAAAACTAAAGGAAGAAAAGGAGTATAATTTGGAATCATGATCAAGATGACTTGTGGCAATGATGTCTCTACTCTACAAATATTTGATGATTATAGAATGCGGTATGAACTCAACTATTTTTCCTATTCCACTATGTGTAATCTAATAAATGGAAAGAAGATTATCGAATAAGGTACATGAAGTACATCATTGAATGCTACTTCTCTAATTTCAATAGATCCTTTTTCAAGAGCTGACATATAGGTGTTATTCACCATTAATATTTGTGGGAATAAACAAGGCTCAAATGTGGAAAAGAGTTCGATGGATACAACCATGTAGTGCGATGCCCCAAAATCAAGAAGCCACTTGTGTGATGTGTTATTTACATAAGCAAAGAGTGCCATACCCTATTCTTATCATTTCTTGAATATGCAGATGATGTGGATGGAGAAAAAGAAGAACCACTTGTCCTGGATGTAGGTAATTTAATTTGATTTTATTGAAGAAGATGCTTCGAGTAATCAATTTCATTTTAATAACATTGGTGTTTTCATTCCCTATTCTCTTACAATAAGTACATTTGGGCTTCTCCTTAGAAATTTTCCCTTTTTATGGGGGAGATGAATTTGATGGAATCTTTGATTTTGATTCTTTAGCTTGATCCTTAATTTTTTTCTTTCTCTTAGATGATTGAGAAATTAATTCTTGACTTTTTGTAGAGGTGATAACATCCATAGATATTAACTTAGTTTTTTCTCATGTGAGTCTATCATAAAATTTCTCAAAATAAGGCATTACATGTGTTGTTCCAAGAGCATCCATTATAAAGTAAAAAGGAGCAAATATCTGATAAGAATTTTTTTGCTTTGACAAAACCAAGAAGATACATTCTTTGTCTGTTTTTGTTATACCACAATCCTTAAGTCGAGAAAGCAAAGACTTAAATTGGACTAAGAAATCTTCAATATATGGGAATGAATAAGGAGACAATGTTGTTAATTCAACATCCAATTGTAGTATTTTCAACTCTTCAATTTTACCAAAGAGATCTTTAAACTTGTCTCACATTTGCTTATGAGTTGTACATTCTACAATATAGAATTACAAGTTTTTGGAAACATGTAGACCAATGATTCCCATTACCTCATCTAACTTTTTCTAATAAATAAAATGTTCAAAATCTATAGTAAACTGTATCTGTTGTCCATTGACAATTTTCCATAAACCCTTAGATTGAAGAAGTTATTGTACTTTGACTTTCCATGTGTGGAAATTATGTGGTGTTAACAAGTCAACTTTTGGATCCACAATGCACACACAACAAGACACTTGAAAGCACCTGAGAAATCCCCCAAAATTGTATTATATCTAAATGTTGACCCCCCTTGGAAAGATGCAAGACAACCCTAGTTAACTAATCTGCCTTCTAACTCCTAGTATTTAACAATAAACACACTTTAACTAATACACTGAGCAATAAAAAATATTAGTTACAATAATTTTCCTAACTGTATGAAATTTATTACAACAGATAAGTCACTCATGGAGGAGGGTAGTCGTACTGAAAGGAAATTCACACGATCACTACTGTTGGAGGAGTCCTTGGATGCTGTTGTGAGCCATTGAGATGGTTTGAGACTGAGACAAAGGGTTCAATAGAGATCAGCCTTGAAGAGCTAGAGTCTGGGTCTGATTTGGACGCCTATAATAGGCCTATGAAGAAACTCATGGAAGAAAGAAATGCTTCCATCCACGCCTCTGAAAGAAACGATATATTCTAAATAGAGAAGAGGATATCACGACCTTTTAGACTTACAATATGGGTAATCATGTCTCCCTTGGAAAATGTGAACTCTTGATGTGCACAGAGTTGTGAAAAAATTGACTGTTGGATGAACAACTTAGAAATGATTGAGGCCAACCTAGGATTTGTAGGGCCATGTGGAGATATCTTCCTATGGGTATCTACAGAATTGAATAGTGGTGAGGTTGCACGTAGAATATTAACCCTCCATGCATGAATGATAGCTCATATGTTTGCTGTGATGCTTGTAAACTACAAACTTTTATAAACTTTGACCAAAAATTTATGGACTGTTGCAATAGGGGAAGAGCACCAATAGTGGACAGTTCCAATAGCAGTTTACTCCAAGTGCACCTGGCCTCAACTTTTGTATTTTATCCATTACATAATTTTAATTGGGTCAATAAATATTTGCATCCTACACTAATACATGTTCACTAGTGAATGTGTAGTTGACCAAAAAAAGTAAACAACTACTGGTACATATCTATTTCGAAAGAAGGCAAGTTGGAAAAATAACTCATTTTTACATTTATAACTAAACTTTAATGTTTATAATTACCACTCTGTGCAAGTGGCCCAAAACTCAATATAAAACCGATTTACATATATATCTATAAAGTTAATGGTGCCTAATATGTCATAATATAAAACAACTATGAGTTTAATGGGCTATCAATTACACTTTCTCCCACACTTCTTTTCACATCTTCATGCATCAACTCCATCCACTATTGGTACCTGCACAAACTGGTAAATGGTGTAAGGCTCCCAAATAAACAAAAATACATATATTAAATCATATATAAAATTGAAATCATTTGAACCATTGTAGAAATATATTAAATCATATATAAAATTGAATTCATTCAAGCCACTGTAGAAATCAAACATAAATGGAAAATATAATATGAAATGATTGATTGTTTCCCACAAAAATTCAAAATTGAAAATTAACCACCATAAATTCAATGCATTCATTTTCCACATTTGAATGATTCAATAAGAGGGAATTTCCAAGGTCATTTTCATTACAAATTCTCCTCTATTTTCATTGAATTTCCTCTGCAAAATTCAGAGCTTATGAAGACAACCTCTACACATTCCTGATTAAAGGGTGCTTATTCAAGTTGGTACACCCAGAATAACTCAATTCGTGTTTTCATAAATCAATATACTATTATATATATGTACTCAATGTCGAAAATATTTTGAGGGATACAAATTATACTGTTTTCAATTAGCTATTCAAAATCAAAGGGTCCAAATTTAGAAACAACAACATTATCTATTTTTTAATCATATCATAGTAACATCTTTATCACCTACATCTTATGATTCATGTTAAGCTTTCCAACTATGTACATCAAATATAATAACAACATTGTCCATTTTTTTACCATATCACAGTTACATCTTTATCCCCTGCATCTTATCATTCCTGTTGTAGACATCCAAATTTGGACACTTAATTTATCCAAATTTATCACTTTTCGTCTAAACATCCTCTTATCCTAGTTAATTAAATAATACTACTATTATTTAATTAATATCTTTAATTCTGCCAAACCCCTAAGGTATTTAATTAATAACTAAATACCTTACCCTCCTTAATCCTCTTTTCATCAAATAAATTAAATAAATATTACATTTATTTAATTCCTCACATGTCATTTTCATCTAATCCTAATCCATCTCCTAATCTCTTCATTAGGATGTGCACATGCCTAATCCTTGATTGGGATGTCACATCCTCCAACTTTTGCAAGTTGGCTTCTAATCCTCATTTATCTTCTAATTATTGATTAATTAAGCCTAGTCATTCTCCAAGGAATTTTTAATTCCTTTTTATTCTTCCTAGATTCCCCTCTTTTATATGTGAATTTTTAATTCACATTCCATCCTTCCAAGGCTTCTAGAACCTTGGACTTGTCATAATCTCCACATGTGACCAACCTTGGACTTGTCACAATCTCCACATGTGACCAAGTCCCACCTTTTTGGAGCCCACCTTTTATCCTTTAGATCCTCCTAGGAATGTGAATTTTTAATTCACACTTATATCCCCAACCACCTTTCCTTTTCCCATGTAGATTTTTGAGGAATTCCAAAATTCCTCAAATGTCCCTTTCACTCCCACTTGGGGACAAGAAATCCCTTTTTGTGGAAATCTCCTCACTCCCCAAGGTGCATGTCCTTTTTCCACCTCATGTACCTTCTTGACACCTCATTTCCATCTCACATCCTCTTGTCCACTTCACCCTCCACATGTCAAGATGTGAGGGCTTGTGGGTTCTCAACCCACCATAGCCCTTCATCTTGACCTTGTTGGAGCAATCTTGACCGTTGAATTCTCTAGAGAATTCAAATTCTTCTATAAATACCCCCTCCTCAAGGGCATTTTCAACATCTTTCATTTGGAGCAACCTTATGCTGCCAATTTTCCTTCTCAACACTTTGCACTCTCATAACTACATGCTGTCCATTTGAACTCTCAATCCTTTTGCCATCATTTAGCCATCTTTGTTAATCATCTTGCACCTACAATCTTGCATTTAGACATTCAAGCAATCATCTAAGGAGCACACAACCAATCCAAGCAAGGGCCAATCAAAGAGGTATCAACAACAAGGGAGGTAAAAGTGTTTGTGTTTTATCTTATTTGCATTCCTTTTCGTTGAACCACTCTTTTGGCTAATCTTGAGGTGTCCTTGGTATTTTTTCATTTTCCATTTCTTAGTTATTTTTCACCATTTAGAGAAGTATATAAATATCAAGGTATCACACCTGTTAACCTTTCCAACTACATACATCAAATATACATTGAAATCTTTATCTCCCGCATCTACTCATTTCTACTTGTAGTTTGAAATCTTTATCTCCTACATCTACTCATTTCTCCTTGTAGTTTGCTGTATTTTATCATCATTTATCTATATGGCATCTAGGGTTTTATTGAAATGATTTCTTTCACTTTATACTATGAAATCATTACATAGAATATGAAATAAATAAATCATTGTCTAGCTTTATTCTGAATCCCTGGTTTATGATCATGAAATTTAATGGGTATAGGGTTATTGTCCCAATTTTTTGATCAATTTTAGGATTACACATAGATGTATATGTACATATATACACATATATACAGACACAACTATGCATATATATAGATGTATACTCATGACACACTGTATGTTACATTATAATCCTAAGCCTTCATGACCATGCATCTTTATATTTTTGTTATTGACAAACATGTTTATGCTTCAATATGACATGTATAGGGTTATTGTCCCAATTTTTTTATCCACTTTCAGGATTACACATCTTACATTGTCTCTTGGTTTTAGGAAACTTCTACCCATTATTTCTCCTTACATTTTGTAGACAATGATATGGGTTAATGTGTTTTCCTCCGCTTATCTTGTCAATTTCACATCACTATATGGACGGTGTGTATGGTTCCATTATATTGTGAAATTATTTCATTAAATGCGAAGTAATTACTGTAGACAGTCAAATAGTCCTATTTGACATTATGCATATAATTCTGATTAATTAACATCACTTCCTCCTAAATCACCTCTGCACTAACCATTTAATTAAATAAATCTTATTATTTAGTTAAATTCATCAATTAATCAAATAAAGTAATTTCTTAGATTAATTCACTAATGTTCATCTAATTTAATTAAATCCCCTATGTCCTCTCATTTGTTTAAATAAATATAATTATTTAACAAATGTCATAAAAACCCATAACCCCACTTAGACTAATTAATTCTAAATTAATTAACCTAATTACTCCCTAATCTCCATTACCCATTTCCCTAGCCTTTAACCCCACCCTTGGTTAAGTCAACCCTTGGGCAACTAACCAAGTTGCACAAGAAAATCAATTCTTTTAAATAATTAATTACCCTATTTATCCTCACAAAGGCATATTCTAGGAAATATTCCCTTAAAGCCCCTTTTGTTGACTTTCCCTCCCAAAGACATTTAAACTTCTTACAAGGTTTTCAATAATTCTTCCAACTCATAAATACCTCTTAAAAAGGCATTAAATTGCACTTACATGCCATCTTGTCCCTCTTCCACCATATTCATTTAATTCTCTTACATCCTCTTACACATCCACCTACATGCTTTAACTCTACACATTCTCCAAAATGTGCTCCTCCTCCATCCACTAACCTTGTGACAAGTGTCACATTCCTATTGGCTCCCATTTTAGTCCCACATTTATCAATTTCACTCATTCTTCCACCCTTGAACCCTATAAGTAGAGGCTTTCTCTACACAATATGGATCCATCATCTCATGCAAAGTAATTATGCTCATTTCATCTATCAATTATCCAATTGCTATCACTATCTTTGAGGGCAATTGGAATTTATCAAATCCATTTTGATCCACAACTTCATGCATTTCATATCATTTTAGCTTGAATCTACTATCATTTTGCATCAAAATCACCATTGTTCATCAGGATCTTGGAGCTTATCAAATTGGGATTGAGAAAGGGCCACTTTCCACATCAAAGTGACACCAATCCCCCTATGGGATGGGGCTTGAGTAGCTTAGATTAGGATTTCCTATTCATTTACTTGCTATTTCATGTTATTTTGATCATGTTTTCATCTTCTTAGCATGCTTAAGAATCTCATAGGGAATGCTTATTTTTCTTGTTTAAATGACTAATACTCTTGGGTTTGTCCATGTTTGAGCATGTATAGGTTGGCATTCACAATTACAATTGTATTTAGGTATGGGTTTTCTTTGTTTCAGTAATATGTCACTACACAAATATATATGTGTATATATATACATAGACACATATATACATATACATATGTATACGTGTAAGTATATACACACATGCATACATATATATGTATATGTACACATAAAAATATACATACACATATATATGTATATGTATATGCACATTATTTTCCATGTAGACTTCTTCTCGCCTTCCTCTTCAGCTTGCAAGGCTCTGTGTTAGTGTGTGCTCTCCTTTGCTCACAAGTAACACACATTGCATCCCTCCTTGTATTTTGTAGGTGCAATAATCAGTTTCTACTACTTCCTACTTCTGGTCCCAATATTTTGATTGGTTTCAAGATTACACATCATTCATGCTATCCAAGTGACATATATCGTCAACCCATATTTTCTCCTTACATTTTTACAGACAATGATATGATTTAATCTCATTTCCTCCACTTATCTTGTCAATTTTGCATCATTGTATGGATGTTGTGTAGGGTTTAATTATATTGGGAAATAATTACAACAAACATGAAGTAACTATAATTTTATTTCGGTTTAGGTTTTCTTTGTTTCAATAATATGTGACCACACAAATATATATGTGTATGATGCAAGAGAATCTAGTGGTGTAAGGAAAATCTTGCATCACACAAAAATATTGTATTTTCATTTTTTTTGTAGTTTTCTTAGTTATTTTGGGGTCCATGGCGACCCATGTAGCTTTTGGGATAGTTAGAAGTTTAAAACAACCAAATTAGTCACTTCCAATTTTTAGTAAGTCAGTCTATTTAGGTTCCTATGGACACAAAAATTGACCCCAAGGAGTGAAATTAGAAAATAAGATTTTTGGTGAAAGAATCATATTAAAATCTTGTAATGTTTGGAAGATATTGCACTTTCATCTCAAGGAATTTCTCCATTAAAGTTTAAAACTAAAAAATTGAGGCCCTTCAGAGCCCCGAAACAGGGTATAAAATCTTGGATGATTTAGATTTGGAAAAAGATGGTTGTAGATCTCTTCACAAGCTTTTCGATGATATATTACAATTGAAAATATGACGATTGGATCAAAAGTTATGACCTCATGAAGTTGTATTACCAAAATTAATAAAATTTTGAAATATCTTCTTGAGGAAGTTACACTTTCCAAAAGATTCCAGGGTGGTTACACTTTCTAGAATATTCTAAGGTGGTTGCACTTCTTGGATAAAGAGGGAGAATTGGGGTTGCAAAAGGAAGCTCTAGTAGTGCAGATTGTGGTTTTTGGCTTGCTGATTTATGTAATGAGAAGGCCCATGCGACTGTAGTATGTTATTTTTTGAGTATTGTAATTTCACTTCATCAAGATAATAGAAAACAAGTGTTTCTTTCTACATTTTCTTTTTATGTCTCTTGTTAAGGTGTGTGTGTGTGGTTTTGTAAGGGGAGTACTCTCATCAAGTGGTATTAGAGCAGAAGTTCTTGAGTGTGTAGAAAGATCACCGAACTTGAGATAGTTTACACCAGGACTTATGATTGTAGGTCTATGAGAAAAGATGCCTCTACGAGGAAATCGTGGTGGATGAAATGTTGGGGTAACAGAAGAGGTTTTAGAGCCCTCCAGAGACAAGTTCAAGCACTACAAGAGGAGCTGCATAAAGGAGATGATGTTAGAAGAAGAGATGATAGTGAAGATTAGGCTGAAAATGAAGAGCCATTCAAAGAAGAAGCACATGATGTAATGGATCTTGGGGAAGTTAGATTGATTAGGGCCATTTTCAAGATTGGAAAGAGGTCAAAGATAGAAGTTTCTAATTTTTTTGGAAACCTAAATCGAGAGGAGTTGATCGATTGGGTCAATCATATGGAAGAGTATTTTTAGTATGAGGAAATAGAAGATTCGGAGAAGGTCAAAATTTGCAAAGGCCATGCTAGCATATGGTGGAAAGAAGTCTAGTTGGAGAGAAATAAAAGAGGAAAAGATAAAATAATGAGATGGGATTAGATGGTGGAAAAATTAAAGAGATAGTTCATTCATGTGGACTATGAGCTAGATTTGTTGAAGAAGATGCAAGGGTTGAAACAAGCGGGAAAATCTATTGAGTATACATAAAAATTCTACCGAGCTCTGATTAGAATAGGTCATTCTGAGGCTAACAAGGAGAAAGTTTCTCGTTGCATAAATGGGTTGAAGCTGAGTATTTAAGAAGAGTTGAGTTTTGTGAGGATGAACACAATTGAAGATGCATATCAGTTTTCCCTAAAGGTGGATGATAAACTGAACATAAGGTTTGAGAGCAAGCAAAGGGGTAGAGGTCTTGGTGGAAAGACTGCTGGACAGTCATATGGCGGCTGAAGTGAAGATCAAAAGAAGACTAAACAATCCAGTAGTAGTCAGAACTAGAAGGGAGACAATACCTACTATCCTTGAGATCAAAATAATGGAGACCAAAGAGGAAGAGGAAGATCTGGACGAGGCCCAGGAAGAGGAGGCTTCCATGAAACTTGTTTTCAATGTGGAGAAGGGCATAGAGCCTACAAGTGTCCTCAACATCAAGGGAGGACAAATAGAAGAACTGAAGGAAATGCATGAGTTATGCATGTAGATGAAGATGTCGAGTCTTCACATTCTAAAGAAGCTAAAATAGGAGAGGCCCTTGTTGTCAGAAGAGCCTTGTTGAATGAGGAGAAGGAACGAAATCAAATAAGAACCTATTTTGCATTCGATGTAAGTGTGGAGGTAAAGTTTGTAATGTTATCATTTATGGAGGTAGCATTGATAATCTTGTTTAAGAGGAAATGGTTACTAAGTTGCAGTTGGAGAGGAGAAGGCATCCAAATCCATATTGAATCACATGGTTGTAGAAGGACCATAGGGATTTGGTCAATGAGCAATGTTTGGTAAATTTTAAGTTTGGTAACTACCAGGATGAGGTTTTGTGTGATTTTATACCTATTGGTGTAGGTTTTTATTTTCCTAGTGGGTTAATTTATTTTCCCTTAGTCCTGGGTTTTTCCTACACTTAATTAAGCTTGCTTATGATAATAAAGTGAGTTTATGACTAGGAGATAAGTGTGTGGTGTCCCCTTCCTTAAAGGGTGGAGCCACTTTCCACTTTTGGTGGCATCCTCCACTTTTGGTGGTCCATCTCCACTTTTTGTGGTTGATTCCTATTGGTTGGATTTGCCACCTCCCCCCTCTCTTAAGTTCTATATAAACTCACTACCTAGCTTGTATTTGCATACTCTTGCATCCATTCATGCATTTTGCTTTATATCTTTTCAACTTGGAAGCTCTTAATGCAATATTGTCACAACGACATTACATAATCTCTTGGAGTCCTGGTTTTCATTCTTATGTTTTTCCAGTGTATGTAACTTTAATTTTCTCTTAAAAAATTCCTTGGGTTATTCAATCTATTTCAGATTTCTAACATGGTATCAGAACTTTTGTTTTGAGAAATCTAAGTTCATAGATTCCTGATTGAAAGATTGAGTTTTCATGTAAAGATCATGTAAACTCCTGTATGCCCTTCTCTTGCATTTTGAAGGATCTAGAGAATCATAAAGGATTTGCAAAGATCTAATAACCTCTTCATATTGTATATGTATTTTGTGAGATTTGGGTGATTGCAGCATTTTTGGTTATACTAGCAATATTTTTGACTGTTCCAACGCGTTTAGAAGGCTCAAAAAATTCAGATTTGGCTTTTGTTTCATCCAAATTGGAGATCATTTAACATATTTGCAAACGGGGGTTTGATGCAAGCCATTTTTTATTGGAGCTGTTTTCATTTTGGCTTCAAAAGTCTTGCTTCCACTCATTTGTAAGAAAAAAGATTTCTGAGTTTTGTAGCTAGGGTTGACATCTCATCTGGGTATCTTTAAGATTTTACGTATCTTGAGCAGATCTGAAGAAAGTTGCAGTCCAAAAAGTGCCACATGTCATTTTTCTACTAGTTGAAAGTTAAAAATAATCAATTTTTCATCTTCTGTTTGATGGATCAAAAAATGATTTCAGGGTTTTATTCTTAGCATTAAAATATTTCTAGGTTTATGTTATTGTCTACAAACAATGAGTAGATTTTTAAGAAATAAAATCAGAAGTAAAACTTTTTTTTGCTAGAAAAAATTGTTTCCTACATGCTAAATTCAACCATTTTTTCAAAAATTCATATCTTTTGCTTTGGGCATTAGATTTTAGAAAATAAGATATCATTGGAAAACTGGAGATGAGTACTTTCCATCCATAGAGATATTGAGAAGATTTTTTGCCATTTTGTACAATATATTTCAGGTTGAAGCTATCTTGTGCTAATTTCTTCAACATGCCATAACTTTCGCCCTAGTGTTTTCATTTTTGGAAACGAGTAGGCGTCGGAAAGGTCTTGAAGAGCACTACACAACCATAAGGCTATTTTTTATATATTTTGTCTTAAGTTCATTTTGTATCAGAATTTGTAATTTTGGCTATTTTGAGCCTATTGAGCATTGTATCTTGGAAAAGGCTTTGTAAATGCACTGAATTATAAAGTGCCAACCTTATAATATTTGAGGGGGGGGGTGATATTTGATACTAGTGAAAAGGGTGGGAGTGTATTGATGTTCTCTTTTGGTGTTCTTTTGTAATCATTTGAGGATTGTATCATGGGTTTTTCTACTCATGCTTCTATGATAATTTTGGATAAGGCTAATTATGAGTCTTGGAAAAAAGGCATTCTAACCCATCTCAGATGGCTAAATTTTTTTTCTTACCTTTATGGGCTCATGCTTGAACTAGACATACTTGGAAGGAAATCACTATGGGGTAATAGAATTGATCATGTAATAGGAATAATTGGTTTTCATGTTGATTATGACACTTTGTTGTTTATAGCGGGAATTGAATGTCCCCACACAGTTTAAACCAAGATTTGAGAGATGTTTGGATAGCCTCATGTTTCTCCATTCCTAGATGACCCTGTTGTAGATTGCCTCATTCCACTTGATGATTTAGATAATATACCTTATGATGATGATACTTTAGAGGAGCTTAAGTATTATGCACATCTTGAATGTTTAGATGACATAGAGACTTCTCTTGCTTCACATCCTTATGTTGAGTTTACATCGACATCACCTGTTGTAGATTCAGATTCTAGAGATGCTTCGTCGAGAGACTTGAGTGATTCATTGTAGTAGGATCAATTATGTCTTTTGGATTCAGTCAATTGGGACCAATTTCTACTAGACATATCTTGTTTATTTGTAGAGTCCTTCATTTCAGATTTAGATGACACTATTGAGGACATACATCTTCTCTTTGAAGACCACTCTTTTGTCTGTACATCTTCTATTGCTACTTCAGAGTTTAGATTTTCTTCTTTGAAAGCTTCCAATGAATTCTTGCAGTAGGATATCTATAGTCTTCTTGATTCAGCTTGGGATGATCTCTTGGAATGTATTTCAAACTTGTTTATGGAGACACATATTGCAGATTTGAGAGACACTATTAAATGTATTCATCTTCTCTTTGATGAAGATGATTCTTCTTCAGTTGTTGTGAGGGAACACTTTGACCCTCTTGATCATTCATCACAGTTTGACATGAGTGTGGATACCTTGAATCATCATTTGGAGAAGAAATCTTCAAAGGAGATACTTGAGTCTTTAGATGGTGTTCTACATCAGTCTCTAGGAGATTCCAAGTTTTCATTTTTAACAGTGTGGCCTATAATGCCTGATTTGATTGTGGGAGCCTTCAACATCGACATGGGGACACTTAAGCCGAGTTAAGAGACTCCATACATCTTGAGTTTTCTTCCTACATATTCCTTTCAGAAGTGGGGAGATAGCTCGCATACACCTTTAGTTTTGTTTCTTCCTAAGGGGAGGAATGTTGTTTGACAATCATGGACCATCTTCTACATCTAGTTTCAAACATCTACCATTGGATCTCTTTAGGGGGCTTCTTTGTCCTTTCACTTCATTTATCTCTCTATTATGGGGGCGTACTTCCTTTTTGTGGGATGGGGCTTCTTCTTCTTTGGGGGGAATTTGATATGTAGATGGGTACCCAACATGGCCTCATTTTCTAGGACCCATCATCCTTTACATCCTCCTAAGCTTATGCTTAAGGGGGGTGTTGGTGTAGGTTTTTATTTTCCCTTAGTCCTAGGTTTTTCCTGCACTTAATTAAGCTTGCTTAGGATAATAAAGTGAGTTTATTACTAGGAGATAAGTGTGTGGTGTCCCCTTCTTTAAAGGGTGGAACCACTTTCCAATTTTGGTGGCATCCTCCACTTTTGGTGGTCCATCTCCACTTTTTGTGGTTGATTCCTATTGGTTGGATTTTCCACCTACCTCCTCTCCTAAGTTCTATATAAACTCACTACCTAGCTTGTATTTGTGTACTCTTGCATCCACTCATGCATCTTGCTTTGTATCTTTTCAACTTGGAAGATCTTAATGCAATATTGTCACATCAAAATTGTATAATCTCTCGGAGTCCTAGTCTGCATTCTTATATTTTTCCAGTGTATGTAATTTTGATTTTCTCTTAAAAAGTTCCTTGGGTTATTCAATCTATTTCAAATTTCTAACAATACGTATGGATTTTTTTCACATGTTGTTAGGTAGACTGTGGCAGTTTGATCGGTGAGCGATGCATGATGGACATGCCAAGACCTATTCCTTGACAAAGGATGACATTCATCTTAAGTTGAAACCCCTGAAGGAGGTAGAAGAAAATGTATGTGGTAATGCAAGGATTTGTTTGGTTGATGGAAGAAAGTTCCTAGAAGGTATGAGACACGAGCATATGTGTTTTGCATTGATCCCTAGAGTTGATAAAGAAGATACTAATGAGGTACTTGTAGAGGTCTCAAATTTGTTGAATGAGTTTCATGATATTGTTTTTGATAATATACTTGAAGGTTTTCCTCTAGTAAGGAAGATTAGCCACTAGATGGACTTGATTCTTGGAGCTTGTTTTCCAAATAAGGCAACTCATCGTATGACTCTAGTAGAGAGCGAAGAGTTGAACAAACAACTGCAAGAGTTGTTTCGAAAGGGATTGATTAGAGAGATTTTGAGTCCATGTGTAGTACCTATAGTACTAGCACCAAGGAAGGATGGGGAATGGAAAATGTGTATAGATTCTAGAGCCATCAACAAGATCACCATCAAGTATAGATTTCCCTTGCCGAGGATGGATGCCATCATGGATTATTTGAGTGGAGCTGAGTACTTCACAAAGATGGATCTGAAGAGTGGTTATCACCAGATCCAGATTAGAGAAGGAGATGAATGAAAGGAAACCTTCAAGACTAAAGAGGGTTTGTATGAGTGGTTAGTCATGCCCTTTGGGCTAACCAATGCACCGAGCACCTTCATGCGGCTGTGAACGAGGTACTGAAAGAATTTTGGGTAAATTTGTCATTGTTTATTTGGATGAAATTTTAATTTTTAGCAAGACACGGGAGGAGTATTTGATGCATATCAGAAAAGTTTTTGAGAAGCTAAGAGAGGAGAAGTTGTTGATCGATTTGAAGAAGTGCAGTTTTGTGAAGAGAGAGTTGGTGTACTTGGGATTTTTTTATCTTAGTAAAGGGTCTTAATATGGATCCAAAGAAGGTGAAAGCTATTGTTGAATGGCCTACACCAAGGAGTGCTACGAAGGTGAGATCTTTTCATGGTTTGACAAGTTTTTATAGAAAGTTTATCAAAGGTTTCAATAGTATTTGTGCACCTCTAACTGAAACAATGTGAGGGAATATAAAAGAGTTTAAGTGGACTCTAGGAGAAACAAAAAGTTTTGATATGTTGAAGAAGAAAGTTATAGAGCAACCTCTTTTGGAACTTCCATATTTCAACAAAGTATTTCAAGTAGATTGTGATGCTAGTGGCAATGCCATTGGTGTTGTTTTGAGTCAAGAAGGTAAACCCGTTGCCTATTTTAGTGAAAATTTGAATGATGCAAAGAAGAAGTATTTTGTTTATGATCAAGAGTTTTATGCTATAGTTCAGGATTTGAAGAAATGGAGACACTATTTATTGCCAAAAGAGTTTGTTTTTTTACTGATCATCAAGCTTTACAATATTTGAATAGTAAGGGAAGTTGAATCAAAGACATTTGAAATGGGTTGAATTTTTATAAAGTTATACATTTATTTTGAAGCATAGGAGTGGAAGATCTAACAGAGTTGCAGATGCCTTAAGTAGGAGGCAAAATTTGTTAACAAAAATGAAGATTGAAGTTATTGGGTTCAATGAACTCAAGAGCTTGTATTATGAGGATCCTAATTTTTTAGAGGCTTGGAGAGATTGTATGGAGCCTATCACTTTGGATAGGATGAGATGGTTGGATTTTATAATCTAAGATGGTATGTTGTTTCAAGGGAATCAGTTGTGCATTCCAAGGAGTTCCATGAGAGAGAACCTGATCAAGGAGAAACATGGTGGAGGATTAGCTGGACACCTTGGTTGAGATAAGACCATTGTTATTATTGGTGAGCATTACTATTGGCCACAGTTACAACAAGATGTGAAGAATTTTGTGCAAAGTTGCAAAGTATGTCAAATGGTGAAAGGGGTAAGTTGGAATACTGGATTGTACCAGCCGTTACCTATACCTAAGAGGCCATGGGAGGACATTAGTATGGATTTTTTCCTTGAATTTATGAGGAAACAAAGAGGGAATGATTCCATATTTGTGGTGGTGGATAGGTTTTTGAAGATGGCACACTTCATTCTATGCCATAATACTAGTGATGATCATGTTGCAAAATTATTGTTCAAAGAGGTGGTGAGACTACATGGTCTACCCAAGAGCATAGTTTCAAACTGAGATACAAAGTTTGTTGGGTATTTCTGGAGGACACTGTGGAAGAAGTTGAATACTAATTTGAAGTTTAGTTCTGCACACCATCCACAAATTGATGACAAAATATAGGTGGTGAATAGGAGTTTGGGTAACCTACTGATATGCTTAGTAGGAGATAACCCCAAGGGATGGGATTTTATTTTACCACAGGAAAAAATTGCTTATAACAATCATATCAATAGAAGAATTGGTAAATCACCATTCCAAATTGTGTATGAGAGTAGTCCAAGAACTACTTCTGAACTAAGAAAGATAGATAAGGGAGAGAAGAGTAGTGTTGAGGTTGAAGAATTTTGTTGAGCACTTGAAGAATTTGCATGAAGAGGTGAAGAAATATATCAATAAGATGAACTTTCAGTATAAGGCTAAGGAAGATTAGAAAAGGAGGTATAAGGATTTCCAATTAGGAGATGAAGTCATGGTTCATTTGTGAAAGGAGAGGTTTCCATTTGGAAAACACAATAAGTTAAACATGAAGAAGTTTGGACCATGCACAATCCTAAAGAAACATGATTTAGGAAATGCTTATGAGGTAGAGTTGTCTAGTGAGATTCATGTTTCGCTTGTGTTTAACATTGCTAATTTGACAAAATATCATGAAGGAGTTAAGGAGAGTGAATTGACAGAGGCACAGTGGAACATTTCAACACCTACATCAAAAAAGGAAGAGATAGAAGAAATTCTGGATAGTCGCGTGGGTAGAAGCACAAGAAACAAACAATATGCAAATTAATTGGTGAAATGGAGAGGAAGGCCTATTGAAGATTCATCATGGTTATCTGAAGCTGAGGTTAGTTATATCTTGGTTTCCCTCTAACACATGCGAAGTAACATGTTCACTTTTCAAATTACCCCGGGCATCTGATGCAGGAGCATCCAATGGTGTAAGGGCAATCTTGCATCACCCAAATATATTGTATTTTCATTTTGTTTGTAGTTTCCTTAGTTGTTTTGGGGTCCATGGCGACTCATCTAGTTTTTGGGATAGTTAGAAGTTTAAAACAACCAAATATAGTCACATGCTATTTTTAGTAAGTTGGCCTATTCGGGTTCTTACGGACACGAAAATTGACCCCAAGGAGTGAAATTAAAAATTAATATTTTTGGTGAAAGAATCATTTTAAAATCTTGTACTGTTTGGAAGATATTGTTTTTTCATCTCAAGGAATTTCTCCAATGAAGTTTAAAACTAAAAAATTGAGGCTCTTCAGATCCCCAAAATGAGGTGCAAAATCTCTAATCTTTTAGATCTAGCAAAAACTAGTTGTACACTTCTTCACAATCTTTCCAATGATATATTACAATTGAAATTATGACAGTCAAATCAAAAGTTATGACGTCGTGAAATTGTACTACCAAAATTAATTAAATTTCAAAATATCTTCTTGAGGAAGTTACACTTTCCAGAAGATTCTAGGGAAATTATGTTGAAGTGAGCAACCGAGATCTTCAATCTGCAACACCAAATAATCTCCATAAGTAATAGAGAGAAGCAATAATGGAAGATGCTATTCCACCAAACAAGAATTGCAATATGATAGAATATGCAATATTACTACAAGACAATACAATGCAAAATATGCTAGAGATTCCTTGCTTATAAAGACAAGGATGAGAGATAGGATAAGACAAGATCATGAAAAGTGTCTTAATCCTATCACATGAGATAACTAACTCATAACTACCTAGGATGATGTGAAGTCTAGATATGACAACTATGACTTGTCTAGATACGACAACAAAGACTTCTAGAAAATGCTTATATCCTAAGTAAACTTAACATGTGAACTAAGTCCCCTAAGTCCCTAGTAAAGAATTAACTAGGTACAAGACTTATTCACACCAACACCCCCCCTTAAGTGCAACTTAGGGAGGAACAAACCAATGCAAATATGCAAAAGATGGGTCCCGACAACAAGGCCTGATGAGGTACCCATATACAAATCAAAACAAAAAATCTCTCACAAGTAGAGAAAAGGAGAAAAACCCTGTGGGAGAAAACTCCTCTCCAAAAGAGAGAAAAAGATGAAAAGAAAACAATGTCCCAAAGAATGGGAACATGAAGAACATCACTAAAGCATGAAGAAGCTGCAAACAACTGTCGAAAGATGAATGCTATAGTGCTATAACTAAAGAGCCTCCTCTGAAAAATAGGATGATCAGGATCAAGAAGACAACAATTTACATGAGTGCCCTCAACTACACTACTCGAACAATGATGAGATGGAAAAAAAATACAAAACATATGTCAATCGAAAATACAAATGGCACATGCACGAGTGACCCCAACGATACTATGCAACCAATGTAAGTTGAAAATATAGGTGTCAATAGTATGAAGAGTACTGATCAACTGAGGATAAAAGGTTGCCTCCACAAATAGGAATGCAAGAGTATCTATATGGTAAATGCTCCATCTCACTGAAATGCATGGGTAACCAGCTGTTAAATCTACCTAGTAGATAGGATCAAATACTAGATATATAGTTCACTCCAAAGTGAAACCAAGGAAGCATTAGCACAAACAGTATAATACCCCCCATAATGCTGACTTGGGAGAGGCATGACAAATCCACTGAAACTTTGTGTACCACCATGTAGTGCATGAAGGAGAAGAAAAAACATCTGAAAGTGCACAAGAAAGTACTTGCAACTGAAAAAAGGGTGTGCAAAAAACAAGGCACACATGCATGATGCAATAATCACCTGGATTCTTTGTTGTCTTGGAGGGACACACATTGGACAAAGGTGTGATGACAAATAAAAAAAGAACTACACAATCCCCCATGGCACTTTATAATATAGTGCAAGTACAAAATATGGCACAACCTTATGTGCAAAATCCCCAAAATACATGTACAATAGTGTGGCACTTTATTTCAATGTGTTTACATATAAGAAATTGCTTAAAAATGATGCTCAAAATGTCCACAAATGACAAAATTTTGGAAATAAATATAAAGCAGCCCAAATGAAGCCATCCTATGCAAACAAAAAGATTCCAAAAGCCAAAATATCCAAGTAATTAACCAAAGTGTTAAATACAAAAATCTGAATTAATTATACCAGGGGCCAAATCTAGAGAAAGTGCATGAGTAACTCTCAAGAGCTTGGAGAGACCTTTCCAATGCCACAAGAATTGTGAAAAATAGAGGAATGGAGCAGAAGTTATGAGCTTGAGAGTGAAGAATGAACATTTGGCTTCAACAGGAAATAAATACTACCAAACAACAAAGTTTCTGAAAATAATCTATACCACTGGAAAATAGGCATTGCTAGCTTTCCGACAATATTTCGTTTGCAAAATTTTGCCATCTAGATGAAAAGTTATGAAAATTTGAAAAAAATTGCTTATTTGGCCACCTATAGACTAAATAGGGTAAAAAAAGGGCCTGGGACTAAAAATTTCAACCCCCAGACCTTCATATTACCATTCTTATTAAAAAAAAATAAAATAAAAAAATTAATATTGCCGCCATTGACGGTGGCGCTATTGGTAGAGCGGTGGTGGGGGCGGTGGCCCAAGGGCGACACCACCTCCGGGTGGTAAGCCCTTCCTTCAATGGTGATTAAAAGTTTTTTTTTTTAAAACTTTATATTAAATGACAATCAACCTTTTCAAACTTAACATTGTTGGTCAATATAATAAAAAACAAAGTTTATAATTTTTTTTATAAAGGCTTGCCGATATGAATGCTTTACTTGGACTTGTCCAATTTGTCAAGCGACCAGTCCGATGCAGGAAATTTTGCAGAGAATTGACCAGTGATAGTGATAGGTACCTTTGGCGATCAAAATATTTGCAGTGTACTGCCGAAGTGATAGAGATTTGACAGAGATGGTAGAAAAGGATGCCGGTGATGGAGTATGACAATGACTAATGTGATGGGGAGCCGTCGACCAATTAACACTACATACGGGGAAACAATAAATGAAACATTGCGGACCTCTGATTTGGATGTGGTTGCTTGTCAACCAAGTACCACTGATTTATGGGTGACAACAACCAAGCTAACAAGATAACTGAAGGACGATGGCGGGCACTGTAAGGGGGATCGGGTCGGTGACGGGAGGCAAGTGCTGGTGGGAGATGAAGATAGCCAATGGAAGAGCACAGGTAACGCTCACCAGGAAAAAGCACAGAACCAACATTGATCAAAGGCCAACCAAAAATAAGGAACTAACGCTGGTCAAAGGCTGACCAAAAGGACATTGACAAAAAAAAATAATGGGCCGACAAGATCAGTACGAGCTTGCCAATAATACAACCACCTCTGCAGAATATAAATGTAATATGCCCAAAAATATATTAAGCCACCATAAAAATTTTTATAGCTCGATAAAATATTTACATAAAACTATAGCTCAAAATTATAGAAAATGCCCAATTTTTTTTTTTAATAATATGCAAAATTATTTTTTCAATATTTTTTTTCTACGAAATAATTATGATGACTATACTACTCAGGAGGCTGTATGGATAATTTTTTCCTCAGAAAAAACTTTACAGAAAATGGATGAATTTACAATCAAAATTCATCTACTCGACCTTCTAAGTACAATGGCGAGGTCTAATTTGACTGAAATGCACCAAAGTATTAGCTACATCCCATATTTGAGCTTCAAACCCTTGTTTGCCAAAGTTGCAAATGGTGACCAAATTGAGTGAAATGAAAGCCAAATCTAACTTTCTCAAGCTTGCTGGACACAATGGGACAACCCAAAATACTGCCACTATAGCCAAAAGTGCTACAATCACCAGATCTCACCAAAATGCATATATGCAATATAAGATTAAAAAATCTTTGCAAACCCTTTATGATTCTCAAGATTGTATTGAAATGCAAAAGAAGAGCATACAAGGAATCTGTAAGATCAAAAAATCAAATCACAATAGAAAACTTGATGGTGGAAAATCTCTAATGAAAAAAAATGGAAGGGGATTGCAAGATTCAAGGCTTTGATACCATGTTGAAGTGAGCAACCAAGATCTTCAATCTACAACACCAAATAACCTTCACAAGAAATAGAGAGAAGCAATAATGGAATATGCTATTCCACCAAACATGAATTATAATATGATACAATATGCAATATTACCACAAGACAATACAATGCAAAATATGCTAGAAATTCCTTGTTTATAAAGGAAAGGATGAGAGATAGGATAAGACAAGATCATGACAAGTGTCTTAATCCTATCACATGAGACAACTAACTCATAACTACCTAGGATGATGTGAAGTCTAGATAAAACAACTATGACTTGTCTAGATAAGGCAACTAAGAATTCTAGAAAATGCTTATATCCTAAGTAAACTTAACATGTGAACTAAGTCTCCTTAGTCCCTAGTAAAGAATTAATTAGGTACAAGACTTATTCACACCAACAAATTGCACCTTTCAAAAGATTCTAAGATAGTTAAACTTCTTGGATAAAGAGGGAGAACAAGGGTTACAAAAGGGAGCTTCGGTAGTGCAGATAGTAGTTTTTGACTTGCAAATTTCTATAATGAGAAGGCCCATGTGGCTGTAGTATGTTATTTTTTGAGTATCATAATTTCACTTCATCAAGATAATAGAAAGCAAGTGTTTCTTTTTCCATTTTCTATTTATCTCTCTTGTTAAGGTGTGTGTGTGTGGTTTTGTAAGGGGAGTACCCTCATCAGTGTATATATATACACACAAACACATATATACATATACATTTGTATACGTATAAGTATATACACACACAAACACATATATACATATACATTTGTATACGTATAAGTATATACACACATAAATGCATATATATATACATATTTATATGTACACACATAAATATACATACACATCATTTTTAAAGAAGGGATCATGCACTATTTGATTTAAACAAGCAAAACCCAAGATTACATGAATTTATTTGTATATATTCTCGACACACTTTGAATGTTAGAATGTAGTCTTAAGCCTTTTAGATCATGCATGTTTATGTTTTTGGTATTGAAAAACATATTTATGCTTCAATAACAAGTAATACCATTTTTACTATGGGTGTAGGTTAAATAAAAATCATGGCACTAGGTAGAAAGGGAAATAGATCAGTAGGAAAAGGAAAGTACTAAATTAGAGTCACTCGTGGGTTGCACTTGATTGATACACATTCTACTGAGGAAGTGACCACAATACCCAACCAAGAAGTAGATGTTCCCAATTCTGTTGAAGAAACAACAAACAATGCTTAGGTCCAACCAGATGTTGAAACACCTATGCACCTACCTTCACTTGTACCCATTAGATAGTGGTAACTTGCTGGCATGGAATGAGTAGTTGCCAATGTCGAAGAAAATAAAATCCTCGCTATTGGGAGTTACCACCACAAAGAGGAGGGGACTCTGTACCATTTTATTTGAGGAGGAGGAGGATAAAGTTGTCCAATGGTGTAAGGACATGGCTGAAATTGGCCGCAAACTTTAGGTCAATCAACTACAATCTATTGTTTCACAAATAACTGCAAGTAGGCCCAACCTGTTCACAAATAGGATGCCAAGGAGGTCATGGTGGGAAAGTTTTTGAAAAAGGCACCCAAATTTATCAATTGGAACAGTTGAAGGAGTTAACACCGATAAAGCAATTATACTTCGGCCTTCTATCATGACATCACTTTATGACAACTTGGAGACTATGTACAACTTGAACCACTATGGATTGAGTCAAATTTGGAACTGTGATGAGACAAACATGCAAACTGGTAGGAACTGTGGCATGAGAGTGATTTCCAAATTGGGTTCGAGATGTGTGTCACATTTGATATCCAAAAGTAGAGAGTGGATCACAGTGTTGGCTTGTGTTAGTGGATGTGGGTTTAGTATTCTTGGGTTTTACTTGTTTAAATCTATGAAGCACATGAGAAACTACATCACAAATTGTGAGGCAGGGGCATGCATGACAACCCAAGAACATGCATGGATGACAAAGGAACTATTTCTTCATTGGTTAGAACATTTTGTAGCAAATATCCTCAGCGAGGTTTCACCCATGAACAAGGTCCTTATTATCTTTGATGGTCATGGAAACCATGTGGATTTCAAGACCATAAAAGAAGCAAGGAATTTAGGAATAGACCTGCTGACACTACCTATGCATACCAGCCACAAGATACAACCATTGGATGTCAACATTTTCGCTCCTTTCAAGAGTTATTTCAAACAATAGAGAACTATATGGATGGAAAATAACCCCCACATTGAGATCAGATGGGAAGAGTTGGGAACTCTTGCAAGCAAAGCATTCAACTAGGCATTGAAAACAACCAACATTATGAGTGAATTCTGTAGAACTGGAATTTGGCCACTAAATTGGTTTGCTCTTGACAGGGATATGAGGCCAAGTGAGGCCTTCGCTGTCAAAGGGTATGTACAAAATATTGGAAATGAGAGTGATGCAGTTACAATGGAAGATGATCCAAAGTACATTACAACAGAGACTTGCTTGAGATTGTTTGGTTACAACGAGGATTAGATTAATGGTTTGGTGCAAGATTACGATGCACATTTAATATGTCAACTGATGTTCAAGTAGTCTACAATCCAAAGACTACAACATAAGGTATTTGTTTGCCACCACAATCCAACCAACCAGAAACTAGGGATGTTCAAGTAGCCTACAATGAGGGTCTAAAGACTTAAAAAAAGGGTCTTAGTTTTCCAACACAAGCTTGCCAACCAAAATGGTTGAAGGAAGCAATGAAAAATATTGGAGTGCAAACAAATTTCATAGAGGATGAAGTCACCCTCTCCATACCATCCCCACCATAGATTGATTTAGTTGAGGCAATCCATTACTTTACCAATGCAACAAATTAGGAGCAACAAAGTGGTGCTGGTTGTGAAGATGAAAATAACATAAGTGATGAAGACAATGACTTCATGCCATGCACCCAACATGATGGGAAACAAAATTCAAACTCACATGAAAAATTCTTGAGACTTCTAATGCAGAGGGTGCATCAAACATCATGGGGAGGTCGTTCAGGAGTGCTTCAACTTAGTAAGCAGTCAAAAATATTAACATCAAAGACCTACATTGAAATGCTCAATGGAAAAGAGGCACAAAAGAAGAGAAATAAGGAGTTGCAACAACGTAAAAAGGAGTAGATGAGGGAGAGGAAGGAAAAATGTGAAGAAAACTAGATAAAAACATAAGCAATCAAGATGGAGAAGCAAGCAAGAAAACATAAATAAGATGAGAAGTTGATTAGAATGCGAGAGAAGGTGATTAGACAAGAGCAAGCTAAGGCTGATTGAGAACAAAAGGCAACCAAAAAGTAAGCAAAAAAAGCAGAGAGAAAAAGATGTAAGAGTACCGTGGAGAATCCTCTAACCCCCAACACCAAATTCTACTTGATATGATGGACATATTGCCCCCAAAATTTTCAACTACTAGTAATATGCAACTTGGGAACGCCTCAGACTAATTGCAACTGAATTAAGAAGCAATCCAAACATTACTTGCTCATATAGCAAGTTACCTGCAAACCTCTCCTAACCAACTAACACCGCCTACAAGTGGACCAGACTGTGCTACCTCTGGATATGTGACACCACCTCCTTTTCCTATCCATATGGAGGATAGATTATGATGTGTAATGAATTTGGTTTTTTGATCGATGTAGCAACATATTTTGGGGATTTTCTTTGCAAAGAAGATCATATTTTTTTGGTTCATACATGTCGATTTTGTGCAATCTATGGTTGCAGTTTGAGTTAAGTTATAACTCTAATACGATTATAAAATTCCATAATGCTGATGTTGTTATATTTGGAACTTCACATTTGTAATAGGTGATGAGAAAGTGAATACAAGGTTTCAATAATATGTTGATATGTTTGTGGTATGTTTCAACCATGCATTTTTTGTGGTACCACCTAATCTATGGTTGTAGTTCGAGTGAAGATATAACTCTGATATGATTATGAAATCTCCTAATGCTACTGTTGTTATATTTGGAGTCTCACATTTGTTATGTTTCAGTGTTTATTAATAAATAATTAAAAAATATCTAATTGAAAAATTAAAAAACACCTAATTCGAACTGTTTATTCATGCATATATTGGAAATATATATAATCTAATATATATAAATATTATATAGATATATATCTATATCAGATCATATATATATATACATATACATATACATATACATATACATATACATACACACATACATATATATACATATATATACATATATATATGCATATACATATATATGTATATGCATATATATATGCATATATATGTATATATATATATACACATTTATATACATATGTACATACATATATACATATATATATTAGTATTAGATATAAGTAATACTACAAATTGATTATTAGATTAATTAGTATCAGATTATATATATGTATATACATATATATATGCATATACATATATATAAATATGTATATATGTATATACATACAAATATATGTGCATATATACATACATATATATGTGCATATATACATACATATATATGTGCATACATATATGCATATACATACATACATATATATGTGCATACACATATGCATATATATACATACATATATATATAATTAATTTGATACTAATTAATCTTTAGTATTACTTAATTCCTCTACATTTTAGTCATATATATAGTTCAACACATGTCGTCTACTAGGTCATTTCCTAAGTAAAGTCACAAAGACTTTACTTGTGGTTAATGCTTGATGTTTTCTATTTAATACCAAGAAGTCCTCACATGCCTGCCAAAACAGTTTGATGCAAATGCGAGTCCAACATACATACATATAATCTTCCAAACAAATATGCATTCGTAAGAATATGAACACAATATACCAAAAGTTATAAAAATCACAATGCTTTTAGAGAAAAATGTCTCGGTATAGTTTAGTGTGTTAACAAACATAGTTTCGTTGATATGTCGATCATCCACATACTTGGTTCAAATCTCGATGCTCTCGCATGCCTGCAAAAAAATGTAATAATTAGGGGTAGTAATGTTCCCACATCAAATAATCCTTACAATATTGCATGCACAACAATAAGAGTTTAGATTGGAGGATTATATTGCACAATATTTTGACCGTCTTCAACATTTCACATCATGCATACAATCCTTAAATACATTCATACATTTTTGGTTATGAAGAAGAGAACATTAATAATGCATTTGGATCCTTACATACATTCATACATACATATGCATATGCATAAATACATATATATATACATATCCATATACATACATAGATACATAGATACATATGCATATGCATATATATACATACATACAAATGCATGTACATACATTTATATAAAGTGTACCAACACACACACATATATATAACAATATTTTGATTTTTGAAAAAATGAATTTAGTAATTTAGGGTGTACCAACATGAATAAGTGCCCTTCAAAAGAGGTCATTGGGAAAAAGTCCACAGGGAAAATAATGGAAAAAATAGGGCAGGAGACAATTTACGTAGGGCTAAATTATGGTCTCCAACCCGTGGTAGAGAGGATGTCTATGTGGTGGCGGGTGGACATGAAAGGGTGGTTGGATTATTAATTTGGCCCCCCTCGTAACATTAAAGACTTTAATGTGAGCGGGCCCACATGGATGAACACTTAGAATTAGGTTTTCTTTAATTTTGTAAATGGATATTTTAAAAAATTGTTAGTGGTTGTCTCATGATCCACTACTGGCATAGTAGGGGTGGTGTATCACATGACACTTTGAAATGACCACTTTTTGACCCTTTCATGCTAAACAAATTCTATAACATACATCGTTACAACCTGAAAGCCAAAACAATAGCTATAAGTAGTTAAGTCACATACAAAGACAACAACAAAAAATGTCAAAATTCGATGCATCAATTAGGATTTGTGGGTGCATGAAGTTAGCTATATCCACTACTGGTGCTCTTCCCCTAGTTAACAATGACACACATTTGAAATACACAACAGAGAAATCACAAAAAAACAAACACCATAAAATTAGGTGTTGTGAAGTGTGTGGCTGCTTGCAGGTTGACTTGATCAAGGCATGGTGTTGGGTAAATAGTGACACCTAGTAGTAAAAATCTATACAAATAAACTGGGACCAAAATGGCGTAATGGGAAAAGGGTGATTCAACTCTCCAATTTTTTTTGTCATTTTTCACAAAAAATTGTATAGTACAAATTTCTATGGTACAATATTGTATAATAGGGTGCGACTAATTTTTTTTGCAAAATTTGAAAGTTATTGTTTTTCATGAAAAAAGTAATTCTTTGTTTCTCAAGCCTTTTAGATGCGGTGGCACTGTCCGTTTAGTTCCATGATTATCCCTTGATAGGGATAAGTGCGGGAGTCACTTTGATGTAGGAAGGAACTCACTCTCATGACTTTGATACCATTTTTGAGAATACCAAGATAAAAAAGCATGAATTGATAACTTTCCACAAGTGAAATAAAATATGAGAACAATAGTATGTCTATCAATATAAAAATGAAGAGTGTAAATATAAAATGGTCAAACTTGTATATATAGGCAAGGATGAGGAGGTGAGAAGGCAGGAGTGAAATTTTGACTACCCCTCCAAAGGTGCAACACTTGCGAGATCACTTGACAAGTTTGTGAGCAAGTGACAAGTATGTATGCAATAGGTGTCTCAAGTGACGAGGACACATGTCTCAATGCTATTAAGTGAGATAAAAGAATAAGAAACCTAAGTAAACTTAATATATAAGTGTGAATAAGACAATCTTAAAAAGGCGATTAGCTAAGTAAATAATGAATCTATTTACACTAACAAAAAATACCTAAAGGAAGCTATTGGATTTGCAAGGGTTGAATTCCTCTTAGTCAATCCTCTTAAAAAAATAGTAGTATATAATTGTGTAAATGTTACAAACAAAAAACAAGTGTGCAATTTCCTAGATACGAGTTATGATGAAAATGTGTTATTTTTAATGTTCCAGTTGAATTATTCCTAGGTATGAATCTTCCTTGTAATTTGAATATTGCTTATGTTCTAGGATGTCTTTAAATGCACACAAATAAGTGTCTTGAAATATGAAGAAATAGTGAATAGTCACACACACATGTATCAATTTGGATCCCAATAGCTAATGAAAAGGGCGGGAGTTGACAATTTAAATTTTAAAAATTTGAATCTGGGCCTAGTTTTGTCCCATGCAAGGTTTAATTTTGTCATGGGATTGATCATCAACAAGAAATGCAAGATCTTAGGATAAATAACAAACACATAGAAACATGGGATAATAATAAGTAGAATGTGTGGAACCATGTGTAAATAGGGAAATGATAAGAGAAAATATGTGTAAGAGTAAGTGAGGATGGCTAAAACTCAAGGAAGGATCCAAACTTAGCACAAGAATGTGCCATATGTTGCTATGCAATCATATTAAGGTACCACATCAAAATGAGACCAAAACTAGATGGGAATTAGTAGGGGTAGGAAAATTTCATCATTACATGTTAGCCCTACTTTGAAGCATATGTGAATCCCAAAATGGACATGTATTTCAAAGTATATGAGCACTCACAACCATGTCGATGAAGAATATTTTCAAACATAAAAGGATATGAAATCCATGTAAAGTAATGGACCATCTTGATTTCTTCATGTGATCGCCCACCTTGATTTTTCATAGGAACCTAGAAAATAGAGAAAAATATATGCAATGAGCATATTTTATTAGACAAGTAAAATACAAATAAATTACATATTAATTTTAAGTATCTAGAAAAATTGAAAAGTATGAAGAAAGAGAGAGTAGGCTTAGGAAATTATAGTTGTACAAAAAGTGTTATGGTAATACTTTACCCAATGTAATGAAAATAGAGTTGTGTGGCACTTTAGAAACGACTATATCATGCACGATCATGATCCATCTAGGCATATTGAAAAGTATATGTATAGCATAATTTAGCACTTTAAATATTAACATAGGAGCATATTTGATAATATATGACACCCCTCCCCTAGTCAAATTAGTTGCATACAAAGTGTGCAAGGAATTGGAGAGGAAAGATAGTACATGAAAATAAGATGTAAGTATATACATTAAGCACATAGATCATGTGAATTAATATAATAATTTTCATTGGTAACATTACGTGACAAAAAGTCGGTAAATGTTAAATGATAAAGTATAAAAAACACATAGTTTGGAGATAATTTTAAAGGTAGATAGGGTTTCCCTTGGTATGGAAAATCATAAGGTGAAAATAGCCCTAAAGGTGCAATTTAGGTGGTATGTGGAAGGTATGGTGTCTGCAATATGGATCTTAGAACATGATAAGGCATATATAATCATATAATAGGAGTAGGAAGATATTCTCCTAATTTAGTAAATTTGTTCTAGGAACATAATCAAGAACATACTTGTATAAAATGATATAGGGGAAGGAATGATGCCCCTTGATGTAATAAGAATTCTAGAAGTATGAAAATTAAATAAGAGCACAATGTGGAATGGAAGAAGGCATGATGTTCCCTATTTTTTTAGAATAACTCTTGAAGCATGATAGGACAATGAAAGTGTTGCACAAATGGTTGTCGCTGCACCAAAAGATTGACCTATTAATGCCCGATACAACTGCCAAAGTTAATGAATGCATGAGAGGTGGCTAAGCCATGTCACAAACCCTAAATCCATGAGACATGGTTAATCCATGTCATGAACCCAAACACCACGCTACACAACACAAGAAGACCAAGGGTAGACACCTTGCAACAATCCCCCCTAGCACAAGCGAGGGGCTCAAACTCGTGACCCAAGCTCTAATACCAATTGTTGCATAGACAGTTGCTATTACACCAAAAGATCGACTTGTTAATGTTCAAAACAACTGCTAGAGTTAATGAATCCAAGGGAGGTAGTTAAGCCATGTCACAAACCCAAGCGCTACACTGCACTGCACAAGGAGAACAAGGGTGCACACCTTGCAACATAAAGTACATTATTGGAAATTGATATAAAATATATGCAATGAGCATATTATCATAAGATAAAAACATACATAAGATAATGATATGATAAGGATCATAAGCATCAAGATAGATTACACATTATAAGGACGCAATATAAGTATGGTTAGAAGCATAAACATCATAAATAGTTAAACATGAAAATTATAATTAAACTATCAAATGGTAAAGTACAAGAATAAGTATGAATAACAAACATAAAATTAGGATGTGAAAAGGAAAATGAAAAAACCATGTTGCAAGGCTTGCAATGGCATATTAATAAGAAAACAAGATGTGAACAACCATAAAATAAGATATATTAAGAGAGAAGGACAAATGCTTCTCAAGTGGGGGAATATGAATAAAAAATTGATATAGAAGATTAAATGAGTATGTAAAACACAACAAAGAAGGTGTAATAAAAAAGACAAAAATGAAAGGAATAAATTGAAAGATAAAAATAAGAGGAAGTGCAAGTCAAAGACAAAACGAGAACTAGAAAAATAGGTATATAGATATATAGTATCTGAAGAAATTCTCATGAATCATTAAATAAATCTAGAAGGATCCTCATAACCCTCCAAAACATCATTATCATCCCAATATGTCATCATACTTTTCTTCATTAGTTCTTTCATTTTGTTCTTTATGACTTGGATTTTTCTATTACATGTGTTTCTTCTTGATAATGCTTTGTACCTTTCAAAAACGCATTATCAATTGGTGGCACATTGATTATTTCTTTATTGACCCAAATTTATTGATTCTTTGATGGTTGCTGCATATAAATATTTAATATTTGTTGCACCACAAAATTTTTCTTTGGTATCCATGTAATATTTTGTGCATAATTATGATTTTTATCACTTTTGTAGCTAATTTTCTTTCTTTCCTTGGTTTATAAAAGATTTGTTCCTCATAATAATTTTTGGAATATATTCTTGTATCAATGGTTCACCTTTTTTCTTTGTAAAGCATTCAACTTTAAGCTCTATAGGTTTTGGAGGATTTTCTTCATGAGACCTATTTTTTATTTTCTCTATTTCTTGGTCAAAATTCTTGATTTAATATACATCACACATGGAGAACTATTTCATTTTCACATGGTAGTTCCTTAGGAGTGATAATGTAAGTTTTCAAAGTAAAATAACTCGAGTCCACAAGAGGTTGGTATGAATATCTATTAATTTTGATTGCTCTACCTTCTTGAACAAACTGAAACATTGATGCACAATTAAAGGTACAAATCATAAGTTCTAAGCAAGGTATACCAAATGAAATAACAAATCCAAATTAAGTAGTTACAACATTCATACATATCACATGTACTTCCTTATGTCCAAATATAATTGGTAGATATGAGACAACCCAAAGTATGAATCAATATATCCTATTAGTAATTTTCTTATGATCCTTCTGAATGTGTGTAAGAAGTTGGTTTGAAATGATTACCTACCAAGAATTTTTCCATACATATGTTGTTTTGTTTGGTGGGTCTATTATTGTATTGAATCAATGATTAGATTCTTTATATTTATAATAATATACAAGGGACCACAATGGTTATTTTGTGGAATTTCCTCACTAGAAGATATAATCAATGGAGTAGTAGGAGGAGGAGAATATGTATCTTTACTTTTTTTTTGCTCTCACAAAATAATCTATATTATATGTTTTTTTAGACTTATCATGATAATCATCCTTATCTCATCATTTTAATAATATTTTGTACTTCAATAGGCTTTGTATTGGAGGGGAATAGATTAAAATTTGTAAATTTCCAAATACCTATTTGCAATTAAAACTAAAGTGTTTCATCACCATTAACTCATTCAACATGGATCATTTTTCTATCTATAAGATATTTCACTTTTAATTTTAGAACCATACATGATTGTGCAATATGTTTTTTGACTCTACGGTGAAAGGAAGTAGGGTATACAAAAACATTTCCTGCACTAATATTTTGAGGAGAGCATTGTGCAAATCTTAATCTTTAATAATTATAGTTCAGTAGAAACACATTTAAACAAAAAGTAAATAATAGATACCATAGCACATGTGTACGTGGGGAAAACCATTTGAGGAGAAAAATCCCACACTCCAAAATAATTCAATGTATTATTTAGTAAATCATGACTACAATACACTTGCAAAGAAAGACTTCATAGGAGTATCACCAATTAGAGAATTAGAGGAAATATTATAGCTGAACAATTTATCTACAAAACTTCTACATACAACCTCCATCTCAAGCACCTAATATATAGGAGATACAAAACCTAAAGTCATCAATTGGTTTTAATTACAAACCCATAAGCTAAAACCACCCAAAAGTGGCACCCAAATTATCCCCCAATCAAAGATGTCTTATGATGTGTCAACAGGTGTAACTCCCCTTTACAACTCTCTTATGAGTCCAACAACTTTTATGTTTCTTAAGAAAACTTCCAGAGGTGATAACTTTTGATTTAGTGGGTTGATTGGGCCCCCTTTTTAAATTGAAGTACTCGAAGAGATCTACACAACAAGCACTTCCATTAATAGTGTTAAGAAATTGAGACTTTTACTTTTTATCTTTAAATTGAAGTACTCATAGAGATCTACATAGTGGGAAACTCCATAGGTAGTGCTAAGAAATTGTAAAAGAAATATCCCCACATTGAAGATTCTTATTGACATTATTTTCAACCTACAAAAGATAATGAATCATCAACAAAATTACCATTGACTAATTGTTGAGTAGAATTAAAAATAGTGATAAAATTAAATGACCAAGTTATATGACACAACTTGAGTCCAAATATAACCAAAGCCTTCAACAACCAACAAATATAAAGTAGGAGCAAGTGGACATCCTTGCAATATAGATAGAAAACCAAAAAAATGAAGATTGATGACCATTAATAGTAATGTAAGTAGAATTATTAGCAAAAAAATATTTTAATAGATCTTGAAAATTTAGGACCAAAACCTAAAGCTTGAAGCATTGCAAGTATAAATGAACACTTTAAGAGTTCGTAATATTTGACAAAGTCAATTTTGATAAAGATATCTTATTTTTGAGAACATCTAGCCCAATCAATTCCTTCCCACACAACAATGATATAATCAATATTATATCTAGATTTGATGAACCCAATTTACTTAGGATGAACAATCAAAGAGAGAAGATGGAACAACTTGAGAGCAATAGCCTTGGCAATGATCACTACCAATTGAGCATTTTACTAAGCTCGAAGCCAAACAATACAAATTTTAAATACTTTCTAGTTGATTCATCAACCTACTCTTGTTCATAATGACGTGTTCAAAATTTAGAGCCACATCCCAATCACTATATTAGATGGATTGAGTGGTTGAATAATGCATGCTTAAGCATACCTCCCTATTTATTCATATTTATGGATGCTAGCTACACATTTTTTCCATTGGGCTTATGACTCAACCATTGTGAAGCTTTGTCATACCATCTTGGATCTAGAATAGCAATTATTTGCTCCTCCTCAAAAATATGTGTTTCCAAATTCTAGAAACAAAAGTAGATTGGGGACAATCATTTCACTAGATGAGCACAAATGAAAGATCATCTTCATTAGTTTGAGTTGAAGATAATTCTTATGGATTTTTCCCAATCTTTAAGAGGTCACCATGCTTCTTAGGTGATCAAACACATAAAAAAAGCAACTCAACTCTTTTAGAAGATTCCTAACATTAGTTACATATTTTTTTTATTATGAATGTTTTGAAAGCCCAAAACCATCTCCAAAACAATCTAATACTCTACAAAATTTCCTTAGCCATAAAACTTTGTATAAACAATGTATAATATTTTAACTTTTATTACTTGCTTTTCTTACACTATATAATTTCCCCACACACACAATAAACAATAAGATAAATTTTTAAAATAAAATAAATTCAGACTTTAACAAGAAATATTCAACAATTCATATCAATTAGTAATTTATGGTTTTCAATGACTGCCATTAACATTCACAAGAAACAATAATTAATTAATATAACGTGAGAATAATTAATTAATATAACGTGAGAGCAGAGTGTTGAACCTGAGACCTATGGGGAGCAAACCCATAGCCCAAGCCAACTCCACTACCCAAACAAGCTACACCCTTGCTGCAAAAAAAAACAAAAAAGAGATATAGTGTAATGATGTGAATGTGTTAACATAATAAAAATAAAGATATATTTTTTATATACTAGCACTTGCATCCATAGGAAGTTCAAGGAATATGTGGATAAGAATATAAAGGTAAAACAATAATGAATTTGAACATTACATAATTCATTATATAACTATTGTGGATGTCTTACACAAATTGTAGAACACAAATGTACAAATTGAAACACGTAAAGGCATGTGACTGAGTAGTAGCCAATTTGCATGTATTAAAGTGAAATGAGAGTGCTGTTTTTTTGTAGCTCCTCTTTTGAAGTCCTGAAATTTGTAAACATTGCAACACAGTGTTGTTAGATTGAAAAAATATAACTTAGAAATTTGTTTCTGCATATGTAAGTATAGCAATTTAAAAAATGTTTTAAAAAAATTATTTAGAGGAAGAGGTTAAATCTTATTTTTTCTTTTCTTGAGTGTCCAATTGATCATCTGTACAAGGATAAAATATTGTAAATGATTAGTTATAGTGTGTTTATTCTAATAATGGAGGGAGTTGTGAGGCTTACAATTACTACCCTCTGTTTTTCAAATTGAAAGTTTGGCCGAAGCTGATTGACCATTTTTAGATCTGAATTTATTTGGATTTGAAGTAGTTGAGTATAATTCATAAATCTTTATAGAAGATAGAAATACCAAAGAAGTATAAGTAAATGTTGGCTATGGTGAACATAATATAATTGTGTCTCCTAAAAATTACTCAACATTGTACGTGAAAATTGATATTTGCAAAAATCTCAATCTATATTAATTTAAAAACTTTTAAATATTTATAAGTTGGTTAAATATAATATATATGTACATTGACAATGAAAACAATAAAATTTCATTAATTTGTGAACTGTCAAGTTAAATATCAATTCAACTCTATTAGAAAGGCAAGAAGGCTATATTCTTTAATGAAGATTGGAGAAGGAAATGCATTCTTTCAGGCCAAACAAGTCAATGGTCATGCTCTGTTTCAGGTAATACCAGCATATAAAATTCACTATCATGTTAATATTGCAGTTTCAATAGAGCGTTTGAATGTATTCAAAGAGCTTAGATCATCCTTTCCAATATATCTGGCATAAATATGGGCAAATTCAGAAAATTGCAGCCACATATTCATTATAGTTGTACAAATTTCCAAGCAGGTAAAATAGGCATCAGGCAAATTCACTGCCAGCAATTCACCGCTGGAAAATTCACCGCCAACAATTCACCGTGGAAAAATTCACCACCATGACAAATTCACTTCAAGGAAAATTCACTACCAGCAATTCACCACCATCAAAAAATAATTGCAAACTTTTAATACGATGAATTTTTACAGACGGTGGCGGTAAATTGCTGACAGTGAATTTTCCTAAAGCCGATAAAATACAATGCTAATTCTCAGAACTTACAGAGCATTCCATACAGCTTGAAATAGAGGAACACTAAGTAAAACAGGGGCATATTGAGCAGGCAGCCCAAATCAGCAAATCAGCAAAGAGAGACAAGGAAGCTCATGCATATATTCCTCTCTGTTTTGAAAGGCTAGAGAAGCTTTGGCTAAAAAGCTATTCAAAAACTCATTTTTTTAAGCATAACTTCTGACACAAGCTTAGACCGATATCATATCTAAACATTTTATCTATGATGACTTTATTTTGGATTAAGCTGAAGAAAATCAAGAAAATTATTTATTATAAGGCTATTCATGATTTTATTAATTAGAGCAGAGATTAAGATGAAAATTTTCAGTAGTAGTTAAATCATAAATAGAACAAGGCCTATAAAACATGCCATGCCATATACCTTAGGTGGTTTCTTATTAGGTAAGCCAGGCACAAATTTGGCAAGGAACAATAAAACTGGATTGATTTTAGACATATCTTTAAATATGAATTGGTAGTGAAAATGTTTATTGTGTGAAATGAGTACTGGTATTGAGATCTGGAGTAAGTATGAGGCATACATTCAAGTGTTTATCTATGGAACCCCAAGCTTTGGCTAGGATTATGGCTTTATAAGCTCCTCTACATACACAAATTGAACTCAAGAATCATGAATCTAGATATAATTATTAATATGCAGGCTTGCACCTTGGCTTATTCATTGTTCATAGCATGATTTGAATCTAGACATTGAAGAAGGTAAAGGATTAATCAATCAGGTACCTTGACCTTGAAATTGCAGGGAAATTCCTAATTCAAGTAGCCCTCGAGTACTTTATGGACAGACTCTCAATTTTCATCTGTGATTGAGCTAATGGTAAGTTTGCTATCTGTAACTGTTCTTCTGCTGTAAGTTTTTTATGTTTATTCCAATTAAAAAAAAAATGTATGAAACTGCAATAGTTTTGGCACCAATAATTGGTTTTTATATTGTTTTAAGTGTGTTAGGTGCTTTTCAATAGATTTAAAGTTACATTTCAAAATAAATAAAAATAAAAAACTAGTAAATTAGATAATATTATACTAATAAATCATTACTAAATTTACCCATTTTATTTTTCTCTATTCCAATTACATAATAAGCAAAATGTCATCAATACAACAATCAAATTCTTTCAGAATTATAATTTAATTCAATGATGATAAAATCTGATCTTCAAGCCAAACTGCAATAGTTCCATTTCCCCACAATAGTATCAAGCTCCCACCAATTTATACCTAAACCATACCTAATCAGGAGAAGTAAACTTCCACCAATTTATAGCTAAACCATATCTGATCAGGAGAAGTATCCAATTTATAACCAGAGCAGATCCAGAAGAAGTAACTAACTATAACATACCTATGCATCCCCAAAGAATCTGACAGGCTGATCAAGTTCCAACTAAATCATATCCAACTGAAGACTTCTCTAAATTTATTCCATATTACACACAAATGTAGAGTCTATAACTATCAGCAAAGTCGTGCAGAGATTGTCTTATAAAGCATCTGGAACACACTTGTAATTGTCAGGAACATGGATTTCACAGGCCTTAATGTACTCTCTAACAATCTGATGATTGTGCCATCCAGTTGCAGACATAAGAATATCACAAAAGCAATCCAAACGAGTAATACTCTTCATTCCCTCACAGCATTTTTTATCAGGCACAAGCTCCACAGTGCCTGCTTCTATGCATGGAGCTATATGATCCAGTGCATAGTATTCATTTGAACACTTTGCACTACAAAGCTCACCAGACATTAGCAACATCAAAAACACTGCAAAAATCACAAAGGCTGTATTCTTCATCATGATTTCTGCAATTTTTTTTTTAAATCCTTGAGAATGCTCTGTTTTCTTTCTGTGCTGTGTGGCTTTGCTGCATTTTAGCTTGGTATTTATAGAAATGATTGGAGTTGTGAGAAAGATCTGTTACAACTTTTTTCTTGGATTTTAACTTAGAAAAGTATGCTTGGTGTTCCATGTTTTTTAAGCTTTCTGATCCGTTGTTAATGGTGGAAACCCTTTTTTAATTTTTATCTCAAAACTGACAAGCATGAAATCGAAAAAGGTCAAAATTTGGCAGGTTTGTTGGCCAAATTTAATTAGCCGTTATGCTGTAGTAATATCAAATCATAATTAATCAGTTACATCTCTCTGCAAAAAAATCCCTGCCAGAGCACAGCTGGATGGATTATACAACTAAATTATATGCATTTATTTATGGCAGTTCGGAATGTGTAAAGTTCAGATTATCCATTCTCCCACCGACATCTTCTTTACCATTTCCCCCTTTTTCCACCGCCATTGCTCTGCGTATAAAAGAAGCTTTTTAAAGGAAGAAAGAGCACGGCTATCCTCTTCTGCATAAACAATGGAGTCTTCCGACAATGCCCGAATGCTCTACTAAATCTTGAAGCGGACTTTGAGAGCTTTATGAGAAGATATGGGAAGAAATATCAGCCTTTTTCTCTCCGCGAGGATATCTGTGGGGTTGCAGAAATGTAAACCGACCTCAAATAACTATATGAAAGATTTAAGATCTGTGATTATGTCGGGCGGTGCTGGGCTGTGAGACTGCGGATAAGCATTTTCACGACAGTTACATGAATATTTTATTTATTTATTTTTTTGATGAATAGGTAGCGATCTATATTAATTCAAATATAAAGATACATATTCATTAAAAAAAGTGGGTGGTAAAAAGACACACCCAAGAGGGCTGGGCTTAACCAGCACACTCTAAGCGTTGACCGCTTAGGTGGCTGGTGTGGGCCCCATTAATCCATCCCGCCGTTTCCGTTCGCTATTAATACCGCGCAAAGTTTAATTTTTTTAAAGGCTTTTCTCCCGCGCATAGTATACCCATCAACGACAAACAAGTTTCCGACCCGAACCGATTTATTTTGCACGCGTGCTGGCGGCCTACGCCAAAATGGAAGCTCTGGAACAGGCTATGGCCGTCCATCATTACTGCTGGAAATGCTCCGGTAGACATGTAAGCAAAATGTGGAAGCAGAGACATACCTCAAAGAAACGTGGTCTGTTGAATGCTACGATTGCAGGATATACACAAAATGCATTTGTTGAAAATGATTTCGAAACTTTCAATTGAATGTATTTGGCAGGTGTAAAGCCAGACTCCACAATCTTTACCATCATCCACCCTGCCTGTGCCAAAATGGGAGCTTCGGAATGGGGTATGGTCATCCACCACAAGATAAAGGAATGGAATTTTGTCAGATGCAGCTGCAACTCCCCTAGTAGATATGTATGCAAAATGTGGAAGCATAGACAAGGCACGTGAACTGTTTGACAGAATACCCCAAAGAAATGTGGTCATGAAATGCCATGATTGCAGGATATACGCAAAAGGGATTTGTTGAAAAGGCTTCAGAGACTTTCAAGCAAATGCAATTAGTAGGTGTAAATACAAACTCGGCAGCCTTTGCGAGCATCCTCCCTGCCTGTGCCAAAATGAGAGCTTTGAAGCAAGTTATCCAATCAATCAAAGGATAAGGACAGAAGGATTTTGTCTTATGTATAAAGATTAATGGAAGGGCGGTTTTGGTATGATATTATCGTTGGAAATGCTCTACTAGACATATATGGAAAATGTGGAAGTATAACCCCACAACTGAGTTATATATAAACTTCTAATATCTCATTTGGTTCATCATACATATAATTTCTATTGTAATGTTATGCATTAAGTATGTTTTATCATTATTTTTTGAACTATATCATATTTATATCTTGATTTAACAAACTTTATGTTTTGTCATTATAAGAAGTGCTTAATATTTCATTATAGAATTCTTAAATTTTTTTTAGATAATTCAAAAGACATGAATACTCTTACTCTTGGACTAATGTACCCTCTAGGATGCCTTCTTTTTCTTAAATGAAACAGTCCTTGCATTAAGGAGGTTCAAATTTCCACTAGTAAACTCTTCTAAGTGATTTCAACCCATTTCAGCTATTGCAATATGTCTTTGTGAACTAAATTTCAAATAGTTAATTTTTCTATGCTTATGTGTACATAATCATAGTTCAATTAACTTATTTGTCTAATTTGAATCATTAATAACAAGTTCTCTAACTCAAAATTGAACATGGTTACAAGGTTGACCTCATAATTGTGATCTTCATTTACTAAAATGTAAAATAGAAATCAAACATTTTTGTCATCTACCCCACTTTACGCTTTGGTCCTAAGCAAACTATGTACAATCTTTGAATTTGATGCATTGTTCATGTATAAAATAGCACCAACTTGCACTCATTCAATCACATAAAGAATCATTAGTTATTAGAAGAAAAATAATTTAAAATTGCAGTAAAATTCTAAAATCAAGAAAGAAATATTGCACATCTAATCACACCCATCCTAGTGCATGTGAATCACCTAGTAGTCATCCTAAAATTTATGCATTCGTTTGAAGTTTATTGTCTATTTTGAGGTATTTTTAAATACTACCTTAATAGAAAAGCCCTAAGACTATGAAAGATGATATTATTGTTTAGTGATCCATTTATCTAAGAAACTACTAAATAGAATCCAAAGATCATTGAAGCTTAAATTTTTGGGTGTAGAGTGAGATTATTGTTGTGATCTAGATCTATAACTATAAACTCAATCTAATGTATATAACAAATAATGATATTTTAATTTTCAGCTATATACATGATTATCTAACACAAATCACATTATCTTTCTCAATTAACATTTATTCTTTGATCACAAAACTAAACAATATAAATCTTGATTTATTATTTATAGTGCAATTGTACTTTTTATATAATTAATATTACCTAATTTAATAAGCTCCACTGTATTTTCTCATTCAATCTAAAATTATTTATGCTTGATTAATCCATTTACTTAAATAACCTAAATTACCCATAAAGGAACTCTTGTTTCATTTTAAATAGAAGATCAACAACTTTGCTTGGAAGTTGACATCCTATGGCTTGAGTTGTGGTTGTAGGTTAAAGAGTACAATATTTCATATTATCCTCCAACAAATATTTTGCTATGGTCGGCCTTTACCAATACACTCTAAGTGTTGACCTCTTAGGTGGTTGATGTGGGGCCCACTTAACCTATCCTATTTATTGTTTGTCATTCACATTCAAATTGTTCCCACGTAGTCGCATTGTTTCACCATATGCAAAAATAAGGTTTCTAACCCAATCAATTTTTTTTTTCAGTGCACTGCTTGCTTGTGCAAAACTGAGAGCTTTAAAATAGGGTATGGACATCCATCAAAGCATAACAAAATGGGGATTATTTAGATATTACATTTGGAAATTTAATTTGGTATACATGTATGCAAAATGTGGATGTATAGACAGGAACATGAACTATTTGATAGGGTACCTCAAAGAAATGTGGTCTCATGGAATGCCATGATTGCAAGATATATATAAAATGGATTTTTTGAAAAGGCTTCAAAAATTTTCAAGAAAATGCAATTGGTATTATGTAAATCCAAAATTCTATAACCTTTTCCAACATCCTCCCTACCTATGCCAAAACGGGAGCTTTGGAACATGGTACATAATTAGTCAAAGGATAAAAGACAAATAGATTTTTTCATATCTATGGACATCCATCAAAGCTTAATGGAAGGGGATTTTTGTCAAATATTATAGTTGGAAATGCTCTAGTAGACATATATGAAAAATGTGGAAGTATAAACAAGGAATGCAAATTGTTTGACCAAATACCTCAAAGAAATGTGATCTCATGGAATGCCATGATTGTAGGATATGTAGAATGTGGAACCATAAATAAAGTATGTGAGTTGTTTAACATAATGCCTCAAAGAAAAGTGTTATCAAGGTTCCCCTAATTGTAAATTATTCACAAAACTAATTCTTTAAAAGGCTTTAAGAACTTTTAAGAAAATGCAATTGGCAAGTGTGAATTCAACCTCTGCAACCTTTTCTAGCATCTTCCTAGCTTGTGCTAAAGTGGGAGCTTTGGAACATGGTATGGATATCCATCAAAGCATAAAGGATATAGAATTTTTTTCAAATGAATTATACTTACAATTGCTCTAGTAAACATGTATGCAAAATGTGGAAACATTTAACAAGGGGTGTGAAGTGTTTTAAAACCACATTTCATACTATTTTACAAGGAATTATACATCCTTATTCTATTCTTTATTTCTCAAAAAAATTAGCATTCTTTTGTTTGTTATCTATTCTACCCTTTTCTAAAAAAAATGCATGTAATAAAGGCATGGTTGCAGTTTACAAGTGTGCGAATGTCCTTATATTAGAAATGTACTTTGTTCCTCCTATTAGCAACCTATGTTTTCAATAGGTCCTTCCTATTATTTTCCATCAACTAGCTTATACAGTTTTTGTCTTTCATTCTTATTACCTTTTAAATGTCTTTAATAGTCTTGTTATTCATAAATTTAATTTCTAGTACAAATCAACCAATTTCTTATTTTGTTATCATTTCCCAAGTGAGTCCCATTTAGATTAATAATTTAGTATAAGTAAGACATGTTAAACAATTCAACTAGAAAGAAAAAGAATTTGTTATTTAGTTTGTAGATATTTTTTTGTGTTTGTATTAATTTAAGCAAATCGATTTATGTTAGGTTGCTAGCTGAATCCAAAGATAGATAATTGAAAAGGCATTCCTACATTTAAATTGTGTAGGCTACCTATTGTCTATCTATATTGGAGATGAATTTGATGTGATTTATAACCTTCGCTATTTATTCCTTTCTTGATCCTCAAAAGAATTCTCTCTAAATAACAAACTCTCATTCTAATGTCTAGCAATTAGCTAATTCTAATTTGATTTTTTGATTTTGTAATCATTCAAAAAAAAAAAACTTTTGAGTAAAGATAAAAATATTCGCAACATATAGACCTTATCAAAATTAGGTTAGTTTTCAGTTACTACACTATTGTCTTTATCTATTATTTTCATTGAAAAACAAAAAAATCTAAAATTCTCTACTCAAATTTCCTATAGTATATAAGGATGAATTATTTTTGTTGTTATTTGATAGAAATTGTTATCCTTCCTTCTTTGACCTTCCCTTCCTCATACAAGTGCATCTCTTCTAGGAACCCTCATCTAAACATATCCATGTATTTTCCTTCATCTTCCTTCTTTCATTACCCTCCGTCAATTGCCATCCACCCCACCCGATGTCCCATTCTACATGTCTCACAAAGATGACCACTTTGATAATGAACCCCTACTAGATGATTCTAAGTTTTTCACTCACCAATATTGACCACCTCCTGTCTCTCCCCCAAAGTAGCCTCCTTGATGATGCCACCTAATCCTAAATCTCTTCACTTGCATACTCCTTAACAAATATCATCATTACCATATTGAGGGGTTAGAGATATTAAAAGGTATATGATATAATATCCACAGTCATGTCCCTTTATAGTTTAGTTCTCGTACCTTCATCCATCTCTTCTAGCCAACCTCTTTTCTTTTTCCCACCAGTCAATATTCCTTCACCTAAATTTTCTTGTCTATACTCCTCATCCAACCCACTTTCCTACCATTCTCTCTCTCTCTCTCTCTCTCTCCCTTTATTCCTTTTAACTATTTATTTGTACTCCTCGTCCAACTCACTTTCCTACTATCATGTCCCTTTAAGCAAATTGTTCTTTACATCCTATCCCTATGTGCCACCCTCTCAACCCTTACCCTTCATTTATCTTGCTTGATCCTCTCTTACTAGTATTTTCTCTCCCTCTCCTATCCTACTCTTAACCTCACAACCCTTGCCACACTCTTATCATAACATGAAAAAATTAACATCTTTTATCCTCAACATCCCAACCTATGACCCTAACTCTATCATTTACCATATAGTTCAATAAATACTAATAATGTAATGCTAACTATCTATTCTTCCACCATCTTCTACCCTGGGTGATGGAACCTTAAACCTCCTCCGCAACATAATATATTTGACTATAATAAATCATCCACAAGAACCATAGTTCATCATTTTAAACATTGACATACATGTAAAATTGGATAAGTGATCCTAAGATACACATTCAATCCCTTATAGATCAATGTGTGTTGATTATAACTTTGATGATCAATTCATAGCTAAGCTTTTTCTCTATTCATAAAGGAAAAAAACTTAAAATGGTTCTACTCTATATCTACCTATTCTATGGGTTCCTTCCTTTATCTCACTTATCTTTTCATGGAACACATTCAAGTCAATATACTTGATTGTAGGTTAGTTTCATCAATGTTATACATTGTAATCAAGGTGCAAATGAGAAGGTGGTGGATTTTATCTTCTATTATTAATACCTTCTTTCATAGATCTCATATCTTCTTCTTGCCTCTAATATCAAGAGAGTATCTATTTCAAAGTATTTTCCCAAAGCTTCACAATCAAAATATCTTGCACAAATATCAAACTTTTATAGCACTTTGTACCACCTCAAGTATATTTATACATAGGTGATGGATCACCTTAAGGTCATCTCTTTGATCTTGATGCCTCTATTTTTTAAACCCATCCTCCTCTCAAGAAACTAATAATTCTACAAAGAATAACACCAATAACTTATAATTTTATCCTTAATCCAACCCTAACAATTAAATAAACTAATCAAATTTTCCTTACTCCTCTTCATCATCTAAACTTACTATCTCCTTTCACAAGCTAACTCTAATTGGATGAAGCTTGAAAAAAATCTAGTTCCATCTTTCACGAGTTTCTTTGATAAACCTTATCCAACTTCATCCTATCCAACCCTTGAAACCCAACCTCTTCTTATTTTACCAAATTTACCAATACTTTTTAGTATATAGAGCTATTTTTCTATGAAACATGTCTTATTATTATCCTCTCCTTTCTTTTTTATCTTAATTAGCTCTTTGGAATTCCTTATCACCAAATCATGTTTCCTTTTATCTAAACATTATTTTTCATCTTCACTTTCATAAGAATATCCTAGGATATGCTTCTATTAATCCAACCCTAGTAATATATTGAAGTTCTTTTTTCTTTTTCTCTTTTTCTTAAGTTTCTACATTGGGTTTTTCTTGACTTTTTTTCTTTTTTCTCCTTTGTATTATTTTCCAATTTCTCTTTTGTCAACAATGATTCTCCTATTCTACATTCATTTTCTATATTTGATTTTTTTGCTCCTCTACTTTAGTTACTCATTACTACTTTAGCATCATAGGTTGCATTTGGACTGGACAATTATTCACTTTATAATCAGTGGTGCCAACACATTCTTATAGAACTATTAAAATTGGGACAACTATTAATATCATGTGATTTATCACCACAAAAATAACATGTGAATTTTCTTCCTTTTTTTCTTCTGCACTCATTATCATAATGTCCTAGTTTACCATAGTTATAATATTTTGGCCTTTTGGTCCTTCTTCTTTCTTTGATACCTCTATTATTATTGTGGTAGCCTCCCCTACCACCTACTTCTCAATAGTTATCATGGTATCTCATGAAGGATCGTGTATATCTTGAATTTGTGGTACCATATAGTGTATATTGTTAGGTGGTCTTATACTTTCTCTGAATTGAAGTTCCCACTAACCATGTGCCAAATAAACATTGAATTCTCTTACATCTAAACCCTATGTTCTATCCATACCCATATCCAAAAAATCATATTCAATCTTCTTCATGAAGTAACATTGGACACCTATTTGTGTCATGTCTATCCTGCTTTATACTTTACAATATATACTTAGTATCTTTCTAGGGAATTTCCCAAGTTCCTTATACTTTACAATATATACTTAGTATCTTCATGCCTTTGATTATCAAAAATTCATTCCTTACATTTCTTCCCTACTTTAATTATTAAACAAAAATTTATTTCTTCTAGGTGGTGGAGAAGTCTCATCTTTCTTACCTTTCATTATAATTTCTTAAGTACTTCAACATTACGTTGTCCAACTCTAATTAAAATTATCAATTTCATCCTTTCCTACTAAATCATTCTCCCTTATCTTTGACTAGGATTATATTCTGGTAATCAATTCTACTACATCCTTATACAAAGAGGAAATCTTCTCTTCTACTTCTATTATAATGTGAAAGGTTAACCCTAAAATAGAATGCACTCAATTCAATTCTCTTATGTCAAGGTTTCTTCTAGCCTTCTAACCACACTTTTAAATCATTGCTCATAATATTTTATTGATTCCTCCTTACTTTTTGTTATCTTCCATATTTTATTTATGTTTTTTGTTCATACGTTAGGTGAATGGAAATGGGTTAGGGATCATTAATGTGGGGTGTCTAATGCTACAAGAAAAAATAGCAAGGGAAATGAGATGAAAGACTTTCAAGGTTTAGAGATTGGTTTTACCACATACAGGTTACATATTTTGGTATGATGGTATGAGTAATTCTACAAGTATGAGTTCTACAACGAGGAAGGGAGATGGGAAGTGGGTTGAGGAAAATGAGTAGGGAAAATACTAAAAGCCCAAGATTTTGAGACTTAAAGGAAAAGTGGATCCTCAAATTAGGAATTAAGGATGGTGAATACTCAATGATCTAAAGGAGAGAAAGCATGGAAAAGTGCAAGTGAAGAATAATTAAGGCTTATGGATTAGTCTTATAGCTTAAGAAGTGCATGATTACACAAGGACCTAAAATCCTAGAGCCAAAGGCAAAGACAAAGTAGGGAGTGGAAGAATGGGTAAATCCATGTGATAAAGTACCTAGGTAATGAGAAGTCTAAAAGACTAAAATAATCAAAGGTCTCAAACAAAAATGTAAATGTTGGGTGTCAAGGAATGAAGGGAAAGAATACTGGCAAGAGGAAACCTATAAACCCAATAAAGGCTAGAAATAGACACAATCACCCCTAGCACTTAGAAATTTCTATAGTTTAAGATATTTAGGCATGCGACAAGTACAACGAAAGACAAAACACTACAAAAAGAACAATTTTTAAATGAGGGGGTCTATTGAAGGAATTCTTAGATTGGTTATAGAAAGTGGCTAACACATGGTTCTATTAAGAAAGGAAACACTCGACTTAGATAAATTTGCACTTACTAATATAGGCCCCAACATCACCTAGAAAGGGGCAAGACAAATATATCACATAACAACTATAGGGACAAATTTTTATTTTATTTTTTATCAAATATCAATGATGGACTCTATAGGAAACAAAATCAAACTCAAAAAGAATTAGAAGCACACTAGAGTCCTTTTAGTAAGAATGATATGCAAGGTAAAGGTTCAAAAGGGCAAACATCAACAAAGGGTTCCTTGATTTTAATCTAAAATTAGAGACGGTGTTTTAAGGCATAAAGAAGTGGAAACTTTATTAGAGAATGTTCATAAACATTCTAGAATAAACAAACCAACATAAGAACCCATATATAAAGGTTTATCATAATTTAATATTTTAAAAATAACTTCATACAAGAAATTAATCTTCATGAATTAACATGGCCTTGGACTAATCCACCCAAAAATGTGTATGCAAATGAGTTTATTTCCTCCTCATGAAATCAATTAAACTAATAATTAGAAGTAAGAATTGCAACAATCTTAGAAACAAATTGCATTGCAATGTGACAATTAACACATAATCAAAGGTTTTTAACAAGTCTAATAGTTGTTCTAAGGGGCATGTCTAGAAAACCAAAAGCAATTGACAGCTTTTTCACTATGATGGCAGAGAAATATTTGTTTCCCCTCCTTTCCACACCACTAAGTGTTTAGCATCTCAAAAATACCTTGCTGCCTTCATCTCCCAAGTGAATTTCTCCAACTTTGTATAGATTTACTATGACCTCCTACACAAGAAGCACACACCATTTTATGGCCTCCAATCCAACTACATCCGAGAAGCTTTTTAATTCCTTATCTTTCATCAATATCCTTACCATTTGCTCACACGACATGCCCACTTTTGAATAGATGTTTGAGAGAACATTAGTCACATCTTTTTTATGATCAAAATAAAAAAAATAGCATTGCTGTAAATATTCATATGAAATCTGCAAGAGACAAAAAAACAGATCCACACATCCACCCCAATTTTAACTGGCATCTTGATGATAAAGTTAAGGGTGTCCTTAGGACACACAAACAAGTAGATCAAACACACACATAATGATCAACAGTAGGTGTAATGCAGTAAAGATTACCCATGTGATTGAAGTATGTACAACTCACATTCACTAAACCTGCATCGCTTGTGTCAGGATATGTTCCAAAGTGCTTCATTAATTCAACTATTTTGAGGGCATCCTTGCAAAATCCATTTTTTGCATTACCCACAAACATTGCATTCCCTGAGACTACATTTCGTTAAGGCATTTTTGTCAAAACAGTTTACGTGCCTTGTTTACGCTTCCACATTTTCCATAAATGTGTAGTAGAGCATTTCCAAGGAAAATATCAGACCAAAATCCCCCTTCCATTAATCTTTATACATTAGACAAAATCCTTCTGTCCTTATCCTTTGATTAATTGCATACCTTGTTTCAAAGCTCCTATTTTGGCACAGGCAGGGAGGGTGCTGGCAAAGGCTGCGGAGTTTGTATTTACACCTACTAATTGCATTTGTTTGAAAGTTTCTGAAGCCTTTTCAACAAATCCCTTTGTGTATATCCTGCAATCATGGCATTCCATGAGACCACATTTCTTTGGGGTATCCTGTCAAACAGTTCACGTGCCTTGTCTATGCTTCCTCATTTTGCATACACGTCTACTTGGGCAGTTGCACTGCATCTGACAAAATTCCATTCCTTTATCCTGTGGTGGATGACCATATCCCGTTCCGAAGCTCCCATTTTGGCACAGCCAGGGTAGATGATGGCAAAGATCGTGGAGTCTGGCTCTACACCTGCCGAATGCACTCGATTGAAAGTTTCGAAACCATTTTCAACAAATGCATTTTGTGCATATCCTGCAATCGTAGCATTCAACAGACCACGTTTCTTTGAGGTATCCTGTCAAACAGTTCACAGCCCTTGTCTCTACTTCCACATTTTGCTTACATGTCTACCCTAGCCTTTCCAGCAGTAATATGGACGGCCATACCCTGTTCCAGAGCTCTCATTTTGGCACAGGCCGCCAGCACGCGTGCAAATTAAATCTATTCGGGTCAGAAACTTGTTTGTTGTTAACGGGTATACTATGCGCGGGAGAAAAGCGTTTAAAAAAATTAAACTTTGCGCGGCATTAATAGCCAACGGGAACGGCGATCAGAGACTGCAAACGAGATGGATTAATGGGGCCCACACCAACTACCTAACAGGGCAACGCTTAGAGTGCGCTGGTTAAGCCAGCCCCCCAAGAGTCACGGGCAACGCCCAAAAAATTAACAGATCACGTGGGTTAAGCTCAGAAGTCCAAAATTACAAAGATAAAAAAAGCTATTAAGTAGCCAGAGCAGTGCCAACAGAGCCAGGAGGGTCTCTGTCATCCACATTTTTCCCTCATATATCAACAGAGTTGGAGTGACGTTAAGAGGAGGACCCCAACCATCATCAGCATCTTTTTTCTCTTTATCTTCTTCTTCGTGCTGGGGCGAGATTGCAAGCGCCAACGCGGGAATGCTTTAACAATGTGCATGAATATTTTGAAAGCTGGTTATAATCGGATTGAGTTATAATTATTAATTACATTTAATTTACATTTCAAAGTAGTATTGTATGCTGAATTTCATTGAATATAAAAGTTTGTAGTCAATTTATATGAATATAATTTTATTGAGTATATGAATATATTTTTATTGAGTATACCTATATATTTAGGTGTCAATTATTTAAAATTTATACATTAGTACATATATCTTAAATAATCTATTCAAAAAATGTCTTTAGATATTATTATTTTAAGGGTAAATGTTTTTGACCATTTAAACATTCAATCATTACATTTCAATGGGGTTTGCACGTTGATGGTAAGAACAACACCACAACAATTTAACCATCACACTATGCCACTATTGGCTTTAGATATCAATTTGAAGCAATTTTGAAAATATTTATGTTTATTATTAAATATTATTATTTTGATGTATAAATGGATGTTCGATTTAATGTAAAAGATAAGAGTTTTTGTTATTACACTCTACCCCTTTGCTATCAATGTAGAATGCCTCTTGACATAAAAAAAAATGTGAATGAGGTAATTAAGATGAATGAATAATGTGAATGAGGTAATTAAGGTGAATGATTTTTTTGATTTGATTTATATTTGTAAATGTAAAGGTAATTTTGTTGGATTGATCTAGATTAATTGAATAATGTAATAATACAAGTATAATAAAAAGAGATGTAAATTAAAAGAGTTGGGAATGATAAATGAAAAGTACTTTTAGAAATTAAATGAGAATAAATTAGGGTACCTTACTTTTGAAATAAAGAATGAATATTCATCCATGCTTAAAAAATGATATCCTCAATGTGCTTATTGTCTAGAAACTAGCATATATATATATAATAATAATATATATAAAATACGTCGAGAGATATCTTTCTCGAGGCGCCTATTTTAAATATATGTATATTCAAATTTTCACATAAAAATTGAATAGGCACCTGGAGAAGGATAGCTCTCGGCGTATTTTATATATATATATATGCTAGTAGTAGTCGTGATGCAACATGTAATATCTTAAATAAATTATTTATATATTTATATATTTTATATTAAATTATTATAATAATTCATATATTATAATATGATAGTATAATATTTGTAATTTAGAATCAAATCAATGCTATTCAAAATGAAGCATTGGTTTCTCCACACTTGAGGCATATTACATCCGCGATGCAAAATGTTGTCGATGTCGTTAGGAATATTGATTTGGACTTAGATAGGCATTGATGCCATATAGAGGAGATGAGACAATTTTATTCAGATGATCTCTCCTACAAAGATATTTTGGATCTGAAAATAACAAAAGCCCACCTTGCACCTTATTTTATCGACCTTGCCACTAATCAACCTATTCCTACAAATAAACCTAGGATATCCATGAGGTGGTGCAGACATCCACAAATGTCTATACATTTTTGGGAGCGATGGTGGATGGTATTTGACCATCCACATCTTAATTTGGAGGTCCCTCTTTACTTTTTGAGGAAATTATATGTAGAGTTTGTTTTGGGGAAAAACCCCAATTATTTTGATTTTAAATCATTTCAGGGTGTTCGTGGTGACATGCCACAATAGAGGTTAGGGGCACAAGTTGATCCCCAATACCCCATGCATGCCCAACCACTTGTAGATCCTTCTGCTCCTGCCATTCCTGCACCAATGCATCATAATGTGGTAGTATCTACATTAGGATAATTGCGTACACTCACAAGAAACCTTGATGAGCACACTTTAGCGATGACTGTTGTAGCTAGAGACCATGACCATGGAGGAGCGATGTATGGAGCTGGTCCTAGTACCACTCCATGAGTGTCGACACCACACATATGTACCAGTTATCATCAGGTATGCTATGGACCTAACTAGACTACACCCAGTTCTGGTGGACATGGAGATTTTGGTGGCATCGGTTCATATGTTGAATTTCTTACTATAGAGCATCACCCTGCAAACCATTTGAGACATGTATAAATATGAATGTACGTGTTTTTAATGAACACACACACACACATATATAATTGTAATGTTTTAACAATCAAATTGTTTGGTGTAGATGACACTGACCATAGGGGAATCATCTACTCGAGTTTATATGTCAACACCAATGCTAGTCGGCAACCCTCACAGGGTATTTTGATTTTAATTTTTAAAAAATATGAAATAATTTTTTAACTTGACTTTTTTATTTTGTAATTCAATCATGAACATATGTTTTAAATATTTATGTTGGTTTAGGAGAGTCAATTGACTTCCACGTCGGTTCCACCTGAGGGGTTGTCGCTTAGCACTCCTCCATTATCGAGCATCTCATAAGAGGTGTAGGTATATGTATATTGTAAATTAAATTTAAAGTTACTATATAATTACAATTTTGTATTTTGAATTGACTATATGTCAATCGTGCATGTACAAGTAAATATTATAAGCATATGTTTATGTATGTAGGTTGACACAACAATGAGAATGGGGATTATAAACACATTTGATGTGGAGGCAAGTCAGGAGGCATCTGACTTTCAGGTTGTTTAAAAAAAATTCTACACAATGTGTGCACACATGAATATATATATTTTAACCTAATTCAAGTACACATGTGCTATAAATTTGACCTTGTAGGACTTTGTTAGTGCCACTTTTTGCACTCAGGAGGTCATGCCAAATCAACTAGGACATGCAGAGCAACCTCATATGACAATTTAAATTTTTTATTATATTTATTTAGTCAATTACAAATTATACATTATGAATAACTTAAATTAAATTTAAAATTGAATATATATATATATATATATATATATATATATATATATATGCTCATACATGTTAAATTATTTTTCTTTTATAGCATGAGACATGTCCTGTAGCTGAGCATGCAGAGACATATATACATGCTCATATATGTTAAATTCTTTTTCTTTTATAGCATGAGACATGTCCTGTAGCTAAGCATGCAAAGATAGGTCTTGGAACGGAGGATGCACAACAACCTCTTATAGTACAATTTAAATATGGTAATTATAAATTAAATTGAATTAAATCATTTTTAATCGTCTTACATCTAATTTCAACTTTCTTTCTCTTGTATGTAGATTGATTCAGAGCATGTACAAATAGGTCTAGGTGCACTAGAGCATGTAGAGCGGCCTCACACAGTAATTTAATTTTATGATAAATTATTAAATTAAATTGTCATTAAATCATTTTTAATCGTCTTACATCTATTTTCATCTTTCTTTCTCTTGTACAAAGTGATTCAGGTCATTTAGGTAGTTTGCATGGTGTGAAAAGGTCTCTTGATTATAGAGACAATATGAGTTAGATCTTATTTCATGGGCTGTATTTGATTATTTCATGGACTACATATATTGTTTCTCATGGACTTAATATATTGTTTCATGGACTTTATTTCATTTCACTATTTTATGCTCTATTATTGTTTTAAATAGTAATTTACACACATGTGCATTTATGCATTTTATGTGAAATTAATATGAAATTGATAGGACATAAATTTGTACTTTACAAAAAATTCATTGTCAAGACATTAATAGGACATTAATGTGAATTTAAATACAAATGTGAAATTAAAGTTGAAATTAATAGGACTTTTAAATATTTGTACTTTACAAATTTAGTGATTTATAGTCAAGGCATCAAATTATCAGAGAAGTTCTAAAAATATTACTTGAGGGGATCATATTTACTTCAAAGTACATGCATCATATTTAATCACTACAATTGCTTAAGGGGATCAAAGAAGTTCTAAAAAATTGCTTAAGGGGATCAAATACTCAAAGTACATGTCTCATATTTAATCACAATTGATATAATTAAGTATTAGACTTTAGGGAGACTCGCCATATAACAAATGATATAATTAAGTAGTAGAAATTAGGATGACTCATCATTTAACAATCACAAAAGTTATAAAAAAAAATGTGAATGTTAATATAATTTATGTTGTAATAGGATGTCTTAAGGGGTCCTAATAGGACTTCTTAAGGGGATCAAAGAATTCAAACTACATGTCTCATGTTGGATCACAATTGATATTATTAAGTATTAGACTTTAGGGTGACTCATCATAACAAATGATATAATTAAGTATAAATATTTAGGATATGTCCTAATAGGATGTCTTAAGGGGATCAAATACTTCAAAGTACATGTCTCATATTTAATCGCAATTGATGTAATGTTAATATAATTTTTCATAATAGGATGTCTTAAGGGGAGGGGTCCTATTAGGACTTCTTAAGGGGATCAAATAATTCAAACTACATGTCTCATGTTGGATCATAATTGATATAATTAAGTATTAGACTTTAGGGTGACTCATCATAATAAATGATATAATTAAGTTAAACATTTAGGATATGTCCTAATAGGACGTCTTAAGGGGATTAAAGGAGCTCTCAAAATTTGGTGAAGTTGCCCAAGGCAACCAAATTTAACAATAATACAATCAAATTTAAAGTAAATTCAAATTAGCAAAACATGCACAACCATCATAATAAAATATATAGAATATTGATTTTGATATATAAAAGTGTAGAGTATAATTGTGTATGTACATGTATACAAATTTGTACAAAATGTGTAATTGTGTAATTGTGTATGTACATATATGCCAACTCAAAACAATGTTTACAAAATGTGGCTATGCCATCTCAAGAAAAATCCAAAACTTGTGGGGAATGTAACAAGTCTTCACGCCACTTGATATTAAAATGATACAAGCAATATCAATATATCATCAAAACATGTACATTTTAATTTATATAAAACTATCTATGTACACAACTTGTACTTGTATTTACAAGTGCCTCACACATGTGTATAGGTTTAATCTGCATCCTCTCCTTTTTGTTTCAAAGTATGAGATCAATGTGATGATGGCTTAAGGATACAAAAAAGGATAATAATTCAATTTTAACTATTTTAAATGTCCAAGCAATATCAATATATAATCAAAACATGTATTTAAATATATTTTAACTAATAATTACCTGCTTTTACTAAGTATTCCATGTTTTCTAGGTTGAATTGATACACGGACTCTCCTTTTTGTCTCAAAGTATGTGATGAATTTGTGATGATGACCTAAGGATATAAACAAATAATTTAAATCAATTTCAACTAATAATGCACAAGAAATATCAAAACATGTATTTAATGTGTAGACACGTAAAATATACTGATTGGCATTGTGCATCTGATCCTGACTTACTAACATTGTTTCTTCCTGAATCATCCCTTGGTCTAACCATTTAATCAAATTCCCCTATCTGATTAAATTCATCCACTTTCATCCCTTAATTAAATAAATCATTTTGTCTAATTAAGTCAATCTCTTTTGTTAATTAAATCAATCCATTTGATCTAATTATCCCTATTTAATTAAATAATCAATTTTATTTGATTAAATATCTAAAGTCTATCCATTAAATTAAATAGATTAAAAACTTATTTGATTTAATCTAACACCATCTCTTTTAATTAAATAAATCAAAATCCTTATTTAATTAAATCTTTGGTCATATTCCTCTCTTATTTGATTTAAATAAATCCATAAATTTGAGTCAAATAGGTCACATCATCTAACCTCTCTCATTAAATTTATTAACCCTTGATTAATTTAATCTCATCTCATGTCACATCCTCTAGATAATGCAAGTTGCACATGAAAATAGATTTAATTCATTTATTAAATCTCTATTTTCCTCACAAGGCATCTTTTGGAATATTCTCTCAATTTGAATTCAAAAATTCCAAGTCAACATGTACATCCAACAAGGCAATAATTCATCTACATGTCCTTTGGCTTGAGCCAAGTGGCATTTCTTGCATTTTTACTTCCCTCTTGCATGTCATTTCAACAAATTTGAAATTCAAAATTATGCATTTATTGGCACAAACCCCAAATCTTGCACATCCTTCATCCATTCATAGCTTGACAAGTGGCATCATACCATTGGATGAATGTTAGTCCCACATTGCTCAAATTTGGACATTCATCCATCTTGGAATTCTATAAATAAAGAGCTCATATCCTCATTTTATCATCCACAATCTAAGCAAAGTTACCATGCTCAAATATCTCTTGAATTTCATCCATTATCATTGAGTCATAGCTAGGTTTTTGCAGATTTTGGCTTGGAGTTCTCATTATTCATCAACAAAGTGGATCAATCATCTTCAACACATCAAACTTGCATCATAGGAATTGAGAAAGGGCCAATTTTCACATCAAATTGACACCAATTCCCCCATGGGATCATGAGTTTGCACATCTAATTAGGATTTAATCTTTGTTTTATCATTTTCATTGTGTTCTTTGCTATTTTCTTTCCTAGTTTGAAGTTGTAAATGGATTTCATGGGGAATCCTTGTTTTGGCTTGCAATCACTTGTCTAACTTGTTTATTCTTGTTGTTTTGCAGGTACCAAGGTTGGGGTTCACACATAATGTATTTAAAAGGACAATATAAAACTAAAACTATATTTACCTGTATTTACTTATTCCATTGTACCATTTGCATCCTCTCTCTTTTGTAATGCATCTATGATTGTCTCATGCACTTCCATAGAAATTGTCCATAGCCTTTTATTTGCAGGTCTTCCACCATACCTCACTAGTTTTATATTTGTTGCCACCACCAAATGTGAGTAGTGTATAATCTTCTTATGTGTTTCATAATCTTTGAATGCAGGCAAACCATTCTTCCTTATTAGGTATTTTCGTAGCCAAGTGCCAGCGACCACCACCGAACCTATTGGATAATGATAGCCATCATCAAAGAAGTTCTCAAAATTTTCTTAAGGGGATCAAAGAAGTCATCAAAATTTTCTTAAGGGGATCAAAGACTTGTTATCAAAATTTGCTTAAGGAGATGTCTTAAGGGGATCACCGAACTTGTTGGATAATGATAGCCATCACATCTTCTCGAGGTGCTATTAACTTATGTTTAGTATCCACACAATGATCCAACCAATATTCTATTTCCTCTTCATTCTCCTTAGGTGCAACAACAACATACACATGTGCTGCAAAAAAAATTGATTCAATAACTTGCACATGTCCATATAATTTGACCAATCTACATACATGCATTCATATGTATATAAATAAATAAAAGCACTGTAGAATTGTAATAATGTGAAATGAATTAAATTAAATTACCTTCTTGTACAAGGTCTGAAACACAGTCATAATCGTCTGATGCAAACACTTGATCATTGTCTTTAATTGTTGTTTCATATTGATCGTGTGCTTATGCAGGTGTCAACAATCTTTTCTTCCACTCTTCAACCCATTCTATATTTTCACATGTTTCCCAATCTCCTAAAATAAAAAACTGACAAAAACATGCAAACTCCCTTGTCCAGATAGTCCATGTGCTTGCATTCGAACTCTTAAATGAATTCCATATAGTAGATCCACTAATTTTCTCACAATCAATTCTATGTAGAATGTTCTCTTCTTCAACCAACCAAAAGAATCAATGAACTATAGAGTACCCGCTTGATCTAGGTGTAGATAATCTTGTATTGCATCAATCCACAATCCCACATGTATCTTTAAATTTTACTGCATCCTAAAATTTCAATTTCTCTCTAGCAAGAATTCTTTTAACACACGCACCAACTCCTTCATGTTCTCCTTTACCATGTCCAACTTCAAAAAAACTCCACATATGTTGGACATTATGTTCCTTGTGAACCTTACTTAACCGATAGAACATTCGAGCATTCTTGAGCTGCCCCATACAATTATCTGACCATATGAGATGTTTTGTCGTCTAGATTCCTCTTTCTCTTAAATTTATATAAAATATATTGAAACAATATTGAAAAAATTATGACGAGTGTAACCGGTTATCACTCAAATAGAAATGATACTCTCTCAAAAAATTTCTATCGTCCTATGTGCTATCATCTGCATGTCTATAAACAATATGAACAAACATAGCCACCTGCACTGAATTATAATATTGTGATTGTATTTCCTCTTGTATAGCTAGATAATAGTTTTCCAGAAAATCAACCACTGATAGTATAGTACCAACTAGAAATGTGTTTCTACATGCACAAAATTATCCATCAAGCCATCGAGCATGTTGAGAGTGCTTGACATATTTTGGTACAATCTTACTCTTAAATTCTGATATGAATGCATGTACACTAACTTTTTTTGTAACCAAATCACAACAATTTCCAAATTTTCCATCTTTTAAAGAATAGTCAACATTCTTAAATCTTTTAACATCCACTAATTGTTGTCCAAAATCATTTTCAACACTTTCATGCACACAAACTCTTAAGAAAGAAAGATTGCCACAACTAGTGCATTGTCCAAAACAAACTTGATATAAACATGAACTTAAATAAAATAATTTCCCATTAGATCTTTCACAAAAAAAACTTGATATAAACTCCTTTATTGTTTTAGGTGGCATATTAATACCACATTCTTGTATAGTCATGTTAGTATGTAAAGTACAATGTATATATCAAAACACATAATAATAATAACGAAATTGAACATGAATTTTACAACAAGATATTTGTTGCTTATTAATCTTTACATACCAAGGTTTACATTTTTCAAAAGATCTTTGACTTATTCTAATATTACTAGGTAACACTAAATCACCACAATTTTTTCTATAAATTCAGTTTGTGTTGTATCTAATAGGTGTTTTGGATGAGGATCATGAACTTTGGATGCCACTCTAAATTTTAAAACATCTCTAGCATTAGATGATACCCTAGTATTATCATGCCCATATTTTTCAATCAAAGATTTGATTTCAACATTCAGTTTCATGTCAGATTCTGAGAGTCAACCACTAAAACAACAACATTGGTTGATTGGGTCATTTTCTATACTTTCTCTTCTCTTTTCCGCTCTTACCAATGTTTTAGGACATGTATTTTTAGAATTTCACTAATATTGCTTACCATTCTTTTATTCAAAGTTTCCTTATTAACTATAGTAGTTGTTATAGCTTGTCTTGCTGCATTCTTATCTTTAGATTGACTATTCTTTCCAATTGACTCAATGGAACTAGCAATAGTAGACATAACATGTTTTATTGATTGATTTTTTCTTCTTGGTTTAACAAAAATGCCTAACTTTTTCATTAGTTTTCTTCTTTTTTTTGTCGATAACATGCCGAGGTGGGATAATATTAAATATATCATAAGGTTGCAAAATTATGCTAGAAGCAGATCGTCTTATCACTCTAGAACTATTATACATATTACTCCCAAATTCATATATCATGGTTACAAAATTTTGCAGAATGAATACTTGCTCTTCATTTCTAACCATACTATATTTGATATTTTCATAACCATCCAAACTATAGCTATGACATAGAAACCTACATTGTCATACTTGTATCCGTGGGAAGGGAGCTACAGTCACTTAGCAGGGGAATTCATAGCATATTCGGAGTGACTGCTTTTCTCCATCGGTATCGGAGGGGGGTTGGGATTGGCCACCACTTCTTCTACATTCATCGGGCCCAACATACTATTCCTCGCAAGCATGGGATCCAGTCCTTCAGCTAAAAAGTAGTTTTCCCACCACCTTGCACCTTCAATTGCCTTTTCCCTAGAAGCTTTTGTAAGAAGACGATATTTCTGATGATAGTTGGCCTTCCTTCCTCAAAGGCCTTCCAATCTTTCATGAAGAGTATTGGGAACTTCACTACACTCCCATCTTCACAATATACACCCCCAAAAACCCTTATGTCATGCCCACACCCTTTGTCTACACTTTCACCATTTGATCTTTCTAACTCTTTTAAATTCAACCCATTCGCTCCCATATTAGCCAATTTATCTGCGCTAAGGTTACTTTCTCTATATATATGATTGATGGTGAAATCTTCAAAGCTTCCAATTAAGTCTAATGCTCGGTCTAGAAGACTTTTTAATTTCCAGTTGTAGATGCTTTTGGTCCGAATGGCATTAACAACCAATGTTGAATCCCCCTCTATCTCAAGTTTACTAATTCCTTTTTGCTTACACACAATAAGTCCATTAATAAGATCCTAGAATTCTGCTACATTATTGGTTACAAGACCTAGAGAAGCTACCATTTTTTCCACAACCTGACCATCCCATGCATGAATAATGCAATCAACACTTGCCACCCCTGTGTTCCCACATGAAGTCCCATCAAATTTAGTTTATGCCACCCATGCCTAGGGAGGGTCCAGCTAGCCAAAGCTCTTTTCATTTTGCTCTCCAAACCTCCCGACCCAAAGAAAGGTGGGATCTTTAAATTGAACCAATTTTTCCTCTTTTGATTATCCCAATTTGAGAAGTTGCAATTTTTATTGATGTGATTATTATTCCTACTATTCACCACTTCTACAATTGAGGCTTCAATTTTAGCCCAAAGCTGCTCTAAGTCCATATGCACTTCCTTAAAGATCCACCTATTCCTCTCCTTCCACAATTATGAAAAAAGGATTGAGGGGCTGCATATCCACAGGTTTTGAAAGAGGCTCTGCCTTTTGAGAATAGGCCAACTATTAAACAATGATAGGATATCATAAGGAAGGGCCGAGCCAATCCAAGTTTGGCATACAACCACTACCAACATTGCTGGGCATAGGGACAACCCAACAAGATGTGATTGATTGACTCTTCTTCCCTCAAATAGAGGGTGCATCTAGAGGGGCCCTCAAACCCTACTTTTTAAAAAAAAAATTCCATGAGAATTTTGCCTTTAATGGTTGCCCAAGCGAAAACTCTAGCCTTCAGGAGACATTATTTGTCCCACACATAGTTTTATCGGTAGGCTTAGAGCCTCCATCTGATTATCTTGACTTATTGTCATGTAGCCATCTTTGGTGTTGTATTGGCCATTTCTAGATTTCACCTAAACCAACTGAGCTGGCCCATTCCTAAATGTTATTAATCTATTTTTCAAAATTTGTCTCAGATTATCCAAATCAATTGCATTCATTTAAGAATTTTCTAGTTCCTTCCATTTCCATCCCAAGGTAAATGAATCATCCTCAAAAAGAGCATAGTCTTTGAAAAAGGATCCCCAAATATGTTTGAAATAAGGTTTGAATCATTTTGTATTAATGAGTTTATCTATGGTTGGGTAACCCCCTCAGGAGTCTTCCAAAATAAGGCACTTTTGCCATCAATAATATCCCAAGAAATATGCTTTTGTAACACTGACCTGCAATCCAAGATGAAATTCCAAACTTTGGATCCCTTTGGTGGAGCCTCTGTCTTGAAGATGCTACTAGGATCATTATTGGCAAGATACTTGCTTTGTTAGATTCTTACCCATTTCAGGTGAGGTTGTGTGTACATTTTCCATACTAACTTTGCTCCTAAGACCTTATTTTTCCATATTTGGTTGTGAATTCCAACTCCTCCATCTTCCTTGGCCCTACACATCTTATTCCAAGAAATCAACGCAAATTTTTTCTTTTCTTCAAGCCCTTGCTAGTAGAACTTTCGCATACACTGTGTTAAGATCTAGTTGAATCCACATGGAAGAGATAAAAATGATAACAAGTAGATGGGCAATGCTGATCTAAAATAGATTTTAACAGAACCAAATGACCTGCCCAAGACAACCACTTACCCTTCCAAGAGGACAGACATTTTTCCATTTTTTCTTTAAGAGGATCCCATAACTTTATATTCCTAAGGCCTTTGTCTAATGGAATCCCTAGATAAGGATAGGGAAGCTTTCCAATACCAAAACCTAAGATCCTAGCAATATCCAATTTAGTTATAACATCAATACTGAAAAAATAAATTGTTGATTTTTCCTTGCTTACCATTTGTCCTGACGCTCTTTCATATTTTATAAGGAGTGCCCTTAATTTCCTTGCCTCCTTTCTTTTCCCCGCCCCAAGGAGTAATGTATCATTTGTGAATTGCTGATGAGTAGAGGGTTCCATTTCACTAGAGATCCCGATGCCTTCCAGCCTTCCATATAATCTGGCTTGAGTGATTGATCTTCCTAGAGCCTCTGCCATGACTATGAAGAGAAATGGGGAGAGCGGGTCTCCTTGCCTTAAACCTTTGGAGGCTTCAAAGAAGCCTTCTGGTGTCCCATTTATCAGAATTGGGAATTTGGGGCTTGAAATATAGTGGTAAATCCAACTGATCCATTGTTTACTAAAGCCGAATGCCTCTAGACATTTACAGAGAAATTTCTAGTCAACTTTGTCATAAGCTTTTTTGATATCTAACCTAAGAAGCATGCTTGAGATCTTGTTGTTTTGAACTGAGTGTATTGCTTCTTGAGCTATGATGACACCATCTAGTATTGATCTATTGGGGACAAATCCTATTTTCTCCTCTAAAATGATCACTGGTAGAATTTTCTTGAGCCTGTTATCCATGATTTTGGCCAAGAGTTTGTATAAAGTGTTGCATAATGAAATGAGCCAAAAGTCATCCCAACAACTTAGATCTCTTTCTTTGGGATGAGGACTATAAAGGTATTATTAATCTCCTTTAAGAATCTACCTGAATGATAAGCTGCCTCCAAGGCCTCTAACACCTCCTTCCCTATTGTTTTCCAACACTTCTAAAAAAAACCAAGTAAGAAATCCATCTGGCTTGGGGGATTTATCCAAATTCATTTGATTCAAAGCTAGCTCAACCTCCTCCTTATAGAAATTCTTAGTAAGCATTTTGTTTTGCTCCTCGCTGACCAATTTGGGGATATTTCTTTTGAATTCATTTTGATTCCTAAGATTTGATCCTTCATAATTATTCAAGATGTTTTGGAAGTACCTAACTGCACTTTTTGCAATTTCCTTTGGGTTTTCAATGAAGTTCCCATCATTACTTGCAACCTTTAGGATCCGATTGAAGGAACGTCTCTACTTAGTAGCATTGTGAAAGAATTTAGAGTTATTGTCCCCTATGACTCTTGAGATTTTTGTCTCCAAAAGGTTTCCTCCTTGGCCAAAATGTCTGCATACTCATTTAGCAACCGCTTTTCATCCAAGAAGCTAGATTGATCCATGCCTTTAGCTATGACCTGAGTATTAAGTTGATCTAATTCATTCTCAATTCTGAGTTTTTTAGAAAAAATGTCTTTGAAATTTATGACATCAACCCTAGTCATAAATGGTCTTCTAAGAATGTAGGGAAGGTAGGTAGGAGTTAATCGTGAAAAATGGTGGGAGTTTCAAACCATCAAGGGTCAAGAATAACTCATACTTCATTTCTTTGGTCGGGGCATGAGGGAGTAGGGGTGATGAGGAATTTATAGGTCATAAAGGTATGTGGAATCAGGGAAGTTTGAACAAGCAATCTTGATAAGGTAATAGAATTTAGAATGTTAGGGATTGGGAGTTGAGAATACCTTATGATAGGTACTTGGGGAGAGGGAAGGTAAATTTTTTTACTCTATATTACTTAGTAAAAAGGTTTAAGAGTCAATGGGTTCAAAGCTAGTAGAGAAGGCATGATAAAAAGGGAAAGTTTGAAAGTCCAACTAGGAAAATTTTGGAGGGTGGGGGATAAGGGATGCTAGGGAAATGTTATCAAGGGAAACAAAAGTCCAAAAATATGGCACTTGAATTTTTCTAAGGCATTGGGTCAAGGTTTTGGGGCTCAGATGGATGTTATACCAACATTGGAGGGTCAGATGGTCTGAAAGCTTTACTTAGAGAAAAAATACAAGGCAAAGGATTGAGATATCAAGATCGGGTGCAAAAGTATGCAAAAAGGATGAAGTTTGAGAGCCCAATAAGGGAAAAGGGGAAGGTGGAGATGGATTAGATGACATATTGGGATGGACAAGTTCTTGAAAATTTGAAACTCTAAAAAGTTTTAGAAAGTTAAGGAAATGACCCAAATAGACCCAACACTAAGAATTTTTTGAATTTTTTGTAACCTTTGACACCAAAAGGGCACACAAAGGAAAACACTAAGGAAAAATGTAAAACAAAGAACCACACAAGGATTTCTCATATTAGTAATAAGTAATGGATGAAAAGAGGCCCAAGTGTACAAAGAAACTAAGACTCAATAAAAAAATTGGCACTATGGGATTAAGTCCCAATAAGAGTCATCAACTAAAATTTGATATCAATTTCTTGGTCTAATCATTGAGTGCTTCACATATTCTTATCAACAACATTGACACAAAGAGCTAAGTACTTTCTAACTTCTCGTTTACTTTACCACTTGTCAATTTTAACTTAATATTTAATTATTGAGGGCTAATTAGATTTATTGATCTATAATTTTATTAGACTTATTTAGTGTACGATATGTTTATTTTCCCTACATTTGGGTGAACCCCAAATTTGTGAACTCCTCTAGCATATTGCTTTGGGGTTTCAACCTTTCTTTTTTAGTTATTTTTATTTTTATTTTATTTTTCTAGCCCTAACTTATGTGTGTTTTCCTTTCTTTCAATCAAAATTAGGGTTATTTGAAAAAATAATTACAAATCTCATTTTCTACTTAAAAAAATTCCTTAACTTAGTTCTACCATGACCATGGATCAAAGTGAGATTCTTGTTGTAAAAAAAATGAATATATCTATTCAATTGAATGATGAATATTTGTTTGACCATGAGGCCCATCTTTCTACCATGTACAATCAAATAAAATGATATTTCTAATATAAAGCAAATACATAGGGAGGATATGCTAAAGTTGATAATGAGACAAATCCTTTAGGTATAGTGAATTCTCTTCATATTATGTTTATGTCTAAATCTTATGTAATGGAAGTACTTAAAGGTATAGGCCAAAGGATGAATGAATCAAGCACTTCATGATGTCCATGTCCCCTCTCATTCACAAGCTTCCTCTTCCATTTTTCCCTCCTAAAACTAGCCCAACTTTTCTCATTACTACTCCCTTCCCCATTCAACTTCCATCAACCCTACCCTTCTCGTATTCCACCCACCACCAACACCATTCCCCTCGTTCCCACATCCCATAGACACCATAGTCATATTGTTCCTTCGCAAACCCTTCCTGATCCTTAACGTATAGTTACTCTCTCCACCTTTCCATCTCAACATATTTGTACCCCACCTATTTTTGGATCACATTCCAATTCATCCACCTACTATCACCTAATCCACCATGTGCAACAACCTGAACAATCTTGATGATGTTCAAAATAGAGTTAACACCTTGTACTTAAATATTAAAAAAATATTACTAATAAAATAATTCATAATTCTCTCGTCTTCTGCATTTTAATATATATTTTTTACAAATTATATCTTCACATTTTAAAATAGAACACACAGCTCATCTTTAATCCTTTAATACCACATGTTTGAACTTCATATGCAATAATCATTTACTTGTTAAACTAATTTTGCTTATATTAAAAAAAAAACACTCAAATAACTCTAGTCATTGTTATATGGATCCATCCGTTCACTTATAAAAAGGACAAGACTTAATCTAAAGTATGACAATTGAACAATCCTCAGGAACGAACCATTTTTTGTGGTTTGTAGACTTTCAGACATTTCTCTTTCTAATGTGATGTCAACCACTGTAATGAACTACCAAAAAAATTGATTTATTTTACTGACAAAATGATTGATTTGAAGTGTTAAACCATTTGATCTTAACAAGGGCAATGGCAGCCTCTAATAATTAAGTGGAGGAGGAAAAACTGCATCACCCTTTCTATCTATTTCAACACACACTCGACAAGCCACGTATCCTGCTAAAAACTTGTGATTCTGCAGTTGAAGATGTGTCTTTTCTCTCTAGTATTCTTCTCATTAATGCTGAGCTACTTCGTGTTCATATTCCTTGCAGTCCAAGGAATGAAGCTACTCAGACCTAAAATATATAATATACATAGACAGCAATGGAGATGTTTAGTTATGGAAATTTGAAACACAGAGTAACAACATACTAGTAATATGGGGTTTCCTGATATCTGGAAATGGCTCTGCAGTCTCCCGAGGCTTGACAAATGGGAGACCTCTTTAATCTCTCTGCAATTATGTGCTTCTCAAGACAACAGGAGAAATTTTCTGCTAATTGCTGACAAGATTTTGGCTCCTGGGGGCTCTGCATGGTGTGTAACCTTCTCTTTTGTTCTGGGCGGTGACTGGCCTGCAGAGTATGGCGGTCGGCCTTTGTGGGTTTCGAGCGCTTGCCCTCTGGGAAACGAAGAATCAATGGAGAAGAAGATTCTTCCTCTCATATCATGTCTAGTGGAAGAGATCCTCAACCGTGCTCCAAGCAAGGGCCGCAGCACATTATTTTGTAAGGACACTAATGCATCTGAAAATTCACTTTTGTGTGTGGATCCCCTGTCGTGTAAAGAACTCTGCAATTTCTTGTTCCTTTGCAGATTCTTCTGGCTGTGCGCCTGTGAATCCCCCTTCCAAGTGGGCTCTCTGTATTTCGACATGGTGGGCTCCAGCCTGAACAAAATTATGCCTCCAAAAGAGGCACTGAAATCTTTTCTGGTGTCCATGGGAGCCGACTTGGAAGAGAATTTTATGCGGTCGCTGGGGTACATGTATACTAAATTCATCTGTCTCAATCCGGAGCAGCAGAGGTTCGATCCTTTGACCTACTCGTGCTCCACAAGCGGTTACTGTGCAGTCAGAGGCTATGCTCCTCTTCTCGCCATGAAAAATGCCCATACCCATCTGCAATTTCAGCTACCCAATACAGACGACGGAGTGCTTCAATATGTTTTGAGCCACCAGCAGGTGGAGGCAGTCATTCAGCTCAAATACAGGGCAGTGGTGTTGAATGACTGTGTGGAAGTTGAAATGAGCGTTGATAATGTGAGGTGCAGTGTTTTTCAATTGGCATTTGGGAAAACAGCTGCAGTTTCAGAAGAAGAGCATTTTCCTTCCAGAATAAGCCTGCGCCTTGCCCCTCATGATGCTGCCCAGGTGCTAATGGTGAGCTTGAACAAATCTTCTGCCAACCCAGTTAAAAAGGTGACTTCACATAGGATTTTTCTTGGTACTGACTACCATTCTAAATTTCCCATCTATGTAAAATCACTGTCTCTCAATGAAACTAGTTTTAGTACTGATCATGTGAGTAGCTGGAAATTCGAGCAGAGCAGCGAAGGAAAGCAGGGAATCTTGGAGTGGGTTTTGTATGATAATGGAAGTGGGAAGGAAGTTGCTTCAAGCAAGGGTTGTACAGGAGGAGTGGATTCAAAGGGGTGGTGGAGAGAGAGGTACAAGAAAGGCACAAGGCCTTTTACTGCAGAGGGGGGAGTTGTATTTGCAAGTGATGACTATGGACAGAGTGTTGTGTGGAGGTTGAACAAATCTTGTCTACTGGAGAATTGTCTGAAATGGAATGTCAAGGGTTGCATTTGGATAAGTTACTGGCCAAATACATACAACACTGCTTACTGTGAAACAAGGTATGTGGAAATATGTGAGCAAGTTGATCTTGTCATTCCAAACTATCAGACAGTTTGAAACTTTGACTAAAACACCTTTTCATAAGACTGTTAGGTCTTATTTTGTTATAAAAGTATGTTGATATACTATTGTTACTGGAAACTCTTTTTAACTTTATTATATTAATCATGGAGCTTTAAAAAGGTATTGACAGTTTTATGAGATAAAAGTGAAGGATCATTGCATTTCAGGATTTCTTCTTACATATGTTTATCATATTTGAATTGGTTTAATGGTAAAAGAATAAACTATAAAAGAATTTCACTTCATTTTTCATGCGAACAACTTAAATGCCTCCAAGAACACCCTATCTTAATAACAAAATTATAATACAACTATATCTCAATCTTAAAGCAGAAAACAAACCGATCATGCATAACATTAGTATGAATCACAATATCAAATCAAACTCTCATAAGACAATGGTCGCTCCCCTAATAATGACAAATCCTTTTAAGTGCCTTGAAGTACTGTTTTTGACTTATCATACAGAAAACATTGAAAGCTTAAAGGCCTTCAAGGAAAGTGCTTAAAGAGACGTGTTGTCATCAACGAAAACAACTCGTATTATCTGTTATGCCATGCCACATTTGGTGGAAAATAGCAGCTTCTTTTCTTCGTTATACCTGTGAATAACTAATTTTGTAGTATATTGATTTTACATGAATACATTTTTTTGGATTTTATATTTTTATGTGTTCTTTATGTTATTGGATAGGGAGTACAAATCTATGATGATATCTTTTTGGTTTTTAAGAGTCAAAGATTAAGAGGTATCCATTCCACCAAAGTCGTTAGGGGCACGATCCCAATATCATCCCTTATTTCACACTTATGAGGGTTTGAACTTTGGTGGATGGGTAATCAAGGAACATACTATTGCCCTCACCAATTGTGCTCAACCAATTGAACTACAAATCTTTAGTATGAATAACCTTTTTCGTTACCCATCTTTATATAAAATCTAGAGGTTCTATAATATATGGTGAGAGCTAGCCAAACATTTAGTTTATGTGTAATGGTAAATTTTTTATATTTATGTTTTTTTAATGTTTTGGGTTTGTTTTGAATAGAGTGTTTAAATGTTATAACTTATTTGCAAGTGGTATAATTGTGAATGAAATGGACTCGTGATATTTGAGGTCTCAATCCATTTCACCATTGATATATAGATTTACATTCTTGATACTTAGACCTAGTTTTCCCCATGTGTAAAACTGACCTAAGTCTTTTTTATAGTAGTGGATATCAATATAATCCTTTTAAAATTTAAGTTTTGAATTTGTCCATTGCAAACCATTTCACTAGTTGTTGTGAGTTGATTTAACAAGCAATTTAATTTGTTTGTGTGCTTGGTTGTTGTATTTAAAGATAACATTCATTCATTTGGAATTAACCTAGGAATTGTTGAGCACATCTAGATTTTGATTTGTGAAGGTAGATTAAAATAATTTAGCAAATAATCAAATATTACTTATCGTAGGCTCACTATAAGATTGCTTATTGTTCTCAATTATTTTTCTCAGAACCATAAAGTTAGTTCATTGGGGCTTTGACTAAGGATAACATGAATCTGACACTTTTACATATTCTAAAAGGTGTTTATGAATATTATTAATCCTTACAATAAGCACATATTATAAATTTGGGTGAGTAAATCCCAAAAGGTCACCTTGAACTACAAGTTAATATACAAGCATATTAATTCAAGTTCAAAATAGAGATTAATTATGCACATGCAGAGATTAGATTTTCTCACATACAAACCATATCTACACTCATGGATCTAAACTTAGACAAATTATAGTTAGATTTCATAGATCGGGAAATAGAGCACACAACTCTAAGACCATAACAAATGCATCCATGACATCTAGACAAACAATAATACAACAAAATCAAAGCAACTAAGCACTTTTGTATCTAATTTATTTAATCTTTTACATTTATTTGAGCAATTAATTTCCATTAATTTCAATTATCTGTCCTCATTTAATCTAGGTTAATACTATGTGTGATCCTAAATATTTATCCTATTCTAAAGATGCAAAACAATTATTATGCAATAAAGAAAAACACAAAAGACACCTCAAAGATTAGCCTTAAAAATTGTTAACACAAAGAAATAAGATGAAAAAATACTGCAAATGATTATACCTTCTCTTTGCAGTTGAAATTCCTTAGTTGACCCTTGATTTTGAGTATTTGTGTGCTCCTTAGATGGCTATTGATATGATTAAATGCAAAATTGATTATATGTTGAGATGCAAATGCAAATGGCTAAAATGACTTGGTTAAGTAAGAGGAAATGCTTGTGAGTTGAGTGTTCAAAATGATAGCATTTAGGTGCAAAATGACTAAGTGTTCTCAAATGCATTAGAAGAGGGGGTATTTATAGGGAAATTTGAATTCTCTAGAGAATTCAATGGTTGAGATTGAACCACCAAGGTTAAGATGTAGGGCTATGGTGAGTTGAGAACTCATAAGCCCTCACATCTTGACATGTGGAATGTGAGATGGCAAATGATAAGATGATGTGGAAGTGAGGTGGAAGGGAGGTATATGATGTGTAAGGACATGTACCTTGGAAGTACATTGGGGGATGAGAAGAATCTTGGGTGAATAAATGTGAATTAAAAAATCACATGCTTGGAAGAATCCCATGGACAAGACAAGGTTCCAAAAAGGAAGCACTTGTTCACATGTGACTTGATGTGACAAGTCAAATATTCTAAAAGATGCATGGGAAAAGGGGATTCCAGGAGGAATGAAAGTGAATTAAAAATTCACATGGGGAAGAGAGGAGCCTAGGATAAATAAATGTGAATTGAAAATTCACATGAGAAAAAGGGTCAATGCTAAGAAAGGCAAATGAAAAGGTTGACTAAAAAGGGGTGTTAAATGTGGCTAATGACTTTTGATTAAGGTTGTGTCAATACCTGATTAGGATAATTAATGAGAGATTAGAAGCAAGTGGCAAATGTAGGAGGATATGACATTAATCCTTGATTAAGAGGATGCACATTCTAATCATGAATTAATTAAATTAATCCAGATTAAAAAGAGATTATGGAGGATGTGACAAGGAGAGAAAAAAATGAGGAATTTAAAATTGATTTTATTCAAAAAGTCAAATGACTAAATTAAATAAATCAATATATTTATTTAATTTAGAGAGGAAAAGGTGTAAGGTAAAGCATTTAATTGTTAAATTAAATTAAATACTCTAGAGACCTTAGGTAAATCATGAAATATTAATTAAATGAGTGATTTAATTAATACTGACCAAGAGGATGAGGTGTATAAGTTAAAAGGATGAATAAGGAGACAAATTTGACCATATGGAAGTGGTCAAATTTGGATGTCTACATTTTGCCCCTCATCGAAACACTGTAAGGATAATAGGGTTTCAAAAAAAAAAAATGCAGATGACTTTCTAGAGGAAACAACCAAAAAAAAAAGATGCCCCAGCATAGGGGAGGCCATGTGAGCTGCCCAAACGGAGGGAAGTGAAAGGGAATGCCTAGTCTCGTGGGAGAAGGCTCATGATGGAGGAATGGAGAGGGATGATAGGGTATGCCCCCTCGAGGAGGCAGATGGGGAAGGAAAAGGGGTCCCGGGAGACTTCTTGAAATTATGACATGGTATATGTCATTGGAAAGAGCACAAAAACCGAAAAGATTGGCATTCAAACGGAGTTGATAGAATGCACAATTTGCAAATGACGGCCCCGAGAAGTTAGGGAAGCTGGGGTGTATCCGCCCCGATATGAGTTGGGGCATATCTGCCCTAGCGTGGCTTGGGACATATTTGCCCCGGTGAGGGCTAGGGTGTATCCGCCTCGACCCAGGGTGACTTCTTGAAAGTATGACATGGTATATGTCGTTGGAAAGAGCACAAAAAACTGAGAAGATTGGTGTTTGAACGGAGTCGATCAGACGCATAGTTTGCAAATGGAGGCCTCAAGAAGTTAGGGAAGCTGGGGCGTATTCGCCCTGGCGCGGGTTGGGGTATATCCACCCTAGCTCGGGGAAATTTCTTGAAAGTATGACATGGTATATGTTGTTGGAAAGAGCACAAAAAATTCAAGAAGATTGGCGTTTGAATGGAGTTAATCGGACACACAATTTGCAAATGGCAGCCCCGGGAAGTTAGAGAAACTGGGTGTATCCGCCCCGGCCCGAGGTGACTTCTCGAAAGTATGACATGGTATATGTTGTTGGAAAGAGCACGAAAAACTGAGAAGATTGGCATTTGAAAGGAGTCGAGCAGACGAACAGTTTGCAAATGGCAGCCCCAAGAAGTTAGAGAAGTTGGGGCGTGTCTGCCTTGGCCCGAGACGACTTATTGAAAGTATGCCATGGTATATGTTGTTGGAAAGAACACAAAAAACCAAGAAGATTGGTGTTTGAATAGAGTCAATCAGACGCACAATTTGCAAATGGCAGCCCTGAGAAGTTAGGTCCCTGATAAGGGCAAAACGGGGAGGGGGGAGGAAAAACAAAATAAGAGAGAAGAAAAAAAGATGTGAAGTATTTGCATAATCAAAATCATAGGGTGAATTCAATGCAATGGTAATGACCATGAAATGCAATCCTAATATGATTTGCCATTTTCAGAGCATTGAATTTTGATATAACATAAGACACGATACACTAAGGTATGATGGACCAAGGCAAATTGGTGTCTAATGCATAAAACAAACACAACATACAAGAATGCTATCCCAACACCCCAAAGTGACAAAGACTTTGGTCGAGCCAGGCATTGGGATAATCGCAAGTACAAAGGGATGTCCCAGCGTAACACAAGATCACATGGGTCTTGGTGGATACTATGTGGGACAACCCAACATACAACAACAATAAAAGATCAAGATATGCCCCTATGTTAACTAGTCAAAACACACCATAATATGATGGATCATGGTGGCCTTGACAAGTGATGATAGGGAGCTCAACTGATAAACAAAAACCAAAAGCATCAAAATATCGCAATCAATTTCAAAACGTCCTTTGCTATAGGATCAAGGGGATGGATGGGGTTGATAAGGTATGTTAGGAAGGATGCATCCTGTTTAGACCAATGATGGATACTAACTTAATATGACGCAAGATACTCAAAACCGACTGGATCTAATGATACAAGTGGATCTTGTTTTTTAAGAACCAGCTAGATAAGGGCATAGCTTGATGACACGACACGAGACTGACACAAGACAAGAATGACACACCTTAAGGACCTAGGGGCTTGGGGGTCGATCAAAGACTAGCCTTGCCTACGTGAAAGCGCAGAGCCCTCGTAGGTCGATAAAAGCTGATGACTGCTCATGGATAAAAGCGGGAAGAGGATGATGGAGACCTTGATAGAGGACGATGGAGACCTTGATAGAGGACCAAGACAGGACAGACAGAAGCAAAACAACCGATGATAGATGATAAAGGAGCCCTGGGGGCGGATCAAGTGATTGACCTTGCCTACATGAAAGCACAGGGGCAATGTAGTTCGACAAAAGACCAAAGATAAACGATGGATAAAGGATGGAAAAATGATCACTGATATGGGGATAAAATGATGGGACCGATACAATAAAATAAGATAGATTTGTTGGATTGGATAGGATTGATGATGGGGAGTACAAGAAGCTCAGGGATGGGATAGTTCAACAAAATGAATTGGGAGGATGATATGATGGAGAGATGAATGAGGAGAAAGGAGAGGAGATTGAAAAGATGTGCAAAAGAAGCAAAAGTGATGATGATAGGATAGATGGCATTGGGTTGCATGGCGAGTAGCCTATAGCTAGATACCAATGACAAGGGATTATGAGATGGGATGAGGATAAAGATAAATGGATAGGAAGATAAAGATGGGGAGATAGAAGGGATGTTATAATGGATGGATAGGGGGATAAGGATAGGTAGGAAAATAAGGGTGGGGAGATGGAAGGGATGATATGATGGATGGATAGGGGGATAAGGATAGGTAGGAAGATAAGGATGGGGAGATAGAAGGGATTGATAAGATTGAGGAATGATGTCTCCAAAAGGAAGTAGATGCCCCCACTTTAAGTATGTCATGTGTGATGAGGCATGAGGGATGGAAGGCAGAAGGATAGTCTACTAAAGGAGAGATGGATATGGATAGGATGCACGGATAAGGAAGGAAGATGAAGGTAGATGGATGCGAATAAGGAGTAGGATAGTGTGCGGATGAGAGGAATGTATGCCAAAAGGTGTCCAAAGCATGTTTATATGTTTTCCCCTATCGATATCAAGATCACAAGGAGGATGGATGGATTGGGATAAGTGGGATATGATGGTAGGATGTGGAAGATAGGTAGGATGGAGGAAAATGATGAAGGGGATGTATAGCAAGAAGTTGTGTGCGTAGCAGGAAGCATAGCGGATGGAGGGAATGCATATCAGGAGTTGCCCCCAAGTGTGGACAAGGACGGATGGGGATTTACACATGATGCCCATTTTCCAGGTTTTCATCATGGTACTTATCCAAGGCACTTGTTTTCCAAGTTTTCACCATTGAACGAATTATTTCTCTTTACTTTTTTTTTGACTTTTTTTTTTGATTTTTGGCTTTGTTTTATTTTTTTGACTTTTTTGACTTTTTTAAATTTTTTTTTGACTTTTTTTAAATTTTTGGATAGAAGGTGGATGGAGATGGACAAGGATAGAGATGTGAATAAGAAGATTTAGAAGACATGCAATAGGGATAAGGATGACGACTCAAGCATCAAGTTCCAGATGAGGTATTAAGAGTCCATGTGTGAAGCGACTATTGAATGTTGGTTCAACCTTATTAGCCGGATAAAATGCAAGAGGATGAATTAGAGGGATTTGATGGGGAATATATGTGGGATAATGGATGGGATGCTGGAAATGGTATGGATAGAATGATGGGTAGTGAGCTCAGGACCAACATTGACACATGTGTTGGTGTATGTGAAAGGATAAGAGGATTAATGGATGGGGAGTGCGGGGATAATGGAGGAGATGGGATAGTGAATTTTGGGGCATAAGGACCCAAAACAGATTTGGGAGATGAAAGGGGCGTATGATTAGCTTTTGGATTAGCAACTTTGGATGTTGTTACAAAATTTTCATTTGAAGGTATTGCATCTTTTTTCTTTGGGATCCACATGGTTTTGATTTTTGTTTTGGTGGGCCTTTGTGGCCGATGGGTTTGATTTGGATTTTGGATCTGATTTTTCTTTTCGTCACCATTTCTTTTAGAGGAGACATGGGGAGCTTTAGATTTATGCGGATGTTTGGATTTATGCCTTTTTTCTTTAGTATCCAAAGTGCTTTTGATATAAATGGGATGGGTACGAGGAGATGGATGACATGGAGCAATGGAGGTAGGAGTATGGGGATTATGTGTAGATGGAGGATGTTTAGGTATGTTCCTTTGTTGATCCTGATTATGGGATATGCGAGTGGGATGTTTATGATGGGTGAGATAGATAGGTGATGGATGGATGAAAGGATGAATATGACGAGATGGAGGGGGTGATTTTGGGATATAAGGACCCAAAATGGACTTAGTGGGTGGAGGGACATAAGGACCCAAGACGGATGGAGTAGATGAAGGATGTGAGATGGTGGATGGAGGAATGTAAGGACCCAAAATGGATGGAGCAGATGATGGAGGAATATGGATGGTTGTTTGTAGGTGATACGATGGAGGAGGAGGAATGGCAGCATATGATCTGGTGGAGTGATGGGAAGAGCCTATATTTCTTTTGGAAGAGGCTCGTTGAGGACATCTAGAGGTTGTACCAACATCTTTAGATTGTGAGTCTTGGGAAATAGGTCCAAGACCTTGCATACAGATTTGTTCTTTGACCTGGATGGGCTCTAGAATACCTTTCTCATGAAGGCCTAAACCTTTTCCTTGGTAATTCATGTTCTTCATTTGATCCATGACAGGATTTTTGTTATTCAGGAAGAATGATGCGAGTCCATTATTAGGTAGAGGATAGGTGGTGTATATGTTTTGTTCTTCTTCTGCAAGGAAACCACCATGGAAGAATGTGAGAGTACCAAGGGGATATACAAGCGGTGTGGGGATAATAGGTTTAGGCGATGGTGGAGGATCGTTAGATGGAGATGAGGGAGTAGTAGCTTCTTGATTGGGACAAGGAGTTGGTGAGGGATCAAGAGAGGGATTAGGTGACATGATAGGATCTAGATTTGTGGTAGCGAGTGATAAGGGCTCATGCAATGGAGATGGAGATAAGGGCTCATGAGATGGAGCGATGGAATCTTGAGTGATAAGGAGATTATGGACTATAGTGGATGAGGGATTATGATCTTGAGGTGGAATAGCTGGGATGGCCGGTTCTTGATGTAGAAGAGGGGATATGATATGCTTTGGACCAAACTCTTGGCATGACTCATCGTGTGCAAGAGGCATGACAGTGGAGGCATGTTGGATGGGCTCTTCAAGTAGGTGAGGTGGAAGGATGGAGGATTCATGAAGTTCATGAGAGGGGATTTTAGTGACACTAGGAGTGGGAGGAGTGGATTGGATTTGCGGATTTGCGATGGGTTGGGAGGATCTAGGTGTAGGAGTGGATTGGATTTGGTTATTTTCAATGGGCTCGGCCGATCTTGGAGTAGGAGATGGGGGCTCATTGGGTTTAGAGGATGTGATGGTTTTGACGGTTTGAGTGGTGTTAGGGGTGATAGAATCAATGATAGTTGTGGGATGGAGAGGGGTCTCATCATTAGTGACCATGGAGGACGGATTGGGATGGAATGGTTCCATGATTTCAAGTGGTGGAGTTGGCGATGTCTTCTTTGTCATGAGTCCTTGGAGAACTTCTGGAGTGAGAAACTTGCATACTCTAGGTTGAGATGGTGTGATAGGAATAGATGGAGGATTAGGGATTGGTGGAGGACTAGGATTATGGATTAGTGGCCTAGGGTGAGATGGAGGAATGATATTGGATGTAAGACTAGGAGTAGATGGGGGATTAGGATTAGATGGAGGGTTAAAGTAGGGATATTGGTATGATGAGTTAAGATATGTGGATGGTGGATTAAGACAAGAGGATGCGGCTGGTAGATTGTAGTAAGGGTATTGGGATGGTAGATTAAGATGTGAAGACGTGGATGTTGGATCAAGATAGAGAGATGCAAATGTTGGATTAGGGTAAGTTGATGGGGTTGATTGGTATGGAGGATTAGGATAGTGTGACATGGGTGCAGGATTATGATAAGAGTATTGGGATGGTAGATTAGGATAAGAAGATGCGGGTGTCGGATAAGAGGAAGGTGTAGATGAAGGATATGATGGATATGCAGATGAGGAAGATACTGGACATCCCTTGTCAAAGGTAGCATAAGGAGCGTGATTAGGCATGGGTGAAGACATAACGAGATAGTTTGAAGGGGTGAATGGATTGTGGGAAGTGGGTGGAGAAAGCTTACTAGTGATGATAGTGTCAAGGGGATCTATGTCGTATACTTCTTGATTGACAAGACCTTTGTTATCGTCATCGACGTAATTAGGGTTTCCCTTTACTACTATTGATGGAGGATAAGGATTCATGATGATGAAAGGATAAATAGGATGGATCAAATATTTTGGATGGAAATAGACTAAAGCTCAAATCGAGATTGGATTAAAGCTCAGATTAGGATGATTGGATGATGAGATGGGATTGATTTTGACGATAGGATTGATTATCAAATGATGATTACAACATCGAATCTACCTCAAGATGGAAGTAGATTGATTGGGTTGAAGGTGATTGAATAAGGATGCGATTGGATAAGATCGATCGATGATTGATAAGATTGAATGATGGATCAGATAGGATGACGAGAGGGATTGGAAAACCTTGTTTGGAGATTACCCTAGGTGACTTAGGATACTGATTGATCGGATTAAAGGATGAATGGATGATTGCGGCATTGAATACACCTTGAGATTGAAGGTGAATTGATTGGGCCAACGATGATGATTAACTTAGGATGAATGACAATCCTATGCAGATGTTGATGATGACGATCAATTCAGACACTTAGGTCAATTCAGATAATAACCTGAAACAAAGTTCAAGGGATTTGGATGGGGAAATGATAAGGGATGTGTAACCTAGAGATGCTTGAGGATGATGTATCGATTCGATTCAGATGATGAAAAAATGAGCTCAGTAGAATGTGGATGGACCAAAGCTCAGATTAGGATTGGATTGAAGGATATGATGGGATTGGTTCCACCGGTCGGATTTGGGAACTGGATTTGTTTATTGTCTGTTTGCCAAATTTTTATTGCAGAGGGGCAAATTTTCCCTTCTGGAGTAGATCTACCCTCATAGAGGGGCGAATTTTCCCTTCTGTAGGGAAAATTCACCCCACTGTGGGGCATATTCACCCCACTGTAGGGAAAATTTGCCCCACTACTGTTGGACTTTCTGAGCGGGTAAACAGACTGTTAGAATGAAGAGACGGGTGATTGGAATAGGGTGTTAGATAATCAGATTGAGGAAATAGATGATTGGATTGGGAAAATGATTGATATGGGTGTATGAACAAGCACTCAAAACTGGTAAATGATTGCTTAGAATGGATGAACGACTCTCAGGTCGTGAAAACAAAAGCTTGAAACGAGTAAACGATTGATTAGAAAGGATGAAAAACTCTTAGAATGAGGAGATGGATGCTTGGAATGGATGAAAGATTACTCAAAATGAGTAAACGGAGGATCGAAAGTGATGAAAGACTACTTGGTCAAACGGAGGTTTGGAATGGCTAAACGGAGGTTTGGAATGACAAAATAGAGGTTTAGAATGATTAAACGGATGTTTGGAATGATTAAACAAAGGTTTGGAGGCTAAACAAAGGTTTAAAATGATTAAACAGAGGTTTGGAATGATTAAACGATGGTTTAGAGACTAAATGGAGCTAAATAGGGCGATTTTGACTGTTTAGGAGCGCAAATTCGCCCCATTGCAGTAAACAGGAGGGAAAATTTGCCCCACTGCAACAAACATAAGGGAAAATTCGCCCCACTGTAGTGAATAGGGACTTGGTTTAGATATGGAAAGGACTTAAAATGATAACAATAAGGCCAACTTGTAAATTTTTTTACTGGTTTCTCACAAGAAAGCACTTTCAAACAAGCACAATCCTATGATTAGTATTAAGGGTATGGCCAATAAAGGTCTTAATCTAGGATGCACAAGGTGTATAGGGAGTCCTCAATATACTCTCGGTACGTGAGGCACAACTGTGAACACTAGCCCATCACAAGCGTGAGTCGGGAACCCCAACGAGATACTGAAGGGCTCAGACCAACTCTTCACATCTATCTATGTATCACCCTAGCTTCAATGCTCCGCCAATTACGATGTGACTAGATTGAGGTACAACTTTCGCTCTCCCCCCTTTATATACCCTGCCGGTATGCGTAGTTGGAATCGTCCCTTGGGGTGATGAAATCCTCAAGCAGGTCCCACTAGAAAGAAGACACTGATTGTTTCCAACTACTCCCTAGGTTCACACAAAGTGCAAGAGGAAAGTGAAAACAAACTAATTCCCCCTTTTGGTAACACAAAAAGACAGACACAACAAACAACGTATATTACCTCCCCTAATTAAACTATGTTCCTAGATTAACGAAAAACAACAAGGATAGCTTTGGAAATCTGTGTAAATAGAAGGTTTTGCAAGAAAATATTAATTGTTTTATCCTTCTTTCTTTGCAAATTACACAAGAATATGCTACAAAATGTTAGCAAAAACACCAATATCTTTGCAGCAAACAATGTTAGGGGGTTAGAATCAGAAAACAACAAAAAATTGGAGTAAAAACTAAGCTAAAACGACTATTTTACCTCTCAAAATGTGTTGTTTTGGGGCGTATCCGCCCCTTTGCAGTAACTAGGAGGGAAAATTCGCCCCACTATAGTAACCAGGAGGGAAAATTTTCCCCTCTACAATGACTAGGAGGGCGTAGTTGCCCCTCAGCAAAAAACTTGTTAGAAACAAAATATGGAAGAGGGCGTATCTGCCACTCTGCAACAAACTTGTTAGAAACAGAATATGGAAGAGGGCGTATCCGCCTCGCTACAACAAATTTGTTAGAAACAAAATATGGAAGAGGGCGTATCTGCCCTGCTGCAACAAATTTGTTAGAAACAAAATATGGAAGAGGGCGTATCTGCCCCACTGCAACAAATTTGTTAGAAACAAAATATGGAAGAGGGCGTATCCGCCCTGCTGCAACAAATTTGTTAGAAAAATAATATGAAAGAGGGAATATCCGCCCCGCTACAACAAACTTGTTAGAAATAGGATATGGGAGAGGGTGTATCCATCTTGCTGCAACAAACTTTGTTAGAAACAAAATATGGAAGAGGGCGTATTCGCCTCGCTACAACAAACTTGTTAGAAACATGATATGGAATAGGGAGTAGTTGCCCTTCTGCAGTCAAATGGAGGGAACAGTTGCACTTCTGCACTATACAGAAGGGCATAGTTGCACTTCTGTAGTGAACTAGAGGGCACAGTTGCACTTTTGTAGTGTATAGGAGGGCGCAATTGCACTTCTGCAGTGAACCAAAGGGCGCAGTTGCACTTCTGCAATGAACCAAAGGGTGCAGTTGCCCCTTTGTAGTGTACAAGAGGGCATAGTTGCCCCTCTGTAGTGACCAGGAGGGCGTAGTCACCCCTTTGCAGTGTACATGAGGGTGTAGTCACCCCTCTATAGTGTACAGGAGGGAATAGTCGCCCCTCTACAGTGTATAGGAGGGCGTAGTCGCCCCTTTGCAACTTGTTCCTGCAAACAATCTCAACAACAACAAATGTAAAATAGGGGAACCCATTTGTGGGTCCCACTGGGTGTGCCAAAAATGTGATCCTAAATGTTTATCCTATTCTAAAGATGTAAAACAACTATTATGCAATAAGGAAAAACACAAAAGACACCTCAAAGATTAGCCTAAGAAATTGTTAACACAAAGAAATAAGATGGAAAAAGATTGCAAATGATTATACTTTCTCTTTGTAGCCGAAATTCCTTGGTTGGCCCTTGATTTTGAGTACTTGTGTGCTCCTTAGATGGCTATTGATATGACTAAATGCAAGATTGATTATATGGTGGGATGCAAATGTAAATGGCTAAAATGGCTTGGCTAAGTAAGAGGAAATGCTTGTGAGTTTAGTGTTCAAAATGATAGCATTTAAGTGCAAAATGACTAAGTGTTCCCAAATGCATTAGAAGAAGGGGTATTTATAGGGAAATTTGAATTCTGTAGAGAATTCAATAATTGAGATTGAGCCACCAAAGTTAAGATGTAGGGCTATGGTGACTTGAGAACTCACAAGCCCTCACATCTTGACATGTGGAATGTGAGATGATGAATGATAAGATGATGTGGAAGTGAGGTGGAAGGGAGGTACATGATGTGTAAGAATGACATGTACCTTGGAAGTACATTGGGGGATGAGAAGAATCTTAGGTGAATAAATGTGAATTAAAAAATCACGTGCTTGGAAGAATCCTATGGACAAGATAAGGTTCCAAAAAGGGAAGCACTTGTTCACATGTGACTTGATGTGACAAGTCAAATATTCTAAAAGATGCATGGGGAAAGGGGATTCTAGGAGGAATAAAAGTGAATTAAAAATTCACATGGGGAAGAGAGGAGCCTAGGATAAATAAATGTGAATTAAAAATTCACATGGGAAAAAGGGTCAATGCTAAGAAAGGCAAATGAAAAGGTTGACTAAAAAGGGGTGCTAAATGTGGCTAATGGCTTTTGATTAAGGTTGTGCCAATACCTGATTAGCATAATTAATGAGAGATTAGAAGCAAGTGGCAAATGTAGGAGGATGTGACATTAATCCTTGATTAAGAGGATGCACATCCTAATCATGAATTAATTAAGTTAATCTAGATTAGAAAAAGATTATGGAAGATGTGACAAGGAGAGAGAAAAATGAAGAATTTAAAATTGATTTTACTCAAAAAGGTCAAATGACTAAATTAAATAAATCGATATATTTATTTAATTTAGAGAGGAAAAGGTGTAAGGTAAAGCATTTAATTGTTAAGTTAAATACTTTAGGGACCTTAGGCAGCCCATGAAATATTAATTAAATGAGTGATTTAATTAATACTGACCAAGAGGATGAGGTGTATGAGTTAAAGGGATGAATAAGGAGACGAATTTGACCATATGGAAGTGGTCAAATTTGGATGTCTACACTATGTTAATTGATTACCATTTACTTAGCCTAGATTTATTTGTTTAGTGTTATTTTCCTTCTAAATTTTGGTGAACCCATCCATTGTACACCACCTTACGGTTTTGCTTCAACTAAATTAGGTTTTTTAGATCTATTTTTTTGAGTGTTTTATCATATCCTCATAATTGACTAGGGTTTGATTCCCCTTTCCTATTTGTGCTTCATACCTCTATTTTCTAAGGTTTGTGATTCATTTTTTCATCTTGCCTTCACTTACCCTACCCATCATTCTTTGTGACTTTGAATTTTCATTTTTATATATGAATATTGACTTATTGTTTGATTTACATCATCACTTAACTCATTCCTAAATCATTTATCCAACTATATTATGGTTTGCACCTTTATCATATAATCTTCCTTTGATTATAACCTACCCAACCTTAGATTATGTTTCATTTTTACATCTTTGGTCTTGGATTCACATAGCCTATTGTCTTTGATCTCTATTTACACTGAGCTCTTACAAATTTTAATATGTGTACACAATGCTTGAGATTTGACCCTATCATCCTTGATTCACTTATGCCATTACATTGTCTTTGGAGGCATTGTCTAGCATGTGTTTACCTCATCCTCTTTTACTAATCTAATTATTTTTCTATCTCTTAGATATTTTCACTTCACTTATCCACATGAGCCTCATATTTCTTGTATTTCTCCTATGGATAGTGTTAGTGTGAGTTTGAGATTCAAAATACTTTACTATTGAGCACTTTTCCATTATACAATATTTGATTTATGAAATACCTTTTTGTGATTGATACTCATGTGATCTACATCATCACTCTTTGGATGATACATTTTACAATGAGTTTACATCTTCCATTATTACACATGACATTGTTATGCCTTTTGATATTCCATGATAATATGTTTTAGTAAGGGTTGAAGAAGTTCCACTATACCTTATAAAAAATCCAAGCCTTTGATATTATATCCATGATAATATTTTTCATATGGCCTATGCATCTCCATGTCCTACATTCCACACTAGGCCATTTTCATCTAGTCATGCACCTAACTTTGATGTATTAAATACACCACATAATCATTCTATGATTGGATACACACGTGAAAATATCATTAAGGAATATGGTATCTTGGATCGACTTAATAATTCTCTTGCCAAGATATCTCTTTTAGATTTAATGCTTTCATATGAAACCTATCTAGATACCTTGAGGTAGGATTTTGATATAATATTTGCCCCACTAACATTGTCACTATTATAAAACCATTCATCAAGATAAGTCTAAGATCTCTTTTGTACCTCATGAGTTTCCTCCTCTAGGAATTATTCAAGAAGGAAAACCATTATACGTTAAAGTTAAATATGGGGATATTCAAATCAAAAGAGCATTAGCATCTATAATGGATTAGGCTTAAATATTTGTAACAAGGATTTCCTAGAAGTTATTCAAGTTGAGTCAACAAATTTTCCAAAATCTAAGGTTAACTTCCAAGAATTTGATGATATTTGTAGTCCATGAATCTCTTGGTTGTGTCACTTTACCTATCAATTTTAGATAGGTATTATACTTGATGCTCTATTCCATGTGTTGTCTTTTTCCTTACTATATACATCCTCTTAAGCCATCCTTACATACACAACATGGGTGTGGTTCCCTCTACACTTCATTAGAAATATAATTTCATCCATAATAATAAAAAAGAGGTATAGTTACAAGTGATGATAGTTCCTACCAATAATACCAAGTAGTGGAGAACCAAAATATATTAGTACTGTAGACACATAAAATATACTGATTGACATTATGCACTTGATCCCGACTACTAACATTGTTTCATCATGAATCATCACTCGGTCTAACCATTTAATCAAATCTCCTTATCTGATTAAATTCATCAATTTCTCTCTCTTAATTAAATAAACCATTTTATCTAATTAAGTCACCTCTTTTTGTTAATTAAATCAATCCATATGATCTAATTATTTGTATTTAATTAAATAATTAATTTTATTTGATTAAATCTCTAAAGTCTATCCATTAAATAAAATAAATTAAAACCTTATTTGATTTAATATAACACCATATCTTTTAATTAAATAAATCAAAATCCTTATTTAATTATTCTCTCATCATATTCCTCTCTTATTTGATTTAAACAAATCCATAAATTTGAGTCAAATAGGTCACATCATCTAATCTCCTATTAAATTAATTAACCCTTGATTAATTTAATTCTGAATCATGTCCCATCCTCTAGATTTTTCAATTTGCACATGAAAATATATTTAATTCATTTATTAAATCTCCATTTTCCTCACAAGGCATCTTTTGGAATATTCTCCAAATTTGAATTCAAAAATTCCAAGTCAACATGTACATCCAACAAGGTAATAACTTCATCTTACATGTCCTTTGTCTTGAGCCAAGTGGAATTTATTGCATTTTCCCTTCCCTCTTACAAGTCATTTCAACAAATTTGAAATTCAAAAATATGCATTTATTGGCACAATCCCCAAATTTTGCACATCCTCCATCCATTCATAGATTGACAAGTGGCATCATGCCATTGGATGAATGTTACTCCCACATTGCTCAAATTTAGACATTCATCCATCTTGACATTTTATAAATAAAGTGCTCATATCCTCATTTAATCCATCCACAAATTATGCAAAGTTATTATGCTAAAATATTTAGCCATTTCCATCCATCACCATTGAGTTCTTAGTTAGGTTTTTTGCAGATTTTGGCTTGGAGATCTCATCCTTCATCAACAAAGTGGATCAATCATCATCAACATATTGAGCTTGCATCTTAAGAATTGGGAAAGGGCCAATTTTCACATCAAATTGGCACCAATTCCCCATGGGATCATGTGTTTGCTATTCTAATTAGGATTGAATCTATATTTTCTTGTTTTATTGTGTTCTTCATTGTTTTCTTTCCTAATTTGAAGTTTGTAAATGGATTTCATGGGCAATCCTTGTTCATGCTTACAATATCTAACTTAAGGTGTTTGTTCTCTTTGTTTTGCAGGTATTAGGATTTGGGTTCGCACAAGTACTTCTTTATTGATCACACAAATCTTATTGATAAGAATTTTCTCTCATTCATCTATTTCTCATGTTTATCCTAAGGGTAATTAGGTTCCCCTTAAATTTACACCATCTTGTGATATGTAGCATAAAGTGGATGATAAAGATTATAGCATTCCTACCTTCTACATAGAACCCACTATATATGGTCTACCGCCTTCAACTCTTCATGAGAATATTCATTCATATGAAGGCATTATTAATAATATATCTAAGGCTAGTATTGGTTATAATTGTGGTTCATCTTACACTATCTATCCAATATAGTAAACGTTTTTCCATATTAAAAAAGTTTGGATATAATAGCAATGGCTTGGATTTTTTATAAGGTATAGTGGAACTTCTTCAACTCTTACTAAAACATAACACTATTTATATATTCTATTCTCCTATATAAATAAGAACCTAAAATGTCTATCTAAAATAATCTTCCAATCAACTTGTGTAGTTAACCATGACATAGACTTAAACTTAGTTCACCAAATCCCCCTTTAAACACTTTCACTAACCATGAGGCGCTTGCTAAATTGATAGATATTTATGAGGATTTACCAAAGTTCCATCATGATAGAGGTTTTCCATTTTCTCTTGATACTTATTCTTATTTTGGGGAAACATCTTCTTTGCTAGGGAATCTTCTATATTTTCCTAATGCACTACCCACTAAACTATCTATTGATGATATAAATACTCTCACCATCGATAGAGCCTTTTATATTGAAATGGACAAGAAAAAAAAAAAATTAAAATTGAAGTGTTTAAACTCTTGTGGTTGCTACAATATGTCTATGTTACTCCAAGATTATGGTGATATATTTTACATGGTCATACCAAGACATGTCTAACATCTCCATTGATATTGTTATGCATAGTATTGTTTTATATTATGAAATTGAAAATTCGAAAGATGCATCCCAAGGTTTCTTTAATGGTGAAAGATGAAATTGAAAATTTGTTTTAAGTTGGATTTATTAAACCTACTAACTATTTCTCATGGATGTCCAATATAGTACATGTGGCCAAACCCAATGGATGTGTTTGCGTATGCACTAAATTTAGATATTTGATTAAGGCATCACCTAAAGATGATTTACCACTCCCTAAAATGGACATGATTGTGGATTTTAGTGGGACATGAGATGTTGTCCTTCATGGATGGTTTTTTATGGTATAATCAAATTTTTATTAACTCCCAACATCAACATAAGAGCCTTTACTTATCCTTAGGGCATGTTTCATTTTGTGGTCATGCCTTTTAGATTAAATAATGTTGACACCACTTATCAAAGAGCTATGAATTTGTAATGTAAAAATTTGATTATGGCAAAGGAAATGAAATCTTCCTCGAGAACCAAATTCTTACATTAACATTGGGATGAATCAGATGATTTTGCTATGTAGTTTGATAAAAAAAATACAATAAATATAATTGGAAAATGAAACTAAATATTACAATTTTAATACAATATATCCAATTATAAAGGAATACCCAAAATATCTCTTTTTGTAACAAAAAATACAACTAAGTGACAACATAAATAGAAAGTACAAATATGAAGATGCTTTTGTGCTTTATTTTGAGCCTCAAACATAGGCACTGGTGTGTAGTATGGACATCCTCACAATGCGTTATGGTCTTGCACATATGAAGAATTGAAAGCACATGTTCTATAGTCTACACATGCACAAACAAAAATTATATCATGAGACCGCTACATATAAAAAGTGCAAAAATGATATAAATGAAGGAAAATAAACTTTGAAACCCCAATTATAAAGTTTAAATGGAAAACAATAGAATGTAGGGGATATCACTAGAGATACTCGTCTTCTATCGACCAAAAAACTTGGACACAAATAAAGAAGGATAAAAATGTTTGGGTTTGTTGTTTAGGGGCTTGCCTTAAAGTCAAACTTGAATTTTGGTGTTTCTACCTCCATAGACAACCTGGATTGATTTGATAAAAGACATATTGATAAATATTGATTGAAACGAGATATAATGCCAATGATTTAGATAATAGATTAAATATACTACATATGTTAACACCACAGATATCTAGCTGCCAACATAGAAATATTATTTGATAGTGAGGAGACAAAAAAATAAAATATTCCTCATCGAGAAGTTGTAAACAACCTCCAAAGTATATTTTAGAGCTACAATATTGTGTCTTATTCAATCCCATCATGAAGAAGTGACATGCAAGGTGCCAAGAGAGTGATGTTTCTTCAAGAGCCTAAAAATATTCAAAGTTGTAGAGCTAATGACTAGAGTGTAGGATGAGTATTTGAGAGAGAGAATGAGAGAGGGAAAGATGATTTTAAAAAAATAGTGAGTTACAAATTTTATTCCAAATGTGAATGTCACATAGGGGCATTATGTTTGAAAATATTCATAGGAATGTAACAATCCAATAACCACTTGAATCACGAATTTTTGTAGGATGTTAGTGCATCATACAAACATTTGCATGTAGTGCTTCTATCTAGGAAAAACAAACTCAAAAATCTAGGATCATCAGAATTTTTCTAGACACGAGGTATTCTGGTGTTAACAGTATACACTTAAGCTATTTTTGTATCATGAACTAAAGGGGGGGATATTACATAGTGTGAACTTGTAGGGTATGCAATTTCTTACACTACATTTCCCCCCACTTTAGTAGGGATATGTATTATGCTAAATATGCATGCTAAAGTAAAAATAATTTAAAATAAAAAAATTACCAGAGGATACCATAGAGGAAGCAAAATATTCAATCCACATGGATATGCCCCCAAGAAAAGAAGACCTACAAAGCACATAAAATATCTTGCACAAAATAGAAATGTTATGCAAAATTTTTCACATTAAACATGTTAGCTAAAAGACACACATTAGGAATAAAGAGCACAAAATAAACATTCATGCAAACACACAAACAAAAAAAAGACATAACTTAGCTAGAAAGAGAAATAAATATAGCGGGAGAGCATAAGATCAAAGATTTTGATAAATGATTTTCATATATGATTTTGATAAGTATGGTTAGCAAGAAGTATTATGCTAGGAACCATACAACAATTTTTGATTGATCATGTTTTCTACAAGTTAGGTTGCAAAACAACCATGAAAAAGGTAAGACATATGAAGAATGATAGTCTAGTAAGTTGCACTATGCTAGGTGGTTCATATGCTATCAAGTTACTATAAGTTTTTGATTTGAGATAAAAATATGATTATGTATTGTGATAAACCCCCTTTAAAATATTTACATGACTCAAGGAGTTTAAGGAGAGAGATGAGAAAAACAAGAAAAAAAAAAAATTCTTATGGAAGCAACATCGAGTAGGATGTTATGTCATGTAACACAAAATATTATGCTCATGAAATTCCATCACACAATGTAGGAATGTAACATAAAATATACAACATCACTCATGCCAAAAGCACAAAGGGATCCATAGACTTGGGGTTAGCATGAAGATGTGATAATTGTGTATATCATTTAAATTAAGCTTTTGTAAAGTCATCATTCCCCAAGTCTAGTGGACCTATAAACAAAAAGAAAGGAAGTCACACTTAAAATAAAATAAAAGTTATGGGTCAACATGAAAGAGACCTAAAAGTCTCAATGCTTTGCATCATCCCCAAAGTTAAAAATATTAGTGTACAACATATATTAAAATAATGGTACTATGATTAGGTGAAAATCCTTGTTCCTAAACATGCAGGAAAAATATGCAAATTGGCTAAGTATGGCTTCAAATGGAAAAATGGAAAGAGTTTGGTATCAAATGCATATTGTCCCTAAATGAGAGAAAAGAGGGGGTATTTATAGAAAAATTTGAATTCTCTAGAGAAATGGACGATTAAGATTGAGCCACTATGGCCAAGATGTAGGGCTATAGTGAGTTGAGGACTCACAAGCCCTCAGATCTTGCCATGTGGAGGATGAAGTGTTCAAAGGACATGATGAGATGGAGAGGGTACAAATGATGTGGAGGTACTTGCAAGTACCTTAGAAATGGGATGATGTGACCTCTCAATGATCACATGGGGAAGAGGAGAATCTTGGGTGAATAAAAAATGAATTAAAAATCCACATGATTGGGGAATTTTTGTGGATAAGACAAGGTTCCAAAGGGAGAGGTGAAAAGTACCTTGGATAAGACAAGGTGCCTAAAAGGGTAAGTACTTGCCCACATGTGACTGATGTGACAAGTCAAAGATTCTAGAAGACTTGTATGGGGAAGAGAAGATTCCTTGGAAGAATAAATGTGAATTAAAAATTCACATGGGGAAGAGAGGAGCCTTGGATAAATAAAAATGAATTACAAATTCTTTGGGGGATGGGCAGAGTTGACCAAGGTGTTGATTAGGCTTAATTGATTAGTAATTAGAAGATAATTAGTGGTTGAGGAAGATTAGAGGCCAACTTGCAAAATTTGAAGGATGTGACACATCCTAATCAAGGATTAGGCATGTGCACATCTCTAATGATGAGATTAGGAGAATAATTAGGATTAAGAAAAAGGATGCGATATGTGAAGAATTAAATAAATGTCATATTTATTTAATTCATTTGATGAAAAGGAGGATTAAAGAGATAAGGTATTTAATTATTAACTAAATACCTTAGGGATTTGGTAGGATTGAGGGTATTAATTAAATAATAGTAATATTACTTAATTAATGCAAATAAAATGATATTTAGACGAAAGGGGATAAATTTGGGTAAATTAATTGTTTAAATTTAGGTGTCTACATTTTTACCCTCTTTGAGATGGTGTTACGAAGTAGCATCATTTCAAAGAATATTAAAATGTAGAACCCAAAAGAAGATGGTTAGATTGGAAAAGATGCCCCAGTCATTCAAAGGAGTGACTAGGAAGGAAAAGAAAATGATGAAGATTAGGGATTGAGGATTCCCCCTCAAGAGGACATGCGGGTTCAAGAGAACACAGGTGTTCTCTCAAAATTGATGAGATGATGAAAGGGGATATGAGGATGATGTAAAGTGATGGATAAGAAAGGATGATAAGCGATGGGAGATGATGAGAAGCACAAATGGATTGAAAGTCAAAGGTAATGTTGCTCAGTCAAGCTACAAGCCAAAATGGGCTGATGATGGATGGAGTGTTGTCGTTGAGGGAATGAGATATTTCAAGACAACACAAAATGATAGGGAAGGATACATCCCAAAAAAACACAAGGGTAGGGAATGAGACATCCCGATAAAAAGGGTTGTTTGAGGAGGGAAGGATACATCCCAAAACAACACCAAAGGCTAGGGAAGGATACATCCCAATGATGAGGATGATGATTGGATCGAGGCTTGTAACAAGGCTGGGGGAAAGACCAAGGATGTGATTAAATGGTTTGTGCTAGATGGAATGGATGAGGATTGGATTGAGATGGGAGATAGATGAAAGGAATAAAAATGATGGGGGACAAGAGGATGGGGGATGAAATGCAATCCTAATGCAATTTTCCATCTTCAGAGCACTGATTTTTACTATAGCATAAGACACAACATGCTAGGGTATGAAGAACCAAGGCCAATTAGTGTCTAATGCATAATATAAACACAAAAAAAAAGAAGGCTATCACAATACCCCAAAGTCATGAGGACCTTGGTCGGGCCAGGTAGTAAGATAACCACAAGCACAAAAGGATGCCCCAACGTAACACAAGACCTTAGGGATCTTGGTGGGTACTACGTGGGACAACCAAGAAGATGAAAATAGAAATAAAAAGATCAAGATATGCCCCTATGTTTACCTGTCAAAGCACACCATGATGTGATGGATCATGGCGACCATGACAAGTGATGATAGGGAGCTCAAACAATAAACAAAATCCAAAAGCATTGAAAGATCACAATTAATTTCAAATGTCCTTTTCCATAGGATCAAAAGGATGGATGGGGTTGTGAGGTCTGTTAGGAAGGATACATCCTGTTGAGACCGATGATGGATACTAACTAGAAGATCGATATGGCGCGGGATACTCTGAACTGATTGGATCTACTGATACTAGTGGATCTCGTTTGTTAAGAACTAACTAGATAAGGGCATAGCTTGATGACACGACACAAGGGATACAAGACATGAGACTAATACACCCTAAATACCTAGGGGGCTCGGGGGTTGATCGGAGATTAGCCTTGCTTATGTGAAAGCGCAGAGCCCTCGTAGTTTGATAAAAAATTGACAACTAACCATGGATAAAATTAGAAAGAGGATAGCGGAGACCTTGATAGATGACAGAGATAAGACGGACAACTATACTAGGGGCGGATCAAATGATTGGCCTTACCTACGTGAAAGTGAAATGGAAACGTAGTTTGATAAACAATCAAAGATGAATGATGGACAAAGGATGATGAGATGACCAGGATAAGTGGATAAAATGATGGGACTGAGATGAGGAGATCAGATAGACCTGTTGGATTGGATAGGATTGATTATGATCACATGAAGCTCAGGGATGGGATAGTTATCAGCAAAAGATGAATTGGGAGGATGGTACAATGGAGAGATGAGTGATGGGAAGTGATAGGAGATTGGAAAGATGATTGATGATAGGGAAGAATACAAGCTGATTAAAGGGTTGTTGATGAGGGAAAGATACATCCTGAAACAACACCAAAGGATAGGGAAGGATACATCCTGATGATGATGATGATAATGATTTGATCCAGGAATTGGGTTACATGATGGAGGAGCCTATAGCCAGATACCAATGACAAGGGATGATGAGATGGGAGGAGGATAAAGATGAAGGGATGGAAGAGATTGTTTGGAGGGGAAGATTAGGGTGGGGAGATTGAATGGATTGTTTGGATGGGAAGATGAGGAAAAAATATTGAAGGGATTGTTTGGATGGGAAGGTAAGGACAGAAGATTGAAGGGATTGTTTGGATGGGAAGATAAGGACGAAAGATTAAATGGATGTTTGGATTGGAAGATAAGGACGAAATATTGAAGGGATGTTATAATAGATGGATAGGGAGGTAAGGATAGGGAGATGAAAGGGATGATGAATGATTTCTCCAAGGACTTATGTCACAAAGGGAGATAGGTCCCTCCCACTCTAGATATGTCATGTGTCATGAGGTAGGAGGGACGAAAGATGAGTGGATGCAAAGATAAAGGAGATAACTAGGGGAGAATAGGATGGGTGACTGAGGGAGTTTGATGGATGAATGTAGGATTCTAGGATAAGTGAGACTAGTGGTAGGATGACAAGTGGAGAAAGAAGGTAGAGGATGTGGATAAGGATTAGGATAGAGCATGGATGAAGGGAATGTATACCGAGAGGTGTCCAAAGCATGCATAGATAGGTGCCCATGTTAAGATCACAAGAAGAATGGAGGGATTGGAGATAAATGAGATATGATAGTAGGATGCGGAAATGAAGAAGATGTATAGTAGGAAGATGGGTGCATAGCTGAAGGCATAACAGGAAGTATAGCAGATGGAGTGAATGCATATAAGGAAGCTGCCCCTAAGTGTGGAAAAGGACGGATGGGGATTTACACATGATGATTTTTTTCCAGGTTTTCATCATGGTACTTATCCAAGGCACTTTTTTTCCAAGTTTTCACCATCAAACGAATTATTTCTCTTTACTATTTTCTCAATTTTTTTAATTTTTTTTTTTTGACTTTTTTGGATTTTTTGAATTTTTGATTTTCTTGTTTGACTTTTTTTGATTTTTGGATAGAAGGTGGGTGGATATGGATAAAGATAGGGATGTGGATAGGGATATTTAAAAGATACACGATAAGGATATGGATGAAGGACTCAAGCATCAAGTTCCATACGAGGTATTAAGAGTCCATGTGTGAAGCGACTGTTGGATGTTGGTACAACCTTATTGGGATAAATGGATTATGCAAGAGGATGAATTAAATGGATTTGATTGGGAAGATATGTGGGATAATGGATGGGATGTTGGAAGGGGTATGGATAGAATGATGGGGTAGGTGTGTGATGGGGTAGTGAGTTCAGGACCAACATTGGAACAGGTGGTAGTGGATGTGAAATTATAGGAGGATTAATGGATAGAGAATGCAAGGGTAATGGAGGAGATGGGATATTGAATTTTGCGACATAAGGACCAAAAATAGATTTAGGAGATGAAAGGGGTGTATGATTAGCTTTTGGATTAGCTACTTTGGATGTTGTTACAAATTTTTCATTTGAAGTTATTGCATCTTTTTTCTTTGGGATCCACATGGTTTTAATTTTTGCTGTGGTGGGCCTTTGTGGCTTATGGATTTGATTTGGATTCTGGATTTGATCATGAGGAGCTTTTGATTCATGTGGGTGTTTAGATTTATGCACTTTTACTTTAACATCCAAAGTTCTTTTAATAACAATGCGATGGGTGTGAGGAGATGGATGGTGTGGAGCAATGGAGGTAGGATTATGGGAATTATGTGTAGATGAAGGATGTGCGGGTACGTGCCTTTGTTGATCCTGATTAGGGGATGTTTGAGTGGGATGTTTATGATGGGTGACATGGATAGGTGTTGGATGGATGAAAGGAGGAATATGATGAGATGGAGGAGGTGATTTTAGGATATATGGGCTCAAAATAGACGTAGTACCTATAGGAGACATAGATGAAGGAGGTGGAGGATGGGGGATGGTGGATGGAGGGATGTAAGGAACCAAAATGGATGGAGCAGATGAAGGAGGAATATGCATGACTTTTTTGAGGTGATATGATAGAGGAGGGATGGTAGCGAATGATTTGGCAGAGTGATGGGAAGAGCCTCTTATGCTATTGGAGGAGACTCGTCAAGGATGAATAGAGGTTGTACCAACATTTTTGGATTGTGATTCTTGAGAAGTATAACCAAGACCACATGTGTAATCATGCTCTTTGACTTGGATGGGCTCTAAAATACCTTGCTCATGAAGGCCTAAACCTTTTACTTGATAGTTCATGTTTTTGAGCATTCGATCCATGATAGGATTTTTGTTATTTTGGAAGAATGATGTGAGTCCATTATTAGGTGGAGGAGGATAGGTAGTGTATATGTTATGTGTTTTTCTTCTACTAGGAGACCACCATGGAAGAATGTGAGAGTACCAAGGGGATATAAAAGTGGTGTGGGAATAGTATGGTTAGGCAATGGTGGAGGATCATCAAATGGAGATGAGGGGGTAGTAGCTTCTTCCTGATTAGGAGGAATAGTGGTAAAGTATCAGGAGAGGGATTAGGAGGTATGATAGGATCTAGATTTGTGGCAGTAGGTGATGAGGGCTCATGTGATGGGGATGGAGATTAGGGATCATGAGATGGAGTGGTTGGATCAAGGAGATCATGGGATGTAATGGATGGGGGACTGTGATCTTGAGGTAACCTAGATGGGATGATAGGATCTTGATCTAGAGAAGAGGGTATGATGTTATGCTTTGGATAAAGCTCTTGGAATGACTCTTCTTATGTGGGTGGCATGATAATGGAATGTTGGAGGGACTCCTCAAGTGGGGGAGATGAAAGGAGGGATGATTCGTGAAGTTCATGGGAATGGATTTCAGTGATACTAGGAGTGAGAGAAGTGGATTGGATGTGGGTGTCTTCGATGGATTGGATGGCTCTAGGAGTAAAAGATGGTGATGGGGTTTGGTTATCTTTAATGGGTTCAGTGGATCTCAAAGTAGGAGATGGGGGCTCAATGGATTCGGTGGGTGTGATGGTTTCGATAGTTTGAGTGGTGCTAGGGGTGGTAGCATCAATGATAGGTGTGAGATGGAGAGGGGTCTCATCATTAGTGACCATGGATGATGGATTGGGATAGAATGATTCCATGACTTCAAGATGTGGAGTGGGGAATGTCTTCTTTGTCATGAGTCCTTGGAGAAATTCTGGAGTGAGAAATTGCTCGAGGCTTAGATGGTGAGGTGGGAGTGGATGAAGGATTAGGGATTGGGATTATGGGTTACTGTACTAGGAGTAGGTGGAGGAATGGGATTGGATGTAGGATTGAGAGTACATGGAAGATTAGGACCTGGTGGAGTGGAAGATGGAGGGTTAAGATAGGGATATTGGTATGGTGAATTAAAATGGGAAGATTTGGATGATGGATTAGGACAAGAGGATATGGGTGTTGAATTAGGACTAGAGGAATACGTGGATGGGGGATTGGGATAGGAAGATGTGGATGTTGGACTAGGATAGGTTGATGGTAGTGTAGGATTAAGATAAGAAGGTGTGAATATAGGATTAGGATAGGTTGAATGATAAGGAGGATTAGGATAGGGGGACATGGATGGGGGATTGTAATAGGAGTACTGGGATGGCAGATTAGGATAAGAAGACATGGATGTTGGATAAGAAGGTGATGTAGAGGAAGGCTATAATAGAGATGTCAGGGAGGAAGATAATGAATATCCCTTGTCAAAAGTAGCATAAGGAGCATTATTAGGTGTGGATGAAGATGTAACGGGATGGCTTGAAGGGGTGATTGGATTGTGGAAAGCGGGTGGAGAAAGCTTACTAGCGATGATAGCGTCAAGGGGATCTATGTCGTATACTTGTTGATCGACAAGACTTTCATTATCATCATCGACATAATTAGGGTTTCCTTTGACTACTATTGATGGAGGATAAAGATTCATGATGATGAAAGGATAAATAAGATGGATCAAATATTTTGGATGGAAATAGACTAAATCTCAAATCAGGATTGAGGTCAAGCTCAGATCGGTATTGGATTGAAGCTCAGATTAGGACGATTGGATGATGGTATGGGATTAGTTCTGATGATTGGATTTGATTATGAAAGGATGATTACGACACCAAATCTTCCTCAAGATGGAAGTAGATTGGATAGGGATGTGATTGGATTAGATCGATAAGATCTATTAACGAAACGATTGATTAGATCCAATGATGGATTGAAAGGGATTGCAAACCCCGTTCAAATATTACCTTAGGTGACTTAGGATATTGATTGATCAGATTAAAGGATAAATGGATGATTGCAGCACCAAATCCACCTTGAGATTGAAATTAGATTGATTGGGCCGATGATGATGATTAACTGACTCAGGATGGATGACAATCCTAAGCAGATGTTGATGACGACGATCAGATTCAGACACCTAGGTCAATTTGGATAATAACTTCAAATGAAGTTTAGAGGATTTGGATCGAGAAAAAGATGAGGGATATGTAACTTATAGATTCTTTCAAATGATGTACTTATATGATTTGGATGATGAAGGAATGACCTTGGGAGAATGCAGGTGGACTAAGGCTCAGATTAGGATTTTGGTTAAGCTCAGATTGGGATTAGATTAAAGATCAGATTAGGATTGGATTGAAGTTCAGATTAGGATGATTGGAGGATGTGATGGTATTTATTCTACACCAATTTTAGGGGTTTTAACTAGAGGACATAAGGTGTTAACAATCAGATTTTTCCAGATTTGGCAGTTTTCAAAAATTGTCAAATTTTGCCATTTTAGGAAACTTCACAGGAATACCTTTGAGAATCTAGTTTTTTCCCAGAAAATACCCAAAACCAAGGTAGGATGAATTTCCAACTAACATCCCAAATTTGAGACATGCATTCTGAGTTATTAGCGAAAATGATTTTTCAAAAATTGAAAAAAAACACTAAATTGCGATTTTGAGGGTTAAGATGAAAGTTTGAAGCCCCAAAAATGTGCCAAAATGGGGTCCAACCGACTGAGGGTCATTGGGAATCCACATTCCACCTCATAATGCAACCACCTATAAAATTTCAGCCCATTCAAACACCTGAGTTAAAAGTTATGGCCTCTGGAAGTTTCGACATAAAAATCAAAACCCCTAAAACAAAGTGTAGGTGATTGGGATGGATGATTTGACGATGGATATGGACTCTAATGATGTTGTAAAAAGCACCTATGTGGTTTGGTTGATGAAACAATGAATTTTAGAAAATGTTGATGGATGGAAACGACCATTCAGAATAGGCAAACAAATGCTCAAAACAGGGGGACGACTGCTCAGATTGAGGAGATGAATACTCAAAATGAGGAAGGGATGGTCAGAATGAGGAGATGAAGGCTCAGAATGAGTAAATGGGTACTCAAAATGAAGGACTGAGTGGTCAAAACGGGAAAATGGGTGCTCAGAATGATTGAATGGAAGGTGAAAAGGGTTGTTTGGAGGGTAGGTACGTCCCTTTGTAAGGGTGAGTTTTCCCCTCTACAAAGCTAAGGGTGGATACGCCCCTCTGTGGCGTAGGTTCACCCCTCTATGAAGCTAAGGGCAGATACACCCCTTTGTGGGATGGGTTCTCCCCTCTGTGAAGCTAAGGGTGGATACACCCCTCTGTGAGGCAAGTTTGCCCTTCTGTGAAGCTAAGGGAAAATACGCCCCTCTATAGGGAAGGTTCGCCCCTATATGAAGCTAAGGGTAGATATTCCCCTTTGTGGGGAAAATTTGCCCCTCTGTGAAGCTAAGGGTGGATATGCCCCTTTGTGAAGCTAAGGGTAGATACACTCCTCTATGGGGCGGGTTCGCCCCTCTGTGAATCTAAGGGTAGATATACCCCTATGTGGGGCGGGTTTGCCCCTTTGTGAAGCTAAGGGTGGATATGCCCCTTTGTGAAGCTAAGGGCGGATATGCCCCTCTATGGGGCAGGTTCACCCCTCTGTGAGGCTAAGGGTGGATACACCCCTTTGTAAGGAAAAGGGCGAGTACGCCCCTCTGCTTTCAGACATACTCTTAGAACAGGGAGACAGATGATCAGATCAAGGAGATAGATGATTAGATTGGGGGAACGAATGATATGAGTGGATGAACAAGCACTTAGAACTGGTGAATGATTGCTTGGAATGGGTGAATGACTCTCATGTTGTAGAGACAAAATATCAGAACAAGTAAGCGATTGATCAATACAGATGAACAACTCTCGAAACGAGGAGATGGATGCTTGGGATGGATGAAAGATTACTCAAAATGAGTAAATATAGGATTGAGAGGGATGAAAGACTACTCGAAATGAGTAAATGGCTACTCAGAATGGATGAACGTCTCTCAAAACATGGAGATGAAAGCTCATATTGAGTAAACAATTGATCAAAATGGATGAATGAATGCTCAGATGAAGAGATTGACTCTCAGAATGTATGATAGTTTACTCATAATGGGGAGACAATGGCTCGAAATAGACAAACATAATGTATGCAAGTTCGCATTTTGAAGAAATGGGGAGAAATAGATGTTCAGATTAAGTAAATAGGTGCTCAAAATGAGGGGGTGATTGCCTTGACTGAGGGAATGATGACTCAATATGATGAGAGGATGTTTGAAATAGGGGGATGATTACTCAGAACGTGAAAATGAGCATACGGGTGCTTGAAACGGCTGAAAAAATGATAAAAAGGATGTTTAGAAGGTAAAAAAAGGCTATTTTTAGGGTAGATTCACCCCTCTGTAGGGGTAGGTCCGCCCCTCTGCAGTAAACTTCAGGGCAGGTATGCACTTCTAAGAAAAACTTTAGGGTAGGTCTGCACTTCTGTAGTAAGCTTTAGGGTAGGTTCGCCACTCTACAAAAGACTGAGACTTGACTTGAACGGAAAGTGTAAATGGACTAAAGGGTGAGTTGTGATGACTAAATGAGAATGAAAATGTTTAGATCACAAAAAATGATAAGGTTTTAGGTTCCCCACTAGTTTTTGTTTAAATCGGGCTCACTAGAAGATGGAATAAGTCTTTTGAATGGTGAAACGAGATCTCTAGGTAATAAAATGGGGTCCCTGAATGGTGAAACAAGCAATTACAATGGGAAACAAAAGTTTGGAAGGGATGAAAAAACATTCAGAATGGGTGGACGGATTAACGAAATAGGTGAACAAATACTTGGAACGGTTAAATAGAGGTTTGGAATGGTTAAATGGAGGTTTGGAATGGCTAAACAGAGGTTTGGAATGATCAAACAGAGGCTTGGAATAGTTAAACAGAGTGAAATCGACTGTTTAGGGGGGCGGGTTTGCCCCTCTGCAGTAAACTATAGGGAAAATCTGCCCCACTACAGAGTAGGTTAGGGCAGGTCCACTCCACTATAGAGAAGGTTAGGGCAGGTCCACTGTTCCGCCCCTCTGTAGTAAACAGGGACTTGGTTTAGATGAAAACGACTATGGCAAGGACTTAAAATGACAACAATAAGACTGACTTGTCAAAAAGTTTACTGGTTTGTCATAAGAAGACACTTCAAACAAGCACAATCCTATGATTAGTGTTAAGGGTATGGCCAACAAAGGTCTTAATCTAGGATGCACAAGGCTTCTAGGGAGTCCTCGATATACTCTCGGTACGTGAGGCACAACTGTGAACACTAGCCCATCACAAGCATGAGTCAGGAACCCCAACGAGATACTGAAACAATCAAACCAACTCTTCACGTCTATCTAGGTATCACCCTAGCTCCGACGCTCTACCAGACATGATGTGACTGGATTGGGGTACAACTTTGGCCTCCCCCCTTTGGATACCCCGTCGGTACACGTGGTTGAGATCGTCCCTTGGGGTGATGAAATCCCCAAGTAGGTCCCCTAAGAAAAACAAAAATGGGTGACTCAAAGGACTTGGTAAGCTATGATTTCTCATCACCCAAGATAGCCAAATGGCACAAGGGGATTGGATATGTTAATAGCCTACTACAAGCATGGCACACAAAGTAAATTTGACCCCCCCTAGTTAAGCTATGTGCCTAAACTAATGAAAAATGATAACAAGCAGCTAATAAATTCTTTAAAAATGGATGACCCTGCAAAAAACTTGTTAGTAATTTGTTTTCCACTTTCCACCAAATGCTAATCAAATCCTTGCACAGAAAAAAACAACACACTTTAGGGGGTCAGAAATATTCAAAACAACAGAAAATGATGCTTAAAATGCAGTTTTTACCTTCTAGAAAATGTTTGTTTTTGGGAAGGTTCGCCCCTCTATTTTGGGCAAGTCCGCCCCTTGGTGGGTAGGTTTTCCCCTCTATGGGCAGGTCCGCCCCTCTGCTGAAAGTTGGAAAAACTTGTTGTTTCCAGGCTTTATGGAGGGTTGGTTTGCCTTTGTAAGGGCAGGTTTTCCCCTCTGTGGGAAGGTCCGCCTCTTTGTGGGCAGGTCCGCCTTTCTGTAACCTGAACCTGCAGACAGTGAAACAACAAAAATTTTGAGAGCAAGAGACCTACTTGTGGGTCCCACCGGGTGTGCCAGAAATGTGATCAAGTGAAAATCCTTGTTCCTAAACGTGCAACAACAAGAAGAATGCAAGAAACAATGAAGAACACCTAACACCTCAAAATTGGGCAAAACGTTGATCTTGAACAAAGAAGATGGAATGAAACAATTATACCTTGTCAAGTTGTTCCTTGGTTGGCCCTTTGATCTTTGATGTTATGTATGCTCCTTGGATGGAATATGAGATTAAAGATGCAATATGGGATGCAAGATGGTTGAAAGTGGATAATTAATGGATTCAAGTGCTATGATGAAGGAAAAATATGCAAATTGGCTAAGTATGGCTTCAAATGGAAAAATGACAAGAGTTTGGTATCAAATGCATATTGTACCTAAATGAGAGAAAATAAGGAGTATTTATAGAAGAATTTGAATTCTCTAGAAAATGGATGGTTAAGATTGAGCCACCATGGCCAAGATGTAGGGCTATAGTGAGTTGAGGACTCACAAGCCCTCACATCTTGCCATGTGGAGGATGAAATGTCCAAAGGACATGATGAGATGGAGAGGGTATAAATGATGTGGATGTACTTTAAGTACCTTGGAAAAGGGGTGATGTGACCTTTCAATGATTACATGGGGAAGAGGAGAATCTTGGGTGAATAAAAAGTGAATTAAAAATTCACATGATTGGGGAATCTTTAGGGATAAGACAAGGTTCCAAAGGGAGAGGTGGAAAGTACCTTGGATAAGATAAGGTGCCTAAAAAGGTAAGTACTTGCCCACATGTGACTGATGTGACAAGTCAAAGATTCTAGAAGACTTGCATGGGGAAGAGAAGATTCCTTGGAGGAATAAATGTGAATTAAAAATTCACATGGGGAAGAGAGGAGCCTTGGATGAATAAAAAATGATTTAAAAATTCTTTGGGGGATGGGGAGAGTTGACCAAGGTACTGAATAGGCTTAATGGATTAGTAATTAGAAGATAATTAGTGGCTGAGGAATATTAGAGGCCAATTTACAAAAGTTGGAGGATGTGACACATCCTAATCAAGGATTAGGCATGTGCACATCTCTAATGATGAGACTAGGAGAATAATTAGGATTGAGAAAAAGGATGTGACATGTGAGGAATTAAATAAATTTCATATTTATTTAATTCATTTGATGAAAAGGAGGATTAAAGAGATAAGGTATTTAGTTATTAACTAAATACCTTAGGGATTTGGCATGATTAAGGGTATTAATTAAATAATAGTAATATTATTTAATTAATGCAAATAAAAGGATATTTAGACGAAAGGGGATAAATTTGGATAAATTAAGTGTCCAAATTTAGGTGTCTACATTTTTACCCTCTTTGAGATGGTGTTACGAAGTAGTATCATTTCATAGAATATTAAAACGTAGAACCCAGAAGAAGATGGTTAGATTGGAATGTTAGTGTAATTAAATTAATTATTACACTAGCATAAGTTAACTTAGGTCATATATCATTTAGTCCTAGGTTGCATTTTAATAAATCATTTAATAATGGGGTAATGTCCCCTTCCTTGTTTCTAGGGATAAGATTCCTTCTAGAAGATGAATTGTCCTTCTAGAACTTATCTCAACATTTAATAATTTCCTAGATAGGGTTCACATGCTGTCACATGTTGTTAGATCATGACACATGGAAAAATCTCATGCATCTTAGGTTTTCTCTTTTGCCTATATAATCAGGAAACTTGTTCATTTGTAACATATCATATCATATCAATATAGAATCTCTATTGTGCATGCCTAAGTTCAAAAAATTTCTGTGTGGTTGACTATCTTTCTTGGAAAAGGTCCTCCATTGAAGACTTTAGCTTCAAGGACCCTGTGCATCCATAATATCAACATGGAAAAGATTCCCTAGTCATTCAAAGGAGTCACTAGGAAGGAAAAGAAAATGATGAAGATTAGGGATTGAGGATGCCCCCTCGAGAGGACATGTGGGTTCAAGAGAACATGGGTGTGCTCTCAAAATGGATGAGATGATTAAAGGGGATATGAGGATGATGATGTAAAGTGATGGAGAAGAAATGATGATAATCACAAATGGATTGAAAGTCAAAGGTAATGTTTCCTTAGTCAATCTACAAGCCAAAATGGGTAGATGATGGATGGAGTGTTGTCATTGAGGGAATGAGATATTTCAAGACAACACAAAAGGATAGGGAAGGATACATCTTGATGATGATGAAAGTGTTGTTGATGAGGGAAGGATACATCACAAAACAACACGAGGGTAGGGAATGAGACATCCTGATAAAAAGGGTTGTTTGAGGAGGGAAGGATACATCCCAAAACAACACCAAAGGATAGGGAAGGATACATCTTGATGATGAGGACGATGAGGAGGATGATTGGATTGAGGCTTGTAACAAGGCTGGGGGAAAGACCAAGGATGTGATTAAATGGTTTGTGCTAGATTAGAGGCAGTTCCATTTAAGGAGCTAGGAACACTTGCACCCTCTCTGAGTGAGGCTCATTAGTATTCTAAGAAGGAACAACATGTGATACAAAAGAGACAATAATTAGTAGTGGAGATGGATGAGAATGCATAACCAAATCCAGATATGGTCGCATTGAAGGAGGATGCTCATAATTGGGAATTTTCATAGTAGCTTGTTCATAGGCTGACACATATGGATAATGCTTATTCTTGCACAAAAATTGATTACATAGATGATGAGGTCCATGCAAAACTATCAGAGGGGGATCACTCTACTTTGATTGTAGGGTTGTATTTGATTCTAAAATAGTAGAAAGAATAGTTGTGGAAAGCACATGGCAAGAGATTTGGGGTGCACATTGCATATCCTACATCATTGGTGCTTTTCCTTTTTCTATAATGGGGTAATTAGAGGAACAAAAGAAACTGTTGAGGGTGGTTTTAATCACTTACAACGTACAAGGTATTAAGGGTTTATTTCCCCTCTTGAAAAGTAGTGAGAATACTCCAAGGTTCCTATATAACTAGTTCTTAGTCATGTTGGGAGAACACAGGGTCATTGTCAATGTGTTTCACAAGGGTTTTCGTGTTTAAAGCTTACTAGAAAATAACACAATCAGAAATAGTGATTTCAACAATTCATAAAAGCAAATTGCATTTTAGATTTTAGCAGAATTGTATTTATTTTAATGCTCTTCAAATATTTTAGACTAATTTTAAAGAAAGATAAAAAGAAGTAGAATAAAAAAAAGTAAATAAATTTAACCTAATCAGAAAATGATAACAAATATTCTACCAACATTTATGTACGTTTTATCAAGATCTCCAAACCACTATTATAAACAAATAATTTATTTCATACATTCACCAATAACAATAATGCAATCTTCAAAGGAAGCAAATCACCACATGATATTTTTAGATTTCATACAATCAAAATGCCATGTAGAGGAGGAGATTTTCTACCCTCGAGTCTTGAGACAAGAAAGAGTCTTCAAGGAGAAAATGGTCCTGAACTACCTCAAGGAACTAAGCTTAAGTGATAGGATAAAAAGGTGAGAGTTCTGAAATCAAAAGGAGTGGATCACAGAGGTCTCTGGACAGACTTGTGAACTCTCAGCCAAGGATAGCAATGTGACACACGGACAACAGTGCGGTGCACTGGTGTCTCGTACGGACCAAAAATTGAGAGTATCATAGAAAATAGCTAAATGACTACTAACAATTTGATTGCTAAGAACTCTTAAGAATGTGGGAAAACAACAAAAAGTAACATAACTAAAATAAAGCAAACTAAATAAAATGTAAATGATAAAACTAAAGAGGAGAAAGAAAGTGCTCACAATAGACCAATCAGTGAAGCCTCCATCAAATAAATGTCTTCAATACCTGCATACATAAGACTGAGAGAAAATGTTGGGGCTGTTTAGGGGCTTTCCTCAGTCTTATCGCCATTTTGGTGTTTCCAACTTCGCAGACAACCAAATATATAGATAGAAAAGAATAATAGAAAAAAAAGCAAATAGATGAAATAATAGACAAGATGATAAAGTGCATCGACAAGGGATGTGATAAACCCCAATATGCTCAAAGACACAAGACAAGAGATAGACATCACTTGCAAGGCTTGAGGAAGCCAAAGAGAAAAAAGAAGGAAAAAGATAGCTATGAGATCCAAGAGAGTTGCAAAGAAAATGTTGTAAGATCTTGAGACCACTGTAGCAAGTTGTAGAGCGTTGTGCAAGAAAGAGAGCAAGGGAAAGAGAAGAGAGAACGTCCAAGAGAGACCAAGAAAGAGATAGATAGCATGGTAGAAAGAAAGAGATGGATTTAAAAGTGAGAGAAGGAGGAAAAACAAGGTTCCCAAGCCATTACAAAGCGTCCCAAGTCGTTACCACCAAAAAAAGTAGGTGACAAGTGGAAATAGGCTCAAAAACAACCATTTGAACGTTAAAATGTTGTGGGATGCTAGTGCGGCGTGTGGACGTCTGTGTGGCATGGTAGTTTCCAAATAAATTACACTCAAAGATGGTGGGAACAAGGAAAAAATAAGGTTTGATGAAAAGATGATGCACGAAAGGTAGCTATTGAAAAGGGGTCCTAAGCACCCTGAGAGGGGAAAAGACTAATGCAAGGGCTGAAATGAGCCTACACAATTACTAAGGGTGTGGACACTAAAGTGGATGAAAAAGTGTAGGTGAAATTGCAAGGGGGTGCAATTTTACAACACTACACATCATCAAGCATGCAGAGATCTAAGATGAAATCTTACTTAAGTGCACAATTACTAATGATATCTCACTATTTTGACAACTTAGATTGAAACAAAATATTTGTACCATCACCATGATGCCAAATCGAGATGCATGCAACATAGGCATAACCCTTCGATTAAATTGATAATCCACAAAGTCAGTACGAAAAATCCAGTCTAAGATTATATTGTTTGTTTGCAAAAAATTACATCAAAATTGGATCCTTTGAAATGATCCAAAATAATAAAAATATATAGAAAATAAGTTCCTAAAATTGTGGATCTAGTAAAAAGCTAAATGCAACTACCTCTAGTGCTTGAATCCCTTTTATTGAAAGAAAACTGGAAATTAATCTATAGAAAAATTGGGTGCCCCAGTTGGAGTTCAGTTTAACATGCTAAATGTTAGTAAATAAAAAGTAAACTAAAACTAAACTAAAATCTAACTCAAGTCAAACTTTCGACTATCAAAACTCCAATGCCCTCTTTATTCTTGCATTTGGGTGTGGGAATTAACACTGTCAGACCTCATAATTTCCAATGCCATATTTGGTCTTCATATCTGGGCATGAGAATATTATTTGAAATTTATTAAAAAAACCCAAAATGGTTGACTAACAACAACAACACTCTTGTCTCCAGTCACTTAGCAAAGTTTTCTGTGAACATAAAGACACTACTTCATTCATTCTTTCCATGGTTGGCTCTTTGTGAAACTGGATTTTAACCTTTTGATCAAATATAATCTTCTCTATTTGCTGTTGTATTTTCGTCAAGGTTTGTAGTTCTTCCTAAAGAGATTGAAACTTGACCTTCTTATTGACCATCTTACCAATTCCTTCCTTTGTAACCTACCCTAGCATTTGGATTTGTAGCTCTTTAGCTATTTTATTGTGCTCTCAGACCAACACATGAGTATCCCAAAATGTGCAACCCAAGTCTTCTACTTCCTAGAAAATACTATTCATTGCTTGCTTGCCTCAGCTTCTGTCACTGTTCAACTTATTTTTACACATTCAAAATTATGACATAAAACTCTACTACTTTTACCCAAACTAGGATTTGATCTTGCTCTCCATCTTCTATTACTGTAGCCTTTACTAGTTCCTCTATTTTTGTTTCATTTATCTAATGAAGAATCAATATGTAATCCTCCCAAACTAGTAACTCTTCATCTATGCTCAGCTCAATTTCTAGGAAACACTGTCTTCATCACTAATGGATTGATAAGAATTTATTCGTCCTTTCAAAACTTGATTTACCAATCCAAAAAAATCTTTCCAATGTTATGTTGTGGGGATCCAACCATTAGGGTCAGGATGCCTAACCTTTCCTTTTAATGCAGCCTATAATGCAAACTATGGATCCCTAGCATCAATTGGTCCAATAAGATTACTTATGCACATTGTGAGTTGTGTTACTTGGGATTTCAACTCTTCCTTCGAGTTCTTGTCTTTCTACATTCTCTTCAAAATTGTAGAGACAGACATTTGGAGAGACCGTTATTCTCCATTTCTTTTTTGTACACCTAGATCAAATTACCTAATCTACTAATCATTCGCATTTATCTTCGATCCCAGTTTATCCACCAAAGGGACAACTATTTTTGTTGTCCTATTACCTTGTTCATCAATAGAAATGGTGGATATTCTTCATGCTTTCTTCCCTCTTCACCTCAAATATTGGAAGGCCTCTAACAATATGCTTAAACTCTACTCTGGGATCTCCACATAGGTCTTTTGTCTCTTCTGAATTGTATGGTTTAACCATACCAGTATAGCTGCAGATGCCTCTCTTCGAGGAGAAGTGTTGACCTCTATGTTGTGAGAACCCTCAACATCATCTTCAAATTCTTTCTGTTCAAACCTTTGATAAATTATTCTTCTTCGTCTTAGAATATTTCTCCATGTACTTCCTCTTCACAAGGTTGTTCCTCCTATTCATCCTTGGTTTGGTCCACTTCCTCCTCCTAAAGGTGTTCTTGTACATTTTCTTGAATTACTTCTTCTTCAACATTCTTTTGAACATTGATTTCCTCAGTATGTACTTCCACATGAACATTTTTAGTATGCACCTCCTCTTTGGGAATCTCTGTATGTGCATATTTGATGTGAACCTCCTCCATGTGAGTTTCCTCTTGTGTCTTTTCTTCTTTGGGAGTTTATTTTTCTATCTGTCCCTCTTCCAATGTTGTGTCAACTAGAATTTCTTCCTCTCAAGGTGGTCCATCTTTTGGAGGGGAAGAGTAGAGGGTGGTGCTTGAGATGGTGGAGTAGGAATTTTATGTTTCAATGATGGATGTGGTGAAGGTAATGGTGATTCATGTTGTGGAGTGGAAGAATATGCTTGCTCAACTTTCCTTTGAGCAACCCTTTCCTTGATTTCTTCTTTGGTTCTCTTTTTCCAAACCAGTCCACTCCCATCCTCAGCCTCTTCTTCACTTGAGGCTACATTTATTGAGTCTCTTTCTTTTCTTTTCTTTTTGACTTCCTTGGAAAGTTCTCCTTTTTTCTTTTCTTGGGTTGGGGTAGTAGTAGTAGATAGTTTTTATTTTGTAGCAGATGAACTTTCTCCTTTCTTTTTCTTAGCAGCCCCCTTTGTAAGTGTTGGTGATTTCATCATGGGGAAAGGTCTATTTAACCATTAGAGCAAGCAAGTTACAACCTCTTGTGCTTTGATTTTAATATCATCAACCTCCTTGATTGAGCAATCGACATTAAAAATAGGTTGATCATACACTTTCTAACTTGAATAGGAAGGGTCAAGGATCTTTCCATCATCCTCCTGCTCCTTAGAGACCTGAGCCTCTATACAATTTTTTATCAAATGCATGGTTAGTCAACAATAATCCTCCATTGTAATCTCAAATTATTCCTTGCAATTGGCCCAATGATCTTCAATTTTTGGCTGATGAATGAATTAGGCGCCCATCACCTTGCTAATCTTTCCAATAGGATCAAACCTACCCTTGGAATTGTTGTATAATGCTAGATTATACCTAGCCATTTCAACATCAACACCTTTTGCATTTTCTATGTTGGCACATGAGTACACTCCTATTTTGATGGGGAAAGTGTATCTAGGTTTTTGTTTCCCTACAATGAGATGGTGCACCTCAGTTATTTGTTTGCAGACCTCCAATAGAATAATTTTATTCAAATGATCCCTTGGGAGTTTATAAGTCATCTCGTAGAAGCCTCCCACCCTGACATAAGAAAAAGTCTTGTATTGGATATATACTAGTTCCCAATCCCTTTTATTACTTCCATTTCTTAATTAAAAATACTCTTGGAGAAATCTCCCTCCAATCCTCTAATCACTGAATAAAAAAAATCATGATTAACAACACAAATTCTTGTAGTTGGCCTCCAACTCTAGTTGGGTATAGTGTTGATGAATAGTTACTTCTCCAATCTTAAAAGAACTAGCCTTGGTAAGCCCTAGGAATGAAGCTTGTGAAGAAAATAGATTATCCAAGTATGATTTCATGTAGAATTTGTGGGTTGTTAGAACATTGCTCAACCGATCATGAATGACATCACTTATATGAGTGGCCCAATCAATATTCTTCTTGTTGGAAACATTGAAGGTTTTGATGAAGTTTACCATCCATGGATAAAAGTATCAGGAATGTTGATACCCTAACACTCTAGTCAATAATACAATAATATATTTGACACTTTAAACTCACTTCTATGTTGAATCCTAGCTAGCTTAACAACTACCTTTTTGGGGTGAAGTAGCAGAATATTGTTAATGTAATAAATTTTCTGCCACATGGTCATCAAATTTTTTGACAACCTTCTTCATATCTATTGCCTCACATTCAAGATGGGTAGGAATGCTAAATATTTTCTCAATCATTTCCGCAGACACATCTAAAGCCACTTCTCTAGATGATCCCAACACTTTTCTAGTTTTATGATTGTAGTAGTTGGCACAAGTGAGAACTAGTTCAAAATATCGAACTATTATAGGAAATGCAAAAAACTCTACTAAACCTGAGTTTTCCAGAGCTGAAGGCATGCAAGTCTTAGTTTCCTCATTATAGATTCTTCATTTAAACTCATCCATGTCCACATGGCCTAAGTCAGTGTCCCTAATGTCAGCATATGGGGTGAACATCTTAGAAGGTGGATGGTGCCCTTTATATTGATACTTGATCTCTTCTAGATCCTTGTGTGGAATACTTCCTACATGCACATGATACCATGTGCTAACATTTATATGCACTAGAGGGAGACAACCCTACAAAACAAGTTAGTCAAGATGTATCTTTTATTTCAAAGCCATAACTTGTTTTGAAGTTAAAAGTTCATTCAAAATTTTGGGGATCGGCCTTTGGGCTTACCCCTTACCTTATACCAATAAAATTTTCTTTGAAGAGTTTGATTTTTAGTTTATTTAATCTATTTGGAATCACAGATTGAAGATATCTTATGCTCGTTACCATTCGGTATGATTGTATTAATTTGCACTTGGGATTCTTTGGGTATCAAGGATTGAAGATCCATTTTACCCTTTACCTAAGACAAGTCGAGATCCTTTGAGTATTATTTTTTTTTACCACACAAGGATCAAGGTTCAAGTCTACTGTATTTCTATTTCCTACAATTTTCTTTGAACTTAAGAGGTATCCCTGATCTGTGATGCTTGGACACATGCAAGTTTATTGGGCTTCAGGATTTGGTGATGCTTTTTGACATTTGTTTCATGATTTTTCTATTTAAGTAAAGGAAAAATCCATGAGCCAAAGTCTAACTATCTTTATCTTGACTTGATTTGAACTTCTCAGAAAGATTTATTAGAGGTATGTTTATCCACCTATCAATTAGATGGAAGCAATTGGCTTCTAAATCTTTTAGACATCGTCGAGGTTCGATGTTACTTCCTACCTTAATAAGGTATTCTACAAAGGAAACATCTAACATCAAAAGTCTGAAAAGGTTTCTTGAAAAAATATTTTCATTAAGGGTTTATTCTCATCTTTGGGGACTAGTGATCGGGGATACCCTTTACACTTTCACCTCTATAAGAAATATGGCAAGCAATATTATCGATGATCAAAACTCAAAATTTCTTTCATGATTTCCACTAAGTCAAGATTTATTGTTTTTGAAGCCAAGGTTTGGGTTTTAATCATTTAATTTGTCATTTTAATAAAGAATCTAGACTTAAAAATTTAGAGAAAGGATTGGGGGTCAGGGATCGGTGTTTCGATATACCTCATGTTGATTCCTTGATTTAGTGGGTAATCAATACTACTGACACCCGAAGTCTAACACATGTTTTGAATTTAAAATGCTAAGTGTACCTTAGTAATCTCGAGGCCTGATAATCGAAAGGGTCTCTAACAAGGAGATGTTTGAGATTACATTTGAAGGTCGAGATTTCAATCCCATTTATTCATCTTAAGCACATAGCTGGAAAATTTGTTATTTGGGTAAAATGTGGGTCGGATTATTAGGGGTCGTGTTTTCTTCATATCGAATGATGATTCTTTTGAATTGGAAAAATGAACCATTGACTCCCAATGTTTGACAATTTGATTGTCTTTAATATAACAAGGTGGGATGAAATGTATACCTCACAATCTTGAGGCCCAACGGTTGATCGATGATGTCATAAAATTCCTTGATCAACAAATAAGAGAAAATGTTGATCTAATGAGGTAGAACAATATGAAAAAAACAAAAAATACCAAGACCAAAACGAAAAAAGGAGAAACTAGGAAAACATACCCAAGGCCAGATCAACCAAATCAAAAAGGAGAAAGAAAAAATGAAGAAAAGCAAAACCCACAAATAAACCAAGTAGAATGACAATTCCAAACCAAGAATAAGTGTGAAGTTGACAAGGAATTGAAGCCAACCTGAGACAAGTGTGAGGAAAACATAAAAATGATGGAGGCAAACATGAATGTGTGCACATCAACACTAGAACCACGAGCACAAGCAACAACACCCCGAACACAAAAGCACTAGTAGATAGGCACACAAACACACCACGTACAACAAGCACCAACCCATGAAAAAGTTTGCATTGGTTATGAAAATGAAAGATTTCGTAGCGAGGAAACCTAGGAAAATTTTAGAGCTCAAGTGCACGAGAGTTTTTTCAAGGTAAATGGTAAAAATGAGAAACAAAAACTCGTTAACAATCACCCCAATGACCTCTTAAATATACATTAAATGGTGCATTTAATATAGCATTAAAGCCTCTAACAATGTAGTTAATTTGAATGAACCAAAGTGATGTACACAAAAAATGAGGCACTGACATTGGGGGTTGAGGGTCAGGTATGTGAAAAGATGAAACACAGATTTGCGAAGCCCGACAAAAGACCAAACACCAAAAATAGAAAAGGATAAGGAAAGGCTTGAAGGTCAAGCTTGAAAATAAAGGTATTCACTTCCTCAAAAACTCAACATCCCAAACTCCAAAAGGAAAACAAAAAAAAGAAAAAACAAAAGAAAGAAAAGGAGAAGAGGAAAATTACGACATGCAAAACAAAAAAAGGGAGGTCCTCATTTTGTCAAATGAAAAATGGGGTGTGAGTGTGAAGGCACAAAAAATAGCAACCAATGAACAAAATTATTGAAAAGCATTCCTATCCTCAAAAGATTTTCCATAGGCTTAAACTTAAAGATATCACTAACCCAAGATTAAGCAAAAGAGTCCATGATAATCTAAGCACTTTGACCAACTTACTCATCATAATAGGATACTTAAGTCTCATAGTATGTGTATTTTGATTAATTCCTCCAAGACATGGTCAAGATGTGATAGAATGACCTTTAAACCAAGATAATTTGTATGATCTTTCCTCTCTCCCAACTATCTTCATTCATATGTATATTCTTTCTTTGTTATGTTTTGAGACTTAGTTGGTGTGTCCTAGGCATATATCTACTATGAGTCAGAAATCTATAGCCCCAACAGAGTTACCTATGATTCCCTAAAAAATAGCTCTATTTCCAACCAAGCATCTATAGCCTAGGTAGAGGTTATTTGAATCACCCATTTGTAGTTTAATCTTGATTTTCCATTTCTTTTCCCATCCTCTTTTTTTGTAATCTTTTCTCAAGGGTATCTCCTGATATTGGGTTGGGAATCACTGTGGCCAATAAGAAGGACAACACCTTTAGATTTACTTGAGTTTTAGGGTCATTTCTATTCATCCTAAATTCACATCTTGATTCACTTAATATGTAAGTAGTAAGACCTAGGAAACTACATTCATAGGTTTACTAACGACAATACATTAGATCATCTAAGACTTCGAAGCTTAATAAAAAATTAACAGACCTTGAGCTTAAACAAGGAAAATGGTATGAAAATAGAAATACCAAAGGCCACTTATTCATGGTTGACACTTGGGTACAAGACATTCACGAACCCCACACAAGAACGAAGAGTAGAATGAGAACAAAAAATGAAATGAGAGACAAGAAACAAAACAAAAACAAAATAGTAAAACCTATTCTAATAATATATAGGGAGGAAACCTCCCCACTCTCATGATCCAAAATAGTGTTTGAGAAATGACCCATTGAAAAACAATAGGGTAGGTTCTCTAGTCATAGTACTAATCCTAAAATTGTTTTCTCCTAAGATTTTAGATATTTGGTAAGGGCCTATCCAAATTCCATCAAATTTTAAATGGTTCCCTTTCTTTTGTTTGGAATTGTCCCATAATAGGACAAGATCAAAGATCTTAAAAGCTTTTTTTCTAGCTCTTTTATCAACCCATCACTTGATAACAACTTGATGTTTCAAAACATGCTCAAGGGTAGTGTTCCTCTTTCATCTAGATTTAGCAAGTTAAGTAACCTAACCTGAACTTTGTCATATGAATCTAGATAACTCTCCATGAATTTTAAAGTTGGAGTTTTGAGATTCATGGGGAATATGGGTTCTAAACCATAGAAAAATTAATAATGGGATGTTCCTAATGCATTCTTGATTCTAGCTTTGTCAGCCCATAGTGCAAACTTAATGTGAGAGTGCCAGTCTTTTGGGTTTTTACCTAATAACTTCTCGATGACACCTATTAAGTTTTTGCTTGTAGATTCAAATACTACATTACCTTGGGGTTAATAGTTTGACTAATAATTTAAAACCACTTTATGCTTGAATTCCCATTGGATAAACTAAACTAAAGAAAAATAAGGGCCATTGTCACATACCAGAGCACATGGCATTCCAAACTTGGCCATTATGTGGCCTTCTAGGAACTTGATAACATCAACAATAGTGCTTTTTATGCAAGTGATTGCTTCAGACCACCTCATGCAATAGTTAATTGCTACCAGAATTAACCTATGTCCTATAGATGGATGGGGATATATCATTCCAATAAAATCTAAGCCCAATTGGGTGAAAGGACGTACCTCATGTACAAGTTGCAGTGGCATGGGTGCATTTCTCTCTTTGTTGGATATTGTCTACCATATGTGAAAAATCCTCACATGCTAGTAGGAATCTTTGAAAATATTTATCCAATAATATCCTTCCTATAATATCCGATGGGTAGTTGCTTCAGTTGATCCGTGGCATGTGCCAAATTTGTTAGGAAATTCTGCTAAGACTGAACCAACGCCTTATTTCCCTAAGCATCTCAAGTAGACACCTTCATAGTTTCTTCTGTACAATACCCCAAATTTCATCATATACACTTGGCTCTTGATTCTTAATGCTCATCTCTAAGTTGTATTCATGTTTTCCAAGCACTTTTTTGTAACAAATACTGGACGATTTCCTTGTACTAGACATTTATTGTGATATCTTGAGTATACTGTTGGCATACTAACTATTGATCTACCCTAGCTAGTGTCTTTGATAGCCCTTGGTATCTCATCGACTTCATGGGTTGGATCTCCATGTCATAGTATTGCAGGATCACCATCCATTTTCCACACCATTACCTGAGCTCATTTTGTATTAGCATTAACTTAACCACAACATCAGGAACTATCGCTACAACCTTGCTCCTCAAAATATAATGCCTAAATTTCTTGATGAACTTGACTAGAGCAAATGATTGCTTATCCAAATTAGGATATCTGACTTCTACATTTTTAAATGGAGCGCTCATAAAGGTGATTGGCCTTTCATCACCCTCTTCTTGTTTTTGAGTGAGAATCCCCGCATAAGAATGTTATGAAGAAAAAGTATAGATATGGAAAGTATTGGAATAATCTAGACTAGCCAATACACATGTGTTGGTAATTACTTGTTTGATCTCCTAGAAAGATTTCTTGGCTTCCACATTCCATTCAATTTTGGCATCCCTCTTCAGCATGTCATTTAACAAATGCACAATCTCTACAAACCCTCTAATGAATTTCCTAGATAAATTAATTTTTCTGAAGAAGGAATTTAGTTTGTTCTTGTTGTTGGGTAGCAAAAATTTTAGTATAAACTCAATTCTATCTAGATCTATGGAAATATCCATTTCTAAAATAATGTTCCCTAAGAGATTTCCCTCTATAACTCCAAAAGTGCATTTCTTAGGATTTAAATAAATACTTGATTATTTGTATCTCTAGAGTATTCTACGCAAGTCGTTCACATGGTCCACTCTATCCTTCGAGAACATAGTCAGAACATCTATCTATATGATTATACACTTTCCAATTAGCCCCTTGAAAGCTATTTCCATTTCTCTTTGGAAAGTGGCTCTAACATTGATGAGTTCAAATGGCATTCTTTAGTTGGTGAAGGTTCCCCATTTAGTGGTGAAAGTAGTCTTTACCTTGTCTTCTTTGTGCACCATCACTTGGTTGTACCTTGAGTATCCATCCATAAATGAAATCATTTACGATCCATTAACTATTTGTAAGACCTCATCTAATGAAGGTAACAGATAGTTGTCTTTCTCAAAAGCTCGGTTCAAATTTTGGAAGTCCACACACAGCTGGATTCTCCATTCTTTCATACATGCACTAGGATTTCCACCCATGTTGAATGTCGTATTGGGTAGATAATTCTAGCACTTAGTAGCTTTTGGACTTCCTTTTTGATTAATGGCTTTGACAAAGTGTTGACTAGACATTTTCTTTGTCTAAAAGGCTTGGTTTCCTTTTTTAAAGGAATTGTGTGAGTAATTATAAAGGTTTCATATATCTTTAACTCTTCATAGCTCCAAGCAATTCTCTCTCTATAATCCTTCAAGGCTTGGATTATACCATCCCTTTCCTCTAAAGTACATACCTTCCCAATGGAGACTTCTCTCTTATCTAACTCCTAGATTATGGAGATCACACTTGCCTCCATTTGAACATGAAGCTGCCCTTTCAAATTTTGGTGTATTATTAGCCTTTAAATTGATTATACCATCTTCAACTTCTTCAAATGTGTTCCTATCAACTTCATCAATGATCTGGGCAGAAAAAATCCTAGAGTTAGTAATAAATTCAAGGATGTGTTGGTCATCTTCAAACACCTGGATGTTTGTAATATTATCTAGAATGGATGGTACATATACCATCTCTACCAAGAATCATTTCAACTGAGAGCTAGTCATGGGCTCTAGGGAATTGGCTGAGGTAGGATGAACATTCACAACATAATTCCTTCTTCTAGGGATGGAATTTATGTTAAATGCCTCAAAACCTTCAATTAGATCCCACACTCTATTTCTATAGGAAGACAATCTTTTATCGTGGCAAGAATACTGACTTCCTACTTGCCTTACAACTAGTTGAGAGTCTCCTTCCACAAGTAGGTGCTTTACCTTCTTTTGATGAGTGAGCAACAATCCTTTGATCAATGCTTCATACTAAGTGGTGTTGTTGGTGTAGGTAAATTGTAATTGGAAAGCACCCAAAAATGAATTTCCCTATGGATTAACCTGCTCAACCCCAACACTGTTTCCTTATTTACATTTAGACCCATCAAATCTAAGATTCCACATGGTCTTCTTTTTAGGGACTTGTGTTGCCAATCCTTCTTTTCCTCACCGGAGTGTCATCCTAGTTGGAAGTACTAGGATTTACTGCTACTTCCTTCTTAATTTTAGTTGGATCTTCTTTTATAAACAACATTCTTTTATTTTCTATAGGTTCTTCTGAAAATAGTATAGGGATTCCTCATCTGTACTTTGTTTGTCACTAGAATATTAATAATCTAATGAGTCAAAATTGTCATATGATATTGTAATTACTTTTGAATCACTGTCTTCCAACCTTGGGTGGTGTGTTATTTTTACTCTTGCCAATGTATCTTGGCAAGCCGAGCAAGAAAAAATGGAATGGTCTGTATCATGGATGTGGCACCAACCTGGAAACAAAAGCAAAAAATTATCTGTATATTTTCCAAGATTAGTCAGGTTATCATACATCTTGCTTAAAAATTCTTGAAAGATATTGTCAAAAGTTTTGAACTCTTGAAGTCCTTTGATGGGTTTGTGTACATGTGTTTGTTCATTCATTGCCAAAGATATCATCATGATATCATTCATAATTTTATACACACCTAAGTCCAATTCTATGAATGCAACCTCATTTGGGGCATTATATTTAGTTATAACATGGTTTAACTTAGGCTCGACATCGTTATTACTCTAGTTTTTTAGTCCTCTCCATGGTAGAAAAAGTTGTGTAAAGTCATTTGAGAACCATCCTCTCAAGTTTTTGGTCCATTATCTGCTAAGCAACATCCCATACATTTCAAGGATATCCACTACATGTATATCAATATATTCCTGGACTCTAGGGTCAAATGCTAATTGTACATGGACATTTTTTAATTCCCCTATGACCTTAACTTATGTTTTGTCCAACTGGATGGCAACTCTATTGGTTGGCTTAGGTATTATTCCTAGCTTTTGACATATGGAGTAGGGTGTAATATTACAGGATGGACCAGAGTCTACTAAATAGTTATGTACATTCTTTCGAAGCGTACTGTTAATAGAAATGGAGGGATTTTGGTCTTACCTTTAAAAGTGTAGCCATGATATCTGGTGAGATCATGGTTTGAACTTTATCCATCCTGGGAGGGTTGATAGAAGCACTCTTAGAACTGTCTAATGATTTTATTAATGCTTCTTTCTAAGTAGGAAAGTACTACAACATGTCAAAAATTGAGATGTTAGCTTTGGTTTTCTTCAAGTCATCCTCCACACTGTACTTTTCCTCACTTAGGATGGAAAATTTATGAGTTTGAAAGCCACCAGATTTGTAGTTTCCTTTGAATTCTTCCTTAGGAGTGGGAGGATTGTTATCTGCATGAGAATCTAGAGGATTTGAACCTGATCTAGGTGGGATCTCATTCATTAATGGTTCTTTTCTACTTCTCATATTATGAGTGTTTCTATTTTGTTGGAAAGTGAAAACTTCAACATTTTTTGAATCATTTTCATTTTAAAAAGGGAAAGTAAATTCCTCTTATTTAGAGCATTGACTCAAGTTTGCTTCATTGAATAAAGTAAAGGAGTCTACCATCATGGAATTAATATTACTTTCTAGGTTTTGGGTATTCCCCTACATGAGATTGGACATCCTTTGCTTTCCCAAACAACTAGCCTTAGTTTGGTCAAAGGTTTCATGAATCTTGCAACCATTAGAATATGTGAAATTGGATACACTGGCACTTTCTAAGGGAATAGGTACTCCCCCGTTGTTATGACTTGTATTCCATGGTCTGTTTGGTTGTTGTGAATTGAAACTTTTACCCTGAAGGCCTTGGTTATTTTGGTTATGACCTTGATTGTAGCTATTTCCTACGTGGGAAGGATTAACTCTCAGGTGAGTGAGTTCATTTGTTACTTGTGACATCATCTTTTTCATTGCTTCAAACTCATAAGCTATTTGAGAATTTTGTCCTTGATTTGGGAGTGTTGAAGGTTGTTCAAAGAAAGGTATCCCTGACTATCCTATTCCATTAGTAACATTAGCTTCCTATCCATAACTTGGGTATGTAAGTGTGGGTGTGTCAAGGGTTTGTTGGACTATGGTTGGATGGGACAAAAAGTTGTGTGATGTATTTGTAACTCCTGAGATAGGATTCATTAGGGGCATGTGATTGCTCAAGGCATTATTTATAGCATGGATCTGATTTACCATTCTTGATGGACCAAGGGATGGTAGGGATCCAAAAAAATTTCCATCCCGAGGATCCATTTGTTGGGAGAAAGTGATAGATTCATTATAGATTTTACCCAATGTATCCATACTAGCTACAAGCAATATTCATAAAAATGGGCTAGTGAAGGGATCTACAGATCTAAGGTAAGTTTGTACTAATGCCAATTCAGGTATAATGTAGTGGTCTTCCAACCTCTTGTACGTTCTATGAAACCATGTGTTATAAATGCTTATTGGCTCATTGGCCTCTTTCTTACAAGATAAAAATTAATGGTACAAAATGGTTGGATTTGTATATACTTTGAATTGGTTGAAAAAGTTGTCCTCTAGATCTTGTCATGTATGAATTCCTCCTCTAGGTAGATTAAGGTACTAGTCATAGGAAAATTCCCCTAATAAATATGGGAACAATCTACAAACTACATCCTCCTAAACAATATGCACTATATTGTAGATTTCCTTAAAGGCTTTTATGTGATCATCAGTTGTGCAAGATTCTCCATTTACAAACATAGGGTAATTTTTTTTTGGATTTTTGGGTAGCTTGTGTACATAGCTCCTACTATGTTTAGAGGGGAACTTTCATCCATTGTAAAATGTGACATCTATAATGGCAAAGGTACAACTGTTGTTATGTTATGGGGTATGTCCGAACTTATAGGTGAGGATTGCAAACCTAGGTTTAATAGGGAAGTTGCAATGCTGGAACTTTCACCTCTAGTTTTACCCTTGTCACTCCTCATTTTCCTATGTTGTGTCAATTTTGTTAGATCTTCCTTGTTTGGAGAAAATCTGAGAATTCTATTATACCTATCCGGGGAAAATGATACGATATTTCCAATTTTTCTAATTTTAGGCCCTCCTTCTAGTGCCAATTCGATTGAGGGTGGTTTTAATCACTTACAATGTGCTAGGCAATAAGGTTTTATTGCCCCTCTTGAAAAGAAGCGAGAATACTCCAAGTTTCCTATATAACTAGTTCTTAGTCATGTTGGGACAACACAAGGTCAGTGTCAACAATTTTTCATAAGGGTTTTGGTGTTTAAAGCTTATTGGAAAATAACATGTAATCACAAATAGTGATTTCAACAAATTCATAAAAGCATATTGCATTTCAGATTTTAGCAGATTTATATTTATTTGAATGCTCTTCAAATATTTTAGGCTGATTTTAAAGAAATATAAAAAGAAGTAGAGTAACGAGAAGTAAATACATTTAACTAAACATACAATGATATCAAATATTCTACCAACATTTTTGTAATTTTGAGCAAGATCTCCAAACCAGTATTACAACAAATAATGTTTCATACATTCACCAATAACAGTAGTGAAATCTTCAAAGGAAACAAATCGCCACATGAGATTTTTAGATTTCATACAATCAGAACGGTGTCGAGCACGTGCAAATCCAAGATGAAATCTTACTTAAGTGAATAATTACCAATGTGATCTCACTATTTTGAAAACTTTGATTGAAATAGAATATTTATACCATCACCATAATTCCAAATCAAGATGCATGCAACACAATAATAACCATTTGATTAAATTGATAATCCACAAAGTCAATTGGAAAAATCCATGTTGATAATGTATTATTTTTGTTAGAAAATTACATCAAAATCAGATCCTTTAAAATGATCCAGAATAAAAAAAATATAGAGAAAATAAGTTCCTAAAATTATGGATCTAGTAAAAAGCTATCTTGAACTACCTCTAGCACTTGAGTCCCTTTTACTGCAAGCAAACTGAAATTTAATCTATAGCAAAACTGGGTGCCCCAGTTGGAGTTCAGTTTAACATGCTAAACTTTAGGAAATAAAAAGTAAACTAATACAAAATTGAAATCTAACTCAAGTCAAACTTTTGACTATCAAAATTACAACGCCCTCTTTATCCTTACATCTGGGTGTGGGAATTAACACTATCAATCCTCATAATTTCCAATGCTAGATCTGGTCTTCATGTCTAGGTGTGAGAATTTATAGCTATTTATTTGAAATTTGCAAAAAAAACACAAAAAGGTTGACTAATAGCAGTAGTACTCTTGTCTCTTGTTACTTCGCGAAGTTGTCGGTGAACACAAACACTAATTCGTTCATTCTTTCCATGGTTGGACCTCTGTGAAATTGGATTTTAACCTTTTGATCAAATGCAACCTTCTCTATTTGTTGGTGTATTTTTGTGAAGGTTTCCAGTTCTTCCTGAAGAGATTGGAGTTTGACCTTCTTATTGACCATCTTATCAATGCCTTCCTGTGTAACCTACCCTTGCATTTAACTTTGTAGCTCTTCAAGCATTTTATTGTGCTCTCAGACCAACACAAGAGTATCCCAAAATGTGCAACTGAAGTCTTCTACTTCTTGGTGAATACTATTCATTGCTTTCTTGGCTTGGCTTTTGTCACTGTTCAACTTGTTTTTACATTTATTCAAAATTTTGACATGGAACTCTATTGCTCTTACCCAAACTAGGAGCTGATATTGCTCTCCATATTCTATTACTACAACCTTCAATAGTTCCTCTATTTTTGTTTCATTTATTTGATGAAGAATCGATATGTAATCCTCACAAAATAGTAACTCTTCATCTATGCTCAACTCAAGTTGTTGGGAAACACTGTCTTCATCACTAATGGAGCACTCGATAAGACTTTATTAGTTCTTTGAAATATTTATTTTCCAATCCCAAAAATATTCTTTCCATTGTTGAGTTGTGGGGATTCAACCATCAGGGTCAGGATGCTTGACCTCTCCTTTCAATTCAGTTTGTAATGTAGACTCCAGATCTGTAGCATCTACTGGTCTAATAAAATTACTAATGCATGTTGTGATTTGTGCTACTTGGGATTTAAACTCTTCTTTTGTGTTCTTTCTTTCAACATTCTCTTCAAAATTGGAGAGATGAACATTTGGAGAGAATGTTTTTCTCCCTCTCTTGTTTGTACACCTAGATCAACCTGCTTGATCTGGTAATCATCTGCAGTCATTTCTGATTCTAGTTTATCCACTAAGGGGACAACTATTTCTGCTATCCTACTACATTGTTCATCAATAGAAATGGTGGCTATTCTTTGTGCTTTCTACCTTCTTTTCCCTAGAGATGGAAGGCCTCTAACAATGTGCTTAAACTTTTCTCTAGGCTCTCCACATAGGTCTATTGTCTCTTTTGAATTATATGGTTTAACCATACCAGTATAGCTATGGATGCTTCTCTTTGAGAAGTTCTAACCTCTATGTTGTGAGAACCCTAAGCATCATCTTCAAGTTCTTTATGTTCAAACATTTGAGGAACTTATTCTTCTTGGAATCTTTCTCCATGTACTTCCTCTTCACGAGGTTGTTCCTCATGTTCATCAATGGTTTTCTCCACTTCCTCCTCTTGAAGGTGTTCTTGTACATTTTCTTGAATCGCTTCTTCTTCAACATTATTTTCAACATTAATTTCTTCAACATTGATATCCTCAGTATGCACTTCCACATGAACATTTTTAGTATAAACCTCCTTTATGTGCATATTCAGTGTGAAACTCCTCCATGTGAGTTTCGTCTTGTTCCTTTTCTTCTCTAGGAGTTTATTTTTCTATCTCTCTTGCTTACAATGTTGTTTAACTTGAATTTCTTCCTCTTGAGGTGGTTCATCTTCTAGAGGGGGAGGAGTAAAGGGTGGTTCTTGGGATGGTGGAGTAGGAATTTTGTGTTCTGGTGATGGAGGTGGTGAAGGAAATGGTGATTCATGGGGTGGAGTGGAAGAATATGCTTGCTCACCTTCCCTCTAACCAACCCTTTCCTCGATTGCTTCCTTGGTTCTCTTTTTTCTGAACCAATCCACTCCCATACTCAGCCTCTTCTTCACTTGAGGCTACATTTATTGAGTCTCTTTCTTTTCTTTTCTTTCTTGCTTCCTTGGTAGGTTTCCCTTTTTATTTTCCTAGGTTGGGGAAGTAGTAGTAGATTGTTTTTCTTGTACAGTAGATGAAATTTCCCCCTTCTTTTTTCTTCTTAGCCCCCTTTGTAGGTGTTGGAAATTTCATCATGGGGAAAATTCTATTTAACCATCAGAGGGAGCGAGTTACAACCTCTTATTTTCTAATTTTAATATCATCAACCTCCTTGACTGAGCAATCTACATTAAAAATGGGTTGATCATACACTTTCTAACTTGAATAGGTAGGGTCAAGGATATTTCCATCATCCTTCTGCTCCTTAGAAACCTGAAACTCTATACAATGTTCTATCAAATGCACAGTCAATCGGTAGTAATCCTTCATTCTGACCTCAAATTCTTCCTTGCAATTAGCCCTATGATCTTCAATTTTTCATTGATGGATGAAGTAGGCACCCACCACCTTTCTGATTTTTCCAATAGGATCAAACCTACCCTTGGCATTGTTGTATAGTGATAGATTATACCTATTCATTTCAACATCAACAACTTTTTCATTTTGCATGTTGGCACATGAATACACTCCTATTTTGATGGGGAGAGTGTATCCAGGTTTGTGTTTCCCTACGATGAGATGGTGCACCTCATTTATTTATTTGCACACCTCCAATAGAATTATTTTATCTAAAGGATGCCTTGAGATATTATAAGGCATCTTGTGGAAGCCTCCTACCCTAACATAAGAAAAATTATTGTACTAGATATACCAGTTCCCAATCCCTTTTATTACTTCCATTTCTTCATTAAAAATCCTCCTGGAGAAATATCCCTTCAATCCTCTAATCTCCGAATTAAAAAATCATCATTATCGACACAAAAATTATTGTAGTTGGCTTTCAACTTCAGTTGGGGACAATGTTGATGAATAGTCACTTCTCCAAGCTTAAAAGAACTAACCCTCGTAATCCCTGGGAATGAATCTTGTGAAGACAATAGATCAACCAGGTATGATGTCATGTAGAATTTGTGGGTTGTGAGAGCATTGCTCACCCGATCATGAATGACATCACTTATATGAGTGGCCCAATCTATTTTCTTCTTGTTGGCAGTGTTGATAGTTTTGATGAAGTTTACCATCATGGCTAAAATTATCAAGCATATTGATACCCTAACACTCTGCTCAATAATACAATAAGATCTTTGAATTCTTTTTTAAACTCACTTCTGTGTTGAATCCTGGCTAGCTTAGCAATTACCTTTTTGGGGTGAAGTAGCAAACTGTTGTTAATGTAATTCAAGTTTTCTACCACATGTCATCAAAATGTTTGACAACCTTTTTCATACCTACTACCTCATATTTAGGATGGGTAGGAATCCTACATATTTTCTCAATCATTTCTATAGACACATCTAAAACCAATTCTCCAGATGATCCCAACACTTTTCTAGTTTTATGATTGTAGTAGCTGTAATAGGTGAGAAGTAGTTCAAAAGATTGAACTGTTATAGGAAATGCAACAACCTCTACCGAACCTAAGTTTTCTAGAGCTGAAGCCATGCAATACCTAGTTTGCTCATTATAGATTCTTCATTTAAACTCATCCATGTCCACATGGCCTAAGTCAGTGTCCCTAATGTCAGCATATGGGGTGAACATCTTAGAAGGTGGATGGTATCCTTTGTACTGATACTTCATCTCTTTTGGATCCTTATGTGGCATACTTCCTACATGCAAAAAATACCATGTGTTAACATTTATATGCAGTAGAGGGAGATGACCTTTCAAAACAAGTTATGTTAGTCAACATGTATCTTTTATTTGAAAGCCATAACTTATTTTGAAGAAGTTTAGAGTTCATTCAAAATTTTGGGATTGACCTTTGGGATTACCCCTTACCTTATACCAATAAAATTTGCTTCAAAGAGTTTGATTTTCAATTTATTTAATCTGCTGGGAATCAGGGATCAAAGATCCCTTATACTTGTTACTGTTTGGTATGATTGTCTTAATTTGTACTTCTAATTCTTTAGGTATCAGGGATTGAAGATCCCTTTTATCCTTTACCTAAGATGATTCAAGACCCTTAGAGTATTCTTTGTTTTGACCACATGGGGATCAGGGTTTAGGTCTACCGTATTTCTCTTTCCTATGATTTTCTTTAGAATTAAGATGTATCCCTGATCTGTGACGCCCAAAAGCATGCAAGTTTATCAAGCTTTGGGATTTGATGATGCTTTTTGACATTTGTTTCATGATTTTTCTATTTAAGTAAAGGAAACCTCCATGATTTGAAGTCTAAATATCTTTATCTTGACTTGATTTGAAATTCTTGGAAATATTTATTAGAGGTATGTTTATCCACTTATCAATTAGATGGAAGTGATTAGCTTCTGAAGGTTTTAGACATCGAGTGTCGAGGCTCGATGTTACTTCCTACCTTAATAAGGGAGTCTGCAAAGGAAACATCCAATTTCCAAAGTTTGAAAAGGTTTCTTGAAAATAGATTTTCATTAAGGGTTTATTCTCATCTTTAGGGATTAGCGATTGAGTATACCCTTTACACTTTCACCTCTATAAGAAAGATGGTAAGTAGTATTACCGATGAACGAAACTCAAATTTTCTTCAATATTTCCACTAATTCAAGATTTATTATTTCAAAATCCAAGGTTCGGATTGTAATCCTTTAATTTATCATTTTAATAAGGTATCTAGACATCAAAATTTAGAGGAAGGATCGGGGGTTGAGGATTGGTGTTTTGATATACCTCATGTTGATTCCTTGATTTAGTGGGTAATTGATACTACCGACACCCGAAGTTTGACACATATTTTGAATTTAAAATGCTAAGGAAAAATAAAGTGTACCTTGGTAAGCTCAAGGCTTGATAATCAAAAGGGTCTCTAACAAGCAGATGTTTGAGATTACATTTGAAGGTCGAGATTTCAATCCCATTTATTCATTTTAAGCACATAGCCGACAACTTTTTTTATTTGGGTAAAACATGGGTCGGATTATTAGGGGTCATATTTTCTTCATACTAAATGATGAGCCTTTTGAATTGGAAAGATGAACCATTGACTCCCAACATTTGATGATTTTATTTTCTTTAATATAACGAGGTAGGATAAAAGGAATACCTCAGAACCTTGAGGCCCGATGCTCGATCAGTGATGTCATAAACCTCCTTGATTGGCACATCAAATAAAATGTTGATTTGATGGGGTAGAACAAAATGAAAAAAAAAACACCAAGACCAAAATGAAAAAATGTGAAACTAGACAAACATACCCAAGGCCAGATCGATGAAAGAAAAAAGGAGAAAGAAAAAATCAAAGAAAAGTGAAATCCACAAATAAAATAGGAAAAATGACAATTCCAAACCAAGCATAAGCATGAAATTGACAAGGAATTGAGGCCAACCAAATACAAGTGAGGAAAATGGGAAAATGATGGAGGCAAACATGAACGCGTGTGCATAAACATCAAACCTGTTGGATCTAAAAAATGCAGGTTACAAATCCTAAGAGGATTCTAGGCTCTATGATCAAACTTGCAACATTTTTGAAGCAATGAATGGAGTTAATCTATATGGCTAATGACTCCCTACACTTCAGGCTCTACTAAACCTAGGGAGGTAGACCTTGATAGCTGAAGCAAACTTAGAGTTGTATGACTTAATTAAATTTATGGATCTATCCATAGTGCATGAAGTGTGAAATAGATGGAGGCTTGATAACTACCCTACTTCTAATGTGGTAATTGAGAATTTATAATATGAAATTGGATAAGTAATATTTGAATGAGGTGGACTAGTGCTCTATTGGGTAAGTGGAGTGAATGAAATTCTATAACAAGTGACTAGAGTTGGTTATAATTCTGATTGCTTAGCACTTAGTTTTGTTTATACCTTGTATAAACGTGCAAGAATGTGATTGAAAAAATGTTCTAATTGATCCGATTGATCCTATCAAGTTACTGTGATTTATTAAAAGGATTTTAATCCTTCCTTGAAGGAACCAATTAACAAAATCACATAATAACAACAAATGTGTATTGAAAAATAAGTATATCCTTAATTTGAATAACAAGATAACACCAATGTGGAGATAGTGTGACAATCTTATCAATTACCTAACTCTTCTTACAGATCCAAATGTTTCTCCCAAGTTACTGTAATCAATTAAAAGGATTTTAATTCTTTGATAGAAACCAATTAACTTGACTACATAATAACAGTAAATGTGTCTTGATGAAATTGAAATACCAACTTGGATACACAACTTCAAATAATAGGAGAATAGCAATGTGGAGACAACCAAATAATTGCTTTAAATCAACAAACAATAGACACCAATATTGAGCCACATAGAATTTAAAGATCTTCCATTGATTTGAGCCAAAAATTATGCATGCATCATGGTCCAAATAGTACAGTTTATATGATAAACATTTTGAAAAGTATTTCTTGTATATCTCCTATTCTCTCCCTATTCGCTCTTACTTTCCTATCACTACATATCCAAATTATATACCAATTTTTTGAAGAGGACACATCCCTTCATTAATGTCTTTTGAAATTAACAACAATTAAACATAAAAAATTAAGCTCTAGTGAGCCATAAATGAACTTTTGTTATGTGATCTAAATAATCATGTCTCAAATGTGTATCAACATCTTCAGAAGCATTTCTTGCAGCTATCTCCATGATCACCATTTTCTCCAAATGTTCACATGTCTTGTCCAACATTGATTTCTCACTCTTGGATGCTTCCAAAGCTTCATGCAATATCAACTTGCATTCCTTTATCCATTTGTTCTAATCTTTCAATTCTCCATCATTTCTGAATAGTCTAGGTACCCCTTCCTTTGCAACATCAGTGAATCCCTTTGTCTCCTTGAAGCTTCTCATATTAGCTCTAGTGCTTCCTCATGATATCCTTAGTAGTGGTAATGGGTCCATTGTCAGAAGTATCTTTCTTTTGTATTTCCTCAATTTTTTCCTGAATTCGGTCATTTAATCTTTTATGATCTTGGATTGTAGTATAAATCTTGGAATGGGTCCCCCAAAACTTGTTCATCCAAACCATCAAGTTGGTGTGCCTTTTTTGGAATGCTATAGAGAGTGCATCAAATCTGGCTTTTCTCACTTGAGCTTGCATATTTGATTCTTCACTCTTATCCTTGGATTGGGAACCTTCTCCTTGAGTTAGTAATTTGGTAGGTCCTTGTAGTGTACCCTTAACCATGTCCTTCAAGAAATCATTTTCTTTGAGGATATTCTCATTATTCATTTTGTACACATCTCTTTCCTTGATCAACATCTGAATTTGTGCTTTATTTAATTTGGCAACATTTATGCCAATATCAATAGTAGCCATAGGATTAGTTTCTCCTACCTTCAATTTCATTACATGGCCAAATACCTTCTTAGTGTGAATGATCACAGATTTCTTGTGTGGAGGATACATGGCCCAAATCATGAGGGAATTATTATTAGGATTATATTTTGATCTTGTATACACTTTTGTAACTCCTTCTGGACTTAGCTTATGTGTGGCACCATTACTATGCAAGAAACTATCAAAAAAAAGTGTTGAGTTTAAATCCAAACCAGGGAAAATCATAACACTAGATTCCTCTAACAATTTCCTCCCTCTCTCTGGAGTCATATCCTTCATCTCATTTTCCACATTTTATTTCAAATTTTCAGAAATTGGGCTTGATTTCTAGGTGTAACATCCATGACAAACTCCCTTACTGCTTTCCCCTTTTGCTTGTATAAGAATGCCCTAAACTCAAGAGATTTTATAAACTCATCATCAGAGACAAAGGATTTATAGGCTAATTTCCTAGCATCTGCATCAAATTTTTCTTCAACCTCTTTCTCTCTATTGGGAGGTTGGTACTCCTCAATTTTTAGTTTAGCAATTTTTTCAGTTAGGCCTTGATATTCCTTTTCGCCAGTAGATTCTTCACTTCCAAAAGACAACATTTCTGTCTCTTCCATTTCCTTCCTTCTCTGCTCTATCTCCCTATTATACTCATCAATGGCCAATTCTGCTTCCCTCTCTTCCATGTTTCTAATTATATCATTGTGTGAGTAGGCTAGATGTGAGCATATACACCCAAGTTTACTTTCTTTCTAGCAAAATTAATGTAGCCTTCAAGATCAAGTCCTTTTCTCGGTGGAGCCTTTTTTAAATTGAAATGAGACAACTTATTCAGGATTAAATCATACCCTTCGTTAGACAACACAATAAAGTCTCCAAAACACAACATACTTGGCATGAATGATTATTTTTCATAAGCACTCAGATTCATAACACTTGAATAATCCGTTTGTTTGACAATTTCCAAATATGCAACTCTATTTGGTATTGTTTTTGGGAGAAGAAAAGGTGTATCCTCAAAACCATACACCTTAATCATGGTGGCATCAACATAACAGTACCAATCACCCCAATTATGACCAACAGTTGTAGGTCCATTGAAATATTTAGGCCTTAGAAACCTTTTAATCTCCTTAGTCAAAGAATAGTCACAAGGGTGGTTAAAAAAATTATACAATATCTTGAGAAAATATTCCTCAAAATGAATATAACTAGAACTCACAAATTTGTTGTCCCAGATAGTAGTCCATAGTTGCACGAGTAATGGCTTATCTTCCTTATCAAATTGTGATATTTTTAGTTCTTTTGGAAACATCCCTATCTCCTGTCCATAGTACAATATCATAAGCATGAGGATGAAATAATGCTTGAAGTGTAATATAGGAGATCCATTTTTTATTGCCATTAACCCTGAGTCAATTTATTTGGCAATGTGTGAGGCATAATCAAATGGCCTTGCATTATGACACTGAATATCTGCTGCAATCATCATTGGTCCTATTGACATGAATTCAGAGGCTTCAATCCCTAATACCCGACACACCGAAAAGTATGCGTGTTTTAAGTAGGGTTCAAATAAATCCACATGAAAAGGAGGCCCATCATTGTCTTCAAGTGGAACAAGGTCTCCATCCTTTATAGGTTGTGTCTATTCTCCAATATTTCCTTTCCAAATATTCATGTACAATAGGGTCGTTGCATGAGTCACTTAGGTTAAATACTTCACAAAGCGCAGTCTTGGACACATGTATAAAGGGTTCACCTTGCAAGTTGCAGATGGATTTCAGGTCGAAGTTATAATTCTTACCCAGAAGCTTCACAAGTTCTACATTCACAAATACATTTGGAACAACCAGTTTCCCCAAATTGAAACTCCAAGGATTCCACACTGGTTCAAACCTATTTCTCTGGTGATAGTGAAACATGAATATTTCATAACCTCTAACAGGGGTCCACGCATCTCCTATGCATCTGCATTTGTCTTCAAATCTTTCTACATTGGCCCTTAGTTGTGTAGACCTTCTAGCCTTTGGCCGTGAACTAGGTAACTGATCGATAAGGTCTTGATTTAGTTTTCTTTCTTTTGCTTTGGGCTCCTCCCCTGTTTCAATTTTTTTTTTTTTACCTCTAGGTTGACTAATTTCACCTTGTTGTTTTCTTCCCTTTATTTTCCCAGAGCTTGAATCTTCCATAATTTTCTAAGGTGACAAAACTGAATTATAATTTCAATTGCAAATAAAATTTGTAAGCTTACTTGTGAGTCTTTGTCTGCACCAAATTCTTTGGCTTTTGTCCGACCTCCCGTCCTTCTCACTACGAATTCTAGAAATCTTTTTTATTCACTCTTCTTTCAATTAGAGAATATTTACATGATGTGCATTCATGCAGCCATTAATGTCTACTTCTGAGTATGAATACAAGTAGGTTTTTTAAATTTCACAATGTCAGAATAAGAAAATTATATTGGCGAGACTTCTTCAGTTTTTTGGCCAATCTATGTGTTCAAATTTTTGCCACCTTTGTTTTATATATTTACATTTGATCACCAAGAAATAACTGAAATTATTTTCGATGTGGAGTGTCCTTTTGATTTATCATTCTTGTTCGGGAAGACTGGATAATTCTCCTACTGATGCTATATAACTGGCCTTATTTTTCAACTCATACTACTTCGGGGAGAAAGTTGTGAAGTTTCCCTGATTTCAAAGCTTTCTGGATCATTAGAAGTCCTTTCGATCATCGCCCAATGTTACCCTGATGGATGGTGATCCCTTCTCATTACCATTAGGATGAAAAGAACCATCGCTAAGAGAATGGAATGTTACTCTGATGTCTTTTGGTCTCTCTGATATGTTCCATCTACCACTTCATTTATTTGAGATCAATCGACAAGACTCTTCTCAAAATTTCCTTTATCAATGTAACCTATATGGTTGGTGAGATTCGAGTGATTTATCACAAGTGTACAAGTCTCCTTGATAGTTTCTCTCTTGTCTCATAGGCAAAATAAAATATATGTCTCATCGATGATGTTTCCATCAGTGTGAGTTAAGAGCTTGACATGATCTGACAACTTCACTCCGTCTACTTTGTTCTTGCCGATAAGCTTTCATTGTAAGATGACAAGCCTTGGATTTTTGATTATGTAATCCCCATGGTCTTTGATCGGTATGACTTGGTTCATCTTTTGCTGATATGTACAAAATTTTCAAACTAAAAAGCTATCACTTGTTGATCGGAAAGACTTTCCCTGATCTTGCCGATATGAATTAGTTGTTTTAAAATTCTTGCTTAGTGATGACCAAAGGAGTGCTTGTGTGTCAAAGGATAATTTTATGGGAGCATTGATAAACATGGATTGTGAAATGGATCTTGTTACACAAATATTAACAACTTGTAGTGTTTATGAAATCAAGATGTGGCAACTTTGCGGGGTACATGAGTGAAGGCCAGTAAAATATGAGATTTTTATAGTCCCAACAAAACCCACAATAAAAGTATTCATGAGCAAGAAAAAAAACACCCCAAACACAAAATAATTAGCTAGCCAAGCACACAAACACACCACATAAAACAAGCACCAACCAATGAACAAGTTTGCACTAGTAATGAAAATGGCAGATTTCATAGTAGAAGGATGCCTAGGAAAATTGCAGAGCTCAAGTGCATGAGAGTTTTTTCAAGGTAAATGGTAAAAATGAGCAACAAAAACCCTTTAACAATCACCCCAATGAGCTCTCCAATCTACATTAAATGGTGCATTGAATATAGCAATAAAAACTTTGACAACATAGTTAATTTGAATAACCCGAAGTGACATTCATGAGAAACGAGGCACCATCATTGGGAGTTGAGGGTCGGGTATGCAAAAATATGAAACGTTGACTCATGAAGCTCAACAAAAGACCAAACACCAAAAATAGTGAAGGACAAGGAAAAGGCTCGAGGGTTGGATTCGAAAAGGAGGATATTCACTTCCTCAAAAACCCGACATCTTGAACCCTGAAAGGAAAACAAAAGAAAGAAGAAAACAAAGGAAAGACAAGGAAGAAGGAAAAGAAAGAAAAGGAGAAGAGGAAAATGATGACACACAAAAAGAAAAGAGGGGGATCCCCATTTTTTCAAATGAGAAAAGGGGCGTGAGTGCAAAGGCACAACAAGAACCATTGAAGAATGTGGTATGGGTGGTGCACGAGAATATTTTTGTCCACTGAGATGTTGTCCTTTTGCTATTGGAGGGGTAGATTGAGGAAAAATGGGAGCCACATGAGGATAAAATATATGAGGAGAATATTTACCCAATATAGGTGTCTTTCCCTGGTTGCCAAAATTGATATTTGGGGGAACAAGAGGTGCCATCAAAGGTTGGGAAACCTTAGGTGGGATAAGAGGGCTACTCAACAAAGCATATTTATCCTTGGCTATTGAAGAGGTAGACATAGGGATAAAAACATGTTTTTGCGATTGAGTGACTGAAGGAGAAGTGACCATTGAAGAGGAAGAAGATGGAGTTGTGGACAAAGGTACTAAATACCTCACTCTGAATTTAGAATATGCTTTAAATAATAAGTCATTGTGAGGTTGTATAGGACCTAGAGGCAAAGGAAAAAATGATCAAGAGAAAATCCTCCATCTAACACAAGTGGCCTATATCCTATGTGTTGGATAGTATGCACTATGCTCTCACGAGGAAATTTTAGACATTTGTGTACCACAAAAGCAACTTCATTCATGGAAGTTATCCATTAAATGGATAATTGCACTCTAAACAAGTGTGATTTGGGGATAACAACAAATGTGGTTTCCACTAACTTGGGTATAGCCTAGACCATCAACATGATGGATGTTGGATGTTTTGGTTGTGTTTCTGATATGTGGTTATCATTGATGTCAACACTATTGGAATTAATGCATTAGAAGTTGTATATGTCAAGAATATTAAGAAAATTGTAATGAAATGATTTACAAGTTGTCAGTGGTGAAGTGAAGTTTTGTTTGTCGGTGAACCCAGTACATTGATGATTAGACATTGTGGACTAAAGGGTTTCTTTTCGAGTATATCTAGTTTTTCCATGTTGAGTTTCAAAGATCTGCATGAAGATTTGATCGAGTTATGAAGATTTGTGTTCTGATATTTTTTTGTTGCTTCAATTTGTGTTCCTAAATGAAGATGATGTGATCCTAGTAAGTTCAGTTGTTGTGGATGCTTCTTTGGTGGTTTATCATGTTTTTGGATGTTTCCTAGTAAGTTCAGTTGTTGTGGATGCTTCTTTGGTGGTTTATCATGTTTTTGGATGTTTCTAGATCATGCTCTATCTATGTTACATGTCCATGTTGATCATTTTTCTTGTGATCCGTGATTTTCTCTTGCGTGTTCATGTTTTTCACATTCTTGGCCTACAACGTGCTGTAGTGTGTTGTGGATCTTCGAGGAATAATTTTTGAAGGTGGTTCACGTTCGAAGATGTTATTTTGGGTCTTCACTATGTTGTGGCCAACCTTGGTGGATTCTCATTAATAATCTTTAATGTTTTAGGTCGACAGTTTGTATTCATTTTATTATTTTGTTGAAGCCGACATGTAGTGATGTAATTTCTTGTTGTGGATATCTATAAGCGATTTTTTCTTCATTTGAAGGTGTGCGAGTGAATGTGTGTGTGCACGAATAATGTTCTAAATCATTCAAAGGAAGATCAGAGTGTGAAGAAGAGTGAAGAAGTGTTCATGTGCTTAACCAGAACTGTAATTAGGCATTAGCGGATGCTATTTTCTTAGTTCAAAATCCGAATGGTTGTAATCTGAATCTTTTTGTAAGACAGTGAGTCTTCTTTTGTAATTGACCAGTGAGCTCTAGGCAGTGTGCTTGAATGCATGTGCATTCCCCATTATTCTTCTTTATACTTTTAACAAGGTATAATCTTGTGGATTGATCTCCACCGTGGTTTTTCCCCTAATAGGGTTTCCACGCAAAAATCTTGGTGTTATGTGTGTTTCTGATGTGTTGATGATTTATGCTTTCATGGTTATTAATCAAATATAAGAATAAGGGTTAATAAGTTTAATAGCTTTGGATTTATGAGACAACTGATTCACCCCCTCTCAGTTGTCTTCCCTTGTGTTTCCAAGAATTGGTATCAGAGCAGGTTCCTTAGAAGAAGTTTAACAACTTGAGGTGATCTGGGATGGTGACATACAAGAAGGATAGTTTGAAATTTGATGGAACAAATTATTCTCTATGGAAGACTCGAATGGAGTGTCATCTGAGATGCATTGGTGAACCCTACTGGGGAATTACAAGTAATAGGTATTTTATTCCTCAAAATGGTCCTACTACTACTGTTGATATTAGGGATGTTGAATACAATATTACGGCTAAGGAAGCATTGCTGAGCGCTTTGATTGATTTTGAGATGACAAATGTTATGGATCTAAAGACTGCTTATGAGATCTGGAAAAAGTTGGAAACTTTGTATGAAGGTGATGCTAATGTGAAGATTGCTAAGCTACAAAGTCTGAAAGGAAAATATGAAATGTTGAGAATGGGTGATGATGAGAATATTACTACTTCAATGCAAAGAGTGAATGAACTTGTGTGTGGTATTAGATGTGCTAGTGGATAGTTGGAAGAATTAGAGATTGTTGCTAAAGTGCTTAGATCCTTGCTTGTTGCATACAAAGTCAAAGCTACAACTATTGAAGAGATTTAGACTGAGAAAAATGTAACTAGAGATATGTTGATTGGTAAACTTACTGCTTTTAAGTTGAGAGAATTCGGTGATGCCCTTCCTAAGGTATAATCTGCATTCAAGGTCACTACTTCTTAAAGAGATAAGCAAAGATATGATAGGGAAAAATTTCTTCTACAAAGGTATTCAAGTATGAGGAAGAAATGAGACAAATTGAAGCAAAAGAAAGAGAACTGAATGAGCTTGAAGTGCTTATTGTCAAAAGAGAAGCTAGAGGACAAGGTAAGTATAAAGGAGAGTTGCCTATTAAATGTTTTTCTTGCAATAAGATAGTTCATTTTGCATCAAGGTGTCCAGAAAGAGTTCCTAATTCAAGACCTAACAAGCCTAAATTTCAAAGGAAGTGTTATTATGCTGCTGATGAAGGTGTGACAGATGGTGAATTTGATAAAGGCAATGCAAGTGAGGATGAATGGGTATTTATTGCTATCAAGGAAAGTAATCCTGTGTCTATTGAATCTACTAGTTGTACAAATGTGGAGAAATCCCTAGCTGCTCGAGTTGAAGAGAAATATGAATGGGTAATTGATAGTGGTTGTTCACATCACATGATAGGTGATAAAATCAAATTTGTGAGCCTGGAAAGTTATGATGGTGGTGTTGTAAGATTTGGTGATGACCAAGCAGGTGTAATCCATGGCAGAGGATCCATTTCTCTTGATGGTAAGAATAATACTGATGATGTTCTTTATGTGGAAGGTTTGAAGCATAATCTTTTAAGTGTTGGACAAATGGTAGATAAGGGATAAAATCTTCAATTCAAGGATGGAAAGTGCAGAATATTGGGAAGTTCTAGAAATGTGATTGCTTTTGGTACAAAAACAAAAGGTAACATCTTTCACCTGAATGTTGCTAGTAAAAGTTGTTTGATTGCTCAATTTGATCAAAGTTGATTGTGGCATAGGAGAATGTGTCATGTTAACTTTGACAATATTATCAAGATAAGTTCTACTTAGGCAGTGAGAGATCTTCCTAAGTTGGTAAAGCCTACTAATGCCATATGCAAGGAATGCCAATTAGGGAAGGAAACTAGAATTTCATTTCAGAGGAAACAACATTGTTCAAATGAATTGTTGGAGCTTGTCCATACTGATCTGTGTGGTCCTTCTAGATTCAGAAGTTTACAAGGTTATAGGTATTTCATGTTGCTTATTGATGATTATTCTAGAATGATGTGGGTTACTTTCTTAAGGGAGAAATCTAAAGCTCTAGAGAAGTTCAAGATCTTTAAGGCTATGGTTGAGACAGAGACAGGTCTGAAGATTAAGTGTCTAAGATCAAATAGAGGTGGTGAATTCACTTCTGGTGAGTTTAATTCTTTTTGTGAAGAACATGGAATAAAGAGACAATTATTTGCACTGCGGACCCCTCATCAAAATGGAGTTGTGGAAAGGAAGAACATGACAGTTCAAGATGCTGCTAGAACTATGATGTTGGAAGGAAATGTTCCTCATATCTACTGGATTGAAGCTGTGAGACTATTTCTTGCTCAAGCTGCTTACGAAAACTACAAGGTTTATTAGATGGATGTCAAGTCAGCATTTCTAAATGGAAAATTGGAAGAAGAGGTGTATGTTGAGCAACTTGATTGATTTCAATTGACTGATCAGGGATATATGGTTTGTCGATTGAAGAAAGCATTGTATGGACTTAAGCAAGCCCCTAGAGCTTGGTATGCCAGATTGGAAAAGTACTTGATGAAGCTTGGATTTAACAAAGGTATTGCTAATAGTAATCTGTATTTCAAGATTGATGATAATAAAGATTTGATTGTGGAAGTCTTTGTTGATGATATCATTTTTGGAGGAGATGATAGTTTGTGCATGAATTTTTTTGATGAGATGCAGAATGAGTTTGAGATGTCTATGATTGGAGAGATGAAATTATTTTTGGGATTGCAAATTACTTAGTTAGATAAAGGGATCTTTATATCTTAGTCCAAGTATGTGAAAGAATTGCTAAAGAAGTTTGGTATGGAAGATTCAAAGCCGGTTGGTACACAAATGGTGACTGGATGTAAGTTGACAATAGATGATGATTCTCTGAAGGAAAATCAAACTATATACAAATCAATGATTGGGGGATTGCTTTATTTGACTCAAACTAGGCCTAATATCATGAATTCCATATGTATTGTTGAAAGATTTCAAGTTGATCCTAAGGAATCTCATGTGACTATTGTGAAGAGAATTTTTAGATACTTGAAGGGAACAATTGATTTTGGCCTGTGGTATCCTAAAGATGATGATCTTACTTTGAGTGCCTTTACTGATGCTAATTGGGCAGGTGATGTGAATGACATAAAAAGTACTAGTGGTGGCACATTTTTCTTGGGAAAGAAGCTGATTTCATGGTTAAGTAAAAAGCAAAATGCCATTTCTTTGTTTACTGTAGAGGAAAAATATATTGTTGCTGCTAACAATTGTACTCAAGTATTGTGGATGAAACAGATGTTGAAAGATATTAGAGTTATGTATGATGATCCTATTGCTATATTCTGTGATAATTCAAGTGCAATTAATATTTCTAAGAATTTAGTGTTGCATTCAAAGGCCAAGCAACATATCTATCAAGTTTCACTTTTTGAGAGAGAAGGTGAGTGAAAAGAAGGTTAGATTGGAGTATGTGCCTACTAAGGAGAAAATTGCAGACATCTTTACCAAGTCATTGCCTAAGGATACTTTTGAGTATCTTAGAGGGAACTTAGGGGTGATTACCCCTCCTAATTAGAACTAAGATGCATTTCTTTGCATCAGTCTGTGCTTTTCATAGTCATATCTTGATCCAAATTGATGTTGTGGTGGTTGCTACTCAGGGGGAGTAGTCAGATGTTCAGATATGTGGTTCGGAGCTTGTGTGGAGAAAATAGATCTTTTCCATTGATGTCAAAGGGGGAGAAGAACAACGTGAAAAATTGTGAATTATTTGAGAAGAGTCATGAGGAAGATTCAAAACCTAAGGGGGAGTAAGTGTTGGAGATAGTTGCATTGATGGTGTTTTTCACATCATGTGTTGCCATCAATTCCAAAGGGGGAGATTGTTGGATGTTGTGGTTGTGTTTCTGATATGTGGTTTTCATTGATGTCAACACTATTGGCATTAATGCATTAGAAGATGTATATGTCGAGGATATTGAGAAAATTGTAATGAAATGAGTTACAGGTTGTCAATGGTGAAGTGAAGTTTTGTTTGTTAGTGAGCCCAATACATTGATGATTATAGGTTGTGGAATAAAGGGTTTCTTTTCAAGTATATCTAGTTTATCCATGTTGAGTATCAGAGATCCGTGTGAACATTTGATTGAGTTATGACGATTTGTGTTCTGACAGTTTTTTTGTTGCTTCAATTTGTGTTCTTGAGTGAAGATGATGTGATCCTAGTAAGTTCAACTATTGAAGATGCTTCTCTGGTGGTTCATGATTTTTTGGATGTTTCTAGAGCATGCTCTATCTGTGTTGCATGTTCATGTTGATTTTTGTGCTCGTGATCTATGATTTTCTCTTGCGTGTTCATGTTTTTCATGTTCTTGGCTGACAGGGTGTTGTGGATCTTCGAGGAATAATTTTTGAAGGTGGTTCATGTTCAAAGATGTTATTTTGGGTCTTCACTATGTTGTGGCTGACCTTGGTGGTTTCACATTAATAATCTTTAATGTTTTGGGCCGAAAATTTGTATTCATTTTATTATTTTGTTGAAGCCAACATGTAGCGATGTAATTTCTTATTGCGGATATATATAAGTGATTGTTTCTTCATTTGAAGGTGTGTGAGTGAATGTGTGTGTGCATGAATAATGTTCTAAATCATTCGAAGATAGAGCAGAGTGTGAAGAAAAGTGAAGAAGTGTTCATGTGTTTAACCGAAACTGTAATTAGGCATTAGCATATGCTATTTTCTCAGTTCAAAATCCAAATGGTTGTAATCCAAATTTTTCTGTAAGACATCGAGTCTTCTTTTGTAATTGAGTAGTGAGCTCTAGGTAGTGTGCCTGAATGCATGTGCATTCCCCATTATTATTCTTTATGCTTTTAACAGGGTATAATCTTGTGGACTGACCTCCACTGTGGTTTTCCCCTAACAGGGTTTCCACATAAAAATCTTGGTGTTATGTGTGTTTCTGATGTGTTGATGAGTTATACTTTCATGGTTATTAATCAGATCTGAGAATAAGGGTTAATAAGTTTAATAAGTTCGAATTTATGAGACAACTGATTCACCCCCCATCTGAGTTGTCTGTCCTTGTGTTGCCAACAATGGAACCTATAGAAGGAAGAGAGAGACCATCATGTGTACGAATAGTCACCAAAGAATCATCATTTATTTCTTTATGGAATGTATTGATAAAAATAATTTCTTCTATGATAATATTCACCCTACTAGCATGATTAACAAGAACACCATTAATGATCTCATAAAAATAAGTAGGGACATAAATAAATCCATTATATATAGTAATGGGAAAATCATTTGAATAAAAAGATATGGTAGGCATGGTGACATCGTGTGTTAGAAGTGATCTAGTGGAAATATCAACCATACCCACCATTTTTTTTATTTTTCTTTCAAAATTTATAGAAGGTAGAGTACCAGCTAAAACAAAGTAGAATGTGGAGGGAAAGACTTAGTATAGATTTGAAGCTCTTGATTAGCCTTGGAAACTAATTTGTTAACACTTTCTTTATTTTCATGTATATGTATGTCACTTGCGTCAATGTGGTGTTGCACCAAATGATGAAGACACATACATCACTCAGTATCATGTCCAAGAACATGATGAAATTGATACAAATTTTTTGGTTCATACCAAGCCAGATAAGGTTGATTAGTTGGAAGTGATTTGATTTTAGGAAGCGAAATCAACTTATCTTTTAATATATTTTGCATAGTACTTTATAAAGAATAAGATAATTCTATAAACAATCTATGCCTTTGAGGTGCTATAGTTGAGACCTAGGATCATTTGATACAATAATTACACTTGTTTTTGGATTAAAATATTTGTTTCTTTTATAATTTTCAAAAGAAGATGCACCACCTTGGTTCAGAGTGAGTCTATGAGGTCAAGCCCCCATAATAACTAAAAAACTACTGATAATCTCTCAAGTCAGTGCAAAGACGAGAAAAATAATTGTATAAATCATCAATAAGATTGTATCCCTAAGTGTTGGCTACATTTTTTTGAGGAATACACACTGAACATTGAAATCAGGGAGTGTGTAGGAAACTTTTGAAAACAATTATTGGTATATGAAAATGAAATTAGTTACTTTCTCGGTATGTCCATGCTTACAATGGATGAGTTCAATGAATGTGATCTATGATCCAATGTTTTCTTGGAAGTTTTGGAGGAATTGATCAATTAATTATTCAAATATGTAGATTGGATTATTAGATAGGGAGAAAAACCAATCCAATGTGGTGTCTTTTAAAGACCGATGAATAGTTTGGCTAGAAACACATCCTAAAAAATAAAATCACTACATAATGTATTAAATGCATAAATGTGACTTCCAGGTTCCCCTTTTTCACTATATTTCTTGAATCAAGGTACTTCAGATCCCTGAGGAAGAGGTGTGTTAAGGATATGAAAGGCTAATGGAATATGTTTGTAATATCGTTAAATTAATGGTTGGGAAGAAGTGTCAGATAAATTAACAATCTTAGTTTAAATTGACCAACATTTTGTAAAAGTTGGTTTAAGACAAGATCTGTTGTATGGGTATAAGTAGTGGAGGTTTGAAATGTGGAAGTTTGTGTGGTTGTATATGTGGTGGTGGTAGAGATAACGAGCTAAGAAGCATGAATACCTAACCTGATAGAGCCAAAGGAAAAACCAAAGGAACAATCTACAAAGAAACTTGAAGAAGGCACACTTACTGTGGCCACAAGTGATGTTGTCACTATATGGATAATAGGCACTAGCATCAACATAGATAACTATGTGCCAGTAATGTTAGAATGTTAATCTTGCAGAATTTCCAAGATTGAAGTATTGAAGGGGATATTTCTATGTACAATGTGCACCAAACTCTGAATAAAATCAAATATTTTGTCATTAGAAATCAACATATTATGGATAATATCCACAATAGGTGCACCTTGTGCAAACATATTGTCAGATAAATAAATTTTAAAGTCATGTCAGTTTTCTTCCAAAGTTTGAATTTGTTCAAAACCAACCCTTAGAGCAGTTTCATGATCAACATCGTTGCTCAAAGAGGGAGATGAGACAATTGGTGAAGCATGCTTATAAAAAATATAGCTAGGAGGAGAATTAAGACAATTAGGCGTGCCTATTGTAAATTTTTCTTTAGAAAAATCCTATGCAATCCAGATAGGAGTAGTAAAAATTCTTGATTATGACATGTTTAGATTGTGAAGACTTCTATCTATGTTACTAGAAGAAAGAGATCAGGTTATAAAGCTCATAAGATTATTTACAACATTCAATATAACTTTAGTTTAGGTAGTACAATCAAAAGAGGTATTGGTAATTTCTTTTGTGCTTTTCATTTTTTGTTGTAAAATAAATTTATGCTCTAGAAGTTCAGGCTCACCAAAATGTATGTAAAAAATTTATTTTGGTGAAGGAAATGAAATCTTTTTTGAGAAACAAATTCTTACATTAACATTGGGATAAATCATATGATTTTTCTATGCACTATGATAAATCCTTTTACAATGATTATAATTGGAAAATGAAACTAAATATTACAATTTTAAAACAATGTATCTAATTATAAAGGATTGCCCAAAATATATCTTTTTGCAACAAATAAAACTAAGTGACAAAAAATAGAAAGTAAAAACTATGAAGATGCTTTTGTGGATTTTTCAAAGCCTCAACCATAGACACCAATGTGTAGCACATACATCCTCACAGTACATTGTCGTCATACATAAATGAAGAACTGAAAGCATAAAATGTTTTGTGATCTACACATGCATAGATAAAAAGTATATCACAAGACCACTATGTATAAAACTTGAAAAAATGATAGAAATGAATGAAAAAAACCTATGAAACCCCATTTATAAAATTTTAATGGAAAAAAATATAATAAAAGGGATATCACTAGAGATACTCATCTTCTATTGACTAGAAAACCTGCACATGAAGAAAGAAAGAGAAAAATGTTTAAATTGGTTGTTTAGGGGCTTTCCTTAGTCAAACCCTAGTTTTGGTGCTTCCACCTCCACAAACAACCAAGATTGATTTGATAAAAGAGATACTGATAAATATTGATTGAAACAAGATTTAATTGTTGATGTGAATAAGGTATTTTACCTAACTACTCTACTGGTAGGTCCTATTCACATGTTAAGTTTACTTAGGTCCTAGGAATCTTTCTAAAAGTCTTATTTGACATTAGATCTTATCTTATCTTTTGTCATTTAATTCTTGTGTCCAAGGTCATTTAATATTAGTTATCTCAAGACATAGGATTAAGACACTTGCCAAGATCTTGTCTAATCCTATGTCTCACCTTGGCTATATAACCAAGAGGTTCTCATTTGTAAATTATTTTCATTGATTACATATTGATCACATTTGATCTAATATTGTTTTACATCCATTATTACAAATTTATGCTCTTTGTTTTCTCTCTTGTAGAAGGTTATTTTTGGTTTTGGCGATGAATGCATTTTTTGAATTTTTGTAGTGGTTGGCCGTATGGGGAATGTTTTAAATTTTTCCCTCTAATGACCTAATAGGGTTTTTTTTTTTTTTAAACCAAAACTTTCCATCTAGGTGTCAAAATTTTGTAAACGAGATATTGATGAAAAGTTGGTTATGAGCACTTTAGAGTGGTACAAGCTATTTTTTCAAATTTTATTGCAAGTGAATTTTGTTGTTGATTGAAGTTATATTTTCCATTTTGGATCTCTAAGCTCATAAATTTTTTCCGTTACATAACTAAGGGTGTGGGTAATAAATATTAACCAATGGAATTTGAAACATGAAGTTTAAATATATTCATGAATTATAAATATATAAAAATTAGTAAGCTTAAATGTCAATTATGAGAGTTAATATGAGAAATACCTATTTACATGTGAAGTGAATGTTGGCATGTGTGAATTTTGTTGAAATCTACCATGCAACATGGGAAAATATTTGAAATGATATGAGGTGATGTCGAGGTACTACAGGTGGTTGTGGTTTGAAAAGTAACTCAACATGAACATAGCAAATGAAAAGAAAGTGGGAGTGGCGAGAAAAGGGTTATAGAAAGTACGTGATGGATAAGTATAATTTATTGCATGGTATGGATGATGTGAAAAGTGGATGTTGATTTCTACGTGTGATAGTATGAAGAAACTACATGAAATGAAAATAAATGATGGGTGCTATAGGAATGGATGAAATGATGGCTTGTGCAAGTGCTATAGGTTGCTGAAGAAACAAGTCCCTATTGAATGATGTGGCTCAAGGTGTGATTCTATGGTCCTGTGAGCTCTTTTGCATGTCTAGAAAATAAATAATTCTGAGTGTCACCTGTGCATCTGTGTGCATGTGATAAGTGTTGAAGAGTTACACCTAGGAAATAGTAGTAGACAAGCTGGGTACCTCATCTACTGATACTTCTGATGAAGTGTTGGTAGCTATTGATGAATTATGTAACTCTGGTTCCAATTGATGTTGTAATTTTCATAGGAAATCATCATTCTGTAGTGGAATTTTGTAAAGCTTTAATTGATGGCCATTGACTAAAAGTGAAAACCTTACAACATCAATGGTTATTAGTTGAATTGCTCCATTGGAAAAAACAATCTAAATTTCATATGGACTGAGCCATATGATTTGTAATTTTCCCTTGTAATATTTATACCTAGAGTTAAAGAGTAAGGCCCAATCACTTGCATTAAACTTCTTTTTCTTGATAAACTGATCATGCCATTGCATCCTCTATTTTTGTACAATCTCAATGTTGTGAATTTCCTCTATGCACATTCCATCTAAAGCATTGATATTGTGCAACCCCTCCTTCTATGTTGTTGATATATCCATCCCTAATTGTACTATTGTTCTGAGAGTTTTATGCTCAAATTCAATTGTAAGGACTGTCTTTTTTCTATACACCAATTCATATGGGGTGAAGCCTATTGTTTTCTAGGCTATCCTATTAGCCCAAAATTCTTTAGGAAAATTGGCTACCCAATCCTTCTTATGGAGTTGCACTATTTTTGTAAGAATATTCTCTATTTCTCTATTAGTGACCTCCACTTGACCTTTAGCCTGAGGGTGATAAGGTGCATATTTCCTATGTCTAATCTCATAGTCTTGCAATAACTTGTTGATCAGATTTGAAGTAAATTGTGGCTCATGGTCTGTCACTATTTTCCTATGAACACCATACCTTTTAAAGATATATTCATAGAGAAATTTAGCAATATTTCTTTCCCTTGTAAACTGCAAGGCTTTTACCTCCACCCATTTTGCAAGATAATCCATGCATACCAATATATATTCCTTATCAATTTGGATGTTGGAGATGTAGTACTAATAAAATCTAGCCCCCATTTGTCAAATGGTGCAAAAAATAGTTGTGGCTAAACTGGAATTTCATATATTTTAGTAGGTCATCCCATCCTCTAACATTTGTCACACCTCCTTATGTACTCGATTGCATCCTTGTGAAGTGTTGGCCAATATTAGCTAGTATTCAATATTTTAAGATTTTTCCTATTTGCTGCAAAATGTCCTCCACAAGGTTTATCATGGCATGCCTTGAGAATTCCATAGATTTCATCTTCCAGGATGCACCTCATCATTATATTATTAGGCTCTATGTAAAAAAGATATCTAGCTACCCATGAATAAGGAATTTTTTTCTCAACTAAATGTCTCTTCTCCCTTGGTGAGAAATGTGGTGGTGTTTTCCCTGCAACTAGATAATTAGCTATGTTTGCATACCAAGGTGTATGTAGAGAAAGGGAAAATAAGTTCTCATCCAAAAATGAATCATCCATAATATCCTCTTTTGATTTTGTTGGCAGCTTGGTCAAAAATTATTCTACCACATTAGTCTTTCCCAGGCTGTCTATAATGGTAAGATCAAAATCCTAAAGTAGCAATAACCATCTCACAATTTTTCCTCCAACCATTGGTTTATTCATCAAGTACTTGATTATCGTATGGTCTGTGTGAATGAATACAAAATATCCTATGATGTAGTGTCTCAATTTATTGATTGTATAGACCACTACTAAAATCTCCTTTTTGGTAACTATGTAATTGAGCTCTGCTCCTTGAAGGTTTTACTAACATAATGGATGACACATTATAGATTTCCTTCTTTCTATCCTAACATAGCTCTAATTGCAAAATCAGAAGCATCAGTGTGGATATGTAAAGGTAATGTCCATTTTGGTTCTCTCAATACTATGGTCTTTGTAAGTGTTTCTTTAAGCTCTTCAAAGGAAATTTAGTAAGTAGGTGTCCAGTCAAACTCTAAATATTTAGATAATAGGACAAATAATGGTGTTGCAGTTTTACTAAAGTCTTGTATAAATCTCCTATATTACCTAGCATGACCAAGAAAGATTTTGACATCTTTTTGTTTCTAAGGTATAGGTACTGTGGATATTACCTCAATATTGTTTGGGTCCACTTATATCCCCTTATTGGACACAAAGCATTCCAAGACTACTCCTTCTCTCATCATCATGAAACATTCTTCATGAATTAGGGACAGTTGGTGATCTTGACATCTTTGCAGTACCTTCTCTGAGTTAGCATGTGCTTCCTCATAAGTATTCCCATAGGTTGTAAAGTAATCCATGTAGACTTCCATGGAATCATGAGAAAAATATGAGAATATACTCAATACTTCCCTTTGGAATGTAGCAGGTATATTACATAGCCCAAATGGTAAGATAGAATAATCATATTGTACCTCAAGGGTAGGTAAATATTATCATGTCTTGGTCTTCTAGAGCTATTTTGATCTGGTTATATCTATTGAATCCATCTAAGAAGGAAAATTATTATTTTCCAACTAATGAATCTAACACTTGATCAATGAATGGAAGGGGGAAGTGGTATCTTCTAGTGGCCAAATTTAATTCTTAGTAATCAACACACACTCTCCATTTCCCTTCCTTCTTGGGTACAATTACTAATGGAGATACCCATTGACTATTAGATATTGGATGAATGAACCACACATCTAATAACTTTTGTAATTCTACCTTAACTATGTCACATATAGTTGGGTTCATTCTTCTTTGAGGTTGCCTCATCGGTTTGTAACCATCATTGCTGTAAATTTTGTGCATGCATAGGTTTGGGTCTATTCCTTCCATATCATGATAATCCCATGTGAATGTAGTTGTGTGTGCTTGCTAAACATTCAATAGTGAATACTGTTGTGCAATAATCAATTGACTCTTTACATTTAATTCCCTACCAAGTGTAATCTCTATGGTCAGGGTTGATGTCTTAATAGAAGCAATATCAAGGCTTGATATATTGGGAATATAATTATGAGGCAGTAGGTATGGAAAATTTGAGATATGGACTCAGATGTATTGGTAGGGATCATGTTCTATAGCGGGTCTTGCAAGCATGTTAAACAGTCATATTGTTGTGGGCACCTACCATAATTATTTTGTAGGATGTTTGCAAGAAGTTTATCTTCATCTTAGGTTTCCAACATAGGATTACATTCAATAGTCATTAATTTTTGTAATTATTATTGATTATCCTTATAGAGAGAAAGCCATATAGTTTTCTCTAAATCTATATGTGGCTACGCAAGTGAATAAAGGACTATCTTTTTTGTCACATTTCCATTTGAAATGATCATGTTACTAGACCTGCAACCTATGAAGGAATTTGCAATATCCAACCAAGGTATCTCTAGAATTAGGGGGTATCCTGTAAGGTTGCTTTAGGTTGTAACACCATAGAGTTGGCAGGGTATTCCCATGAGTCCAATGTTATAACCAAGTCTTCTATAATTCCCTTTGGTTTCACTGTAGACTTTTCTGCTAATTGTAATAGAATAGGTGTAATTCAAAGCTCCATTAGTTATAATTGCTTCATGATTTCCTTTGTAATCACATTAATGGCTACTCCTAGGTTAATTAAGGTGTTCTTGATGAGAGTGCCTTTGATTTTGACATCCACAACAGGGCTCCCAAGGTCTGCATATTTAGGGACAACTATGTTTCCTAACATAATATTTGCAAGTTGTCTTAAACCATGTACAATATGAGGCTCCTCATGTTTCCTTCCTAGATTCTTGAGGCATAACTCTCTCACTGTCTTTGTATACATTGGCACTTCCTTAATTACCTATATGAGGGGTATCTTTATGCAAACATCTTGAGGTATCCTAATAGATTAGATTTAGCTTTTGAATGATGTTTTTGTTTAGTTAGTCTCACAAGGAATGGAAGTTTTGGACTTATGTTTGTTGGTTTAACCTAATTTGATTTAGGTTCCTTGGGTTGTTTTTCCATAGTTTTTGTTGAGAGTTCCTCATTAGTCAACTCTATGATGTGAGGAGATGAAGGACCAACTAGCATTTTCCCTAATCGAAGGTGGAAATCACTAACCTCAACCCCATAAGTAGGGTATTGGATGGTTTTTTTAGCATAAGTCTATTGGAGAGGCTTATTATGGGGGTTAGGTGTAGGTTGTGCTGAAAACTAAGGTTTTCTCAGTGGTGTTGGTGTAGCCATGGCTAGATTTAGCATTATTGCAAGTTGTTGCGGCTGCAAGGATTGGTGTGGTTGTGGGTAATTGAGGTTTTGGTTGTGCCACTATGGTGGCAATTGGTTCTATTGGGGTGGATGATGTAGAGCCAAGGTGGAGAACATTCAAACTAATCAGACTTCAATAAAAACATCAACCTTTGGTGTCACATTCAACCATATTGACTCAACTATGACTATCAAAGCTTTAGACTCCAAAACTCATCAAATAGGCTTATCTTTTAGATAAATCCACTAAAATACCAACTCAACATCATTTAGGCTTCCTTTCAGACCCTAATACAATTCCAAGATCAACCACATAAGGTTTCTTTGCAACAAAGTTGAGGAACACCAAACCGACCTATGGAAGGGCTATTAGAATTAACCCTATTTTACAAACAAACCATCTCACAAACACCTCCCCTTCATAAAATCTCATCAAATAGTCAAAAGACATGTGACATAACTTCAAATTTCCCAATTTGTTACCACATTCAAGGCCTCTAGGTTGCTGCTCCAACAAACCCTCTAAAACACATCCAAAACCCTGGGGTTTCTTATATCTTCCCAATTTTAGGCTTCAATATCTAAACCAAGGTAACAAACATCAATATTTAGGTTTTCACATACCTTCCACATCATAATATATTTAATTGCAACACTAATTCCCAAAAACTCAACACAAAACCTCTATTCTCTCTTGGAAGAGTACCCTGTCAGCCCCAAGAATCTTTCTCCAAATGCCTAATTGCTTCATTTTTCCTTCCATCTAGAAAAAGAATCCTAAACAAACATGTTACTAGCCATTCCTCCAAGTTACATCAAACTACAATAGGAGGAATAGCTCAATATTAAAAAGAATGCAAAATCAGACCTTACTGGTCTATTATAGTTAAGACAAGGAAAATGTAGATTTCTTTCACAAAATCAATTAAGAACCCCTCAAAATAGAAGTAAATGCATATCAACACATTTCACCACAATATAAAATGAATTTTAGATCATTAAAGACTTGTATTGGGCCGTACATAGTAGGTAGAGATTGGAAAACTCAGAAATCACACTTGAAATCTAGAAATTGACATAATGAAGTGTTATTTTATTGCTTGTAGTCTTCAAATTAATCACCACCAAACCTGTTCAAGGCTTCTTAGGAATTTTTAAAGGTTCTTCCCCTCTAATCAATTGACCAACTACCTTATAACAAATTTTCAAACCACCATGACCGTTGAAGGCCTAATTACATCCTTTTGCACAATTTATTACTTTTACAAGTGTATTAAAATGTTTGTGAAATATTTGCAACATATGAGTCCTAAAACCATACTAAAGGCTTGGAAATAGCCTTATTACAACATCATGACCTCAATCTTGCTTGTTCATATACAAATTTGAGATTTTTCCTTCATAGGCTACAAAGCAACATTTGGAACAAGATTGCATCTTCACACTTTTTGACTCCTAATCTTAAAGACATCCTAATTCATGACTAATGGTCTTGTTAGACCTTATTAAAGGAAAAATACCTCAAAACATTAACACCTACCAATTGAACACCCTACTGATCACTCAAATGATCAAACATTGTTGTTGTGGTGTAGGTGCTCCTGCACCATACACCCCCCTAAAAGAAACTCAGGCCTCATGAGTTGGCCTTGTATCCATTGTCTCCATGCTTCATGAAGGCTCCATTGGTTCATCAATCCACTCCACTGGTTCATGTACACTGATGGTGCAATCTACCTTGTGTTTTGAACACATTGAAATGTGTATCCATGTGCATGCATCCCTTCCTCTATTCTCAGACCTACAAACAACCTTTCACCATTTCTTTGATCAACATTTGATTGTTTATTATGCCGTGTACCTGAATACAAACATTGGTTAGTAATACTTTGTTTTGTCTTCCCTTATTTAACACCTTCGTGCTTGCAACTCTCTTTTCTGCTCTGTTTTCCCTGTCTTTCAGTCACTGCCCCTGTACCTTTCTTTACCACTATCAAATCAGGCTTATATACCCCTGCATCTATAAAATTCACTTGGTTCTCAAATCTGCTCTTGACCACATGACATTCAATGCTTCCTACCATCACACTATCATGCATGTTCTTTTTCAAATCACTTTTTACCCCTGTATTTTCAGACCTATACTTGTTCACAACATAAGAATTCTTGATTTCTTTCAAAACATTTAGAGGCTCCTTGTCCCCACACATGATCACTTTAGCCTTTCCCTTCTCATCTTCTACCCAAGGATTTAAAACAAATTTATGACCATATTTCATTATGGTATACCTATTTTCCCTTCCATCATACATAGCACTCCTATCATATTGCCATGGTCTTCCAAGGAGTATATGGCAACAGTCCATTGGTAGAATGTCACAAAGGACACTATCTTTATACTCACCAATTTGGAAATATACAATAGCCTGCTCATTTACTATCAAGGATTGACCATTACTTAACCAAGATACCTTGTAAGGCAAGTCATGAGGAATCCTTTTCAAGTTCAATTTGTTCACCATTTCACATGAAACCATACTTTCAATTGAACCAGAATCAACCACAACTTTACATACCTTTCCCTTACTCTTGCAAGTGGTTTTGAATAGCCTCTTCCTATGCAATGGCTCCACCTCTTTGGAAGTCTTCAAAAGTTGCTTGTACAACATCAAGGCTTCTCCAAACTCAGGATTTGCAAGATGACTTGATGAACCAGTGCTCTCCACATCATCCTCTTGCACAAGTTGAACCCCTTTTTCACCTTTACTTCCACTTAATGAAGCACCAATCTTCTCAAGACATTTGAAAGATGGATGGACAAATTCATTACAAGTATAACATCTACCTGAAAACACATTGTTAGAGCTCCTAACTCCTCCAAATCCGCCTCTTGTACCTCTCCATCCACCTCTAGAATTAGATTGCTCTCGAGCTTTCATGGAATTTTCTTGATTATCATTGCTTGGCTTTCAATTAGGCATGGATCCTCTTCCTCTTGATGCATTACCTCTACCTCTAACTACTTTTTCTTGCCTTCTCTTCATTTTCTCCTCCACCCTGATTGTCATTTGATAACATTCCTCTACAGTTCTAGGATTAGCCAAAACCAATTCATCTTGTATGTTTAATCTTAAACCACCCATGTATCTTGCAACTTTTTCATCTTCATTATTATGATGACTAGATCTTAAACTCAATTTATAAAATTCCTCAGTACAATACTTAATATCCATTTCCTTTTGTCTTAAGCTTTGCAATTTCTTAAACATTTGAACTTGATGATCCTTGGGTAAGAATTTACCTTTGAGTTTGGATATCATCTTGTCCCATGACGTGATCTTAGAATTTCCTTGCTTCCTCCTTTCTGATTGAAAGTAATCCTACCATACCAAAGCATGGCCTTGTAACTTAGTCTTCGCAATCCTTACTCTCTACTCCTCAGGAACCTCATCACATTCAAAATGATTATCTAATGTAGAAATCTAGTCAAGTAGTTCTTCATCATTTAAACTTCCACGATATTTAGGAACATCAATTTTTACCTTAGGCTTGTCATTCCTTACTGCCTTCACCAACTTTGCAATCCTTTGGTCCTCTAGATCAAGTTCTTCCATGTCTTCAAATTCATCATCTTCCTCTTCTTCTGACTCACTCTCTTCTACTTCCCTTCTTTTGTTTGTCTCCAAGGCTATGATTCTTTCCTCCAACTCTCTGATTTCTCTTGCATGTTTTTCCTTCATCTCCTTCATCTCTTTAGCCATATCTTTGTTCTTTAGAGGAATCTTTGAATATCAAACTCTTCACTTCTTCCTTGCTCTTCACAACCTACAAAATGAAAACAAATCTATTCCTTGATTCTCTAATACCACTTTGATGTAGAGCCAAGGTGGAGAAGATTCAAACTAATCATACTTCAATAAAAACATCAACCTTTGGTGTCACATTCAATCATATTTACTCAACTATCACTATCAAAGCTTTAGACTCCAAAAATCATCAAATAGGCTTATCTTTTAGAGAAAGCCACTAAAATACCAACTCAACATCATTTAGGCTTCCTTTCAAACCCTAATACAATTCCAAGATCAACCACATAAGGTTTCTTTGCAACAAAGTTGAGGAACACCAAACCCACCTATGGAAGGGCTACTAGAAGTAGCCCTATTTTACAAACAAACCATCTCACAAACACCTCCCCTTCATAAAATCTTTTCAAAAAGTAAAAATACATGTGACATAACTTCAAATTTCCCAATTTGTTACCACATTCAAGACTTCTAGGGTGCTGCTCCAGCAAACCCTCTAAAACACATCCAAAACCCTAGGGTTTCCTATATCTTCCCAATTTTAGGCTTCAATATCTAAACCAAGGTAAAAAAACATAAGTATTTAGGTTTGTACAAACCTTCCACATCACAATATATTCAATTGCAACACTAATTCCCAAAAACTCAACACAAAACCTTTATTTTCTCTTGGTAGAGTACCTTGTCAGCCCCAAGAATCTTTCTCCAAATGCCCAATTGCTTCATTTTTCCTTCCATCTAGAAAAAAAAACCCTAAAAAAACATGTTACTATCCATTCCTTTGAGTTACATCAAACTACAGTAGGAGGAATGGCCCAACATTAAAAAGAATGCAAAATTAGACCTTGCTGGTTTGTTATAGTTAAGACTAGGAAAATGTCAATTTCTTTCACAAAATCAATTAAGAACCCCTCAAAACAGAATTAAATGCATATCAACACATGTCACCACAATATAAAATGAATTTTAGATCATTGAATACTTTTATTGGGCCGTACATAGCAGGTAGAGATTGGAAAACTCAGAAATCACACTTGAAATCTGGAAATTGACAGAATGAAGTGTTATTTTATTGCTTGTAGTCTTCAAATTAATCACCACCAAACCTGTTTGAGCCTTCTAAGGCATTTTTAAAGGTTCTTCCCCTCCAATCAACTAACCAACTACCTTATAACAAATTTTCAAACCACCATGACTATTGAAGGCCTAATTACATCTGTTTGCACAATTTATTTCTTTTACAAGTGTATTAAAATGTTTGTGCAATATTTACAACGTATGACTCCTAAAACCATACTAAAGGCTTGGAAATAGCCTTATTACAAAATGATTTGTTGAGAGAAGAGGTCATGTCACCCCTAATATTCTTAATGAATGACCTAGAGTAATTTCTACACACTTTATAAATCTCATCAAAGGGAAATTGACAGACATCCCCTACTCCTATGAGATTGAGGGCATCCAGATAGTCTTCATGAACTTCCCTTAAAAATTCAACAGAGAGTCTATTTTGATGAGATTTCTTGAGACAAAAATGAAACCTCTCAACATAATCTTCCAAAGGCTCATTCTCTCTCAGTGACATCTTGAATATGCCATCCCTCTTAAGTCAGTCAGTTTCTGTAGTGTAGTCATATCTCTAGCATCTAGTACATCAAACTCGAAGAGAAAGGTGTCTAGATCCTTTCTAAACAATCCATAGAAGACGAGTAATGCTAAAGAAGGTATATTTTTAAGTGTAGTAGTCCTTTCCTAGTTGGTTATAAGGAATTCAAACATCACATGCTCTCTTGGGTTATCCATGAATTCTTCAACCATGATATCAAAGTGTATTTTGGAAGCCTCCTCTAAAATTGGTGTAGCCACTGGTGTAAGGGATAATTATTCTTCATTGATTCCCTCTATCTATTCACTTTATCCACCAATGCCTTCAAATGCTTTGTGTACCAAGGGGAGAAATCTTCCCAGAGCATCTCATTGCCTCTGTATGCAATGGTTCTATCTCTTTAGAGCAACAGTTCTGGCACATTGTTAGTAAATCATGTTGTTGTTTATGCCTACATACCTATTTAACCTAATGTTGAAACAAAGTTGCTATACTGTGAAAGCTTGAAAGGAATTGAAAAAAACACAAAAAAATATTGAACTTAGCACCATCCCTAGAAATGGTGCAAAAAAATGTTGAGCCACTCTAATGTCTAAGTAAACCAGTGATACAAAGTATGCACACAACTTGGAGGACCTAAGGATCCCTAACTAAGCAGTTCATCATTCACAAGAGAGTTGCATTAAATCATCAACCAAAGAGTCGTAAAAATTTAGATAGTGTTGGAAAAGTATATGCATTCACAAATTTTGGACATCCTACATCAATTGAGTATATTCAAATAAACATGTGCAAATATGGTTAAAGCTTGAAATCATAATAAACTACTAATTCACAAAATAAGGGAAAAGGAATATAAACAACTACCTTTTGTTTTGGGTATCTAATGCTTAAGATTGTAATTATTAACTGTTAAACTACAATGTCATAACTTAGTTAATCCTCCAGAGTGTGAACGAAACATTAAGTTATAGAATTCATAAAATGTAACACATTCATTCAAAATCATATAACTGAAAACTATCAGTTTAATTCATAATGCATTATCTACTTTGTGAACTAAAACTAAAGTGGTTTAGTAGTACCTCAAGTGGCCTTTGCTTGAATTCATGCTTCCACAGGATTTTTTCAAACACTCACTTACTCAACAAATCATGACATAAAATTAATTCTCTTTATTGCATTCTAACACTAAACTATTTACACAAAATCTAACACGAAATATGTTGAATATATTTGTTCAATAACACACATATATCTATTCATAATACTATTGCTACTACTAAAGCTCAAGTAATACTACTGACTACTAACTAGATCCCCTCCTCAACAAAAAATAATACTATATATGTTTTGTGAGGAGTTTCATTATTTGTGGACTAAAAATAGATTTATAAAAAAATGTCAACTCTCCCTCAAGAATAGGAAAAGGACTAAGTTTTGAAAGAAAAAATAATAACTGCTTGAAACAAGAGTAGAATAACCAAATACAGACTCTATGTCCAACAACTTAATTGCTCATAACAAAAAATTATTCAATAGAATAGTTATGTCATAACTCAGCTCCATTGCAATTAGACTCCTTCTTCTCCTTGTTGTCTCATTGGTAGGTAAAAGCAATATTTGGTGAATCACAAACTGATCAATAAATGATCACCTCTATATTCTTTTGAAAGTGTCATGCCCCAGTCAGTTGAATTCTTCCTTGCAACAATCTATAGTCCTTATGTTATGGGCTAAGAAACTTGTTGTTATAGGTTGATAGTTATCCTTGTTGCAAATGTTAGTATTATTCCTAAGGAATTCTCATTATCAACAATCATAAATTAAGCATAAAATCCTACTAACTTCATAGACATTCTTGAATTCATACATACACATATCAACATAACACGTTTCCATTTTCAAATGCTTAAAATTGCTTAAAAATATATAAAACACATAAAATTTCTTTGGTAATGTCTTGAATCTTAGCAAAAAGAAATGATACAAGTATTAAACAGTAAAGGGAAACTAGCCAATTATAGGGCCCATCAATTGGGTGCAATGTTTTGGCTCATGATAGAGCATTGTGAAATATCTTATGTGATTAGTGCATTGGAAGTGAATGTGGTGTGTTTCATATGCCTGAATTGTAAAAACATGTATGCTTATGGTAATGTTGCCTATGGTTCATTGTTAATTTTATTCTTTTGGAGTATCATCATATTTGTGAAGTGATCATGTTAGTACATGCATGAAATGTTGCATCAAGTCACAATAGAATATTTGGTTTGATTACTTATGTCCCCAAATCATGTTCTCCCTCATATTCTTGTGAGAACTTAGATGAATAATCAATATTATTTTCCCTCTTGCATGGGGTGCATGTTTAATTGGCAAATGAAAGTTCACTTTGAGGAGCATTATGTTGGTTTGGCTTAGAGCCTCAGTTGTAATGTTCCCTATGAATGATGTGGATGCCATTTTGTTTTAACATGTAGTAGTTATGCATGATGTGAGTAGTGTGTGTGTCATTGCATTGTAATTGTAGATTCCTTGTGAAAGTGGTGCTTGGGTGAAGCCCTACCATTGTGTGGATAGAATTTTTGGATTTCAAAGTAAACCCTGCATATGCCTTCTTGCATCATAATTTGATCATGCCTTAATGATGTGAATTTTCTTAATGTATTTTTTGTTGGCACAGTTAATTAAATTGGGTGAATAGTGTTTGAACATACTCTCTCTAAGGCACCTTGGATGTTGTACTCCCAAGGAGTCATGTATATTTTTACTCCCTCAAATGTGGATAAAATTTATCAATCACTTCATGTAATCATGTTTCCAAGTTTGATGATTTATTTTGGTTATTGACGAACTCTCTAATCATTGATTGTGGATTGAAATTTAATTTTTAACTAGTTGTCTAGTCACCAAATTTTTCCTCCTATCTAGTTTGTGGCCCTTGGTCACATTTGACTTATTGTTTCATTACACATATTTGTTATTTAATGTTGGAATTGATAATTCTCCCTCTTGATATCTATTTTAACTTTGTGGTGGCTTATCTAAATGTTCAAAATTGTTGGTCCTATTCTATGTTATGTTTTGTTCCATATCATGTTCATTACTAACCCCTGATAGAATGTACAAGGGAGTAGATGGCAGAGAATGTGCTAAGTCTTGGTGATTGTATTAAATAAAATCATATTGCATCAAAATTCTTGTTCTTAATGAAATAGAAGTGGATGTTGTGTGGTGTTTAGATTTTTTATGAAATATCTCTATGCATATGGTCTTATAACTTTAAGTGGATTCAATGTATGTGAATGCCCTTTTGCTTGACATTATGTGAAGTGTATTCAAATCTATATGTGAGGATGTTTATGGAATTCCATGTTCTTTGAGTGAGATTAGATGTGTGGATAATAATGTTTGCATCCTGCCTAAATTTTCTTGCTAGTAGAGGGTTGGGTGTGATTTAGTCTACCAATTGTTTGTGCTCTTTCTTATCTTTCCCTTGCCTATTGTGGTCTTGTGACCATGTTTCCTAGTGAATTTTCATTAGCTAAGTGTTTTTTGAGGTGTCTTAGGTACCAAAATCCATATTATTTGATAGCATGAAGATGGACATTGTGTCATTTTGGATACGGTTTCCATAGCTACATTCATGTTTGACATAGTGTAGGGTATGGAGGTTCATTAGTAAGTGCTTCTACACATATTGTTGTGTTTATTTTATTTTATTATATATGTCTACCCTTTTAAGTTGTTGGTTGAGGTTATCCTAGTGACATTTAAGAGTTTCTCCTTGGTTGTTTAGTGGGGTTCCTAGCTTAAGGCTAGAAGAATATGTAGTTATGTTTTGAGGAATTTCCTATCTTGTGTATTCTCTTGAAGATTACTTAGTGTTTAAGCCATGTAATGGTTGTTGGTTGTATTCCAATCATGAAATCATGATATTGTGGGGGTTCAACCCTTAGGTTGGTCATAATTGAGCATCATGATAGTGAAAAATATAAGTTTTTCTCCTATGCTTAGTGTTCAGTTGCTTCATTTGTGGTTACAATGTGAGTTTTTGGGTTGCTAAGCCTCATTGTTTGGGAGTGCTTATGCTTTTAAGAGGTAGTTCCCTAGATGATTTCCCTTAAGAACCCCTATGTTGTTCCTATTTTCACATTGAGAAGCTAGTGTTCTTAGTAATTCCTTTATTTTCCCAAGTTGTACCAATAGAGAACCTTGTGGTGAGTGCCATAATTGGAGGCAAGACATGCTCTTGGTGAGCATGGAGGTGAGGTAATGTTGCCTCTATCGTTGTGTGTTTGTTAAACCTTGTATTTGTTCCTTGTCATCGGTTACAATGGCAACTAGTGAAGTTAGTGTGGTGATCTCTAAGGTGGTTGCACATCAAGTGGCAGGTGGTCACTTAGCCTATGTACCCCTAGATTTGTGTGTTGTGTGTTTGAGTCCTAGACTTGGTGAGAGTGTTGTTGTTGGTAAAATGTAACACAACAACGTTAAACAAAATATATCTACTCTATTTCTCCTAAAAAAGACAAATGATCTAAAACCACCTATCTTCCAAGATCTTTGTAGTTGGTTCTCAACTGTGATGTTATCATTCAGTGGTCCATGCAACCATAATATTCAAGGGGCTTGCTAGTAAATGAGTACAAATTGGATAATGTAAAGTAAATTAACGTTGGGGGTTTAAATAAATAGCAAAAGATCGATCAAGGTTAGGAACAACAAACATGAACACAAATTTCTTTGAATTCAGACATGTGATTCTTATGATGAGCACCTTTCCTAATCAACTAAGACCATAGAACAACACAATTTATGAAATAATACATACCATTTCATCCATTCACAATGCATTTTTAAAGCATACAACCATTCATCATCACTTTTTTTTAAAGACTTTTCAATAATGAAATACCATAAGCTCATTACCAAAAATAACATATCAACAAACATCAAGAAACCTTATCCATAGATGATGCAATAAAATGGTTTTAAATTTAGAGTCTTTTATTGATTTCCATCAAATAAGAAACATTTATGCACAACAAGATGCATTGGCATATGAATAACCATTGTTTATCAACATCATCGTTGAACTTAACAACTTCTGAAAATAAAACTAATTATATTAAAACTATAAAAAAAAGTGTTTGAGTATCTTGCATAAAAGTTGTAAAATGAAAATTGTATCTAGTCTCTCTAGGCAACCAATGTAACTTCAATTAACCAACCTTTATAATGAGGAGATAATTCTAAATTATAGACATAATTAGCATCAATCTCCCCTATCAAAAATCAAGATCCACAATTTTGGGGCCCAGATGTAGAATTATAGGGACACCTAGTTAACTCTGAGCATTTGTCTTTGTTGGAACTACAGGTGTTGAAAGGTATGCCATGTGTCTATTCAATCAAAATATGACTAGGAGTTCCAACTCTATCCTCTACTCATCAACATGTCTAGTCTCTGACTCATCAAAATGGATCTAGAGCTATCTTCCTATCTCAAAACCGATTTGAAGGTGTTGCTATCCAAAAAGGTGTCTGAAACTGATTGATACATTTGACTTCATCCCTTTTCAAAAAATAGAATATTCTTAGTCACTTTTCATCTTCATGAGGAATCCCATAGTACTCATCATAATTCCAGAAAATCTATTTCAATGCATCATCATTTGGTCCATTGACCCATTTAGCTTTAAACTTTGAATCTTCAAACCTCTTTTCTACTACATCAACAATTTCCCTTAGCTGACCGATGTTTGTGATTCCCCACTGAATGTCACATATGATGTCCAACAACCTATCCATGAGTGTTAACTCAGCAATATCTCCTTCTTTCATTATATTATCCAATCTTACCTCCCAAGCATCTTTTATTTCTCCTAATGATTCAAGTCTCTAATCTCGAGGCAAAGTTTTGTCAATGAGTTTTGCAATAATATGTTTGCAACATAAGGGTAGACAACTGAGAGGGGGGGTGAATCAGTTGTCACAAAAATTATACTTATTAAACTTATTCTCAGATCTAATAAATAAACATGAAAGCATAAACCATCATCACATCAAAAACACACATAACACCAAGATTTTTTTACGTGGAAACCTTGTTAGGGGAAAAACCATGGTGGAGATTAGTCCACAAGATTATATCCTATTAAAAATATTGTAAATGGGGAATGAATATGTATTCAGGAACACTTCCTAGAGCTCACTACTCAAATACAAAAGGCTTACTACCCAAAGGAAGACTCACTATCTTACAGTCACATTTGGAATACATCTGGAAGATTTTGAACTATAGTTTCAGTTAAGCACATAAACACTTTCATCTGCTCACTCTTCTTCACACTATGCTTCTACCTTCGAAAGATTAGAACATTATTCACACACAACACACAACATACATCACACACCATACCATCAAATGGTATAAACAATCATTCATATATATCTATAACTAAGGATAACATCAACTACATGTTTGCCCAACAAAATATAAAATGTGTATAAAATGTCGGCCCAAATCAATAAACAATTTTTCAACACGAAACAAACAATGTCGGTCAAAACATAGTAAGGACCCAAAAAAATATCCTCAAATAAAGAACACCATCAAAAGTTATGCCTCAAAAATCCGCAACACACTACAATCACCCTGCCAGCCATGATCATGAAAAACATGAACTCATAGAAAATCATCAATCATGAGCACAACGATCAATGTGGACCAACAAAATAGATAGAACATGATCTAGAAACATCCAAAAGTATCATGAATCACCACGGAAGCATCCACAACAACTCAAATTACTAGAATCACATCATCTTCTTTTAGGAAAACCTCTAAAAATTCATGTGGATAAACTAGATATACTTTTCAAAAAACCCTTTAATCCGCAACCTCTTATCATCAATATATTGAGCTAGCCACCATATTGAACTTCACTACATCACCGACAACCTGCAACTCATTTTATTACAATTTTCTCAATATCCTCGACATATACAACCTTAAATAAATTAATGCCAATAGTGTTGACATCAATGAAAACCACATATTAGCAATATACAACAATCTCCCCCTTTGGAATTGATGGCAACACATGATGTGAAAAACACCATCAACGATACTTTCTCTTAGCACTTTCTCCCCCTTAGATTTTGACTCTTTTCTGCTTAACTCTTTCACATTTTTTCACATGAATGTTCTCCCCCTTTGACATCAATGACAAATATACACATTATATTTCTCCACACAAGCTTTGAACTACATTTCTAAACATCTGACTACTCCCCCTGAGTAGCAGCCACCACAACATCAATCCAGATCACAAGATATGACTATGAAATGCACGAACTGATGCAAGTCATTGCATCTTAATTTTGATTAGGAGGGGTAATCACCCCTAGCTTCCCTTTTAGATACTCAAAAGTATCCTTAAATCCAAGCTTCAACAAATACTCGTCCAATCTGGCATACCATGCTCTTGGGGCTTGCTTAAGTCTATACAATGCTTTCTTCAACTGGAAAACCATAACTCCCTAATCAGTCAATTGAAATCCATCAAGTTGCTCAATATACACCTCTTCTTCTAGTTCACCATTTAGAAATGTTGACTTGACATTCATTTAATAAAAAATGAATTTTTTGTAAGTAGCATAAGCAATAAATAATCTCACAGCTTCAATCCTAGCAACATGAGCAAAAGTTTCTTCAAAGTCAATTCCTTCCATCTGAGAATATCCTTTACACACCAGTCTTTCTTTGTTTCTAACAACTTCACCTTGCTCATTCAGTTTGTTCTGAAAGACCCATTTAGTTCCAATCACATTTTTGTCCTTAGGTCTAGGAACAAGAATCCATGTATCATTCTTCTCAATTTGTATTAGTTCTTCTTTCATTGCTTCCACCGAATGTTCATCTTTGCATGCTTCATTGACACTATTAGGCTCAGTCTTTGAGATCAAACAGTATTCTTTTGCAATTCTTCTCCTAGTTTGAACACCTTTGTTCTTATCACCTATAATCTGATCTTCTGAATGATTTAGTCTTACATACCTTGGAGTCTTAGGGTATTCTTGAACTTTAGGCTCTTGTGATCTCACTTCTTCACTTTCACTAGTTTCTTCCTCCTGATTTTCCTAATTCACCAGAATGATCTGAACTTGATTTAGAGTTTGAACTTTCTTTCCTTTATCTGAACTATCATTCTGATCATCTAAATCATATCCATAGGTTCTAGATGGTCTAACTATGTCTTCATCAACCTTGACATTAGCACTTTCAATTACTTTCCTCAATCTCTTATTGTAGCACCGGTAGGCTTTACTTTTAGTAGAATAACCAAGAAAGATTCCTTCATCACTTCTAGCATCAAAATTTTCTATATCTTCATCTCTTTTCATATAGAATTTACTCCCAAAGATTTTGAAGTATCTAATAGTAGGCTTCTAACCAAACCATAGCTCATAAGGAGTCTTATCGGTATCACCTTTGAAATGTACCCAGTTGAGAGTGTAAACGACATTACTCATATCTTCTCTCTAGTAGATATGCGAAACATTTCCTTCCAACATCATAGTCCTAGCAACTTCTTGAATTGTCATGTTCATCCTTTCCACAACTCCATTTTGTTGAGGGGTTTGCGGGGCAGATAATTGTCTCTTTATCCCATGTTCTTCACAAAATGAATTAAATTCACTGGAAGTGAATTCACCACCTCTATCCGATCTCAGACATTTAATCTTCAGACCTATCTTTATCTCAACCATAGCCTTAAAAATCTTGAATTTCTGTAGAGCTTCAGATTTTTCCCTTAGGAAAGTAACCCACATCAATCTAGAATAATCATTAATAAGTAACATGAAATACATGTCTCCTTGTAAACTTTTGACTCTAGAAGGACCACACAAGTTAGTATGCACAAGTTCCAACACTTAATTTGAACAATGTTGTTTACTCCAGAATAAAACTCTAGTTTGCTTCCCTAATTGGCATTCCTTACATATAGCCTTAGTACGCATTATCAACTTAGGAAGATCTCTCACTACCTAAGTAGAACTTATCTTGATAATATTGTTAAAGTTTACATGACACAATCTCCTATGCCACAACCAACTTTCATCAACTTGAGTAATCAAACAACTTTTATATCCTTGAATTGAAGATTATATCCCTTGTCAACCATCTATCCAACACTTAAGAGAATATGCTTCAATACTTTCACATATAGGACATCATCAGTATTATACTTACCATCAAGAGAAATGGATCCTCTTCCATGGATTACACCAGCTTTGTCATCACCAAATCTTAAAACACAACCATCGTAATTTTCCAAGCTCACAAATTTACTTTTATCACTTGTCATGTGATGAGAGCATCCACTGTCAATCACCCATTCATCTTTTTCTTCAACTCTGGCAGCTAGAGCTTTCTCCACATTTATGTAACTAGCAGATTCAGTAGGTATTGGATCATTTTCCTTGATAGTAATCAATATCCATTCATCCTCACTTAAATTCCCTTTATCATATTCATCATCTGTCACACCTTCATCAACAACATAATAACACTTTCTTTGGAATCTAGGCTTGTTAGGTCTTGGCTTAGGAACTCTTTCTAGACACCTTGAGGCAAAATGACCTATCTTATTGCAAGAAAAACATTTAAGAGGCAATTTACCTTTATACTTACCTTCTCCTTTGGCTACCCTCTTGACAATAAGAGCTTCAAGCTCATCTAGTTTTCTCTCTTCTTCCTTAATCTCTCTCATTTCCTTCTCATACTTGGACATTTTTCTAGAACTTTCTCCCGAATCATATCTCTTCTTATCTTTTCTGGAGATAGTAGCTTTGAATGCAGATTTTTTCTTAGGAAGAGATTTACCAAACTCACTTATCTCAAAAAAAAGAAGCTTACTAATCAACATGTCTCTGGTTACATCTGCCATAGTCCAGATCTCCTCAATAGCAGCAGCTTTGGGTTTGTATGCAGTAGGAAAGGATCTAAGCACTTTAGCAACAATCTCTGATTCTTCCAATGTTCCACCAGCGCATTTGATACTACATGCAAGTTCATTCACTCTGCATAAAAGAAGTGATGTTCTCATCTTCACCCATTCTCAATGTTTCATATTTCCCTTTTAGGCTTTGCAGCTTAGCAATCTTCCCATGGGTATCACCTTCATACAACGTTTCCAACTTTTTCCAGATATCATAAGCAGTCTTCAACTCCATTACATTTTTCATCACAGAATCAGTTAGAGAACTCAACAATGCTTCCTTAGCCCTGATATTGTACTCGACTTCCTTAATCTTACCTGCAGTAGAAGGACCATTATGTGGGATGATATACCTATTCTTTGTAATTGTCCAGTAAGGTTCACCAATGCATATCAAATGACACTCCATTCGAGTCTTCCACAGAGAATAAATTGTTCCATCAAATCTTGGACTATCCTTCTTATATGTCACCATCCCGAATCACCTCAAGCGGTCAAGCTTCTCCAAAGGAACCTGCTCTAATACCAATAGTTGGCAACACAAGGCCAAACAACTACGAGGGGGGTGAATTAGTTGTCACATAAAATATACTTATTAAACTTATTCTCAGATCTGATAAATAAACATGAAAGCATAAACCATCACCACATCAAAAACACACATAACACCAATATTTTTTACGTGGAAACCTTGTTAGGGGAAAAACCATGGTGAAGATTAGTCCACAAGATTATACCCTGTTAAAAGTATTATAAATGGGGAATGCACATGCATTCAGGTACACTTCCTAGAGCTCACTACTCAAATACAAAAGGCTTACTACCCAAAGGAAGACTCACTGTCTTACAGTCACATTTGGATTACATTCGAAAGATTTTGAACTGAGAAAATAACATCTTCTAATTCCTTATTATAGTTCTAGTTAAGCACATAAAAACTTTCATCTACTCACTCTTCTTCACACTATGCTTCTACCTTTGAAATACTAGAACATTATTCACAATAGCACACAACATACATCGCACACCATACCATCAAATGGTATAAACAATTGATCATATATATCCACAACTAAGGATAACATCAACTACATGTCGGCCCAATAAAATATAAAATGTGTACAAATTGTCAACCCAAATCAATAAACAATTTATCAACACGGAACAAACAATTTCAGCCAAAAAATAGTAAGGACCCAAAACAATATCCTCAAATACGGAACACCTTCAAAAATTATGCCTAAAAAATATGCAACATGCTACAATCACCCTGTCGGCCATGATAATGAAAACATGAACTCATAGAAGAAAATCAACAATCACGAGCACAATGATCAATGTGGACCAACAACACAGATAGAGCACAATCTAGAAACAACCAAAAGCATCATGAATCACTACAGAAGCATCTGCAACAACTCAAATTACTAGAATCACATCATCTTCTTTCAGGAACACCAACTAAAGCAACAAAACAACTACTAGAACACAAATACTCATAACTTAATCAAATCTTCATGCGAACCTCTGAAACTTCATGTGGATAAACTAGATATACTTGTCAACAAACCCTTTAATCTGCAACCTCTTATCATCAATATACTGAGCTAGCCACCATATTGAACTTCGTTACATCACTGAAAAATTGCAACTTATTTTATTCCAATTTTCTTAATATCCTCAACATATACAACCTTAAAGACATTAATGCCAATAGTGTTGACATCAATGATGACCACATATCAGAAATATCCAACATAATATCCTCAAAGATGCCTTCTTGTTCCCATATTTCATGAATTCCCTTGAGCATAGCTATTTGTTGTTCAATGAGATTTTCGGTTTTGAAAACCGACACATTAATAGCCTTTGAAATATACTTAGGGCTCTCATCACCCAAAATCTGTAACTGGACAAACTCGTCACTGGAACTTTTAGCAATCACCTTCAGCTTTCCCAACTATTGCATGAGCTTTTCTTCCTCTTCCCATCATTTCCTTATAGATTCTTCTATCATTTTAACCAAATCAAGGCCTGCATGATAATGTTTAAAAGATTCATCTAGATGCTTATCCATGTTAGACTTGAAAACATTGAACCAATTCTCAAACCAGGTGGCCTTCTTTTTCATTTCATTCAGCCCATCCACCTCCTTATGACTCATCAAAACATGGATCTCTGATGGTGTTGCTGCTCAGGAGTGGATGTAATCAACTCCTTCAAAAAATATTTCATTTTTCCAACTTGATCCTTAAGCTCATCTTTAGCTTGCTTATCCTTGATTAACCTTGATTTGATGGTGGTGGCAACAATATCAATTAGATTCATTTGCTGATTTCTTGTATGTTTTCCTAGATTGACAGTGCTTATTTGATAATCTTCAGTCTGCAATTATTTGTCATCCTTGTCAGCAATAGGGGTAGCAATTTCTACTATCAAATATCCCTCATTAGTCAACTTTTTGGAATGCACAACATGAGGTTTCTCCCTTAGTTTCACTTTGTCAATCTCTGGTACCACTTCATCCCATGCCACTAGTTGAGCCTGAACTTGTTGTCCTTTTTCTAGATTTAGCTTGAGCCAAGTGGGAGTAGCTCGTTGAGTAATCACTTGTTGAAGACTGGGAGGTGTTAATGACAGAGGTGTAGAAGAAATTACCTCAACAATTTTTTGGGAAGAAGCATTTTGTTGATCCTCTTATTCTTTTTGTAACCATTCCTGCTCCATTCTCTCATTTTGGGCTCTAATATCTTCTATCTTCTTCATTTCTTCCTCTTTTCGTGCAGCCTCTTCCTCATCTTTCAACCTATTTTCCAACTCTTTTGCGTAGAGTTCTTCCTCTACATCTCTATCTTGTTCATCCTTTTTCTGTAGTTCCAATTCTAATGGAAGAGCCTCTTCTTCAAATTTTCTTTGTACCTTAGTAACTTCCTTTTCTTGGGCTATCTCTTCAATTTTCTTTCTCTATTCTTCTTCTTCTTCTTGAGCCAACTGTTCAACAACTAGTCTTTGGGCACTTTCCATTATTTCCTTTTTCTCTTTTTCAATCAATACTTCATTCATTTCAAATTCTTCACTATATAGGCTTCCAGGCTCAAATTCACTTTCTTCCTCTCTAGGTTCTTCTTCAACCCTCTCTAAATATTCCTCCCATTCTGCTCTTTCTCCTTCCTGAGATGAAATTATCTTAGAGTTTGGGGAAGGAGGTGAATCTGTTACATTAATTACGGGAGGGATCTCCTCTTCCACAATTTTTTTTCCTGAAGTTGATAGCACAGTAGGAGTGGTATCCTCCATTCGTGGAGGGACAACAGAAGGACCTTCTCCAGTAACTTCTTCTTTGGGATATATAGTGTCTAAAGGTGTTGCACCAATACTTGAAACAACCCCATCAACAACCACTTCATAAGTGACTTTAGCTTGCTTCAAAGCTTCATCAATTTGTTTCAATAAAACTTCTTCTTTTGTTTGGGAAGGCTCTTATGTGGCTATCTTTGTTGCTGCAACACCTTTGTTTAATCTCTTGTATTCTTTTGTCTCAGTGGAGGAAGAAGGTTCACTGCTAGAACCTCTCTTCTTTGAATCCTTACCCCTTGTTTTCTTTAACCGAAGCTCAATCCATCTCACACTTCTATCTACCACTACCTATGACACTTTATGGAACTAGTTTCTTCTTTTTCTATCCAATTGATGGGGTCCAAATCCTTAGTGGCCACTTTATCCATTTCATATCAGGGATCAATTGTGATCCCATCATTAGTAGTGCCTTCTGGAATATCCATTTTAACTTCAAAATCTTTCATCTAGGAATTTCTAGTCTCTCATACCCCCTTTTTCTCACTTCAAATTGATCTTGAAGGTTGGCCCAAAAGTCTTCAAGAAGTGGTCGATGACAAGGAAACTGTGAAGCATACAACCCATACATTTTTCTCCTTGGATCAAAAAATTTCTTGTAAGTATGTTGTTGGAAATTCAAGGAATGAAATTCTTTTGTTGCTATTTTAGCTACTATTGAACAAGAACAAGAATAAAACCCCAATTGCATTGGGAAAGAATGGTAGCAAGTCTTATGATGAGAAGAAAATTTAACATTCACATCCACGGCCTAATGAGCGAACTCAATCAAGACCCATCTATCACCACAAAATCTTGGCAGTTTGAAAGGGTGACCATCATAACCAAACAATCTAAAATAAGTGGACCTATGGTATTTAATAAACCAATATCCCCACTCTTGGATGAATTCCATAGCATCTCGTGATAATATGAAACCAATTTCACATGTGAGCTGATTGTTAATAGAATACAAAAATGCATCATTGACCCTTTTAAAGTGTTGCTCCACCTTCTTAATCTCTAGTTGGTCATAATATTCCCAGACCTTCTTTTGATTTGGACCATCGCCCATTGAACCTTTAGTATTTAATCCATGAAATTGTCCCATCCTTGCAGCACAATAAATGACATATGAAGACATAAAATGTATTAGTTTCAATTACTTTCAGTAGTTGGTCATGTATGTTATTAGAGATAATCTTTCCCCAATCCAGAAATTGCTTTCCTTCTAGAATCAGCTGAATGAATGAGAACTGTCAATGTTCAAAGATGCAGGGGTTCTCCTTTCCAAATACTCTTGCTAACAATGTAATCATGTCCCCAATGTCTTCAGAGAAGTGAGACCTCTTAGGATTTGGTCCTAACTTCTTCAGTTATTTCTTCTTTTTCTTTAGCCACCTCTTGTTAATTATTTGTTTGTTCCCCTCCAAATCCTTTGCCCAGAGTTTAAGTGCATCGGCTTCGGTCTTAATCTTGAGAACATGATAAGGAGAAGGATAAAAAATATGTCTAATCATGGCTGGGGTTAAATCAATTATTACATTTCCATGTGCATCAATGCACTGCCTTTGAGTAGGATTGTATATTTGTGCAGCAGTTAGGATGAGCTCAGGACATTGCACAACAATAGGAAATATAGCTACATGAGCTAATCTAGACTCTGCAATCCTCTTTACCCTCAGGGTAGCATCCTCTAAAAAGGTATCCTCACAAAACTAGTCTAAATCAATGTGCTCCATAAGTGTATCAGTGATATTCATGACATCAAACCCAAACTTAGATGGAACTGGGGTCCCTTGGAACTTATTCTTCATTGTGAGAGGCACTTGTTTTGGCTTTAACCTCTTAGCTTGTTTTCCCTTTGATGTTCCTTTAGTGGGAACTTCATCCTCTGAGTCAAACATTTGTTAATTATCCTACACTACTGACAATTATCAAGAAAAGAAAAGACATATGAAGAGGAATTTAGCACAATCATTCAAATTATATCAACATTAATTCAAGCTAAAGTCCCATCCAACAAGTTAATGTAGTATCCTCAAGTTTCAGGTTTTGAACAGAACCAAGAACTTGACCATTTTAAGCATAAAACTGAACTCTATCGGAAGTCGGGATCACGTCGTTAATTGACACCTATACCTATAGTGATGAACAAATGTAAGTGTCATTCCACATTCTGATTGTGCAATGTGTTCAAGGATCGGGATCGGGTTGTTAATTGACACCTATACCTATAGTGATGAACAAATGTAAGTGTCATTCCGCATTCTGATCGTGCAATGTGTTCGAGGAATGAGATAGGGCCTTCACCATGTAGTGACACTTAGCAAACGTAGTAAATGAAGGTTTTTGTCTGGGTTCTAATCTTGATGTTGTATCAGAAGTTGGGATCATGTTGTGATTCAGAACCGAACACTAAAAGGAGGAACAAGTTTAAGTAGCTTCTCAAGATCTAATCCCTGATAAGATATTGGGAATTGAGGTCAAGAATTAGTCATGAACTAGACCTTAAGTATGCATAGTGGAAATCGATCAACTCTGAGTTTTGATCCTGACCATGTGTTAGAAATCATAATTGGGATGACACTAGGTCATGGTACTTATTGATGTGCCAAAGGTTCGGTGTCAATCTGGTACTCCATCTCAATGGAACATCAAAATTTGGAATCAAGAAAGTGAGGGAACCTAGACTCAGCTAGTGGTAAAAACCTAAGTGCAGTTTCAATTCCCAATTCTGAAATACATGCGGGAATCGGGAATAACATAGCAGAAATAAACGAAGGAAAAAAAACATGTAACAATATCCTGAAATCATGCCTTCAGGATCCAGTTGTTGTTGGGATCAAGATTTTTGATTTAAACGTGATCAAATTTTCAAATTTATCAATTCAAACACACTTTTGACTTGGCAGTATGGTAAACCCTATAAAATTAGGGCATGATGGGACAAAAAAATACTGTGAACAGAAAACCAAACAAAACACATGAGGGAAAACCAAAAAGAACAAACAAGAAAAAATGAACAAGAAAAGAAAACAAGAAACCCAAAAGAAAATGCAGGTTGCAAGAACGAAGGTAAGCAGGAGTCAGGATCAGGAAATGAAATGACACCAAACTTTCAATAAGTTCCAAGTTCAAGTGAAGGTCTAAGGTTCGAAACCCAACAATCAAACAAACAAGACAAAGCGAGAATTGGGATTGGGTCGAGAGATGAAACAAGAACTTTGAAAAGTTCTCAGTGCAAGTCTTGGTCCGAAGTACGATCCCAAAAAAGATAGAGAGAGTCGGAAGTCAGGATCTAGATGGAAACAAAAACAAGAACTTAGAAAATTTCTTGGTTCTAGTTCTAGTTCAATGTCTAATTTTGACACAAACCAAACTCACAAGGGAGAAAAATGAAAGTTGGGATTGAGATGAAAACATAAACTTACACCCTGAAGGGTGAAAGGTGATGGTTCCGATCCAAAACCTGATTCCAACACAAGGAAAAGCGTGTGGATCGGGATCAGGACACGAACAAGAACTTATACTTTGGAAAGTAACAAGTGTTAGTGCTGGTCTGAAACCCGAACATGAATAACTAAGAAAACTAAGACTTAGGAGAAAAAGAAACAACTCCTAAGACTCGAACAAGAACACCAAGGACAAAAGAAAAAAAGGGGGACCCATTTTGACCAAAACAAAATGGAGTGGTTATGCAAGGCATAACAATTGGTGACTCGGCTGGGAAAATGGTTTACCCATTTGCAAGATACTGAAGAATTCATTCATCTAGGACCTCTGGTTTATGAACGTTTTAACTCAAGTATGATCAGTTACAACAAACAAGATAGAGCTAGAATCTCAAACATAAATTAGTAATAACAACTTCAAATCTGAGTGTGTGCATGTATGGTGCATCTCTTTCCCTAAAGACTCTACCTATCCTTGAACAATTGTATTAAGATTCAAGCTACGTGAGTTGATCCATTTTAACTATTGTGCAATGATATCCCAGGCATTGCTCCGCTACTAGTCAAGCATCTATAGCCCCGATGGAGATACCTCTAGTTCTCTCAAAGCATTGCTCTACTGCCAGCTAGGTGTCTATAGCCTCGGTAGAGATACTTGAATTAACCTTATCATATTGAGTTTTCCATCATTTATGCTTCTCTTTTCTTTTCTTTTGCACAAGCTTTACTTGGAGAAATTATTTTCTTATCTTTTATCAATACTCAGATGTGGTAACTTGAAATTCGGGTTGAGAACTACGGTTGACCTCATGACAGTGTCTAGGACTCAGATTTTTCACTTGAATCATGAATACAGTCACCCTAAGACAAATAAGCCCTTATGAAAATAGATGTTTCTATCTATTATGTGATAAATTTAGCCGCTATTTATGAGATCACTTACAATGTACCTGTTTGTTCCTAACCTTTCAAACTATTATTAAAATGGACCTAAAACATAAGAATTGAAATGAAAGAGCCCGATAGACATCCCTGAAAATATGTAATTCAAGTTCTCTATCATAGTACCCTTAGTTTACTTTGAATAACTTTCCCCTTTCAATCCAAAATGGAGAAAATGAAGTTCCACAAAAACAAAATACAAAGAGGAAAGGAAAAGAAAACAACAACAGCAAAATAGAAAACAAAGGAAACACAAACAAACAAACAAACCAAAAACAAGAAAACAACTAATTACATATATACAATCATACGGGAAATTAGACCCTCATAGGCTGAAATAATGTTTGAGAAACTATCCATTGATAGGAAATGGGATAGGTCTCCTGTTAAGGTGCTTAACCAAAAGGCATTCTCACCAAGGATTTCGGCAATCTGATATGGACTCAAATAAAGTCAGTCAAAATTTTGATGATCACCCTTTGTCTCTCTGGCTTTGTCCCATAGTAGCACAAGGTCTAATATTCTAAAGGCTTTAATTTTGGATCTTTTGTCAAACCAAAATTTGACAATAGCCTAATTTTTGGAAATCTATTGGAGAGCAACATCTCTCTGTTCTTCTAGATTGAGCAAACTAGTTAGTCAGAACTCTATCCTATCATCATTAGAGTAAAAATCTTACATGAACCTGAGAATAGGTATCTGTTGATGAATAGGGAAGACTAGGTCTTGGCCATAGACTAACTTAAATGGAGAGCTTCCTAAGGTGACTTTGATTCTAGTCCTATCTTCCCATAAGGAAAATTTAGGTTGTGTGTGCCAGTCCCTAGGATTACTTTCTAGTAGCTTCTTAATTACTTCCAATAATTTTTTATTAGTAGACTTTGCTACTCCATTCCCCTATGGATAGTAATTAGAAGAGTATTTCAAAACAATTTTATGCTCATATTCCCATTGAATAAATTTTACAGAAGAAAAAGCAGGGCCATTATCATATACCAGGGCGAACGGTACTCCAAACCTGGTAACGACATATTCGTTAAGAAACTTGATAACGACATCAGTGGTGTTGTTCTTGTAAGGTTGATCTTCATTCTAGTGTGTACAATAATTTGTTGCCATCAAAATAAACCAGTGGCCTATAGAAAAATTCAAATTAATCACCTCGACAAAATCTAATTCCCATTGGGAAAATGCTCTTACATCATATACTGGTTGTAGGGGCATCACCAAATTGCATTCTCTAGATGTTGAAGTTTGACATGTATGAAATGTCCTAACATGTTGATGAACATCTCAGAACACATGGGGAAAATAATAACTTGATCTCAAAATTTGATGTGCCATGGCATCAGCTGAACCATGCCCAGTAACATGAAACTCAACAATGGCTTGTTTAGCCTGTTGTTGATCTAGGCAGCACAGATAGATACCTTCAAAGTTTCTCTTATACAAGGATCCTCCTTTGAGCATATAATGGGAACTCTTTAGTCGCAATTCTCTTCTCTGAGTGGTATTCATTCCCTCATGACATCTATTGTTCAACAACAAGAAAATTACATCTACGTACCAAGGATCACCTATGAATGATTGCATAGTATACTGTTAGCAAGTAATCTTGGTGTCAACATTAGCCATAGCCTTAGATAAGCCTTGTCCTCAGATCAACTTCATTAGGTGAATTTCAAGGTGGAAATCCTATAGAATTTCCATCCATTTTCCCCTTCTCTCTCCCAACTCACTCTGTATTAGAAGGGGCTTCACTGCAAGGTCAGGAACTATGGTGGTGATCTGACTATGGAGAATGTAGTGTCAAAAATTCTTGACCGCTCATACCAATGCGAAGACATGTTTCTCCAAGGGTGGATATCTAATCTCAAGATTCTTGAATGGGGAACTGATAAAAGCTATGGGTCATTCTTCTCCTTCACCTTTCCGCTGTGTCAAAACAATAACACACGAATGATTGGACACAAAGGAATAAATATAAAAAGGCATCAAATAATCAGGACTTGTTAGAACCAGTGCCTCTAAAATGGACTACTTGATTTGTGAGAAGGAAGCCTTAGTTTCGTTACTCCATTCAATCTTTGCATCCTTCTTCATCATCTCATTGATGGGTTTGATGATCTCCGCAAACCCAGTTATGAACTTTCTTACGAAATTTACCTTTTCGAAGAAAGATCTCATCTTTTTGCTAGTAGGTATGGTCAATTTCATAATAGACTCCACTCTACCTGGGTCAATTGAAATTCCCCTTTCTGATATTATGTGACCCAATAATTTCCCTTCTGATACCCCGAACACACATTTATTCAGGTTAAGGGATATGCCATAACTTATACATTTTCCAAGGTCTTTTGACAAATATGCAGCATGGTCTTCCCTATTCTTAGAAAATACAGTTAGATCATCCATGTAAATGATAATACTTTTACCTACCAGGTCCTTAAATGCCAAATCCATTGTGTGTTGAAAGGTGGCTCGGGCGTTAATGAGACCAAATGGCATCCTTTGGTAGGAAAATTCCCCCCACTTGGTAGTGAAAGCAGTCTTCATTCTATCCTCATAATTAACCAACACTTGATTGTATCTTGAATATCCATCCAAGAATTACATCATCTAGTCAAGAGAAGGAAGCGAGTAGTTATCTTTCTCTAAAGCCTTGCTGAGGTTTCTAAAGTCAACATATAATCTGATTTCCCCACTCTTTTTACAAACAGGGACCAAATTTCCAACCTAGGTCGAATGTCTTATTGGAAAAATTATTCTTGCTGACAGCAACTTTTGTACCTCTTTAAGAATCATAGGTTCAGTCAAGGCATTCACTTGGCGTTGCCTTTAATGGAAGGGATTCGCTTCAAGTTTCAAAGGGATAGTTTGTGCTATTACCGAAGTATCAAAAGTTTTCAAATCTTCATATCCCCAAGCGATTGTTGCAATATATGCTTTCATTACTTTCAAAATTTTATCTCAAATGTGTTTTAGGAAAGTTTTTCCAATGAATATATTTTTCTTTGGGCCGAAATTTTCCAAATTGTATGATTCATACTTCCCTCCATCACTATCTATAGGCAATATTTCGTGGGCTTGAGGATCATAATCGAAGATCCTTTCCAATGCTACCATTCCCTTGGGAATGTTGTTGGTTTTTAGATTAATTATTCACTGTGTCACAATTTTTGGGATCCCAATCTCCCTGATCTCTATTAGATTCATCAATGATTTGTCCCTCAAAAACATCTAAACTCACCAAAAAGGAAAGTATATGTTGATCGTCATCAAAACCATGGAAATTCTAGATGTTGTCCAGGATGGCTAGGATTGATATCAATTCCACAGAGAACCTCTTTAACTTGGAATCTTGCATGGGTTCCAAAGTACTAGTAGAAACAACAAGTGCATCTGCAATCTATTTATCTTCTCTACGAATCAATTCAATTTTGAAAGCATCAAAACCTTCTATTAAGTTCCATATCATGTTCCTGTATGCATCCAGTCTCTTGTTATGACATGTGTATTGGCTGTGAACTTGCTTGATGATCACTTTGGAATATCCCATGACCATCAGAGTTGTAACTTTCTTTTGATGCACAAACATCAGCCCTCTAACAAGTGCTTCATACTCTGCGATGTTGTTAGTGTAGCCAAACTATAACCTATAAGAAGAAAAGTAAGTTTTCCCTTTCGGGTTTGTTAGTTCAACTCCAACTCCACTCCCTGTTTTAGACTTGGAACCATCAAATTTGAGGATCCATAGATGATCTCGGGCTAGAATTTCTTTCTTCGGGTCAACTATAGGTGATTTTTTATGAGAAATAGGTGGCAACTCAGACCGATTTAGAATATCAAGATTGGGAGACTATTGTAAATGATGATCATCTGATATTTCATTAAGATTTAAAACATGTACAAAAACTATTCATTGCACCTCATCTTGATAAACAATTTTATAGTTGTTTTCTTCTTGAGCAACTCCCTAAGAATTGGAAGGTTAGCAGGGGCAAGTGTCTTGGATAATTTTTAAGGTTTTTAAACTTTATTTCATGAATTAGAATGTAGGATATGAGTTTGACCAACTAGGGGTAACACTTCCTCTTTGGCATTGTTTGTCCTTGTTAGAACGGTCACGTCCTTAGCTTCAAATGGAAACTAGTATGTAGATGTTTTGGAACTGTGTCTAGAGGTCTATCCTAACTGACATACATGATTCAAAATTTCCAAACAGGGCTGACACGTCAGCTCAAAATGGTTCTAGTAATGGACCCTGCACTAATTCAAGAGTAACAGACTCCACAAATCAACATCTTCCCCCAAAACTAGCTTATCTTGTTGCAATTTTTTGGATTAAAACTTGCTGGTTGACAGTGATCATAGGGTCAGTGTGCTCTAAAGGTTGTGAGCAGACATGCTTAAACATTGAAAAGGTCATAATTTCTTCCTTCCTATACACTCCTATCTCGGTTTCAAAATAGGCTACTTTGTTAGGGCAGTCATACTTCATGCTCATATGTTTTAGGAAGGGTTCACTTTTGATCCTAATATAAGTTGCTACCCCTTCCCATGGCAACCATATATGTGAGAAATTCAAGGAGAGATAACCCCCAATACTCTTCATCAAGTCTTGACTTAGCTGCATGCCATATGTTTAAGGGATATTAACAACCTAAATATCCATATAGTTTTGGATTCGTGGGTCTAATCCAATCTACACATGCACATTCTTTAGTTCTCCAACGACATTTACCTCAATTTTATCTAACTGTATTACTTTCTTATGAGTTTGAACTGGGATTAAACCCAATTTTTTGCAAATAGAGAAAGGCATAATGTTACCTGAGGCTCCGGAATCCAAAAGAAAATTATGTAGATTCTTTTTGAAAATTCTCTAACTCAAAAGGAATGGATGTGTCCATGTCCTACCTCTATACAGGGTTGTGTTCATGTTAGTAGTTGGAGTCACCTTATTCTTCCCTTTCAATCGATTTGCCTCTTCCAAGGCTTTCAACACGATTTTACGTTGGGCAGGGCACCACTTCAGAATGTCAAAGAATGACAAAGAGGTCTTTTGTTTTTGCATTTTTGAAATGAAATCAAATTCCATGTTATCATTCATCTTATACTTAGGCATGAATGTAGAATTACCTCTGTTTAGAAACTCAGGTGATCCTTTTGGTGGAGGTGGATTATTGTCAGCATTCTGATTAGGTGGAAACATATTTTTGGGAGGGGAAAATGTGGTAAACAACCCCTTATTCTAATTTCTCATAAAATGGCCTCCCTTGGTTTGGAAATCTTGAGCATCATATGTATCCGCTTCTGGTTCATTTTCCCCTTGTATAGGGAAATGATATCCCTTGTCATAGGTCTCAAAATTCATGGTTGTATCCATAAATCCACCACATTTGTTGGAAGTATCCTGCAGTGGTTGGGAATCAGCTTGTACAATCTTAAACATTTTTTCCATCTTTGGATAGTTAGCTTCAAAATGGGTTGTAGTGTCATGCAACCTGCACTACTTAGTCATGAAGTTCAAATTTGCAATGTTTGCAATGTGTCATTTATCTTCATTGGATTGATAGTTGTGGGGAACTCCCCCATTGATTGGTCTAGTATTCCACTTCCAATTGTTATTGGGTCTCTAGTTATATCTCCTATTCTGGTTCTGATAGTTTTGGTTGGGGAAGTTTTGGTTTTGAAAATTCCTTTGATTCTAGTTGGTATTATGATTGGAGTAGTTATTTTGGTTGGGATACCCTCCCTAATTTTGGTAATTTTGGTTCTGATTCTAGTTTTTAGGGGGGTTAAACTTGAATTGTGTCATCTCATTGGTCACTTGGGATAAATTTTTCTTTATAGTTTCTAACTTTGTTGTCAAATGAGCAATACGCTCACTTTCTGCAGTAGTTATAACTGATGGGTGAGTCATGGGGTTAGTCCCTCTAGCATGATTATGGGAATTCTGAGTTTTTTGGGAGGAATCTAAAGTCCCACCATTAACCCATGGTTGCGAGGCTGGAGGTTGTAACTCAGCTAAAGGTCCATAGGCATAGTGGGGCATCCTTGGGACTGTATTGAATAGAGGGGTCAGATTAGGCATATGAGGATATCCCAGGGGAGGGAAAACCCCTCCTAAACCACCTAATTTTGAACTTATCTACTGCTGCAATTTGATGTCCAGGTGATACACCTTAGACAAGGAATCAATGTCTAGTGCAAGGTAGGTTCTTTGTAGAAATAAGTCTATCAACGGGTCTATGGCCTTTAGGTACACTTGGATGGCGATATTCTCAGCAACCAAATATGGTTCAAGTGTAACCGCCTGTACATCCTTTGGAATTGTGTGTTAAACAGAGGAAATGGTTCATGTGGTTCCTTATTGTGGAAAATTAGTGGTATAAGATGGCAAGGTCAACATAGACCCAGAATTGGTTGATAAAAGTGTCTTCTAAATTTGTCCAACTCATGATGGATTTGGAAGGAAAGTTCAGGTACCAATTGTAGGCCATGTCTCCTAGTGAATAGGGGAATAGTCTACATGCAACGCCATGATGATATTTTTGAGCCCGAGTACAAGCATCTTTGAATGCCTGTATGTGCTCTTCAGCACTTTGTGACTCTCCATGGGCATACCTAGGGAAAAATTTCTCTGGATTCTTAGGAATTTCGTGTATGCCACCAAGAATAGTTCCCAATGGTGAAGGATTATTTGCAAAGAATGCCATGGGTGGTGGTGGATTTGGTTGTTCCAGTTGTGGTATTGGTGGAAATCCAGGTGGAGTGAGTGGTGGTGTTAACAGTGGCGGGATCAAAACCCTACGAGCCTTGGGTCTAATCGAGGTTTGGGGATCAACTAATGGTTTTGGATTAGTAGAAGATCTGAGAAATTTGTCAAACCTATCTGGTGAAAAGGACCCAATTTTCTCCAGTTTGTTCCTCTAGCCCCTCCTTCTAGCGCCAATTTTGTTGTTGGTCAAATGTAACACGACAACATTAAACAAAATACCTCTACTCTATTTCTCCTAAAAAAGACAAATGATCTAAAATGACCTATCTTCCAAGGTCTCTTTAGTTGGTTCTCAACTGTGTTGTTATCATTTAGTGGTCCATTTAATGATAATATTTAAGGGGCCTACTGGTAAATGAGTACAAACTGGGTAATGCAAAGTAATTTAACGTTGGGGGTTTAAGTAAACAACAAAAGATCGATCTAGGTTTGGAAAAACAAACATGAACACAGATTTCTTTAAATTCAGACATGTAATTCTTATTATGAGCACTTTTCCTAATCAACTAAGACCATAGAACAACACAATTTATGAAACAATCCATACCATTGCATCCATTCACAGTGCAGATTTAAAGCATACAACCATTCATCATCAAATTTTTTTTAAAGACTTTTCAATAACAAAATACCATAAGCTCATTACCAAAATTAACATATCAACAAACATCAAGAAACCTCATCCACTGATAATGCAATAAAATGGTTTTAAATTCATAGTCTTCTATTTATTTCCATCAAATAAGAAACATTTTTGAATAGCAAGATGCACTGGCATACGAGTAACTATTGTTTATCAACATCATCGTTGAACTTAACAACTTATAAAAATAAAACTACTTATATTAAAACTGTAAAAAAAGTGTTTGAGTATCTTGCATAAAAGTTGTAAAATGAAAATTGTATCTAGTCTCTCTAGGCATCCAATCTAACTTCAATTAGTTGACCTTTACAATGAGGAGATAATTCTAAATTATAGACAAAATTAGCATCAATCTCCCCCATAAAAAATCAAGATCCACAATTTTGGGGCCTAGTTCCAAAATTATAGGGACGCCCAGTTAACTCTAAGTGTTTGTCTCTGCTGGAACTACAGGTGCTGAAAGGTACACCCTATGTCTATTCAATTAAAATCTGACTGGGAGTTCCAACTTTGTCCTTTGCTAATCAACATGTATAGTATTTGACTCATCAAAATGGATCTGGAGCTATCTTCCTATCTCAAAACCGATCTAAAGGTGTTGAGCTATCTTCCATCGACCCAATCATCTTTAAACTTTGAATCTTCAAACCTCTTTTCTACTGCAACAACAATTTCCCTCAGCTGAACAATGTTTGTGATTCCCAAACACATGTCACATCTGATGTCTAGCATCCTATCCATGAGTGTTAACTCAACAATATCTCCTTATTTCATTATCTTATCCAGTCGCACCTCCCAAGCATCTTTTATTTCTCCTAATGATTGAAGTCTCTGATCTGGAGGCAATGTTTTTTCAATGAGTTTTGCAATGATATCCTCAAAGATGTCTTCCTGTTCCCATATTTCATAAATTCCCTTGAGCATAGCTATTCTTTGAACAATAATATTTTGGGTTTTGAAAATTGACCCATTAATAGCCTTTGAAATATACTCAGGGATCTCATCACCCAAAATCTATGACTGGACCAACTCTTCACTGGAACTTTTAGCAATCACCTTCAGCTTTCCCAAGTACTTCATCAGCTTTTCTTCCTCTTCCCACCATTTCCTTATAGATTCTTCTATCATTTTAACCAAAGCAAGTCCTGCATGATGATGTTTAAAACGTTCATCTAGATGCTTATCCATGTCAGGCCTAAAAACATTGAACCAATTGTCAAACCAGGTGGCCTTCATTTTCATTTCATTTAGCCCATCCACCTCCTTACGACTCATCAAAATAGGGATCTCTTATGGCGTTGGCTGCTCAGGAGTGGATGTAATCAACTCCTTTAGAAAATATTTCATTTTTCCAACTTGAGCCTTAAGCTCATCTTTAGCTTGCTTATCCTTGATTAACATTAATTTGGTGGTGGTGGCAACAATATCAATCAGATTTATATGTTGATTTCTTGTATGTTTTCCCAGATTAACAATGCTGATCTGATAATCTTCAGCCTGCAATTCTCTGTCATCCTTGTTAGTAATAGGGGTAGCAATTTATGCTATCAAATCTCCCTCATCAATCAACTTTGTGGAATTCACAACGTGAGGTTTCTTCCTTGGTTTCACTTTGTCAATCTCTACTACTATTTCATCCCACGCCACTGGTTGAGCCTGAACTTACTGCCTTTTTTCTAGATTTATCTTGAGCCAAGTGGGAGCAGTTGGCTAAGTAATCACTTGTTGAACACTGGAAGGTGTAGAATAAATTACCTCAACGGTTTGCTGGGAAGAAGCCTTTTTTTTATCCTCTTGTTCTTTCTGTAACCGTTCTTTCTCCATTCTCTCATTTTGGGCTCTAATCTCTTCTATCTTCTTCTTTTCTTCCTCTTTCCGTGCAACCTCCTTCTCATCTTTCAACCTTTGTTCCAACTTTTTTGCATGGAGTTCTTCCTCTAAAACTCTATCTTGTTTAGCCTTTTTCTATAGTTCCAATTCTAAAGCAAGAGCCTCTCCTTCAGATTTCCTTTGTGCCTCAGCAACTTCCTTTTCTCAGTCTATCTCTTCAATTTTCTTTCTCTGTTCTTCTTCTTCTTGAGCCAACTATTCAACAGCTAGTCTTTGGGAACTTTCCATTATTTCCTTATGCTCTTTTTCATTCAAAGCTTCATTCATTTCCAGTTCTTCACTATATAGGCTTACAAGCTCAAATCCATTTTCTTCCTCTCCAGGTTCTTCTTCAACCCTCTCCAAATATTCCTCCCATTCTGCTCTTTCTCCTTCCTGAGATGGAGTTTTCTCAGAGTCTAAGGAAGGAGGTGAATCTGTTGCATTAATTACATGAGGGATATCCTCTTCAACAACTGTTGTTCCTAAATTTGATGGCACAATAGGAGTGGTATCCTCCATTCATGGAGGGACAGCAGAAGGACCTTCTTCAGTAACTTCTTCTCTAAGATATACAGTGGCTAAAGGTGTGGTGCTAAGACCTAAAACAACCCTAACAACAATCACTTCATAAGTGAATTTAGATTTCTTCAAAGCTTCATCAATCTGTTTCAATGAAACTTCTTCTGTTTGGGAAAGCTCTTTTGTGGTTTTCTTTGTTACTACAACACATTTTTTAATCTCTTGTATTGTTTTGTCTCAATGAAGGAAGCAAGTTCACAACTAGAACCTCTCTTCTTTGAATCCTTACCCCTCGGTTGCTTTAACCGAAGCTCAATCCATCTCACACTTCTATCTACCACTACTCATGATACTTTATGGATACTAGTTTCTTGTTTTTTCATCCAATTGATGGGCTCCAAATCCTTAGTGGCCACTTTATCCATTTCATATCGAGGATCAAGTGTGATCCCATCATTAGTAATGCCTCTCAAAATATCCATTTTAACTTCAAAATATTTCATCTGTGGAATTGTTAGTCTCTCATACCCCCTTTTTCTCACTTCAAACTAATCTTGAATGTTGGCCTAAAAGTCTTCGAGAAGTGGTCAATGACGAGGAAACTGTGAAGCATACAACCCATACATTTTTCTCCTTGGATCAAAAAAATTCCTATAAGCATGTTGCTAGAAATTCAGGGCATGAAATTCTTCTATTGATGTTTTAGCTACAACCCATACATTTTTCTCCTTGGATAAAAAATATTCCTGTAAGTATGTTGCTAGAAATTCAAGGACTAAAATTCTTCTATTGATGTTTTAGCTACTATTGAAGAGGAACAAGAATAAAACCCTAATTGCATTGGGAAAGAATGGCAGCAAGTCTTATGTTGAGCAAAAAATTTAACATTCACATACACAGCCTGATAATCAAACTCAATCAAGACCCATCTATCACCACAACATCTTGGAAATTTGAAATGGCGACCATCATAACCAAAAAATCTGAAATAAGTGGACTTGGGGTATTGAATAAACCAATATCTCCACTCTTGGATGAATTCCATAACATCTTGTGATAATCTGAAACCAATGTCACTTGTGAGTTGAATGATAATAGCATACAAAAATGCATCGTTGACCCTTTTAAAGTGTTGCTCCACCTTCTTAAGCTCCAGTTGGTCATAATATTCCCATACCTTCTTTTAATTTGGGCCATCATCCATTGACCCTTCAGTATATAACCCGAGAAACCATCCCATCCTTTCAGCACAATAAATGACATATGAAGACATATAAAATGTCTTAGTTTCCGTTACTTAAAGAAATTGGTCATGTATGTTATCAGACATAATCTATCCCCAATCTAGAAATTTATTTCATTCTAGAATCATTTGAATGAATGGGAACATCCAATGTTCAAATATGTAGGAGTTCTCCTTTCCAAATACTCTTGCTAACAATGTAATCATGTCCCCAATGTCTTCAGAGAAGTCATACCTCTTAGGATTCATTGGTAACTTCTTCAGTGATTTATTCAATGTCTTTAGCCACCTCATGTTAATTATCTTTTTGTTCCCCTCCACATCCTTTTCCCAGAGTTTAAGTGCATTAGCTTTAGTCATAATCTTGAGAATAGGATAAGGAGGAGGATCAAAAACATGTCTGGTCATGGCTGGGGTTAAATCAATTATTACGTTGCCCTGTGCATCAATGCACTGTCTTTGAGTAGGATTGTATGTTTGTGTAGCAGTTAGGATGAGCTCAGGACATTGCACAACAATAGGAAAGCTAGCTACATGAGCTAAAACAAACTCTACAATCCTCTTTTCCCTCAGGGTAGCATCCTATGAAAAGGTATCCTCACGAAACTTGTCCAAATCAATGTGCGCCATAAGTGTATCAGTGATATTCATGACATTAGAACCAAACTTAGATGGTACTGGGGTCCCTTGGAACTCATACTTCATTATGAGAGGCACTTTTTCTAGATTTAACCTCTTGTCCCTTGTTCCCTTTGATGTTCCTTCAATGGGCACTTCCTCCTCTAAGTTAGACATTTGTTAATTATCCTAAACTACTCACAATTATCAGGAAAAGAAAAGACATATGAAGAGGAATTTAGCACAAGAATTCAAATTATATCATCACTAATTCAAGCTAAAGTCCCATCCAACAAGTTAATCGAGCATCCTCAAGTTTTGGGTTCAGGAAAAAACCAAGAACCTGACCATTTTAAGCATAAAATTGAACTCTATCAGAAGTCGAGATCTAGTAGTTAATCAACACCTATACCTATAGTGATGAACAAATTTAAGTGTCATTCCACATTCTGATCGTGCAATGTGTTTGGGGATTGGGATTGGGCCTTCACCAAGTAGTGACCCTCAGCAAACGCAATCAATGAAGGTTTTCGTCTAGGTTCTAATCCTAATGTTGTATCAGAAGTGGGGATCGGGTTGTGATTCAGAACCAAACACTAAAAGGAGGAACAAGTGTAAGTAACTTCCCAATATCTGATTCCCGATAAGATATCGAGAATCAGGTTCAAGACTTCATCATGAACCAAACCTTAAGTATGCATATTGCAAATCGGTCAGCTCTGAGTTCTGATCTTGACCATGTTTCAGAAGTCAGAATCGAGGTGACACTAGGTCATGGTACTTATCGATGTGTCAAAGGTTTAGTGTCGATTCGATACCCAATCCCAATGGAACATCAGAAGTTGGAATCGGGCAAGTGAAGGAACTTAGACTCAGCCAGTAGTAAAAACTTAAGTGCAGTTCTGATTCCTGATTTTGAAATACATGCAGGAATCGAGAATAACACAATAGTAATAAATGAAGGAAAAAAAATATATAACAATATCTTGAAATCGTGCCTTCGCGATTGGGTTGTTGTTAGGAGCAAGATTTTTGATTTAAACGTAGTTAAAATTTCAAATTTATCAATTCAAACACACTTTCAACCTGGTAGTACGACAAAACCCTAGAAAACTAGGGCATGACAGGACAAAAAATCCTATGAACAAAAACAAAACAAAACACATGAGAGAAAACCTAAATGTAGAAAACTGAAACAAAACAAGGGCAACCAAAAATAACAAACAAGAAAAGAAAACAAGAAACCCAAAAGAAAATGTGAAACAACAAGCAACAACAAACACCAGCAAACCAAGAACAAAGAAAAAATGTAGGGCAGCAAAAACCCCTACCTCCAAACGCAAACAATAATTTTGATAGCACAGTGAGATTGAAGCACCTTCCTCAAACCCTAACTCTTGGCATCACTTTGGTTCACTTCATCAAACTGTATAGGGAAAAATGGACCGAAACTGAGGAGTGGCGGAATAAAAACTCGTTCACATGTGTGAATTATTAGAAATTAAATGTGGGTTGGTCGGGCCTCAAGATCGGGGAAAAAGTCATAAATGCGGGTTGCAAGGACGAAGGTAAGCGAGAGTCAGGATCGAGACATGAAACGACACTGAAATTTCAATAAGTGCCAAGTTCAAGTGAAGGTCTAAGGTCTAAAACCTGACAAAAAAATAAGACAAAGCGGGAACCAGGATCAAGTCGAGAGATGAAACAAGAACTTTGAAAAGTTCTCAATGCAAGTCTTAGTCCAAAGTTCGATCTCAAAAAAGAAAAAGAAGAGTCAAAAATTGAGATTTGGATGGAAATAGGAAAAAGAACTTAGAAAAGTTCTTGGTTCTAGTTCTAGTCCAATGTCTAATTCCAACACAAACAAAATGCACAAGGGAGAAAAGCAAAAGTCAGGATCGGGATGAAAATAGAAACTTACACCCTGAAGGGTGAAAGGTGACGATTCTGATCCAAAACTTGATTTTGACACAAAGAAAAACACAAGGAAAAGTGTGGGGATCACGATCGGGAGACGAACAGGAACTTGTACTTTGGAAAGTAACAAGTGTCAATGTTAGTCTGAAACCTGAACTCGAAAAACAAAGAAAACCATGACCTAGGAGAAAAAGAAACAACTCCTAAGACCCGAACAAGAACACCAAGGACAAAAGAAACAAAGGGGGATTATGCAAGGCATAACAAGTCTAGAGGGCTAATCTTGTGAGTATGGTGCATTTGAAGGATTGTGTACTAGGTGTACTTATCCTTGAACTTGTGTTGGCTTCCAAGAGTAAGCCTAATTTTAGTGAGGGAGGATGTAGTACCCCTCCCATTTGCATCTTGTTAATGTGAGATCAATGGTTTAGTTTCATTGTTTCCTTTTTTATTGTTGTGGTGATTATCTCATGGCTTTGAGTGGTGTGTATGAACCACTACATGTTCAAGATGAGGTTCCCAACATGTCAATTGTTTGCATTTTATATATTTACATGATTGGTTTATTAGTATGCTTTAGTTCAGTGATGTGCATTATATAGGCTGTGATTTAATATGATCTCATTATTCAAGATATATTTTATATGGTAGATATATGGATGGTATTCATGCTTTATCATAGTGTACCTCGTTGGGTGATTATGTTGTGCTTTAGCTATATATACATTAAGCAGGTACCCTTGACATGCATTGAATGGTTATAGTTACAGGGTTATTTATCCACCTGGCTACACAGGTTTGAGTTATTCCCCAATGATGGTTAATGCATAGATGTTGCATTAGGCCTCCTTATACATACCCCAATTGTACTTGAATCAAGTATGGTATACATCATATTTGACCAAGTATGTGAAATCATATCTAATTTAGGACTTATTTTGGAATCCCTATGTGTCGTGAATGTCCAATGAATGTTTGATTTAATTAATGGTTTAAATTCTATGTTTTTGCAAATAAAATATTAGGATTTTAAATGATTCTTATAAATATTATTAAAATATTCTTTGTGTTTCAGGAAAAGGGGAAAATAGAATGAGAGTGGAAATGAAATAACCTATTGTTTAATTATATTATGAAAATTCAGTGGGTTGGGAATCACAAGTTTTGTTTGATTTAAATATCCTATTTAAATTCTAAATTCCATTAATTTAAATGAATATATGCTTATATGGGTTTAAATTATATAGGTTATTTAAAAATTGATTGATGTATCTATTTGGGTTTTGAGTAAAATTGGAATTAAGGAAATAGAAAATGAATTTTATAATTGAATTATTTGGAAAGTGAAAAAGGCTAAATACGAAAAAGGGGTTTTTGTTTCATTATGTAATGTTTTATTTTAAGAAGAAAATTTGAGAGAGAAAAACCCTCCTTTGGGTGAAAAATTGATTTGTTGATTGGGAGTGCATTCAGTGGTAAAATTCGATGAGGTCAAATTTGTTGGATTAGGAAACAGTGGGGGATTGTGCTTGTCAATCCTTGCGAGCTCTCATTTGGCATGCGTGACGTGCTCTTCATTCAAAAATTTGATTGTTTTGAGGTATTTTTCTACTTGTAATTAATTAATCCAATTTCTTTAAAATTTGAATATTGGAATAGGATTGGGGGATTGTAGACACCTCCTAATGCAATTCTTTTTGTGAAATTGCATGCTCAATTTATTGTTTTGTTAAAATTTTGAGAAATTTTAATTGTATGGATTATAATGCCCAAATTTTCTAGAAATGGTGAAATACAAAATTGAATTGAAAATTATATTGTTGGGCATATTTAGAGCAAAAGGGTATCTTTAGATTTTTTAAATTTGACAAATAGATTTTGAAGAAAAATTTAATGGGGTTTTGGGAAAATTTCCTAGTTTTTTGTGTATTGAAAAATGAGAAAATTTGAACATTTTGAATGAAATATGATGAATTTTAATGTTTTAACAAAAGTGTCTATGATTATTGTAATAATGCTTGTGGAAATGTGTTAGAAAATTTTGATGAAATTGAATTTTTTGCATTCTTTTTCATGCCACATTTGTTGGAGGATGTGATGAGCTTGGGGTTTAGGTACTAGAGAGAGTTATGGGAATGGATCCCAACATGTCCCCGAACCAAAGTGGAAAGTAGGTTGATCATGGGTGGGGATTTATCTAATCAAGTGAAATCTAATGAAACATGGGTAATTAATTAACCAAGATAATCGATATATGTCTCATGCCTTGAGTGCTCATATAGGCTAAGGATGATGGAGGAAGACAAGTCACTCAAGGATCATAAAACTTGTAAGATCAAGTACTCTCATCTATATGAGAAGATGCTTGTCATTGAGCCCCACATGAGTGTCCACAATGATATTCCCTCTCTTTCTCTCTAATATATAACCCTAACGTAGTTGAGTAGTACCTAAAGGATGTTGTCTTCCTTTCCATGTGCTTATGTTGTTTTCCACTGGTGAGATTTCCTAATGAGGATTCCATGTGTTATACCCTTGGTGAGATTTCCCGAGGATGATTCTTTGTATGGAATTGGTGAGTTTTCCCAATGCGGATTTGTGATGTGACATTGGTGAGTTTTCCCAATATGGATTGCATTATGCAATTTGTGATTGTATTAAATGATGACTTGTATTGGATAGAAATTATATGATTTGGATGATTGCTTGATATTTGATGCATACGTTGAGTGTATGCTTTGTGTATGCCATGTGTGTAATCCATCTTCCCATGTATTTGGCGTGAGTGTTGTGATTGTGGCCCTTGCGACTATCTCCTAGCACAATGGGAGTGGATCCTTTGATTCCACAAGGTCGAGTGCAATGATAACCACCATTAGGGATTGAAGGATCATGGTGGATTCAAATTACTTCAATGTGGAAAGGTGTATATGCTTATTCATGGTTTCCTTATTCAAATGTAGTTTTGTTGTATTTGGATCTCTCTTTAAGAAGAATTTTATGATTTGTAAATGTTAGTGTTTTAGCTCTAATTATGTGTCTTGATCTTAGTGTAGGGAACAATCATACTCATATGATGTTGTATTTATGTCTTGGAAAGCTAAAATGAACTTAGGAACATTTATTTTGGGTTTAAAATGAATTTAGTGATCACATTTCACAATTGGGAAGCTTGGTACTATATTTGGGCAATCCTATCTTGCACTGAATTGACCCAGGTTGACCAAAAATGTTTCTAATTCTAGTTGGGTGGCTTGGTAAATTTGGATGGCTTGGTTTCATGTTTGGGAAGCTTGGTAAGTTTGGGCAGCCTCGTTCCCATACCAAAAAAAAGGTTAATCCTCTTAATCTCAATTATCTAGTGGTTTATAAGGCCTAATTCCACTAAAGAATAATATTTATGCCTTGTATTTTTCTCATTTTATCATTTTAGTTGTTGGAACCCTCAAAAAACCTAGTCAAGTATCTTTGTTTAAGGGATTGATCTTTCTTCTTTGTTTCAAGGCCTCGTATGAGAAAACCATGTAAAAAAAGGTCATTCATCATGGTCCTAGGGGTCGAGTGGTGTGGTGTACATGTTTGTATGTGTTTTTGTTGAGAACTTGTAGCTTCTATTGCCTCATTTTTTGTGTCTTCTTTCGAAGTTACCCAATTGTCAAACCTAGGGTTAGGTAAATTGTACATCTAGTCTTGTGAATTGTTGGGAAGATTGTAATCCTTCATGGTTGGCCTTTTTGGTGTCCTCAAAATTTAGCATAGGTCATGGGGTGTTTTGGAGTAGTCTCCTTCTTCTTGTGTGTTGTCGCATTTTGATGAGATGTCTTGGCAAGTGTGTGGTTGTCTGGAAGTTACTCATTGTCATTCTACTTTATGTTGAGTTTGTGTCTATTTGTTAGGAAACCTCTTATGGAGGTTTCACTTAGTGTTTATATAATTTATAAAGTGTGTTTGTATGTGGATTGGAGGTTTATGATTCCCTCATGTTATCCTGGTATGGGGTTGCGAGAGAATGTGATTGTGGTTTAGTAACCTATCTTCATGTAGTTGTCCTCTCTCTCTCTCTCTTATATATTCATCATGGTGGATTTATCCCAAAAAGTGATTAGTCTTCCACTTTTTTCACCTTTCTTATTCAATGTTGAATATTTCTTTTTTCTTTTGGTTGTGTCATTGTGACACTTATGTGTGCATTGGTGTGCAAGTGTGACATGACATTGTTGCATTATCAACATTGTTGTCCATTTTTCAAAAAAAGTTGCTTCGTTAGGTTTTGTTCTAAGAATGTCAACTTGGGGCATTACACCTCCACTTACCCTACCTTCTCACCATTATTGAAAGAGATTGCCCAACTACCTTTCATACTCCAACTGCTACATTGATTTCATCTAGTCTCCTATGTATCTAGGGAACCCATTTTAGAGGGAATACATATGTGCTATCAAACTTCATGTTGCTACAATGTTGTGATTAGGTTTTATGTACTCTGACTATTAAAGAGATTTTTTTATCATTTTTCAGAGGATGAAAAGAGGAGAAAAATGAAGGAACATAATAGAGAGAAAGAATTACATAGTAGAATATGTGGTTCATAGTTTCTAGATTTAGGTGTTGTGTTTTGGTATTGTAATGATTTGGGCTCATCCCAAATTTTTATTAACATTTATAACCTTTTAAAAGTGAATGATCAAAGTAAAAATCAACCTTGATTGAGTGTCTCCCTATGTGTGTTGTGCATTTTTAGATGTGTATTTGATTGGTTAGCTAACTAGAAAATTGTAAAATCCTTGCATAGTTTTTGCAAGGTACCTTCTCAAAAAAAAAAGTGTATGCTCATAAATTATTAAGAAAACTCATTTAATACTATACAATTATCCTTTTTTTTTTAAATATATGTCTAGATCCTAACTTTCTTGTGCATTTTGAAAGGCATAGTCTTTTGTTGTATCTCGATTAAGGTATCATCTTTGGTTTCAGTTATTAGATGTTTTGTATGAACTTAAAGACTCTATTGCTCAACTAGATAAAGGAATCATTCTACTACTATCTCATTCTTCCCATCATCCCAACACACTCAAAATAAATTAATATAAATATATTTTTAGTTTAATATATTTTAATATGTTCCAACTACTATGTATGAATGCATTATATCATAAGGGTTTTTTATAAACCACATTAATTGACATTTATGTGGTAGATTATATACTTTAATAATTTTATTGACCTTAATTATTGTAAACCAACATATAGGAACAAGGTCACTATTGAAATAGGGGTGCACTATATAGTGGGTATGGTTTATATAATGGTTAGTGTTTAATCATTGTGGTGATATTTGTTGCAACATCTTAAGGAAACCCCACTTGGTTCAACAAATCTAGAAGTGAAGGAGGTCCTACACATCTCAGTAATTGGTTCTCAATTGCTCAACTTGAACATATGTTTTTTGTATTCTTCTCAGGTTTGACACTCCTAGTACTTGGGAGACTATCCAACATTAGGGATTTGGTACTTACATCTCATATCACTAATAAATAATTTTGGTGGTAGGGAAGAAACTTGTTGGTGTAAGTTTGTAGGCTACCAAATTAATAATACATTAATGGGTTGATACATATTTAAATATTCATAGGTGAGATGACCCATAAAATTTTAGCCTAAATGGTTTTATCTACTCCAAGGATTTCCTTACTTTGTGAGGTGGCAACTCTGCTAACATAAATTAATTTTTTTCTCCTGACCTATATCTATTGGTGATGTTATAATTATTAATCCATTTTGGTGCAATAGTTGTTCAAGGTGCACAAAGGTGTTCTCTCTTTCTCTTCTGGTTATGATATTTTTTATGCAAATATATCTCTTGATGAGAAGAATGTAGCCCTATTTCAACATGAATATTTTTGTAATCATAAGTCATTCTAATTACTTTGATGATGCTTCATTTAAATGTATAAATGGTTGTGAAATTAAAATTAAAATTGTTAATCATGTTGCATATTCCTCTATCCCCTTTGATTAGGAGCTTGCTAAGTTAGTAAGCCATATATGCATGCTTGAGCTTGATATTAGGTAGTCCCATTATTATTTTTTATCTACAAGGGTCCAACCTACTACCATAAAAAATATTAATGATGAACAAGAAGACTTCATTATTGATTTAAATGAGTTGGATTCATATGTGTATGACCCTCACCCTTCTTATTGAAGTTTGTAATTCCTTAGAAGGTAGGATGGAGAATTATATTTTTTTTTTTTCATAATAGGTTTGATGCTACTATTAATAGTATCCCATGTGAGTGTGGACCTAATGAAAATGTATGCATAGAAATTTATTATGAGGCCTTCCATCCTAGTGTAGGTTTTCTTCCCCTTTAAGTATAAAATAGAAAATTTAAACATGATTTTAGGGTGGGCTAGTAGTGCTCAGTCAACACTTGCAATTATCACTCCATATCCCATTATTGATGGGGATATGGTCATTCCTAATATTCAAAATTTTGGGTTAGATCTAATTTGCAAATAATATTATTGTTAAGGATGCAAGTAAGGAAGTTGAAGTTCAAAAAAAGTGTTTTTCATTTGATTTCCTTGTTTTGATAATGCTGAAGATGATGAGGCTTGCACACTCCTTATTGCAAGTGAGAAATTATTGTGAAGGTGTTCCTAATATAGTTGCTTTTAATCCTATTTTTTTTGACATGGAAGTATTTTTAGAACTGAACTTGGAGAAACTTTCTTTTGATGGTGAGGTCGCATTGAGGACACATTTTGTATCTCATTAGTTGAACATACAAATATTAAAGTTGTGTGTACTCAAGTAAATAAAATTGTTTGTTTTCAAGGTGAAGAATAAGAATAAATTACTAATTATTTTCTTAGCAACAATTACTTTGGCAATAAGTTGTGTTGAAGAATATAAAATAGAGGGGAAATTTGAAGATTGTGAGTCTTCATAGAAAATGTTGAGCAAATTTCAAAATTATGTGCTAAGGATGTGGAATTTTATTTTAATAAAAAATATTTGATTCAATCATGGAGGAGTACATCAAAAAATGTGGTACAACTTCGTTGCAATATTTGGATGAACTATATCATGTATATGATTCAACCCGGCTTGGGTTTTTATCTACATATATTTATTTTCAACTTGACCTCCAAGAAGATATTATTTCCCATGTTGATTTATGTGTAGTTCAAGAAATGATTCATGCTACTAAGGATATTATAATTTTTTTTGTTCATATGATTGAGCATTGGAATGGATCCTACTACTTATGGTTGCCATGTTCATATAATATTATTTTCCACTTCCAACATGATGACAAAAACACTACCAATTTGCATGAACATGCAAGTCAGAGTCAAAATTTATTATAACTCAAAAATGAAGGCAATATTAGTCTGAGATAAGTCATCTCTTTCAACAATATTGTCTTTGATAGAGGAAAGTATTATCCAATAGCTTATTCATGGCCTTGTGTCATGGATCTTCTTCACAAGGTCTAACCTACAATTATATTATAAATTTTGTGTGCAACCGTATCTTAAATGTCTATTTTCCTCCATGTCATTACCTAAAAGTTGTTGTCCTTCCTTGTACATATCATGTCTTGTCTTGTGTATGCCTCAATGTCTTTGTACAATCATGATAATTATTTGATTGTGATGAAGTGTATTTGTCTCAACCCCTTTTGTTCACCAAGTTTGGTCTACTCTTAGAGATCTAGATTCTTTCTATGCTTGTAGGAGGCCAATGTCCCCAACTAGAGCCAATTTTGGCACCTAACTTTTATGTTTCTTATCTCTACTTTATTTTTCTTCCATGTTGTATATTTTACCTTATCCATACATTATTTATAAACAATCTAAGAAATCATAAATGGTTCCCCTAAGTGTCAAAAGATATAAAAATCCATAAAAGGTTTAAGTTTAGGCTATTTTTGGTGTCTTCTTTAATGTTTTTTATGTTTTTTGACCTTCCAAAATTTTGAGATTGTCCACACCTACATACCTTCCCTACCAATCCTAACAACTTTCTTTATTCTCCACTTATCTCTACTCCCCAATGTTAGATCCCTTGCATTCCAAAAAGGTACCTATTTCCCTTCCCTTAATTAGGTACCTATTTCCACCAACCCATGGAAGTCCAAAACTCCACCAAATATTATATACAAGCTATCAAAATCAAAATTTTGGCCTCCTCTTAATCAATTACCCCTTACCATCTAACCCTGAAAGCCTACAAATCTATAAATTTTCTCTATACAACCTATTAGAGTCAAACTTTTGACCTCCCCTTAATTGAGTACCCCTTCTCGTCAAATCTTGAAATTCTAAAACTTCACTAAATTCTCTATATAACTTATCCTAGAGTCAAACTTATGCCCATCCCTTAACTTAGTCCAAGTTAATCCCCATCATAACACTCCAATCTCAACATCACAAAAGCCTTTTCTTTGTCAAGGTTCCCTTGTTAGCATTCTCCCATCTCACATCCACTCTAGCATGACTTCCATGTCACCCCAATTCCTCAATTCCCTAATACTCTAATCCCTGGCATGTGGTATAAGCTTTTATCATCTCTCAATAGTTTGAAAATCCTTTTTTTTTCAAATCAAAACCTACCTACCCTCCCAGAAGGACCTTAATACCATTAATGCATCTCGAGGGCTTGGCATATATAGTTTTACAATGGTGTTTATTATATTTAGAGTAATTATTGCTCCCATACCAAATCAAATAAATGAAGAGAAACCCAATACACAAGGGAATACCTAGCGTATTCATAGGACCTTCGAAGAGGGGCATGCTCCCTTTGAAGTTTGGTGTGTTATAAAGAGCCTAATAATGGTATATAATGAATATCCTTGCATCTATAAGAGGTGTGATAATATTAATGTACAACTCCTCTTATGGCCCAATAATGAAAACGAAAAATATTTCAATGTTGTATAGGTCTAAGGGAGTTCAATAATTTTAAGTGGATAATATTTGAATTGTTATTCAAATATTGTAGATTCCAAATAAGAATGGCATGACTCTTCCACCCACTATACCTTCTCTCCATTATAATAGGATCTCTCCAAGCTACCCTATGTAATCCTCTAGCTACCACATTGGATTTTTTGCTCTATATTTGGGCACCTATTTTGGAGGGAATGCATATATGCTATCAATTTTCAAGTTGCTATAGTGTCTCAACTAGGGTTAATGCCATGTCAATTTTAAAGATAATTTTTTTATATTTTTAAGAGGATGGTAGAGGAGAAAAATAAAGGAACATAGCAAAGAGAAAGACTTACAAAGTAGAACTAGGGTTCATAGTTCCAAAATTTGGGTGTTGTATTTTAGTATTGTAATGATTTGGGTTCATCCTAGATTTATAATAACATTTTAAGCCTTTGAAGAGTGAATTATCAAAGGAAAAAGCATCCTTGATTGAGTGTCTCCCTATGTGTAGTGTGAATTTCTAGATGTGTATTTGATTGGTTGGCCAAATAGATGACTATCACATCCTTGCAAGGATTTTATAAGGTATATTTTTAAAATAATAAAGGAAATGTATGGGCATGCTCATAGACTATTAAGTAGAATTACTTAATACTATACAATTATTCATTATTTTTTCTAAATGTATGTGTGGAACTTACCTTTCTTGTGTATTTTGAAAGGCATAGGTTTTTGTGGTATCTTGATTAAGGTATCACCTTTAGTTTTAGTTATTACATATTGTGTATGAACTCAAAGACTCTATTGCCCAATTGTATAAATACACCAATTTGTTACTCACTCGCTCTCCCCATCATCCCAACACACTAAAAATAAATTAATATAAACATATTTTCAATTTAATATATTTTAGTATGTTCTAATTGTCATGTCTAAATGCATATGGCATCATAAGGGGTTATTATAAACACATTCATTAAAATTTGTGTGGTAGATTATATTTTCTAATAAGGTGCTTGACCTTGAGTTTTTCAAGCTAGCATTAATTGACATTTATGTGGTAGATTATATACTTCATTAATTTTATTGACCTTAATTATTATAAAGCAAGATATAGGAACACAGTGACAATTAAAATAGGGGTGCACTATATGTGGCCCATATGGTTTGTATCAAGGTTAATGTTTAATTATTATGGTGATAATTTGTGTATCACCTCAGGGAAACCCCCCTTGGTTACACAAATCCATAAGTGAAGGAGGTCCTACCCACCTCAGTAATTGATTCTTAATTTCCCAACTTGAACATAGGTTTTGTTGTATTCTTTCCAACATAGGAACATGAAGAACTCTTAAATCATGAAGAATTTTCAAACTCTACCAAATAAGAATTGGTACCAATGAATGTAGATCGAGATAATCAAGAAATACTTCATCAACACCCTTAATTAAACTACTCAACCATGTATGCACAACTAACAAGAAGGAAAAATCTATGAAGTTAAAAATGTAGATGGTGATATGATCAAAGAGAAAAAAAATTGTACAAGTGACCCCATTAACACTACTATATGTGCATGTGGTGCTCTACATAAGTACTGGAGTCTTACAAATAATAATCAATTGAATAAGGTAGAAGGTTGTATCCATAAACATGAATTATCTCTCCTAAGAGAGATGAATGAATCATTATCATGACAATGTGATGATATCCCCCACAATATTGACAAGGGATAGGTATTGGTAGATCCATTGAAAATGAATCACAATGTAGTGCAAAGCAATAAAAAACCTAAATAAAATACAATATGGTGTACAAGGAACTAAAAATGGTGTGCAAGAACAAGGCATGCACACATGAGGCTAGAATTTTGAATTATATATTTTTATGGAGGGACACTCACAAAATAAAGTTTGTGATGTAAAATAATAAAGAATGTACACAACCCCCATGAGACTTTATAGGTAGTGAAAGTGCAAAAAGACACAATATTATGTGAAAATATCCCTCAAAAATATAAATTATAATGGTGGCACTTTATTTTAGTGTAATTATAAAATTGAGAATACATGTGGATTCTTATAATATCCAAAAAAGTACACATGATGTGAGAAAAACCAAAGAAGTCTCCCTAAGTGAGCTAAAATGTAGTGTGAAAAGGACATCATCAAGCTAGATAGGTAAAAAAAATCACACTAATACCCCCCTTAAGTGATACTTAGGGAGAAAGTTAAACTCTAAAATACTAAGTCCCAACAATAAGACATGATGAGGTACTCATGTAAATAAGAGTCTCTCACAAATAGATAAATGGAGAAAATCCAATGGAAAAAAACTCATCTCCGAAAAAGAGAGAAGGAAAAAAAAAACTCCTTAAAAAGTGTCCCTAAAAGATAGAAACATGAAGAAATCCTAAAGCATGTAGACGTTCTAAACCATGTTGAAGAAGAACTAGTTTCTACTAAAATCAAAGAACCCTCCAATGAATTTAGCTCATGATAAGAAATGCACAAAACACTACATGTTTCCATATATGCACATATGGAAACAAGGAAAAAATGATTTGGGAAATTAAAAATGCATATATTACCATGATCAAGGAGACACAAAAAATTGGATGAGTGACCCAATTAACACTACTATATGTGTATGTGGTGCTATACATAAGTACAAAAGTCTCACAAATATTGATCAACTCAAAAAGGTGGAAGGTTGCCTCTATAAATAGGAATACTCCCTCCATAGAGAAACCAAGGAAGAATTAATATAACCATATGATGATAAAACTTTCAAAAACAAGAATTTACAAAATAACAATCATATCATACAAGTTGTTATAACATGTACATAGAAGCCCTTGCATATAAAGGAAATGATGAAGAGGTGAGAAGGTATAAGGATTGAAAGTCTAACTACCCCTCCAATGGTATGACACATGTGGGTACACTTGGGACAAGTACGAGGATATGTGTTGAGTACACATGAGATGAAACAAAAAAAAAAGAATTATTTCTAAGTGAGCTTAAGCATAATGTGAATAGGACTAGGTAAAACTAGCTAGGTAAAAGAAATTTTCACACTAATATTCCCCCTTAAGTGATACTTATCGAGAAATATAAAAAATATAAATATGAGTTTTGTAAACAAGACTTAATGAGGTACTCATGTACAATAAAATTCTATCACAAACAAAGAAAAAGAGAAACTCCTATCCAAAAAGGAGATGGAGAAGGAAAAAAACCTCCTCAAAAACTATCCCTAAAAGATACGAAAATGAAGAACTCATAAAGCATGTAGAATTTGTAAAAATTTCCAAAGAAAATTTGGTTTATTCCAAAATCAAAGAACCCTCCAATGAATGTATGCCAAGATGAGTGAAGCACATAATACTACACGAAAGCTCTCAATTATAGTACTCAAACATATATACAAAGATGGAAAGGTAAAAAATAATTTGTGAAGTTGAAATATAAATGGTACTATAATCAAGGAGAGTTAAAAAAACTACAAAAGTGGCCCCTTTGATACTACTATATGTGCATATGATGCTCCACATAAGTAACAAATTCTCATGAATAATGATCAAATTAAAAGGTAGAAGGTTGCCTCCATAAATAGGAATGCTCACTCTAAAGAGAAACCAAGGAAGCATTACCATAACCATGTGATGATATCCCCATGTAATGGTGGCAAGGGAGAGGCATTGATAGATCCACTAAAAATTTGACACAATGTTGCTTATCTCATTATTTTATACCATGGTCCTATTTATAGACAGTTGTAAAATCTCTACATAGCTTTTTTTGTGAACTCACTAAAATAAAGTTCCCAAACTAATTTTATTCTTTGGGAGGATTCTTGCACATCATAGTGTGTCTACTTGTACTCACATTATTTTTTAAAGTTCAAAAGGGGGTTTGTGTATGTGTCTTGTTATTTGACATCACAACTTTATTGAGTGAGTGTTCCTTCATAATCATGAAGAATTCAACCTTTTAGCCTCGTGCCTACATGTCCTATTATTTGACATCACAACTTTGTTAAGTGATTGTCCCTTCATGACAATGAATAATTCAATATTATAGCATCATTCATGTGTGCCTTTTCCTTGCACTTCCTTTTTTCATTTCTTGTACATAATATTGGTTTGATGTTTCTTTTTCATTCCCTTACACTATTTTTTGACACATTATTAGTGTATCTATGAATACCTTGTTGGTATGTGACAATTGATCATGCACATACTGTACTTGTTAACACGTCAAGGTTTTCTCGCTAACATGTCAAGGTTTTTTCCCGTTGACACATCAAGGTTTTTTCCTGTTGACACGTCAAGGTTTTTTCCTGTTGACACGTCAAGGTTTTCCAAGTAACACGTCAAATGAAAAATGACCTAGTAAAACCCTAATTCTAGAAGGTTCCAAAAAGCTTGTTATAAGTGGTTGGGATGTATGTTACAGTAGTGTGATTCGTGAGATTGTAATCTATTTTGGTACTAGATAATAAAATCATTAGGTGGTTGAGTTTCTATGGATGTAGCCCACATTAGGTGAACCACATTAAATTTATGTGTTGATCTCTTTTGTGTTATTCTTCATTTTTATTTCTAGGTTATTTAATCAACATAAAATTGTTAATGTTTATTGCTCCAATATGCCTGAATCCTACTATACCTCTCCCTTGTCAACATTATGGGGGCCAACATCACATGGTTATTCTAATGCTTCCTTAGTTTTTCTGGAGTAATGGAGGCAACCATCTACCTTTTTTTAGTTGATTAGTATTTCTGAGACTCTAGTACTTATGTAGAGTACCACATGCACTTATAGTAGTGTCAATGAGGTCACTCATGTAATTTTTTTGTCTCTATAATCATAGTACCATCCATATTTTCAATTTCACATATTATTTTTTATTGTTGTCATAAATGCATATATGGCTAAGTAGGGTAATTAAGGGCACTAATGCAATATTTTGTGCCTCATTTATCTAATGTACATTCATTGGAGGGTTCTTTGATTCCAATGTATGCATTTTCTTCTTCAATAGAGTTTGTTGGTTCACACTTCAAGAATTATTCATGTTCCTATCTATTAGGGATAACTTTTGAGGAGGATTTTTTTTCATTTTCTCTATTTTGAGAGATTTTATCATGCATGAGTACCTCACCAAGGCTTGTTGTTGAAACCCATCCATGTATCTATGCATCTTTCATTTTTTAACTTTCTCAAGTAAATATCACTTAACGACATGTTGATTTGAAAGTGTTTTACCCATCTAGTTTGACTAGATCTTATTCACACTACACTTAATCTCACAAGTAGAGATACTTCTTTTCTTTTGTCTTAGCCCATGTGTACTCTCCACGTGTCCTCACACTTTTACCAAGTGTGCTCACATGTGTCTTTCCTTTGGAGATGTAGTAAGACATCTAGTCCTACCTTCTCACCTCCTCATCCTTGCCTTTATATGCAAGGCTTATTTGTACATTTTATACATAGTTTGTATGATAGTATTGTTATTAATAAAATTCTTATGTGTATAAGCTCTTGTATCTTGCAAGTTGATCTTGGCTACTCCAATATAAACAAGTTCCCAAAATATTGTGATAAGAATTTTTATGACTCTTACATTAGTGGGGTCATCCCAAAATATATAAAATAACTCTTACAAAAGAATATTTGGCTTATACTACTCAATTTGGCATATATACCTCTTGAGCACTCCCTCATGAAAGGATAGTTACATCTTATATCCACTAATAAAGGAAGATGATCTTATAATTCCACTATGTAATACCATCAATAACTCATTAAAATAATAATTTCAAGTACCTAAAGAATAATAAAATAATTATGTCTCCACTCTCACAATGGTGTTTATTTTTTCCACTGCATGATTATTAGAGATGTATAAACTACTATATTTTTACAAACACCAAGTTACATTAGACCTTAGGGTATGCAAGGTGAATAACACACCTAATCCTAACATGTTTATCTATCAATAAAGATTGTTTATGTACATATTTAAACAAAGGAGAAGGAATATGACATGATAGTTGAACATGATAGTGCATATTATCATTGCAACTATTGTAATTTCCAATAAAAATTTAAGATGTAAAATAACATTGACATAGAGTGATGTGTGGTTTGAACCATGGGTGCTAACTATGATGAAGATCCTACTGACCAAATCATGAAATATATCATGCAATTCCTAATATAGTGTTTGAGTGGCCCAAATCCCCGTAAAGCACCAAATGATCTAGTCCTAATGTCTTTATATACACAACCATATATATATATATATATATATAAATTTAAAATTTTAGTTTTGTGAAAGTTATGAGTTCACAAATTTATGTAGAGGAAAATAACACACCCTATACATAAATACCTAGAAAGTTGTAATATATTAAAAGTGTGATTTAAAAACCTCTACATGTTTTAAGAATTAGGTAATGATAATGGATTATAATATGGTTGGTTTGAGCTAACTATAAATAGACATGATAAAATTAAACAAGGAAGAAATAGTATTTTCCTACCTTGAAATGAACTTTACTTAATGTGATGTTGTGGTAGAAGATTGAAATCTAAAATTTGTGATTAAATTACTAATTTTAGGGAGTCAAGATGAATGAATCCTAGGATTTGTAGTGTAAAGAAGAGAATCACGGTAGTGTTTTAATATTTAGACATGTGATATTTTGTAGAGTAGAAGAGGTCTTTAGTACCTATAAATAATGTTCCTTTGTGATATTTAAAGTAAGGAAATATGGGGATTAATAAAGAGTGTCATGGATTCATCTCCACCCCATTATCTCTCTTCTAATCTTACTATTAATTGTGGTATTCAAGCCCCATGACTCAATTAATAGTAAGATTAAAAGAGAGATAATGGGGTGGAGATGAATGAAAAAAATTAATGGCAATCAGTTGTTGCGTTGAACATTAGTTGGTGCTAATGTGAACTAAATTGTCATTGTTTCAAGGAAGAAATAGTATTTTCCTACCTTGAAATGAACTTTACTTGATGTGATGTTGTGGTAGAAGATTGAAATCTAAAATTTGCGATTGAATTACTAATTTTAGGGAGTCAAGATGAATGAATCCTAGGATTTGTAGTGTCAAGAAGAGAATCATGGTAGTGTTTTAATCTTTAGACATGTAAATTTTTTTAGAGTAGAAGAGGTTTTTAGTACCTATAAATAATGTTCCTTTGTGGTATTTAAAGTAAGGAAATATGGGGATTAATAAAGAGTGCCATGGACTCATCTCCACCCCATTATCTCTCTTCTAATCTTACTATTAATTGTGGTATTCAAGCCCCATGACTCAATTAATAGTAAGATTAAAGAGAGATAATGGGGTGGAGATGAATGAAAAAAATTAATGGCAATCAGTTGTTGCATTGAACATTAGTTGGTGCTAATGTGAACTAAATTGTCATTGTTTTGGGGAATATCCTTGGAGTGTGCCTTCACAATGTATGTCACTTGATTTTCATGTAGAGAGACATTGAGTTCTTTCTAATGCATGACATTGGATGATTGTTGTATCTACAAAAGGAGATGAAGTGTGTATTTTTTGGAATGTTTATTTAATTATCCATGGTGTTTAAATATCCTAGGATGATGTCTTTGTATACACAACCCTAAACACATAAATTTAAAATTTTGGTTTCCACACCAACAATTAATAGTCAAATCTTTTGAATGTACCCTTGGAACATGTTGGAATTTAAATTTTAAAATTAGAGGATGGAATCACTAATTGTGATTATAACCATGGTGAATATAAATTTTCAAAAACTAGATTAGTAGGGATCCAAATAGAATAAAGTGGCATATCTATGTGATAGATTGAGTCTTCTAAGTGTCAGTGAGTGAACCAAAATAGACAAATCATACACTAGAATCATCCATCCAAAAAATATTACCAAAGTAACATAAAACTAGAGTGGAAAAGTGTTATATAGTACATATTTTCTACTCTACACATTTATTGAGATTATTTAATTTAATATTACTTAAAAATAAAGTAAATTAAATATAGAAAATAAGAGAGGTGAGATTGAAATAAAATGTCAAATATTGAATAATTGAGAACTAAGAAATGAAAACCTAGGGAGAATAAATTACTTATCTATTTTTTGGCGTGATATCCTCTATGATCTTCTTGACCAATTAATACAATGTCCATAAACTATTACTACACTATTAGATCTAGTTTTGGAATAAAAATTAGAAAGTTAAAACAAATATGTTCAAATATTTTTGTTGTTGAAGACGTGATTGTGCTAAGTCAATCCCACCACAAGATCTAATCCAACTAGTGTAACCTCTTATGCTCATGTGTGCCTTTATACCTATCATTGAGAAAGGGATTGTGTTGAAAAGGACAATGGGGCTTACTATAGAGTGGAAAGAAGACTACCACTGTCATCAATAGAAATCAACCCCTAAGGGCTTGTAAAATACTTGAAAACATGGCCTTGGGGTAAACCCACAAAAGTGGTTTACAATTCGAGTGAGGAAGGAAAAGTTGCAAAAAATGACCTCATGTAAAAAAAATTGGTTTTTGGGGTTCAAACAAACTTTTTGGTTCGAGCGAACCAAAAGAGGGTTCGATAGAACGCTAGTTCAAGTGAACCCATTAAATGCAAGGTCCCACCATTCCTGCCAAAAAACACAAAGAAAACCTTTTTTTGAAAGGGGGTTCGATCGAACCCCCCTGGTTCGGTTGAACCCCCTTTTCCCACCTTCTCACCCTCTAGCACCAAAAAAGTCCAGAATTTTGTGCTTCGAAGCTCGGATTGAGGATGAAAATGGAGGAGACTTCAAGACCCAACTGTATGATGGTAGTCATCAAAACGAGCTATCCAACGAATATAATTTTAATATGTTTTGGTTTTATTATGTATTTGTTTTTTTAGTTTTATTAAACATAGGTTTTTCACCGAAAATCAAGCTCTTTGTTTTGCACATGTGGAAAAATAGCAGATTATCAAAAAAAATTGAAAAATGTGATTGCACCAATTATTGAAGTCCTTAATCCAAAAAAAAAAAATTGAATTTTGATACATACAAAAAAAATTATGCGTTATACAGTCTTCCTATATCTAAATTGTAATTGGTTTGACTTTGAAACTTGATTAAGGAAAAAATATTCAATAAAACACTATGAGACCAATTAGAAGCACTAGATATTGTAGTTACAAATCTAAATTAGAAAATCCTTCATGGAAAAAAAGCTATGCGTTATACAGTGAGCATCACTCCTTAAAAATGTTGTTTACTAAAAAAAACTAGTTTTCGTAGGAGATGGAAAAAGTTGCAATCTGATTCCAAAAATTTTGAAAAAAATATATTTAGAATCTACAGACAAAATGTCAGAAATCACTAGTTTGCATCATCTTCAAATTCCTCACAGTTTAACTACTATAGGTGCCCGAAAGTGAAGATTTAGTTAGAAAAAAGTATTTTAGTGTCCAGTTTGGCCAAAAATTGTAAACCAGTATTGTGGGATCACCCCAAGTAGAGATGCAACTAACACAACTAATGCTAAAATTATGACTAAGATTGATGCGCTTGTGCCTGAATATAATTCTTTAGGTGTGCCTTTGATGCTAATGCTTGTAGTTTTAAATACTTGATGATCCTAATGACATAAGATATCCATAAATAAATGTTCTTTAACACTCAATTCAAAAAAAATGTTATGTGATACTTAAAGATAATGATCATATTCTAAACTATTCCGCTCAAAAATAAAAAGACTAAATCATATCGTACAATCCAATCCAAAAACTAAATCATAGCATACAACATAATCCCAAATTAAAAATATAAAAAAATACAAGACTAAAATGATATATAATAATAAATTTAAATATATATTAAATGAAAACTATACATTTACACCTAGTTGTAATATAAAATAAAACATTGTATACTTACTTTACTAACGAAAAAGAGAGATCAAGTAAAAATCTCAAACCCAATATCATATTCATACCACTTCCCTCCACTAATGAATGCCATCTTAAAATATAATGAATACTCATGAAAGGCTATCTTGTCTATTCTAACGGTCACCATCATATATGCAATTATTATCTATATAGAGAGAGAGACTTCACAAGAATTAATAACCTTACTAACTAACTTAAAATATAATTATAAAATTACATCTTATTATTTAATGCATTGATAATATCAAAGGGATAAGGTTAAGTGGTTAAGTTGTCTATTTAAGGTTATTTTTTTCTTTAAAGATATAACATCTTTTAAGGTATGTTAAATAAATTTTTTATTACAATTATAGGTAGAATGTAGTCAAATAGTATTAGAGATATGGTATTGAAGTGGTCAAATGATGTTGAAAGAATGTAATAAGTGGAATAGATAAAAAATTGTAATCATAATACTTCGTCATGCTAAAAATTTATAGATAGGGTAATATATAATAGTATGTACAAGTTATTGTGTGGTGTTCATAGCATAGTAGCAAGCCTAGGTAGAATGTAATCAAACAGTTATGAAAGGATGTAACAAGTGGAATAGATAAAAAATTACAACCACATAATCCTATTACCAACTTATAGATAGAGTGATAATAAGATAAGGCTCCAATTCAACCCAAATATCTAATAAACTAAAAAGACTATGACATTGGTTATAAACTCATAATTAAATACTTGTAAATTTGGGAAGCAACTATTATATAACCATTAAATACATATGTATGACTAATAGAGTGGTAATAATAGAAGGCCCCAATTCAACCCAAGACTATGGCATTGATTATAAACTTGTAACTAAATACTTGTGAATTTAGGAAGCAACTATCTTATATTCATTAAATACATATGCGACTATCTCATCCCTTAGAATATACTTAGTATGTATATTCTTGAAGTGTAGTGGCTATTCTATAGCCATTCAATACATATTTAAGGCTATCTCGTCCCTCGGAATATACTTAGAATATTTTTGAAGTGTGTAGTGGCTATTGTATAGCCATTAAATTCACATGTACGACTATCTCGTCCCTTGGAAATATACTTAGAATACTTTTGAAGTGTGTTTAATATACATGTATGGTTATCCCATCACATACAAATACTTAGAATATTTTTGAAGTGTATGGCAATCCATCACTTTCAAAATATTTAGAATATTTTTGAAGTGCGTTGAAAATCACATTGTTACATAGATAAGTTATGATTCCAATTTGTACCGTACATTTTATTAGTTAATGTTTCAACCAACTCTACTACATAAACACTCTTTGCTTGTCCATATAATAACTCGCATTTATTTAAAAATGTTGTATTTTAACTTTTTTGACCAACCATACATATATATCCAATGACTATAAATTTATACCTACATCTGAAAACCAAACCAATTGTTATGTATATAAGTTATGATTCCAATCTGTAAGGTGCATTTTATTAGTTAATGTTTCAACCAACTCTACTACATAAAAACCCTTTGCTTCTCAATATAATAACTTGCATTTATTTAAAAATACCCTATTTTAACTTTTCTGACCAACCATACATATATATCCAATGACTATAAATAACTTCTGCTATAAATTTATACCTGTATCTGACAACCAAGGCAATTATTATGTAAATAAGTTATGATTCCAATCTGTCATGTACCTTTTTTTACTTAATGTTTCAACTAACTCACATTTAAAGTTAAAATACTGTATCTTAACTTTTTTGACCAACCATACATATATATCCAATGACTATAAATAACTTCTACTATAAGTTTATACCCGCATCTGGAAACCAAACCAAAGTACAATAATTTTGGGAAGGCTTCCCTGGAGTTTTGGTATAACAAAATAAAACAAAACAGATATATAATTAAATTTTACAGATTTTACAGTTGGTCTTTTATGAAAGTAGGTAGGGTGTCGTATGCTTGAATTCAAAGGTTAATAACATTGGGGAGACAAGCGCGGGTTTTGAAACCAAATTTCTTACACTTTTTACTATTTCGAAGAGACAGGCGACTGACTTGTATTATGTACATTTCTCTTTAAAAGTCTGTATTTCACTGTGAAAAACATCATTCTTGTAAAGAACCAAACAAAGGCATATCACGTGCACGTACAAAACCAAACAAAACCTATTAAATAAACCTCACAGAATTTTAAAATGTCAGTGTAAGGAAACCAGCAAACATTTATACAATGTATAAGTGCTCAGTTTCTGTGTTTTCTGATCATATATTTTCTTCTCTCTGTATATATGCATTCAACATATAATGAGTAGATGCTCTGTCAAAAGACTAGTACCCAGCAAGTATATTGTCCCATTCTTCTGTCTTGTCCCTCCCTAATGCGTGCATACTCCCTTAATTTTTAAGCAAAGTTATCAGTGTCCCCCATATAAAGTTTCTCTCAGTTGTTTCATTATTATCATATAATGTCAGTGGATCCCAGAAACATGCAGCACCATCATCACGCGTGGACCATCATTAGAAAAATCATGCATTAATGGAAGAAAGAAAAAATTATTGCATTCCAGGCTTCTTAACTTCCCTGATAAGAGTGACTCAAACTAGATTTATATTTGCATCACCATAGAATAATCTTTAATGGGTAGACAAAGATAAAGTACAGTAATCATGTTCTCTAAAGAAAATTCATGAACAGAGCATCATTTGATATACCTGATCGATTACAGTCCATTATCCATGGCAGCAGCAGAAGCACAAAAGAGGCAGAAACTTCTTGTGTATATAAGTGAAAGATATGTAGAATAACACTGACTATGAGAGAAAGGTAATGAGATAGCTACAATATAGGGTGGAATAGAATGAGGGAGTCCGTGCCTGCAAATTGCTCTTGACCAGCCTTGAACTCTTGTCATTGAAGAGGCCCAACAAATTAATGGAATCAATGCACATCATTCTTATGGTGTTGGGGTTTTGCACTCAGCAAGCATTGAACCCTGATAGACTGTGAGCCAATCAATTTCATTCGGCGAAAAAGATTTGCACTCAGCAAACATCGAACCCTGATGGAATGTTTGTGAGCCAATCAACTTTCATTTGGCGAAAAAGATTTCGCACACAGCAAGCATTGAACCCTGATAGAATGTTTGTGAGACAATCAACTTTCATTTGGCGAAAAAGATTTTACACTCAGCAAGCATTGAACCCTGATGGACTGTTTGTGAGCCAATCTTCATTTGGTGAAAAGGATATTCTTCAATCTTTAGCTCTAAGCTAAAGAAATGGATTATCCCCCACCCATACCAACCAGATGTTAAAATCTTCAATCAAAAAGGAAAGACAATGCTAATAAAAAACAGTGCTTAGTGTCCAAACATATATGAACGGCCATTGCACTCTGCTTGAGTCTTAGAATCTTTTTATCTTTACAATCAGAAATAGGATTGCTGAAAAGAAATCAAATTGAAACTAAGCCTCTCTGCTTGTGAGAGCCAAACTGTATGGATTTGTTTTTCTCTTTCTGCATGCTGAATAAGGTTTTCTTTAAAGCAATCCTTCTTACTCAAACTATTGACTATAACTTTTTTCAAGCATTCTTCCTCTTCTTTGCACTGCTACACCAGTATTACTATCATTTATTTTTCTGTAGAACTACTCTTTTACAAATTACTAACCCTATTTTGACCAATATATGAGGACTGGATGCTTAGATTGATTACCGATTGTGAAGAGGATCTGACCCATTGGGCACCTTTCGCTCGCTGGTGAAATTTGGATCCAATGCAGGCTCACCATTAGAGTTTTCTTTCTCTGCAGAAAATTCAGTCGACTGCCCATCTTTACTATAAAAACCATTCTGTTCTGAGAAGTCCAAGCTTCTTATAGCTACAACTCTAATATCATTCAGTATATTAAGCTCTGGTGCAGCTAGCAAGAAGATGATAAGTATTGTTTTGAGCTTGGAAGCCATAGTGAAATCATTGTCTCTAGCCATTGCTTCAGTAATCTTCTTCTTCACAATCTTAACAACTTGAAGAGCTTGTGAGCTATAAATATACTAAAAGAACCATTCTTCAATGTCACTGAGAATCCATCCAGGTCTTACAGATTTGTTTTCTTGTTGTATACCCATAGGACTCTGTGCTATGAAGTACTTTCTACAGTGACAATGAAGCTGGAATCAGCCATTTTGCTGGACTTTCCATGCTCAACTTCAATATAAAACTATATAAAGTTGCTCTGCTTTCATAGTATTATGGTTTTGCGTGTTCAAACTGGAAAGAGTAACCTACAAGCCTTCGTTTTTCTTTTTCTGGGGTTCTTGTCATCCCACTTTTGGCTTCATGTAAAAAGGCCAATTTTTGTGCATATCATTAGCGGAAAGTTCATTTGACTTCATTGCTTTACTTACATTTATTAATCTCATTGAGACTCACGTTGCTATTGCCTTGTCTGTAGATCCAAAAGAAGTATGGTTGATAGCTACCTGGTATGTATAAGAATGGAAGACGTAAAAATTCACTTTTCTTTTCTTTCTTTTTTTGTTTTACATTATTTTGTGTGTTTGTGTGAGTATTTAAGTATATTGGTTTAGTGTATTTATTGATTTTAGATTATATAAATATTATCTTATTTTTATTTAGAATAGATTTAATTTTTAGAGTATTATTTTCTAGTGTTTCATGAAAATATGTTTTCATAATTTTTACAATATTAAAAATATTAGTGGCGTTTTGGAAAGATGGGATAAAATATTTGTCTATTCTTTATTTTTATTTTTATTTTGGGGGGTTAGACAGGCATCCTAGAGATATGCTCTATCTGCATGGGGATGTCTCCTCGAGCGTCCTCCACAAGGGGGTCTTAAGTGGATGCCAAGGCATCCCCCACAACATCATAGTCATAAAAAGTGAAAAAAATAGTATGTTTTTAAGGTCAAATTCTTGAGCTTGTATTTCCATTAATATTTCTCAAAATCCCTATTATGGACGCTTCATGGTAGTGACATCAAAACTTCCTTTGATCACAAAACTCTATTGTGACTCTAATCACTATCTAACTCATTAATAGAGAGAGAAAATGCATTGCAATAATGCTTTATTTTGGACAAAAGAACCACAATTATAGAACATTAACTTCAAGAAGATATATCTTCAAATACTAAGAATCAGTGTTATAACCAAGCTTACTTAAAATGACACAAAACACACTCTAGATGGCTTATTAAAATGAGTCTAATCTAATATTCACACATGGATATCATGCTCTTACAAAAAAAAGTGTTTTACACTTGGTACTTGCATAAATTGTCACTTTCACACAACTTGTAAACATCCAAAGTACTTTTTTTTGTATTGAACAAAGCAAAGTTACAAAGAATACAAGCTACCAATCTACCAATAGGAATGAGATGTATGGAAACATCCAAAGTACTTGTACTATAAATATGCTAAGAACAAAAAAAGGCACATACAAGAGCTATATGTTGAATATAATGTGCCCTTGGAAATATTCAATAATATCAAGAATTCCCTCAAGGTAGGGTTTCACTTTACAATACCCTTATAGCATATCAATTATCAACTATGTAGTTTGTTCTCAATATTTTATTTATTATTTATTTTTGTACATTTTGTGTAAGTTATGGTATATATATAGTTATGTCTCATGACATATCCATAATATAGGATTTTTTATTGTAATTTCTGAAACCTTGTTCTTGTGTCTTCTTGTCTTTAAAATTTCAAGAAATTACATTGTTTTCTCTATTAGATTCAAGGCTATATATGCATCATTAACCTAATTCAAAGCCAAATGTGTGGCATTGACCCACTTCATCTAATTTCAAATTTAGTTGTGGCTCCAACCTAGAACTCAATTTGAACTAGTTGTTACTTACCAACTCTTATAATAATAATAAATGTACTTAAGTTCTATATAAAATGGCATCACACCTTAATCATCTTAATCATCAATTATCATGAGAAAATTGCCTCCACCATGAATTGAGATACTCAAAATCACTCACACATCTATCATAGCTTTTTTTTTGCATCATCCATTTTGACTATGCCAATTATTTCATCATCAAATATCAAGTTACCCAAATTATTGCATTGTGATGTTCTATCATTTATTACACGTTTGTTCAAGTTTCAATATCATTATCATTGTATTGCATCCTTGTTACCTATATACACATCAATTATATAAGTTGTGTGGCATGTATTCCCACTCTTTACAAAATTGTTGAATGGGTCAATGAGGCTTAACCAAGGCATAAGGGGGAAGTAAGCAAACCTTCATGCTTTTGCTTAACAATCTTAACAATGCTTCTTACCATCACTAGTTTTCCATTTATAGGTCTAGGTACATGCAATCTTTTATTGCAAGTACCAAAGTTTCAAAGACTTGTGGTTCACAATTGCGTAGAAGATTTAAGATTACATTTTTTTGTCAATATCATAAGTGCAAATTTGGTTGCACTTCACATATAATTTTAGATTTTATAGATTAAATTATTTTAGTATATTCATTCAAAATCTAATCTCATAAATTTAGTACTAATTTTTATCATAATCAAATCAATCTCCTTAACAACTTCAATTTACTCTTTATTTTTTTAATTTTATTTATATTATATCCAAATCAAATACATATTTCAAACCCAATTATTATTCAAATTAATCACCATCTTAAATGTTTAACTAATTAAACAAAATTATTTTAAAAGTTTATTTGTTTTTTACTATGCAATAGATTGTGACCATTCTTAGTACTAAAAAATCCAATTAATATACCCCTATTATTATTTGTTTAATTTCTAGATCTTAAGGTTAAATTATATAGAAGGTTTTCCACCCTTCCATCCCAACATTGATAATGCAATTGTTTCCCAATATTTACTCTCTAGACATGAAAACAAAATTGTACGTTAATTGATTAATCTCTAAGACACGTGTAAGTGATGCAATATAGAAATAATAGAAATAATAAAATGCAAAGTTGGGCTGGTTTACATAATTATATAAGAAACAAAACTAACTCAATCTTAGGGCCCCTAGTTTTGAGGGCCTAATAAAAATAGTTCATAGACCTTGAAAGCCGGTCATTGTCCATTTTTATATTAAATTAAGTTTATTTGCATGATTGGACTAGGATTTTGTTGACTTGTTGCTTATGGCATGTGATTAAGAAATATTTTATATGGAAATAAGTAAGGTATGTTTGTAAGGTGGGGGCATTAGGACCAAATTTTGAGCATTTTAGCTGGATCTTGTACTCCATGTACCATGAATATTTTGAGCACCACAGATCTTACATTTCCTTCAATAATGCACATTCATTTCTATAGTTTTTTTCTTATAATATTGTCTTTAATGTAGTCATCAAGGTTGTAAACTTGACTAAGACTTGAAAATAATTTATCCAACAATGTTCATTGATTTCTACATTTCTTCTTCTAGGATATAGTTTGTTTAATATGGTCGTCAAATATCCAGATGTTCATGAAACTTGCAAGTTTCATTAAAGGTTTTAAAATTTATAAAATAATTATATAACTAAGCATTCAAAGAATGAATTAAATAGATAGAGTCAAAGTAAAACAATCGATTTAGATATATAAATAGAAATTAAAATATGTGTTCAAATAAATGTTCATAAATTTAAGAATCAAGTAATGGTATATAGATGTGAATACAAAAATATTGTGATTGATATTTTGAAGTGATTTTTCTACATTTTAAAGATTAGGATTACTTAGATGATTTTTTGGAATTTAAAGAATTATTTATTTGTTTATATGATTCATTCTTGTGATTGGAAAAATAATATACATGGATTTGGATCTAGGGGAGAGGGGCTCATAGTGGGGCACAGTCTAATAGTGGGGACAGAAGTAGTCTACAGTGGGCCCCATTGTAAAGCATCTTAATATCCAATTGCAAAACACTTTTTATCCATAAAATACACAAACTGACAAATCATGTGATGCCACATCAATGCACCAATAAAACATGACAGTGCACCACTATCGATCTCACTTTTTTTTTGGCCCTTTTTGGATACCTCGACAAAAAGCATGTTGATGTGGCATCATATTTGATGATGTGACCCTAAAATGAAATATAGAAGCACATGAGTTGCCAAATAAACTGTTGTACAAAATTGGGATTGATTTGAAATTTTCACATAAGATTTTGAAAAATGCGAAGTTAGGGTGCTCCACTATGGGGCCCTCTCCCCTAAACCTAACCCATAAATCTAACTCTAGTGCACATGAATCTAAAGTCAATAATTTTTTTATATTTATTGTTCAATTCTCCTCGATCTATATGATTTTTATTTTTATTTGATAGTGTTTAGGAACACCTTTGGGAAGCTTGCTAGGCAAGGATTTACTCTCCTTTGGTCAAACCCCTGGGATATTGATTTAACAACTTTTGAAAAACATCAAAGGTAGCAAACAATCATGTAGAGTATGCCCCAAATGTTGAGGCAAGCAACTAATGCAATATTAATGCTCTGATTGTGCTCTTTGAATGATGATGTTATGATGTTCTTTAATGATCTCTAGGGTTAGCTTAGATGTCCTGAAATAAATTAGGGTTGGCCCTAAAACACAAACTCTAAATGGTGCAAATGAAAAAAAATGCACTTTAAGTAGGCACACAATGATCACTTAGGAAGGGGTCTATTAGGACTCAAATTGAATTTATAATTTATAATTTATAATTTTGGGGTTCATTTTCATAAATTGAGTAATCAACCTAGTTCATTTTTATGAATCTAAACCTAAACATGGGTGATTGATAGGTAAATTGAGGATCATAATTGGCCACTAGGAGTGAGTGCATATGAAAAAAAGCTAGGATCAAGTTATGTGCTAGCTTTTTCACAAAAAAGAAGTGTACACTAGTCATTATATGAGGAATAGATGGGTCCAAGTGAGCCCAAATCAAAGGTGAATAGTGTGCAAGGTGTGCAATTTTCACCATTCCATTTTTCCTCCACTTTGAATTGCATGTGAACTATTATAAAAATAGATGTCAAAGTAAAACCAAAAAACCAACATGAAATTGAGCCCAAACACAAAAAAATGCCCATATAAATGTGGATGTCACTTTTTAATACATCTCCCTACAATGAGTGTTGCATCTAGGAAACATATGAAAAAATTAATAAGTAGCATCTAATAGGCACTTGAAATATAAATGTTTTTCTATAATCAAGAGAAAAGGAAATGGAGTAAGAGTATTTCACTTGGAATCAAAATAGGACACTTAATAGGATGGATAGGAGTAATGGATACTACTTGAAGCAACAAAATTGATGTGATAACATAAAATGGAAGTAATCATAAGGTATTCACTATAATCATACTAATTAAAAGAACATTAGTGAATTCATGAACTCCCTCCTATTTGTTATTGAATGAATCAATAAATTTGGATGAAAGGAAACAAGAATACTTAAAATAAGGTGAGCATTGAAATCCCAATAATTATATTGGAATATAAGGATATCATCATGTGACAACTCAATAAGATGTAAGCATAAAATCATAGATAGTGATAGGTAGGAAGATGCACCCAATGAGGGCCCTAAATAATAATATTCATTAATTCTATATTAGGAACACTGTAAAATTCATAAACAATTATAATAAGTTATCATGACAAGCATTGAGAAGATATTATCATCATAAACATACTGCAAGCATAAGATAAAATCATGGAGAGCATAAACATGTGATAATCATAAGTATAATCATGGTTAGCACAAATGTGTGATAGTGATAAGATATAAGTATATTGTTAAGTTAGAGGAACTTGTAATCATCATAAGAAAAGATCATGTGAGTAAAAATATGTAATTAAGTATAAATCATGAAAATTATATGAATCACAGAATAATTTGATTTTCATCAAAGTAAAATTATGTCAAATGTCATAAGGACATGTCCCCAAAATGGGAGACACCACATAATATAAAAATGAGCAAATGTATATGGATAAAGCATGGAATATCAAAATATCAACCAACAATATGATTATTTTTCAATAAATCAACTTCATGTCCCAACTATGTTCTTTGTAACACCCTCAAGTAAGTGGTTGTCATAATAATAGGAAAGTGAATCCTTAGTCAAGATGCTTCAAAGAGATGCAATGGATGTTTTACCTTTCTCCACCCTTTTTTTTTTTTTGTCTTTATGGAGGTGGCTCCATGGATGTATTTTGTCCTTAATTACCATTGTAAGTTGACATTGGAACCCATGTAGTAGAAGGCCCTATAAAGATGAAGCAATAGGATTTTGGAACTTTACTCTTCTTGTTTTGGATGATAAAAATAAATATTTATTTTTTATTCTATTGAAGGATGTGAAATTCTTGTTTCTTTTTGCTCTTCTAATGAAGGACAAGAGAACTAAAACTTCCTTAATTTTCTTGTCTTATAAGTACATTTGTACATATGGGAGATAAGGATATCTTTTTTACAAAGGGAGACACAAATATCAAAAGCGGCTCTAGGAAAATTCACTGCCAGCAATTCACCGATGGAAAATTCACCACCAATAGTTTACCACGAGAAAATTCACTGCCATGAAAAATTAATCGTCAAAAATTCATGCAATTAATTTTTTGCATGGTGAATTGTTATGGCGGTGAATTTTCCCGTGGTGAATTGTTGACAGTGAATTTTCCATCGGTGAATTGTTGGTGGTGAATTTGTTGTATGCCATCAAAAGAATCACTCTTGAGAGTGGTTTGATGTGCATCTTGAGGTGCTTTAGGCCTCACCTCTTCTTGCCTTGGAATTTTTTATTGATTATTTTCCTATCATCAAAATGCATATTATATAGATAATGAATTGATTCTTAAACCCTATAAAGATGTTCCTTATGAGTCTCCATATATTTATCCATAATTAAATGGTTTAATTAAAAAATGGACTCATATGGATCCATATTTCCTTTGACAATTATATCTATATCAATATATTTCACACAGTGGTATACCAAATAAGCTATCACTTTCAAATCTTTAAGCCATGGTCTCCCAAGTGATATAGATAAATATAAAATAGAAGGAATAACTTGGAATAAAACATTTACCTCTTTTATCCAATTCTAGAGGAAAGATCATGCAACCCAAGGAGCAATAAGTATAGCATTGGTCATCTTCAATGAAAAATAGGAATGTGCATAACTATATTGTTGTAAATGATTATTATATATGAATTTACTTGTGAAAATATTATACATATATGTTGGATCAACAAGTAGGTCATCACATTGGTGACCATAAATAATATCATGAACATACAAGGGTCTATAATAGCTATTATGCAATACATCCTTATCATAGAAGGAAAACACCAAAGGAGCAACATGAGAAAGAGCTCTATCATGTGTCTTACCTACAAAATAATATATATTTTCATGTGTATGGTTCAAACCATCATATGAATTCATGTAATCTCTACTTGTGAGAATGTTTATCATATTAATAGCTAGTGCTTGTGCACTTGACAAAAATCCACAATATCATACTAGATTTGTGAAGGAAAATGATTTGTATAAATTTTAATTTTTTGATTAGGATGAGAAGAAAAATGGTTTTCCTTATTATTATACCTTCAACATGAATAATATTATTATCAATTAGGTCTTGTATCTTATATTTCAATACCATAAAAATATGTGGTCTTTCCATTGACTCTATGGTATTACAAAAAAAAATTCATACCCCATAAGTAACCCTCTAGAAGGGTCTAATGTGTTGGTAAATGTGTCAACTTTGCTCCTAATGTTAAGATTACAAAAGGTCTTATTTTTGGAAATAAAATGGAAAAACTCAAATTTTAGGCTATAAACTTAGTTTTTAGCCAAAATAAAAATTTCTAGTTGCTTGGCACTACTTACGGCCTCTCTTCAAGTGCTTCAATTTTAAAAAAATGGACCCAATTGGCCCATTGAATCAAAATTTATGGCCTTCAAAAGTGTGTATAAGAAATGTAAAAAGTTGTTGGATGCATGCAAAAGAGTTGTAAAGGGGACTTACACCTGTTGATCAACTTATGATGCATATTATGACACATCATAAGGAATCTTTGAGTAGGAGGTAATGTGGGTTACACTTTTGGGTGGTTTTATCTCATGGGTTTCTAATTACTATTTGATGGTTTTAGGTTTTGTATCTCCTATATATTAGGTTCTTGAGATGGAGATTGAGTGTAGAGTTTTGTAGATACTATTAAGCTATAATAATTTCTCTAGATCTCTATTTGGTGATACTCGTGTGAATTTTTTCTCTACAAGTGTATTTTAATCATGGTTTATTGAATAATACATTGGATTGCTTTGGAGTGTAGGTTTTTTCTCCTAAAAGGGTTTTCCCCACATACACTTTTGTTTTGGTATTATTGTTTATTTTTTATTTAAATATATTCATGCTTTATGTAATTATTAAAAGATCAAAATTTGCACAACGGTCTCCTCATAATATTAGTGTAGGAAGCATTTTGTGTACCCTACTTCCTTTCACAATAGGTAGAAAGAGGAAGATTAATTGAATTGAGTAAACCTTAAATTATATTTTCTAATGGTTAACTCAACTTGGTAATTTTTTTAGCAATTTGAAGCTTGAAAGATGTTAGGAAATTACCAGTTGATCAAACCATTTACTACATAACCCTATGAAATAAAAGTGTTCATACAATCTTCCAAATTAACCATAATACAAAGATTAAATACATACTATGAGATTTAAAAATATTTTCCCTATGAAAACCCTCAATGAGGGAAACCCCTACCTCCAAAACATCCATAATCAATGTATTATTCAACAAATAAGTTTTACAATAAATTTACAAAATATCTATAAATGCATCTAAAGCATCAAACCCCTCCAATGAATCCTCCATGTGTCCAAGAATGATGTGTAACCATGCAACCACACATCCCATGTCAGATACACTCTATAAGAGAGCTCAATACAAATGACAACCAACCTCAACCACTAAACATGTGTTTGCTATTACAGATTCAAGCTCACACAAAACCACTAAGTGGTATTGGGTACACCATGAGAGCACAAAACCATTGAACCAAACATTTACTTTTTGGTACTAATTTTTCCTAATATGATTTTTCCAATGTGCAACCCACACATAAAATATGAAATCAATGTCACATACAAATTTACAAGTGGACCCAAATAAATATTTAATGTTTTTAAACACATCTCTAAAAGATGCACTGCAAATAATAATTTAATCTATATAGTTAAAATAATTATTTTCTCATGCAAGGTGTGCAACACCCTTGTTCCTAATGAAATCTAATAAATGAATGGTTAAAATGATTGCAAATGGATGGATGAAATTGATTGAGATAACTTTATTAAATGATGGATGCTAGGGTTTCTCTTAGGGATATGTTTATGTGAATAGTTGAGATTTAAAGATGTGGAAATAAATGGTGGAGATGTAAGATTAGTATGACTTTTAATTATTAGTTATTCATGTGACTAGTTGAACTTTTCTAATTATTTATTTGTGGATAATGGTGAAAGTGGATTGTATTTATTTTGGAATAAATAGATCAAATTAAATAATTAACTAAATAATAAGTATTATTTCGTTAATTAGTGAAAATAGATTAATTTATTTATTTTGGATGAATAAGAGAAATTAGCTTAATCAATTAATTAATAATATGGTGATGACATTGTGTTAGAAGATGATATTAGGTGTGTCATTAGAATGTGGTCAAATTTAGGTGTCTACAACTATCCACTAAAAATTACTATTTATAACAACTCAAAAAGTTTAATAATAACTATGCTAATAATGTGAACCAATTTCTATTCATGGGGTTTGTTGAAGTAAGTTCAAATTTAATCATTATAAAGGAGGTTAAATTTTGGTGGCATTTTTATAGGGAACTTGGTTTTTTAGGTGTACTTGATGTTTAGTGAGAAATGATGTTAGATTATTGATTTGTACAAGTTTGAAGAAACTTAGGGATAATTCACTAATAAATGAAGCAAAAGATCATTTTTTTGGGGGGGGGCATATAGGTTTATTTGATTTTTAGTATCATTAATACATTTGGAAGGAGAAAGAAGACATTCCCAAATTAGAAGGTGGTCAACATTTTCTAGAATTCTTGGTCACTATTGGACTTTAGAGATTTTTTTCTCTATACAACATGGATACCATGAGGTGAATTAGGAAGTATACTTCCTTGTAAATTATGTCAAAGACCGTGATGATGATAATATTCTTGTTTTGGGTGAAAAGAGAATGGTGATTTAGACTAATGAATTAATCTAAGCCAATCTCTCCACCCAAACATTGGAATGCAAAATTAGCGAAGAGGTTGTGTTTAGTTATTGTCCTCAAGGAAGAGCGTAGGTTGGTTGGGGTTTTGGTTCCTTTGTTGTAATTACAAATATGGATGGGATATGCAATGAATTAGGTTAACTATGACCAAATTGACTAAATTTGATAGAATGCAGATGCTACATAATGAGCGAATAGAAACAAAAAGCATATCTGAAAAGATAAAACAGAAAGGAACCTAACAGAAAAAATTAGGGTTGATTGTCAAGGATGTTAGTGCATCGTGTGGATGCTAGTGCACTATGTTGTAGTCAGTAAGGTGCAAAAATCAAGGTTGCCAATCTGTACAGATTCAATATAGTATACACAGTTGCAATAGAGAAAATGAAGAGTTAGTGTGTGAATATGCCCAAATAATTAAGATACCCTAATTTATCAATGATGAACTAGTAAGGACAAGAGATAAGGTTTTAGGAGTCTCCAAATGAGTTGAGATGTCGAATCTTCCTTCCATGGCAACAACCTAAGTACTTGAAAATAAAAAGAGGAAAGGGGTTGCATTGTATAGTGGCTTGCCTCAGTCAAACCTCGTGTTGGTGTTTCCACCTCAACAACATCAATGATGATGATGATAGAGAGTCTATAATCATAATGAGAAGGGGGAAAAATAAAAAATAACAAATAATAATGATAATGATAAACAAGAAAATGATAGATTTTACCATTCATATTTGAAACCCTTGTTGGATTGATGTAGCTGCATAAATCACACACAAGGAGGAGGAAGAGACTTCCTTGAGATATTGCAAGTGTTAGTACATATAAAGGTGACAATAACAATAATCATGAATAAAAAACAACCAACAATACTTTGGAAAAGCTTCATTGTGATAAAAGAATAAACATCTGCAACACTAAGTCAAAATTTATGGTAAAATAACACGTGTATACTTAGAAGGGCTTTAAAAGACTTGAAATCTATAGAGAGAGATGAGAGAGAGGGGCGGGAGGTTTTCTATATAGGAAACTAAGCACATCCTCAACTAATTTTTTTGGTGAGGCCTTAAGTAAGGTTGTGTCCCTTAATGCAATAAGGCCACAATTTGAATTTAAATCTTGACACACACAACTAGGATGCTAGTGCACTACATTAGTGTTTGGGCATAATTTGCTCTCAAAGAGCCCAAAAAAAAGGACTTAACATAGTTTTCCAAAAAGATGATGAAACAAGCACATTACAAACAAAATTAAACACACACCAAATTGAGTGTCAAACCTAGCGTGAAATTATAAGCGACAACAATTTATGACGCTACAATTATCAATGCTACACAATGCCTATGTCAAGTTAGATGAAAAGTTTGCTAATTCCTTTAAATGTGAATTAATGCACCTCTTTCTCCATTATACATTGGGTTGGAGCCTTTTGTAATTATCACAACACCCTACTATTAGAATTGATGTGCAAAATTTGTTCAATTTTTTGTTTAATATAATAGTAGTGGTTCTCAAGGCCATAACTAACATATCAAATAGAACAAGTGTTGCATAGCAACTATTTCCTATGTGTTAGTTTAATTAAGTTATATGTATTAAATTTTAGTGATTGAATAATGTTATTAGATCTTGGGATCAAAATATTCTATGATAATTATTAGATGGTCTAAAGTTTTATTGAATATTTTTATTATACTCAATAACAATCAATTATTGTATAATTACTTAGAACTTAAATAAGTATATATTTAATGAGTGAATTACATTTATAAATATAAATATTATTTTTATTATAAAATTATGAAATATAAAATACTTAATAACTTAGTTACTACTCTAATATCTATAATATATATAATTAATAAAAAATAGTAACATTCCACATAAAATATTATATAATGTTTAAAAATAAAAAATTTGACTCATAATAAATATTTTAAACATTAATCATGTTCTCTAATATACAATTAGAAATAATAGTTATATGTATCATATTTATGGTGTTTATAATTAGTGAATGATATTGACAAAATTTAAAACAACACTTTATAGTTTTTAAGTAAAAAATAAATGACATGACGGTTGCCATACCTTGTAAATAGGAAATTGCATATAATATTTATAAAAAAAATAACAATTAATAAATACTTTTACAATAATATAAAATATAGTCAAAATTTTGAGTCATTATTTGTTGGCTTCATTATCCTTTAGTAATGTGTTGGGTCCACCATCTAAGAAATACAAAATTCTAAAATATAGTCAAAATTTCAAGTCATGTTTCTTTGGCTTCATTATCCTTAAGTCATGAGTTGGGTCCACCTTCTAAGAAACATAGAATCTCTAAGCAAATATTTTATACTAGATACTATCTACAAAGAAAATTGTAGCTAACTAAAGTAAATGATGTATCCTTTATTATATATAATTATTTTAATTCTTTTTTCATAAGACAACATTCACATCCTAGTATTCTAGATTCATAGAATCTTTAAGCAAATATTTTATACTAAATATTCTCTACAAAGAAAATCATAGCTAACTAAAGTAAATGATGTATCCCTTTATTATATATTAATTGTTTTAATTCTTTTTTCATAAGGCAACATACATATCCTAGTATTCTAGACGACATGTGTTAGTACATGTTTCCATATACATATATATTAAGTTTATCATGGTGAAACATCGTGATAAGGACACATTCATGCCTTTAGACTAAAAATACAATGATATAAAAACATGAAAAAGAAAGATGATTTTGATTGCATAGCGAATACATAATTGACATGTTTATGAAAGAAATAAATAAATATAATATTTTGGAGTAACCATCTCCCCTCGACAACATTATTATTGGTTCAATAAAATATAATACTATATTTTCATTTCTTTTTTTTATATTGTGAATACTTGAACTCAGGACCTTTTAGATCCCTACAACAACAATCTTATCGTTACATTGAATGCCAACCGACAATATATATTTTCTTATTATTCCCTAATAAGAATTCAAAAAATTAATCAAATATAATTTAAAAACTTATTAATTAACAAATATACAAAATTCACACTCCAAAAATAAATATTAGCATGGTTGAAAAAAAATCTCTCTCTGAAAAGTTCCACACAACTACCAAGGACAAAAAATTCTCAAACAATAATCAATGTTTTTTCCTTCCAAAGTGAAAAAGTGAACACTTAAATTTCAAGATAAAATTGCGGCCCATCATTTTATAATGCTTTGGGAAGTAAAACTATAAGTTATATTTTTCACAAAGTTTCCTATGTACTTGATGTCTATTCAATGCAAGACATTTCAATTATCAATTACTATTCCTCGAAAAGTAAAGATGTTGAATAGTTGGTCAAATCATCTATCTTAATTAACAAGGGGTAGTTCGATGGTAAATTTTTTCTTAAGTATGTTAGTTGTTCACACTACCACCGACTTTTGGGTGTACTCTACCTACACTTTAGAAGAGCTTTCCAATTTAAAAAACAATTTTTTTTCCCTTGTTTTTTTTGGGTTGGGGGACGGTAGGCTTCGTAGGGTCCCTTGCCTAGAATTTATACATTAATCTTACAAAATTATATAATATTAGCAATTACATTTAATGATGGGATGTTGATAGTGTTGTATAAATAAATGCAATTTTTCGTGTAATGGAAAGCAGATTGATAGGTTTGAGAAAAAAAAAATCAAAATAAAATTTTTAATTGATTTTTTCATTGTGTCTGGTAAAAAAATTTCACATGACCAATGATGTTGGCATGACACGCCCTTCGATACCACGCGGACAGGGGGAGACTAGACCTCGTGACGTCTTACCTACAAGAGGATGCTTTAGATAATCAAACTAGGTCCCCCACCCCTTTTTCTTCTAAAGTTTTGACAATATGGTCTTTTACGATTAATATTCTAAAAAATAGCAATATGAGTTATTTCTTTCATATTGACCTAAAAAATTATATCTTTTCTTTAATCTTTTTTTTTTAATTTAATTTTGATTCATTATTAGAAAAGACCAATCATATGACTTTAGCTTTTTTAAACTATAAAATTTATATAGTTGTTTTGTTTTTTCACCATGACATATATGTTTCAAATGACATTGGAATCTATTATCAGTGTATCATAGTCCTTTTGTCTTGTGAGGTGACAAGGTAAATTAATATGAACACTACTTTTAACCAAAGGAGTTATCTTGTGTTAAAAATTATGTATAATTGTAATGTCAACTTTTGGATTAACCTGTGTATGTTAAACATACAGAGGTTAATCCAAAAGTTAACATTACAACTTTATGGACTGTGGAAAACTCATACTAACTTTTACATATAGTTGTTATTTATTTCCCATGTATCTACTGTAGATGACAAACATTGATTTTATATTACTATTTACACACATCTTATTCAAATAATAATTCAAAGTTAAAATTATTGTGTTAAAATTAAATTTTATATTGTTGTTATGATTTTTTACTATATCATATATGTTTGAAATGACATTGAAAACTATTATCACCATACCATAGTCCTTTTGTCTTGTGAGGTGGCAAGTTAAATTAATATGAAAATTACTTCTACCACCAAAAGAGTTGTCTTGTGTTAAAAATTACGTATAGTTGTTATGATTTCCCATATATCTATCATAGATGACAAATATCGATTTTAGATTACTATTTAAATACATCTTATTCAAGTAATAATTCAAGGCTAAAATATCAACTCTATTAAGTATCCATGTTTAGTTGAAGTGATATTAACAATTAACTAAAAGATAATTTTGTATCTAGTGGTGGTACTCATAATTAATACGTTTCATTTCAAACTTCCTAATATGTGTGATATAGTAGTGAAATAAATGTTGGTTTACAATGTGATTTGGTCCTAATTTTTTTTTTTATCTCAATTTCCATTTAGAGAGGCTATGTAGACCAATCTTGAAGAACAAGCTTCTCAGCCTCTCTGTATTTGGAAACACGTCATTTTCCTTACTCTCTAGCCTTGGCACAACCTCCCCCTATTGGTGTGAACAAAGATATCATCTAACCGGTTTACCTCATAGGTCCTATTCATACTAGTCTAGTTAACTTTTCTTAAGGTACATGTCTCATAACATAAGATTAAGAAACTTGTCATAATATTATGTTATCTTATGTTTCACCTTGCCCTACATAACCAAGGGGATCTCTTTGTAATATTGAATCTGTTCTCATTGTATCATTTGCATTCAATGATAGAAATACATTTTATTCTTGTCATATTGATCTTCTCATTCCGTTGTGTTTTCTATTAGGCATCTAGATCCTAGGTGTCTATCTCCATAGCCCAACTGTTACACCTCCAACTCATGTACCAAGTTTGGCTCCTCATCTTACTCATTAGTTATTTTGGCTTATAAATTTATGTCTTGGTTTATCCAAATAAAAAAAACTATGCTTTTATCATCCAAATATAGTATACACTACTTAAAAATTATATTTTATCTCAACTTCAACACATGGATTAGCAAGGTTCATAGCATATTTCTTTGATTTAGTTAAATATTCAAATCATAGTCCTTTTGTCCTTTTGTCTTTATCATTGGTTTGATCCTCCTTAGGAAGAGCAACTATCCTCATAACAACAATACGTAATTTTTAACACAAGATAACTCTTTTGGTAGTAGAAGTAATTTTCATAACTTAGCTTGCACCTCACAAGACAAAAGGACTATTATATGGTGATAATAGTTTCCAATGTCATTTCAAACATTTATGATATGGTGAAAAATCATAACTATATAAAATTTTAACACAATATTTTAACTTTGAATCATGATTTGAATAAGATGTGTTTAAATAGAAATATAAAATCATTTTTTGTCATCTACAGTAGATATATGGGAAATCATAACAACTATATATAATAGTTAGTATGAGTTTTCTATAGTCCATGAAGTTGTGATGCCAACTTTTGGATTAACTTGTGTTGGCTACCAAATTTAATAGGTTGTTATGGCTAAGATTGAAGAATTTATTTAGGCTATCCCTTGCACCTTTTGGGAAAAATCTACCCCGATTCACCTAACAACACAAATAATTAGAGAATTCATATATTCACTTCATCAAAAAATAATAAAGTATACAATTGATGGTATGAAGAAGAAGAAGGTTTCATTTTGGGGTTTCCATGAGGATTTGATTGGGTTTGGTGAGTTGTCAAGCAAGATTAATCAGTCGATATTCTCTCAAAAATTAAAGATCAAGTATCATAAGGGGCCAAACCTAATGACTTAAATGAGGTCATCACTTCTTTATTGAGCCATTTTTCTAGCCAAGCATAATGTTTCTTTGTGATAATTTATTATTCAATCATTTTGTATTCTTTCAAAAGATGTAATAACTCAATTTAAATAAGTTAAATTTAATATAAGGCCCAAGAGGATGAACTAATAAATTGTAACTTGTAGATTTTAGATTTTTCGCCCAAGCACCAACTTAGGATTTAGGCTAAATTATTTTTCATTTTAAATTTTGGGTGCCCAAGATTAGTTGTTTATAGCCTTATCGTGGACATTGTAAAGGGTTGTTGACATTTTGCATACCAATAAACTATAGCAATTTCAATGTGGAAGACCTACTAAAGATTTTAATTTGCACATATTTTTAAATAATAAAGGATCGTGCATGTTGTGGTTTAATTGTTTTCAACCTTGGTGGTGATTTGCTTTGTTTTGTATCTTTAAAAGTGGATAACTTAGTGAGAGTTATTTTATTGTTCTTACCATAGAGTTTTGTATTGAATTTTCCCATGGAATATGGTGGTTAAATTTCATTAAACTTTAAATATCTTTAAATTACTATTTTCCTTAAATTGTTGCATTGATATTATGGATGGTTGTGCGAATACTAACCATTAAAACATTGGTTTTCATTTCATCAGACCTTCCAAATCTAAAGGATAGAGTGAAGCTTGTTATTGTCCATTCATTTTATTTTCACTTTATTTTCTCTAAACCTTAACCTCCTTTTGATTTTTTATAGCTATATAGCTTTAGGATAGACTTAAAGATCAAGGTTATTTTAAGCCTTAAGAGTAGACTTGGAAATGTTATTTTTGTTTAACATATTCATAGTATTTGATTGCATATCTTTCTCTTATCTTGCATATCTTTGATTGTACCAACCCTTATTAAAAAATTAACATAAACCACTTATCTTTTCCAACACAGTCAAGACCTAGCTAAAAGGGAATCTTGGAGATGATCTCTAAGATTTTCAAGAGAAGGAGAGTGTCTATCATTCTACTTGGTGTTGGTTGTACTAATAGAATCATTAACATGTACCTACAAATAAACAAATGAAACCTCCATCCCAAGCATCTAAAATATAGGGAAAGTAAACCAAAAATATTATGAGTAGTAAACCATAAACCATTATCCCAAAAAGTGATCCAAATAGTCACCCAAAATCAAGACTTGAATTCTGACACCTTATTTTATGGATTCAACAAGCTATTTTAGAAGATACTATTATGTTATTGTAATTTTTCATAACCAACACCCCAACTTGGGCACTCTATTTTAGCTTCATTGTCCCCATACAAAGATACTCTATGTAGTCTTATACCAACATGTCATAAGTTATTCAACAAATCAAGACAATAATGTAATTTATTAATTGCATTCTTGTCAAAGAATCCATCACAAGAATTGTTTATATCTTACACTATCATATGATTACCTTAAAAATCAATACATACATCATTAAATATCTAATATTTAGCCTAGGATGCCACCACAAAGTGGGATGCCTCCTTGTCCATATGACCAATAATATATAAAAAAAATGCAAATTAAATGTAGTATTTTAAACATTTTGATGCAAGGTTCATGACACCTTACCAACATATAAAAGTATTTATCATAATGGTTAGCTAGTTGAGAATATTATAAACCACTACAAGAACTAGCACTAGTTTATGTTCATTGGGGCTCTTCTAATTGTTTTCTCTAAAGTCAAAATCCCTACTAGGTTTTCAAGGTTCATCTCCTTCAAGAACTAGATCTGTGACACCCCTCTGATTTGTTATGTTTTCTTGACAACTCAGATACTTTGTTAGACTTTATTTTATGTTATTGTTATTCTATCGCTGACAGTGGAGTGATGATAGACTATATTGATGTGATAACACATTTATGCATGGTGATTATGTTTAATATGCTTTATGTTTGCATAGATGCTTAGTTGTGATGACATTGCTATATATGCTTATGGTAGTTTAATTGATATATTATCTTGTCAGTCGATGTGACATTGTATTGGTGAAGAGAACGGTATTGCATCACTCGCTTGCGAGTGCCCTGTGATTTCTGCGATTCTCTCTTTACAGTGTGAATGAATTACTATCTGTATACATGTACAAAATTTTCTTGTTTGCAGGAGTGTAGGTACAGGACATTAGCTTCACCTAGTTTCATAGGTCTGAGTGTGTCCACTACTCAACAATAATATTGGGAGATAGTAACAGGCTACCTAGTCATACCTTTACCCTAGTACAGTGTGTCATCACTTCAATTTTTGGTCTTAGACTTATTATTGTTGTTCTGGTATTTTATTAGTGTGGAAGTTTAATTTGGTAGATTAAATGTGTATTTGATTTAAATATTTAATTAATAGAATCACTGTGGTGAAGGCTTTAGAATAAATAAATAAATTAACTTAATTTAGTTATGTTGTTGAGTAATTTATATTATTAGAAATAAATGGTAATTAAATAAATATGAGTATTTAACTTGGTTGCAAATAGTAAATTGTTTTATTTTATTTAAATGCATGTGGTTGAAAAATATCTTTGGGGTTGTTGAGGGAAATGAGATTTGGTGGGATAACTGTGAGTTAGAATTGGTTATCTGTTTGTTGAAAATTCATTCTCAGAGGAAATATTTGGGAGAGTAAAGAAAGTGGTTTCACGGGAGTTTTTGTGAGGGTTGTTAAAATTGGTGAGGAAAGTGTGGATCTGGAAGAGGATTTGTTTAGAAATTTTATTGTAGAATTCTTGGCTGTGGATTGTTGTGTTTTCTGGAAAGAGGAAATTGCACTGGAGGAAGCTTTGGCTACATTGGAAAATTGAAGCTATAGAGAAGCTTGAGAACATTTCTTGAGGCAATAGTTCTTTTGGAACAGGTTCCTTTATTGTTTTTTGTGAATTTTGAATTGAAAAGTTATTTTATTACTATAATGAAAATTGGAAATATTTAGGATTTCAATACTGTAGAAGTTCTTGTTTCTTTATTTTTAAAAGATTGCCTAGAAGTTGAACCTCTGTAGAAAACAAGTAAAAATCTTCTATGTAAATTGATCATTCGAAATAGATTGACACAAATGAAATTATAGATCTCTGTAGAAAATCATTATTCTATTTAGTTTCCCTATTTCTTTTAATTATTGGGAAAATGAAATCTCTGAGCTTTCCTCTAAAAAACTTCTTCTGTAAAAAAATATTGCCCAACTTTAACCAGTGCTTGGATTAATTTATATGTAAATATATATATATATATGTACATATACATATATATATTTTATATAAATTTTAATATGTGAATATAAGTTTGTAAATTTCCTGAGGAAATTATATTTTAAACGAAATTGAGAGAGGTGGAATTTTAATCGCCGTATGCGATTTTGAAATCGTAGGTTTTAGTTTTTTTTAGTGAATATGTTAATGGTATAGGGGCTGGAGCTTTCCCCATAGCCGTCCCCATAGGGGAGGCAGCTGTGAGGGCAGAGCTACCAACACTGCCTTCACAAGCAGTGTCGGCGCTGCCTACACAACCTCGGCCCCAACTGGGGTTTCGGCCATGGACAGCCACACCAGTTCTGAGTTCGTTTGTTTTGTTTTTAACATGTATAATATATAATATATGTACATATATTATATACATGATATATTTAATACATGTTATTTTAATGTGTATGTTATATATTATGTATATATATATATTATATATATATATTATTGGAAAATTGGTATTGTAATTAATTTTAAATGAATTTGGTAAAAGTACAATTGCTTAATTAAATAATATATTTATATGTATATATATAATTATATTTAATTATATATATATATTAAATATATTTATTTAATGTCTGAATTTTAGAATAAATGGTTACTAGCATGATTAATTAAATTATAATGATTTAATTGTTTTATTGAGAATTTGAGTTAATTTAATGAGTGCTTGCGAAAACTAAAAGACAAACAATTAGTTTCCTTCGCTGTTGATTTGTAAGTTGGGGTTACATTTAATTGGTGCATTTTAATATGTGAAATTGATTGTAATGGATTTAGGAAATTCGAATGATAGCATTTCTTTAATTGCTTGAAGATGTATTTATTAAGCACGTGTTTTTGTAATTGTAAACTGGGGGGAGTATTTATTTTTATGAGAATCTAATTCTTCCAGATTTGTGAATTGTAATAAGGGGTTGTAATTTTAGTCGCCCTTTGAGTCTTTCTTGGGTAGTGCATGTTTTGGATTCAGTATTGGACATCTGTAGGGATGTGTTACCTTTTGAGGAGTATTGGTTAATGTTTTCAGTTCTTAGTGCATTGTCTACCCTTAGTATGTAGTTTGAGTTATGTGTTGTCGATAGGGGAGTGGCTTTCAGCGAGGGTCGTGACACAAAGTGGTCCCAGGACAACTCATGTGGAAGTTAGTATAATCAAGTGGGAATTAAATAATCTATTAGCTTAACACATTTAACAAGATAATTAGCCTCGCTCATTGGCTCAAGGGCTTGTATGAGACTTGAGATGAGTCGGAAAGGCCTGGAATGGCTAGATCGTTATCTTGTCTTCTCGAAAGATAACCGATTCTGCACTAGTGTGCATGTGGGGCAGAAATCGTGAAAGGTTACCAGGATAACCCTAGAGGGGGGTCGGGACCTAGGAAGATCTCCTTTGGACAACCAATGTAACCTTTGTGATGACACTCCTCCTATGACAACAGTTGGTTTATTTGTATTGTGTTTATTATTGATTCAGTGATTCTAGAAGCTATGTGACCATTGTCCTTGTTACTTGTACTATGAGTATTTTGTATGTTGCATGTGTCTAGAGGTAGTAGGTTGTATTGGTTACCTGTTACTATCTCCTAGCATGGGGGTTGGGCCTACGGGTACCATATGGTTGGGTGGGATGCACCTTACACTGTTGAGTTCTCTTTTTGTTCGTGATGGTGGGATCTTCTTGATCGAGGAGCTCATGTGGTTCTTTGGAGTTGTTCTTCTCTTTCTTCATTATAACCGTGGATCATTATGTATAATTGTAATACCTCATTTGTATCGAGGTGAACCTTTGTGATGTAATTGTAATAATATTTATGATCTGTTCATTATTGGATTTAATGGTGTAAGGAATGTTATGTGGTGTTGTATCTATGGAAATATGTTCAATAAATTTCTATGTGTTAGATTTATCTTGCAATGGGTTAATGTTTTTTGCATGTTGTAACTTGGGTTTAATATTCATATGCTATGGTTGGTTTAAATTTTATAAGTAATGGGTTTACATGTAGACGTGTTGCGTAGCCTAGAGGATGTATGTGGTTAGAGTAGGATACTTTACTCATCTTGTTATACTTTTTACGAAAAAAAATTGGTTGGGCTTCCGTAGTGTTGCATCATCCTCTAGGTTGCGGGACGGGGTTTTACACTTGGTATCAGAGCCTAGGTTCAAACACTGGGAACTCTGGGTTAATTTGGAAACCATTAAGTTGTTTGCATAGGATTTAAGTTGCATATCTTGTCTCACACCTTGGTGTGTTTGTGCAGGATCATGCCACCTAGGAGAGGTCGAGGTCGTGGTCATGGCCAAGGAGGCAAACATGGGGGTAGTCAATAGAACTCACCTCCGCATGTTTCTCATGATTCTAACCGTGAGGAGCAGTAGGCTTCTCAAAACATTTCAGGAGGCGATGTTCAGGATCCAGGTCCACCAGGGATCAAGGGCACACAGTTGTGTCAGTTATTGGAGGAGACTCTTGCCCATCTTGGGCCAAGGCAAGAGGTAGATCATATTGTTGTTAGAGAGAGGGATGTACTAGCTCAGTCAAATGTAGTTGTAGTTGCACATATGAGGGATTTACTTAGGGATTGACCTCCCATATTCGATTGATCAGGCAATGGTTTAGAGGCAGAGACCTGGTTGATTGACCTGACAGATGCTTTGCTATGCACCCATATGGTAGCAATACTAGAGCCAAATGTGTGATTATGCACCAGAGAGGGTTTTCCTCCACATGGTGGAGATTGGAGGAGAAAAAACTCCATATTGATATTGGTACCGTATCTTGGGAGATGTTTCTTGAGAGGTTCTATGCTAGATTCCTCTCAAATCATTGGTGACAACGCCATGGGGATGAGTTCCACACTCTACGGCAGATGACTATGTCAGTGGAGTTGTACGAGTGTCATTTTTTACAAGCTCAAATAGTATGCAAGCATAGGTGATGACGAGGTCATGTTGGTGTAGCACTTTCTTAGGGGATTAAATGCTCGAATAAGTGGAGGTGTGCAAGTTTTCGAACCCAAGACCATGGAGGCGGCGGTGGATAAGGCCAGACTTATTGAGGAGAATTTGGCTATGGCCTTAGGTGGTCATGTTGGAGTACAGGTGGGCAACACTTCAGCCACAGGGAGCTGGACTACCCAGGGCACAACAGACACCAGCATAGAGTGGACAATACTAGAAATCTTAAGGAAAATGAAAGGATTTTCTACCTAGACAGAATGACAGATATCAGGCAGGGGGTGATCAGAATTGGAGGCGTGTTAAACACTTCAATAATGCATAGCTAGCGCAGAGTTCTCAATCTACATTTAGGGGTAGTGTTCAACAGTTAGTGCACCTTCTAGTGGTAGGGGCTATGGTAGAGGTACCAGGTGTTTCGCTTGTGGCCAACAGTGTCACATAGCTCGGTAGTGTCCCAATAAGGGAATGTCAGGATATACACATAGGCTAGCGGCGTCAGAGCTGACTGTAGGGGATGCGGGTAGAGGACACTGTGTATTTGTTGCAGTTGATAACCGCTAGGCTGACCACCAAAGTACAGTGGTGGAGACTACAGGTATGTTGCAGGGTAACTGGGTTACCATATTGTTTGATTCAGGAGCCTCTGACTCTTTTATTTCATCATCCGTTGTGGCACGTGATAGACTGGGAGAAGTGAGGCAAGAGGGTAAGTGGTAGGTTGAGTGAGCATTTGGTGCTAGGGTTGCAGTACATTCCTTTGTACCAAATTGTAGACTGGAGATTAGTTATTTCCACACCATTGCATATCTTTGTGTTATACCATTAGTTTCTTATGCCATAGTGCTAGGGATGGATTGGATCGATGCTCACAGGGCGATGATTGATTGTCGACGCAAGTCGATACTATGTACTAATGCATCTGGCAGTGGGGTTGAGTTAGTAGGGATCCAGAGGCCTATATCTTTGAGAATGATCTCAGCTATACAATTGAGAAGGTGTGTTCGACAGGGGTGTCAATTATTTGTTGTTACTGTAGATGATTTGGAGATGGGGGATAGAGAGGAGAAGTTGTCCATAGATAGCCACCCCATACTACAGCAGTATGCGGATGTTTTTCCAAATGATATTCTAGGGATGCCACCTCAGCGTGACATAGACTTCAAGGTGGATCTTTTACCTGGTTTTGAACCCATTTCATGAGCACCTTACCGCTTGACGACTTAGGAGCTTAAGGAGCTCTACCTACAGCTTGAGGAGTTGTTGGAGAAGGGGTTCATTCACCCTAGTGTATCGCCTTGGGGAACACCAATGATCTTTGTGAAGAAGAAGGATGGATCTCTTCGTCTTTGCATAGATTACCGACAGTTAAATAAGGTCACCATCAGGAATCTATACCCTCTACCCAGGATTGATGACTTGTTTGATTAGGTCAAAGGTGCGACAGTCTTTTCTAAAATTCATCTTAAGTCGAGATACCATCAATTGCGGATTGTAGAGGCTAATATTCATAAGACAACATTTCGCACATGATACAACCACTACGAGTTCACAATGGTACCGTTCGGGTTGACGAATGAGCCATCGGTATTCATGAGCTTGATGCATGGAGTTTTTCATACATACCTGGATAGGTTTGTAGTGGTATTCCTTGATGACATTTTGATTTATTCTAGGACTATTAAGGAGCATGAAGAACACTTGAGGTAGGTATTGTAGTGTTTGAGGGATAATAAGTTGTATGCCAACTTGTCTAAGTGTGAGTTCTTCAAAACTAAGGTCAAGTACCTTGGTCATGTTATATCAGGAGAGGGGATCGTAGTGGATCTTGCAAAGATCAAGGCAATCATGGATTGGCCTGCGCCCACAAATGTGGCAAAGATACGTAGCTTTATGGGGCTAGTAGGTTACTACAAGCGGTTTGTTCAGGACTTTTCTAGGGTAGGTCACCCTATTACTTCGCTTCAGAGGAAAGGGAAGAAGTTTGATTGGTTAGAGCAGAGCAAGGCTGCATTTCAGACATTGAAGGAGAGGTTGACTAGCGCACTGATCCTTGCAGTACCCGATCCTAGAGGAGACTTTGTTATATGTGTTGATGCTTCTTTAGAGGGGCTAGGAGCAGTATTGATACAAGATGGACGAGTCATTACATACGAATCGCACAATCTCAAAGATCATGAATTGAACTACCCTACGCATGATCTTGAGTTAGCTGCATTAGTACATGCCTTGACTCGATGGAGACATTTTCTATTGGGCCACAATTTTGAGTTACATAGTGATCATCGGAGTCTACAGTATATTTTTACACAGCCTAACCTTAATGCTAGGCAGAGGTGATGGATGGAGTTTCTTTGTGAGTATGACTTTGAGGTGAAGTACATCCAAGGGAAGGAGAATGTAGTGGTTGATGCTCTTAGTCGATGGAGGCACGAACTATCTGATATGACTCTTACTATGGATTTGAGGATTCAGATTCTTACCACACTTCCTATAGATAATTGGTATCAGGAGGTAAGGTCTGAGATTGAGTCAAGCAGGACTTTGGATAGCAGGTACTCAGGATATTCTTTGGAGACAGATGGGATATTGAGATACATGGGACGTATATTTGTTCCATCTTCGGAAGGGCTATGTACCTTTATTTTTACAGAGGCATATCGGGCACCTTACTCAGCTCACCCTGGAGTGAAGAAGATGTATGCTAATCTGTGACCGCTTTATTTCTAGGCAGGTATGAAGCGAGATATAGCCAATTATGTATCACAGTGTTTGGAGTGTCAGTGAGTTAAGGCTGAACACCAACATCTGGCTGGCCTTCTATAGCCTCGTTTGGTTCCTGAGTGGAAATGGGACATCATTTCATTGGATTTCATTATTGGTTTACCCAATTCTTTGCGATGACATGATGCGATTATGGTGACGGTAGATAGGTTGACGAAGGTGGCACACTTCTCACCTATATGTTCCTCTTATAATGCTTCGTTAGTTTCTAGAGTGTTCATGGACGACATTGTGATCTTGCATGGTATTCCGCGTCAGATTATTTCTGATAGGGGTCTCGTGTTTACTTCGGTTCTTTGGACATCATGACAACATGCTATGGGGACACAGTTGAACTTTAGTTCAGCGTATCACCAAGAGACAGATGGACAGACTGAGAGGGTCAATCAGATTCTCGAAGATATGCTTCACATGTATGTCATGGACCAGCAGACACGATGGGAGAATTATCTCTATCTTGTAGAGTTTTCTTATAACAACGGATTTCATAGTTCTTGTTATGCCTTGCATAACCACCCCATTTTATTTTGGAACAAAATGGGTCCCCCTTTTCTTTTCTTTTGTTCGCCTTTGGTTGTTTGGTTGGGTCTTAGGAATTGTTTTTTTTGCTCCTAACTCTGTCTTTTGCTTTGTCGGAGATGGGTCCGGAACCAAATCTAAACATGGAACTCTTTCAAGGTTTCTAGTTCGGATATCGTTCCGACTCCGACTTCATCTTCTCTTTTGTTTCTCCTTTGTTCTATTGGTTGTTTTCAATGAGCACTTGGTTTGGTCTATCCTCTTGTTTGTTGGTTTTCTTTGTGTTTTGTTTTTTTGCTCGCGCGGAAGAGGAATCCAGATTGGAACGAAAGTATGAAATTTTAGGTTTCCATATTGTGTCCCCATTCCGACTCCATCTCTGCTCATTGTCTTCCTCGTTTTCTTTGTTGTTTGGGCCGGGTTCAGTGTTCGCTCTGGTCCCGCTTCCCTTGTGCTTAACTATCTATTCACATCATTGGCTTCATCCCCGAACTACCGCATTTATGACATTAAATGCAACCTGTTTGCACACGTGAATTAATGTTTAAAGGTTTAATCATGTTTAAACTACCTCATTATCATTATTATTTGAATTATCTAAGTAAACCATGGCCAAGAAAGTCTCGAAAAGATTGATTTGGTCGTGGAGAAGAATTGTGGAGCGACTCTTGGCTAAATTATGGTTAGTCCTGAGGAGTGTTTTGAGGTAGGTTCCTTTGCTTTTTCATCTCCCGTTTGTTCTTTTGGGTGTGTTGTTTTGGCATATTCATAGGAGGGTTTTATTCTGTGAATTTTTTTGCTTGGTTTTGTTTGGTTTTTCTTTTCTTGTTCTTTTTTTTTGGTCCTTTCTTTTCCATCTCATTCAGTTTTGGGTTTGTCTTTCATTTTTCATTTTGTTTTGTTGTTTGTTTAGCTGTCGCTTTCTTGACAGGTCTGTTTTGTCATGCTCTAGTTTTGACTAGGGTTTCAATTTTTCAGGTGTTTCCTTGCTTGGGTGATGAAGTTCATCTTGAAACCATGTTCCTGGTCTTCCTGTGTTGATTTTGTATTGTCCGTGTGGGATTCTCGTTATGCCCTAGTTTTCAGAAATAATGTGTCGAGCGAACTAGGGTTTTTGCTCCACAACCTTTGCAAAATGACCTTTTCTAGGGTTTAAATGATCTTTTGTACGGAGGAGTTGTTGGAGGATTAAATTATGCTATTCCTAGTTTCCTTTAAGCCCATGTGACCCAGGGTTTAAAGTTCATATGACTGTACCTTGTTTGAAATACTCTTCATTTGTTGGAATTATTCTGCTCCCGTTCATTATGAGTGTCTTTATATCTTGTTCTTAAGCGAAACCGGATCCAGAGTGGAAGTTGAATTTGGGAACTAACAATTAGTTATGGTTTGGTTCCCGTTCTGATCCTGCTTCCGACCTTGTTTTGGTTCTTATCCAGTTCCGATCCCGACCCTGCCACATGATAAGAACTATCTTTTATTCCTAATACTTCTACAGTTTCGCCTCTGATAAAGGCATAGTTTGACTAAGTAAATATTATCTAAGGAGGATGGAGAAGGGATTATATGATTGACTAACCTAGATGTTTTGTTCATCTAATACAGGAAGTTGTTGCAAGAATAAAGAAATGTTAGGAGCATCAAATGAGGCCTCTCAGAGAAGCCAACCAGGTGAAACTTCATGGCAAGGAGTTAGACCTAAGAAGATCAAGGTGGAACAACTTCCGTATACCTTGAGATGTAAGCATAGGGAGGTTGCCCTCACAGCTAGCAAAATTGATTCTGACTGGGCTGATGTTACTGACACCAATTTGGGTCCTTTTAACTATGAGGAATTGTATGAGGAGACATTCACCGAGGAGTAGGTCACTGAAAGGATAGAAATGATTGTTCAATCCGGGTTGGCACATGTTGCACTCTTCCCCCTATCTATCTAATGTCAGTTGTTGATTCTGGCAGCAGCTGGGGCATATAATCCTGCTACTAGGCAGTGTGTGGATGTAAAGGGTAATGTCATTATTGACTTCACGCCTCCAATGATCAAATTTCTGTTCAATATACCTGATCCCAAAAATCCTAGGCAATTGAATGGGGAAGAGGCTTTGAAGCTTTAAAGTTATAATAAAGAGAGGAATAGATTTCACATGAATAAGACTTGGATGAGGGTGGAGAAGAAGCCTCTGACCAAGCTTCCAGACCAGCCTAAGAGGGTAGACTTTAGTAAAGAGATTGCAGATATAATCATGTTCCATTCTAGGGTGTTTGGAAAAAGGGATGCTTCACTGTTTAAGGAATGGATGTTTCCTTTTATCCAAACTATTTTGGATGGGAGGCAACAATTTGACTAGTCAATGGTAGTATCAGACAACATTCACAATTAGATGATAAAAGTGAGAGAAACCAAGCATTTCTTTATGACCTCCTATGTAGTTTATGCAGCTGCCCGAGTGGGGATTTTTCCTGTACTTCAAACAGTGGGTATATTGGGGGAATCCCAAGGACAGAAGAGAGTGTGGGAATATTATAATCAGCTCACCTTGCAGGCATCAGAGCAACATTATAGAAGGGTAAATGATGCCTTTCTTTATGTCATTATTAATGAACATAATGGTGATGCAGGATATGGCTTAGTAGGGAGGCAATGGCTTTCGTGAATGAATGGGGGCATTGGTTCATCTAGTACCCCACATTCACCTATTTTAGGTTAGCAGGTTTTGATGGTCACCCCCATTTGCTACCTAGATGTTGTAGTGATAGGATCATTCTAATGGAGTTTATTTATCAAGCCTTGGATGTTAGTTTCCAGTTTGGCAACAAACACAAGACTGGTTGCCATAAGTTTCCAATGAAGCTGGGAGTCTTTAGTTGTCCACACATTTAGGCAGCTAAGGTCATTTGTGATGAATTAGTTTATTTAAAGTTGGGCTTGTACACTGCAAGGAAGTACTATGACCCCAAGCACAAATAGAGGGCTTTGCTTCCCAGTGTCTTTGATAGGCACTTTAATCTGTTGGAGGATTTTTGGGAGGACTTGCAGGATGAATATGACATTAGGAAAAAGAATTATGAAAGGATACCTATCCCATTGATGGTTGAGTTTGGGATAAAAGAAGACATTCTAGAAACATCGTTTGATGATGGAATGGTTTTGGATCCCGAGTATGATGCAGACAAGATTGGTACTAAAGATCTTGATCCAATAGATTGGAATGCTAAGGAGACAATTGCCATAAAGTAGATTGAAAGACTGGTGTTGGATAGGAGTATTTAATGGGTGAGTTTGAGGACTAATTAGGCCGAGGCTCAATCATCTAAGAAGAGGAAAGCTGCAGGTACCACCCAAGGATATAAAAGGGAAAAGAGAAGGATGGCACCTAAGGAACCTTTAGAGTTTATGCCTTCTAATACACAAGAGGAGGTGGTTCCTCAAGACCTTCCAGAGGTGCAGGAAGATGAAACAATTGTGGAGGTAGGGACTTCTACATCTGTTGTAGGGGAAATATCTACTCAACCCTCTGATGCACAAGAATTAGGTCAAGTATCACCAAAGGGAGCCCTCCATGATGAAGCAGAGGTCTTGAAGCGAATGGAGGATGAAATTGAGATACATAATGTAGAAATAGATTCGAAAAAGACTCCATCTGATAAAGAGCATCATGTATTCACATCTTTTGATATGACAGATGATGCAGGGACCAAACACATATTGACTGAGGAAGATCTGTGGAAACTCTTTGAAGATACAAAAAGAGAATTTGATGCTAAGGAACAAGATGAGGCATCAGCTAAGAAAGAAGAGGAGGCCAAGGAACAATCTGAATTGGTGGTCAAGCAAAAGGAGTTGGAAGATAAGGTCAAGGCTAATGAATTAGCTCAACAACAACAACAAAAGTAGCAGGAGCTCAAGATACAAGAAGAGAGAGATAAGTTTATGATGTAGCAGAAGATTCATAACCTTGAAGAGCAAAAAGGCTCAGCAAAGAAGAGAAAAAGAAGCTATTGAAGCTAAGCTCAAAGAACAAGAAGAGGCTTATAGGAAAAAGGAAGAGCAAGAACATTTGAAAAGGGAAAGAGAGGTTGCTGAGATTGCTGAATATGAAAAGAAGTGCAAGGAGGCATGGGACTATGTTGAAGAGCTGAAGAAGCAGCGGGATCAAATGTTAGAGAAAAAGAAAGAGGAAGAGGAATATTTAAAGCAGGAGTTGGAGGCTAAAAGGCTGCAAGAGCAGAAGGATAAAGAGGAAGCAGAAAGGTTAGCACAGGAAAAGGAACAAAGTGATCAGCAAAATGTGCAGGAAGTTGATTCTCAACTGGGGCTTACATTGTTACAACCTTTGTCTTCCACTACTATTGCTTCTTCTTCAGCCCAGGTAGCCACTACTCCTATTGCTCCTACTTGGTTAAAACTGGACTTGGAAAGAAAACAAGTTGTTCAACCACAACCATTGAATTGTGAGGAAATGCTGAAAGAAATTAGGAAGGAGAAACCTAAAAGGAAGGCTCGGGTTCTTCACTCTACTAGGCTCACTGATGTTGGAGAGATTATTGCTGAATGTGCCATACCCGTGATGGAGAAGAGCTGTGATGATATGCAAATCACTGATTATCAGTTGGGGGTGGTAAATTTGGGAAAGCCTACAAGAAACCAGCAAATGAGTTTGATTGATATTGTGGCCTCTTCAACTAAATCCCGGATGATCAAAGATAAACAAAGGAAGGATGAGCTTAAGGATCACTTGGATCAGCTTCATAGGTTTTTGAAAAATGTTTCAAGTCCCATTTCCCAACAAGATGCTCTTCCTAAATCCCCAGTTTTGTTAACAAAGAAGGAAGCAGATGATTTGGTTCAAATGAAAAGCAAGGTAGGAATGATAGATAAATGGTTGGATAAGCTCAACTAGGAGGTGGATGATGTTCTTGTTGAGGTTTCTAAAATTCATAAGGCTACTCTTGAATTGGCAGAGGATCTAGATCAGCAGTCCAAGGATCTGGATAAGTAGGACGATGAAGACAAGGAATGCGTTAAAAGGCTTGAAGGTATTAGCAAAGTGCCCAAGTCCACATTGCTGGAATATTCAATTCTTGAGCATGGTAATGTAGATTTTGTGGAAAAAACTGTGGACATCATAAGTTATAAGTCTATGGCTATTCATGGGCATCAAGAAGAAGTCCGAGAAATGAGAAAGGATTTAAATCAATAGATGGTTGAATTAGAGGCAATTGTGGCCATTTTAATTAACCTAGATTCCTCAAACAAAGAAGGCATATCTTTGGACAAACTAAGGGAGAGATGGAGGGGTAGGTTTGAGGAAATATGCAAGAGGGAGATGATGAGGAGAATTTATTATTAGATCAGTTTATGAATATCAGTGAGGAGGTAAGAACTGCTAGAAGGGAGTTAATCAAGTTAAAGGAGATGCAAAGGTTGGTTTCTGCAGAATTTGAAAGGATCAAATTTGAAGGTGATTGGTTAGATGGGCCAGATTCAGGTACTCTTCAACAAGTGTTCTCCAGTTATGATGAGTACATCCTTGAGCATTTAGTACAAAAGTGAACTGACTCTTTTCACCATACTCAATATCTGCTTTTCTCCTCTTTTGTGGGTTTTGACATAAGCTCAACTCTGAGTTTGATTCGTCAGTTTCACTTTCTTCTTGGAATATCAGATTTCTTGTTGGTGCAATAGAGTAATTAGCCTTGGAACAAGAGTTCATGAGTCCACTTCTGTGTTTAGTTCCAGTTCCATTAATTGTGGATCTTGATTGATAATTGAGAAACTTGTGCATGTGGCACCCTATATGTATTATTAGGTTCTACTTTGTAAAGGTCGGCTAATTGAAGGAAGATCAACCACCTGATGATAGAAAAATAGAGATTAGATCTAGGATTTTTTATGTTTTAGGAGAGATACTCTAAAAGTTTAGTAAAACTTGGTTATTTTACAGTTTTTCATACATCTTTATGTTATGGTTTTAAAGTTTGGATCTATTTTGATAAGGTTAATGGTATATGATCAATCCATACGCCAGTGATTTTTTGTTGTGCTTAATTGTTTCTTATTTGATGAAAGTCAATAGAAGGAACTGGATTCAAGATTATATCATTAGATTATTTGTGGATGAAGTTGTTATCGTATTCATTTGATCTGTGTTTTAGATGATGAGTGAGTGATTTGTTTGAAGTAAGTTTAGTGAATGTTGATGGTATTATAATTAACAATATGGATGTATGTAGTAGCATAGTTTATTCTATGGATTGCATCTTGCTATAGTTGTGGTTAGGTGGAATAAACACTCATTATTGATATGCATGTCTGGATATGTAAGAATTTTACACATGTTTCTTTGATTTGAAGCTCTAATTCATCTTTTTCTTTTATGTAACCCCCCCCAAACATAGACTAATTGATGCTATGCACTCCTATTCCTTGTTACCAGCAAAGGCCCCTTGAATATTACAGTTATATCAACCACTAAGTGATATCGACATAATTGAGAACCAATTACCAGGACCTTGGGAGTTAGGTTACCATGTGTTATCTTTATCTTTCAGGAGAAATAGAATAGTAATATTATATTTAATGTTGTTGTGCTGCTTTGACCCTCAACAGATTTGGTGCTAGAAGGAGGGCCTGAGGAACAAGCTAGCTCGCATTGGGTCATTTTCACTAGATAGGTACGAGAGAGTTCTTAGATCTTCTTAGAACCCTGAACCACTTGTTGAACTCCAAACCCCTGTCAGGTATAGGCCCCGAGCTCGTAGAGTCTTGATCCAACCTTTATCACCACCGCTCACACTACTGGGGTTTCCACCAAACCCACCTACACCACCTCACCGACCACTTTCACCCATTCCACAACCTACTCAACCTGTATCACCGCCAAGACCTATGGCTTACTTTGTCAATAACCCTTCACCATTAGGGACTATCCCTAGAGGTATACACGACCTCCCCAAGAACCCAAAGTGGTTTTTTCCTAAGTACACGCATGGAGAATCAAGAAGTGTCAAGGAGCACATAGAGGCATTTAAAGATGCCTGTACCCATGCTCAGGTGGCTCATCAGGATGTTGTGTGTAGATTGTTCCCCTATTCATTGGGAGACATGGCATACAATTGGTACTTAAACTTACCCCAAGGGTCGGTTCTAATTTGGACAGATTTGGAAAATGCCTTTATCAATCAGTTCAGGGTTTATGTAGACCCTGCTATCCTTTACCACCAGTTTGTGACAATAAGAAAAGAACACCATGAACCACTACCTCTATTCAACACCAGGTTCCAAAGAATGTACCAGAGGTTGCAGGATCCTTACCTAGTGGCTGAGAACATTGCCATTTTGGCATACTTAAGGGCTATGGACCCTTTGATTGGCTTGTTCTTGAAAAGGACATATAATGCTAACGAAACTAATTCTTTGGCTAAGGTATATCATCTCACTATCCAATTGCAACAACATATAAGTCTGCAATCTGGGAGTCTAGGAGGAGTTATCCCTCCTATAGGATACCAAATGTCCAATCCAACCCCTATATTAAATATGGTCCTGGGGATGTCCTATTCCCAATACAGACCCATTTCTGAGTTCCAAGCTTCACCTCCCTTGCCATTTTTTAACAATGGTCCTCAGGACTCCTCCCAGCAAAATAAAAATTACCAAAATCAAGTTGGAGGATCAAATTCAGTTAATCAATCCTTTGTTGTGAAGACTATAGAAAGTGAAAAGACTCTCCAACTAACCAATGAGATGGATACTCTCAAAAAGACACTATCTCATATGTCTAACGACATGGCCCAACTTAGACAGAATCCCCCTCAGAACCAGAACCAAGGTTTTCAGAATCAGGGAGGATATTCTAATCAGGGTGGTTATCCTAACCAAAATCCTAATCAGAATTATAATACCAACCAGAATGCCAATAGGAATTTCCAGAACCAAAACTCCTCTAATCAAAACTATCAAAATCAGAATAGAGGATACAATCAAAGGTCTAACAACAATAGGCCATGGAATATTGGACCCAATAATGGAGGATTTTCCCACAATTATCAAGTGGGGGATGAAAAGCCGCACACTGCCAATGTGGCAGACCTCAATCTTATGACCAATTGGTGTAGACTTCATGATACTACAGTCCATTCTGAGGTAAATTGCCCAAAAATGGAAAAAATGGTTAAGATAGCCCAAGCTGATGTGCATCCAACAAATTTGGTGGATCAATGGATACTGCCATGGCATATGATATCTTTGAGGAAAAAAAATTATTTCCCAACTAGGAAGACAATGAAGCAGTAGAAGATGTGTATGATGCCCAAGCCTTCCAAACCAAGGGAGGCCATTTCCTTAGAAATCAGAACAGAGGGCCATTCACGACCTTTTCCCCTCCTAATAATATGGTCTCGCCAAATCAGAATGCGGATAATAATCCACCACCACCAAAGGGACGATCAAATTCTCAAAATAAAGGTAATTCACCTTCAATTCCTCAATATCAGGTTAGGAATGATTTAGAATTTGATTTCATTACAGAGATGCAGAGGCAGAAGACTTCAATGTCTTTCTTTGATATTTTGAAATGGTGCCCTGCTCAAAAGGAAATTTTGTTGAAAGCCTTGGGGGAAGCAGACAGGTCAAAAGGAAGAGAAAAGGCGACTCCTACTAACGAGATGAATGCAACACTCTATAAAGGTAAGACTGGTACTCCACCTTTCTTGCTAAGTTTAAGAATTTTTGGAAAGAATTTACACAACTGTATGTTGGATTTTGGGGCGTCGGGAAATGTCATGCCATTTTCAATTTGTAGGAAGTTAGGTCTGAGTCCACTCCAGACAAATAAAAAGGCTATTTAGTTAGACAAAATATAAGTTAATGTGGTAGGAGAGCTTTAAAATATCCATGTATAGATTAGATTCGATCCAAGGATCCAAACTTACATGGATATCCAAGTTGCAGATATCCTAGAAACCTATGGTATGCTCTTGAGTAGAGACCTGATGAAAAGTCTTGGTGGATATTTGTCTTTGGATTTCTCACACATGTGGCTACCATGGAAAGGGATAGCAAGCCAGATCAGAATTGAAAGTGAGCCTAGGCTCAAACACATGATCATCCAGTATGATTCCCCTAATGAGGTAGCCTATTTCAAAACCGAGATAGGAGTTTACAAGCATGAGGAAATCGTGACTTTTTTAGTACTTCATTCTGATGACTCACCCCTTTCAAAGCCAAATGACCCAATGATTATTGTTAATCAACAAGTCCTAACAATGAAATTACAATAGGATAGCTGGTACTGGGAGAGGGGGTTGATATGTGGAGTCTCCTACTTCCTAACTGGTGTAGGGTTCATTACTAAAATCATTCTGAGTTAACTTGCCAACCCTGTGTAGATATTTTAAAACATGTCTCCCGGGTAGAAGAAACTTGTGAATGTCAACCTCAAGCCTCTACTAATGAATTTCCATTTCAAGCAAAGGATGCAACCATCCTTACGAGAGTTAGCTCTACTCAAAGGGAATCATCTTCTCAACTCGAGCAGACTCGGGTTCTATGTTCTGAACTACAACTAGAGACTGAGGAATCTCAGTCTTTTCCAATTACACTTACCCCGGAAACACTTCCAATGCCCAGGGCATTGGCAACAAAGGTACTAAATCATGACCTGACTCAAGAGGAAGTTCATGAATCACTTCCTGAACAAATTTTGAATTCAGGAGAATCTTCTGGTGAACTATTCCCCCAGTTACTTTCAAATACTGATGATCAACACCAGTCCGAGCAGCCATATACTTCTACCAAGAAAAAATTGTAAGCCAGAAAAAGAAAGAGATCTTGACCCCAGATCAATTATGGAGTCTGAAATTTGATGGCTCTAAGTCCAAATTAGGAAGTGGAGCAGGGGTGGAATTAACCAATCCAAAGGGGAAGACTTACTTTGCTTCCTATAGGTTACAGTTTGGTTGCACGAACAACGTGGTAGAGTACAAAGCACTTGCTAGGGGCTTAATGTTTTCCCATCAAAAGAAGGTCACATCTCTTATGGTGATGGGGGACTCTGAAGTCATTATCAAATAGGTTCATAGCCAATATACTTGCCATTATAAAAGATTGGTTGCTTACATAAATAGAGTTTGGAATCTGATTGAGGACTTTGACACTTTTGGAATTACTTTGATTCCTAGGGAACAAAATCAGATTGTAGATACTTTGGCAGTTACTGCTAGTACTTTGGAGCCTATGCAGGACTCCAAATTGAAAATATTTTCAATTGAACTAGTTTCAATCCCAACAGTCCCTGATAATGTTCAGAATTTTTAGGTCTTCGATGATGACCAACACATACTCGCCTTCTTGGCAAGTTCAGATGTCTTCGAAGGGCATATCATAGATGAATTAGATAGAGATCAAGGAGAATGGGACCTTGAAGGTTGTGATATGGAAGGAGTAATGAACTTAAAGAGTAACAGCATCCCCAAGGGAATGGTAGCCTTAGAAAGAATATTTTATTTTGATCCTCGAGGTCGGGAGAGAGTGCCAACACAAAGTGAAGGAGGGAAGTATGAATCTATTAATTTGGCTGATTCGGGTCCCGAAATAAATGTCCTTATAGAAAAGACCTTCCCTGAGGAGATCAAAAATGAAATAATTAAGGTGTTAAAAGAAGATATTGCAGCAATTTCCTGGAGTTATGAAGATTTGAAGACTTTTGACACCTCTGTGATCACACACAATACCACTGAAGTTAGAAGCCAAGCCCTTTCATCAAAAGCAATGCCTGGTCAATGCTTTGATCAAACAATTAATACAGAAGGAAGTGCAAAAACTTTTATCAGCAAGAATCATCTTCCCAGTAAGGCACTCCACGTGGGTTGCCAATCTAGTTCCAGTATATAGGAAAAGTGGGGAGCAGGTTGTGTGTTGACTTCAGGAAATTAAACAAAGCCTTAGATAAGGATAAATATCCACTTCCTTCTCTTGATGAGGTATTACAAACTTTCAATGAATCTCAGATGATGTCGTTCTTAGATGGCTATTCTGGGTATAACCAAGTGCTTGCCAGCCATGAGGACAGGATGAAGACTTCCTTCACTACAAAATGGGGAACATTTGCCTATCAACACATGTCATTTGGCCTCATTAACATTGGAGCTACCTTTCGGCGTGCAATGGATGTGGCTTTTAAAGATTTGATAGGTAAGTGTATTATTATATATGTGGATGACTTGACAATCTTTTCCAAGAAGAGAATGGATCATGCTGCTGATTTAGCAAAGGTCCTTAAGAGATGTATCAGCTATGGAGTATCTCTAAACCCCAAGAAATGTGTCTTTGGAGTTTTTGAAGGGAAACTTCTAGGGCATGTGATATCAGAAAGAGGGATATCCATATCCCGACAGAGTCGAGGCCATTTTGAAATTGATGATTCCAGGGAGTAAAAAGGAGATGAGGTCCTTCTTTGGGAGGATTAATTTTGTAAGGAAGTTCATAACAGGGTTTGCAAAAAATTTCAAACCCCTCAACGAGGTGATGAAGAAAGATGCAAAAATTGAATGGAGCAATGAGGCTAAATCTGCATTTTCGCAGATTAAGCAATCAATATCTGAGGCACCCGTCTTGACCAGCCCAGATTACCTAAAGCCCTTTTATATTTATTCATTTGCATCTGATCATTCATGTGCAGCAGTCCTAACACAACACAAAGGTGAGGGAGATGAAAGGCCAATTTCCTTCATGAGCTCGCCATTCAAGAATGCAGAAGTCAGGTACCCACCCTTGGAAAAATAGGCCTTTACATTAGTACGAGCAGTAAAAAAATTCAAGCATTACATTCTGAGGAGCCAAGTTATTGCTATAGTGCTTGATCCAGTGATTAAGTCTCTCCTTATGCAAAGAAAATTAGGGGAAAGAAGAGGAAAATGGATGGCTATCCTGCAAGAGTATGATTTAGGGATCCATCCAATGAAACTTGTCTGAGGACAAGGTTTATCAAAGGCCATGGCAGATGTTGACAAGAATATTACCTGTCAGCAATATACTGTGCACTCATTTACCAAGGACCCATGGTATACTGACTTGATCTTCTTCCTTCTCAATAACAGATGCCCAGAAGGAATGAATGCTACCCAGAGGAGGGCACTGAGGATGAAGAGTTCTCATTACATGCTCAAAGAGGAGCTCTATACAGAAGAAATTATGAGGGGGTGTACCTGCGATGTCTGGATCAGCAAGAAGCCAAGCATGCCATGGCTGAATTCCACGGTAGGCATGGCACAGACATGGATCAGCAGATTCTTTGGCCCATCAAATCCTAGGTCAGGATATTATTGGCCCCATGTGTTCAGGGATGCACATCAACACATCAGGACATGTCATACATGTCAGAACTTCTGCATCAAAGGAGCGTAATCCAAGCAATGCCTCTACAACCAGTATATGAGGTAAGACCATTTTCCCAATGGGCACTGGATTTTGTTGGGGTAATTAATCCTAATTCTTCTACAGGACACAAATTCATTCTAACTACTACAGACTATTGCACTTGTTGGACTGAGGCTCAACCATGCAAGAACAACACCACTGAGGTGGTTATCAAATTTCTTACTAAAAACATTGTTACCAGGTTTGGAGTGTTGTTCGCCCTGGTATGTGACAATGGCCCTGCCTTTTCATCTGCTGAATTCATACAATGGGCTTACAAACATAAAATCATTTTGAAATATTCCTCTAACTATTATCCTCAAGGAAATGGTGTAGCAGAATCTACTAACAAGAATCTGTTAGAAGTGATAAAGAAATTACTTGAAAGTAATCCTAGGGACCAACATACCCAGTTAAGATTTTCCTTATGGGCAGATCGAACCCGTATTAAGGTTGCTCTAGGAAATTCCCCTTTTAAATTAGTCTATGGCCAAGATCCAGTTTTCCCCATACACTTACAGATACCTGTTCTTAAGTTCATGCAAGAGTTTTATACAAGAGATGACCGGATTGAGGTAAGATTAAATAACCTTTTAAACATGGAAGAACAGAGAGACGCTGCTTTACAATCAGTTTTTCAATCAGGCACGTTGGTTCAACAAAAGAGTTAAGATTAAGGCATTCAAAATCTCAGATTTGGTGTTGTTGTGGGATAAGGCTAAGGAGAAAAGGGGGGATCACCAGAAATTTGATAGACTTTGGCTAGGTCTGTATCAAGTAGCCAAGATCTTGGGTGAGAATGCTTTTTGTTTGACCACCTTGATGGGAGAACCTATTCTATTGTCGGTCAATGGGCAGTTTCTCAAGCGTTACTTCGGATCGTAAAGCTTTGAGTTTTTGAATTAGTTGTATATATGTATTTTGTGTAATTATTGGTTCTTTGCTTATGTTGGTTGTTTGTTTGTTGTTTCTTTCCTTCTCTTTCTTTCCTTTGTTGTTTTGTGTCTATTTTTGTTTTCTTCTTTGGGGATTCTCTTTTCTTTCCATCTTAAAATATTGGGGTTGTTATTCAAAGAATGTTGTAGGCACTAGGAGAGAAATTGGTTTAGGCATTTTTAGGCATATATGTCGAAAGATTTTGTTCTAAAGCTCATGCCTTATGGTCATTTTAGCATGAGTCTGAAGGCTATTAGGAGTAAGGTATATTGTAGATAACCTCATGAACTATCATTGAAATCTGTCACAAAATAGATAAAACATCTGACTATAAAGTGCCTATTCATCTCAAAGTGATTATATCTTCAATTCAAGTGAAAATTTTGTTTCCCCAAAACTGTCATAGGATCCACTGTAGTTCTCAACCCACATCTCAAACTATAAATGTCTTTGTATTGAGGAGGTTTTTGAAAAGAATTTTCACAAGTAAGGCCTGTAAAAGAAATAAGAAAAGAGAAGCACTAAAATAAAGGCAAACTCAATACTAAATGGGTAATTCAAGTATCTCTATCGGGGCTATGGATGCCTGACTGGCAGTAGAGCAATGCTTTGAGAGAACTAGAGGTATCTCCATCGGGGCTATGGACGCTTGACTGGTAGCAGAGCAATACCCAGGATTCCATTGCACGACAGTCGAAGGACTCAACCCATGTAGCTTGGATTGTAGATATAGTTGTTTAGGTGTGGAGAAAGCTCAAATAAAGAAGGATGCACCATAAGCATGCACACACTCAGATTCAAGCAATAGTTTATGTTGGTTCTACATTTGAGATTCTAGCTCAACTTTACTTAAATATTCTGATCACACTTAAGTTAACATGTCTCATAAATTATAAGTTTTGGGGTGACTGAATTCTTCAATATCTTAAAAATGGGTAAACCATTTTTCCCAGCCAAGTCGCCATTTGTTATGCCTTGCATAACCACCCCATTTTATTTTATTTTGGAACAAAATGGGTCCCCCTTTTGTTTAATTTTGTTCACCTTTGGTTGTTTAGTTAGGTCTTAGGAGTTGTTTTTTTTGCTCCTAAGTCCGCTCTTTGTTTCATCGTGAACCAAACCAAAATCTAAATACGAAACTCTTTCAATATTTCTAGTTCAGATATAGTTCTGACACTCACTTTTCCTTCTTTGTTGTTTCTCCTTTGTTTTGTTGGTTGTTTTAAACAAACTCTTGGGTTGGCCCGTCCTCTTTTTTGTTAGTCATTTCCTTGTGTTTTGTTTGTTTGCTTGCGCGGAAGCAGATCCAAGATTGGAACAGAAGTATGAAATTTCAAGTTTCCATTTTATGTCCCTGTCCTAACTTCGTCTCCGCTCATTTCCTTTCTCCTTGTTTTCTTTGTTCCTTTGGGTCGGGTCCGGTGTTCGGTCCGGTCCCGCTTCCCTTGTGCTGGTGTGTTTTGTTCATTGCTTTTTGGTCGGGATCAAATCCAGACCTGGAATCGAACTTTGAACTTTGTGAAGTTCCATTTCGGTTTTGTCTCTACCTCGTCCTCTTGTGTCATGTTTTGGTCGTTGTCCTTTTGTCAGAATCGGATCCGGAGTGGAAGTTGAATTTGGGAACTAACGATTAGTTCTGATCTGGTTCCCATTCCGGTCTCGCTTCCGACCCCATTTTGGTTCTTATCCAGTTCCGATCCCGGCCTCGCCACATGATAAGAAATATCTTTTATGCCTAATACTTCTACGGTTCCGCCTTCAATAAAGGCATAGTTTAACTAAGTAAATATTATCTAAGGAGGATGGAGAAGGGATTATATGATTGACTAACTTGGATGTTTTTCTCATCTAATACAGGAAGTTGTTGCAGGAATCAAGAAATGTCGAGGGCATCAGATGAGGCCTCTCATAGAAGCCAACTAGGTGAAACTTCATGGAAAGGAGTTAGACGGAAGAAGATCAAGGTGGAATAGCTTCCGTATACTTTGAGATGTAAGCATAGGGAATTTTCCCTCACAACTAGCAAAATTTATTCTGACTGGGCTGATATTACTGACACTAATTGGGCCCTTTTAACTATGAAGAAATTATGCAAAAGGGAGACGATGGGGAAAATTTATTATTAGATTAGTTTATGGATATCAAGGAGGAGATAAGAACTGCTAGAAAGGAGTTAATCAAGTTAAAGGAGATGCAAAGGTTGGTTTCTGCAGAATTTGAAAGGATCAAATTTGAAGGTGATTGGTTGGATGGGCCAGATTCGAGTACTCTTCAACAAGTGTTCTCCAGTTATGATGAGTACATCCTTGAGCATTCAGTGCAAAAGTGAACTAACTCTTTTCACCATACTCAATATCTGCTTTTCTCCTCTTTTTGTGGGTTTTGAAATGAGCTCAACTATGAGTTTGAGCCGTTGGTTTCACTTTACTCTTGGAATATCAGATTTCTTGTTGGCACAACAGAGTAATCAATCTTGGAACAAGGGTTCATTAGTCCACTTCTGTGTTTAGTTCTAGTTCCATTAATTGTGGATCTTGATTGATAATTGAGAAACTTGTGCATGTGGCACCCTATATGTATTATTAGGCTCTACTCTGTAAAGGTCGGCTAATTGAAGGAAGATCAACCACCTAATGATAGAAAGTAGAGAGTAGATCTAGGATTTCTATGTTTTAGGAGAGATACTCTAAAAGTTCAGTAAAACTTGGTTATTTTACAGTTTTTCATACATCTTTATGTTATGGTTTAAGTTTGGATCTATTTTGATAAGGTTAATGGTACATGATCAATCCATACGCCAGTGATTTTTGTTGTGCTTAATTATTTCTTATTTGATGAAATTCAATAGAAGGAATTGGATTCAAGATTATATCATTGGATTATCTATGGATGAAGTTGTTATCGTATTCATTTGATCTGTGTTTTAGATGATGAGTGAGTGATTTGTTTGAAGCAAGTTTAGTGAATGTTGATGGTATTTGAATTAGCATTATGGATGTATATAGTAGCATAGTTTATTCTATGGATTGCATCTTGCTATAGTTGTGGTTAGGTGGGATAAACACTCATTATTGATATGCATGTCTTGATATGTAATAATTTTACTCATGTTTCTTTGATTTGAAGCTCTAATTCATCTTTTTTCTTTTATTTAAACCCCCCAACATAGACTAATTGATGCTATGCAGTTTTGTTCCTTGTTACCAGCAAAGGCCCCTTGAACATTACAGTTATATTAACCACTAAGTGATATCAACATAATTGAGAACCAATTACGAGGACCTTGGGAGTTAGGTCACCATGTGTTATCTTTCTCTTTTAGGAGAAATAGAATAGTAATATTTTGTTTAATGTTGTTGTGCTACTTTGACCCTCAATAGATTTGGCACTAGAAGGAGGGCCTGAGGAACAAGCTGGCTCACATTGGGTCATTTTCACTAGATAGGTACGAGAGAGTTCTTAGATCTTCTCAGAACCCTGAACCACTTGTTGAACTCCAAACCCCTATCAGGTATAGGCCTCGCGCTTGTAGAGTCTTGATTCAACCTTTATCACCATCGCTCACCCCACCTGGGTTTCCACCAAACCCACCTACACCACCTCACCGACCACTTTCACCCATTCCACAACCTACTCAACTTGTATCACCGCCAAGACCTATGGCTTACTTTGTTAATAACCCTTCACCATTAGGGACTATCCCTTGAGGTATACACGATCTCCCCAAGAACCCAGAGAGGTTATGTCCTAAGTACATGCATGGAGAATCAAGAAGTGTCGAGGAGCACATACAGACATTTAAAGATGCCTGTACCCATGCTCAGGTGGCTCATCAGGACGTTGTGTGCAGATTGTTCCCCTATTTGTTGGGAGATATGGCGTACAATTGGTACCTAAACTTACCCCAAGGGTCGGTTATAAGTTGGATAGATTTGGAGAACGCCTTTATCAATTAGTTCAGGGTTTATGTAGACCCTGCTATCATTTACCACTAGTTTGCCACAATAAGAAAGAACACCATGAACCGCTGCCTCTATTCAACACCAGGTTCCAAAGAATGTACTGAAGGTTGTAGGATCCTTACCTGGTGGTTGAGAACATTGCCATTTTGGCATACTTAAGGGCTGTGGACCCTTTGATTGGCCTGTTCTTGAAAATGACATATAATGCTAACGAAACTGATTCTTTGGCTAAGGTATATCATCTCGCTATCCAGTTGCAACAACAGATAAGTCTGCAATCCGAGAGTCTAGGAGGAGTTCTCCCTCCTATAGGGTACCAAATGTCCAATCCACCCCCTTTATTCAATACGGTCCCAGGGATGTCCTATTCCCAATACGAAGCCATGTCTGAGTTCCAAGCTTCACCTCCCTTGCCATTTTTTAACAATGGTCCCCAGGACTCCTCCCAACAAAATCAAAATTACCAAAATCAAGCTAGAGGATCAAATTTAGTTAATCAATCCTTTGTTGTGAAGACTGTAGAAAGTGAAAAGACTCTCCAACTAACCAATGAGATGGAGACTCTCAAAAAGACACTATCTCAGATGTCTAATGACATGGCTCAACTTAGACAAAATCCCCCTCACAACCAGAACCGAGGTTTTCAGAATCAAGGAGGATATTCTAATCAAGGTGGTTATCCTAACTAAAATCCTAATCAGAATTATAATATCAACCAGAATGCCAATAGGAATTTCCAAAGCCAAAACTCCTCTAATTAAAACTATCAAAATCAAAATAGAGGATACAATCAAAGGTCTAACAACAATAGGCCATGGAATACTGGACCCAATAATGGAGTTTCCCACAATTATCAAGCAGGAGACGAAAATCTGTACACTACTAATGTGGCAGACCTCAACCTTATGACCAATTGGTGTAGACTACATGATACTGCGGTCCATTTTGAGGTAAATTTCCCAAAGATGGAAAAGATGGTTAAGATAGCCCAAGCTAATGCTCCATTCTAGGGTGTATCCAACAAATCTGGTGGATCAACGGATACTACCATGGCATATGATATATTTGAGGAAGAACTTCCATTTCCCAACCAGGAAGACAATGAAGCAGTAGAAGATGTGTACGATGCCCAAGCCTTCCAAACCAAGGGAGGCCATTTCGTTAGAAATCAGAACAGAGGGCCATTCACAACCTCTGCCCCTCCTAATAATACGGTCTTGCCAAATTAGAATGCGGATAATAATCCACCACCACCAAAGGGACCATCAGATTCTCAGAACAAAGGTAATCCACCTTCAATTCCTAAATATCAAGTTAGGAATGATTCATAATTTTATTTCATTAAAGAGATGCAGAGGCAGAAGACTTCAATGTCTTTCTTTGATATTTTGAAATGGTGCCCTGCTCAAAAGGAAATTTTGTTGAAAGCCTTGGGGGAAGTAGACAAGTCAAAAGGAAGAGAAAAGGTGACTCCTACTAACAAGATGAATGCAATACTCTATAAAGGTAAGACTGGTACTCCACCTTTCTTGCTAAGTTTAAGAATTTTTGAAAAGAATTTTCACAAGGCCTGTAAAAGAAATAAGAAAAGAGAAGCACTAAAATAAAGGCAAACTCAATACTAAATGGGTAATTCAAGTATCTCTATCGGGGCTATGGACGCCTGATTGGCAGTAGAGCAATGCTTTGAGAGAACTACAAGTATCTTCGTCAGGGCTATGGATGCTTGAATGGTAGCAGAGCAATACCCAGGATTCCATTGCACGACAGTTGAAGAACTCAACCCATGTAGCTTGGATCATAGATACAGTTGTTTAGGTGTGGAGAAAGCTCAAATAAAGAAGGATGCACCATAAGCATGCACACACTCAGATTCAAGCAGTAGTTTATGTTGGTTTTACATTTGAGATTCTAGCTCAACTTTACTTAAATATTCTGATCACACTTAAGTTAACATGTCTCATAAATTATAATTTTTGGGGTGAATGAATTCTTCAATATCTTAAAAATGGGTAAACCATTTTTCCCAGCCGAGTCGCCATTTGTTATGCCTTGCATAACCACCCCATTTTATTTTATTTTGGAACAAAATGGGTCCCCCTTTTCTTTGGTTTTGTTCACCTTTGGTTGTTTTGTTGGTTCTTAGGAGTTGTTTGTTTTGCTCCTAAGTCTGTCTTTTGCTCTATCGGAGGTGGGTCCGGAACCAAATCTAAATATGAAACTCTTTCAATGTTTCTAGTTTGGATATAGTTCTGAATCCGACTCTGCCTTCTCTGTTGTTTCTCCTTTGCTTTGTTGGTTGTTTTAAACAAACTCTTGGGTTGGCCTGTCCTCTTGTTTGTTGGTTGTTTCCTTGTGTTTTGTTTGTTTGCTCGCGCGGAAGCGGATTTGGGATTGGAACAAAAGTATGAAATTTCAAGTTTCCATTTTATGTTCCTGTCCCGACTCCATCTCCACTCATTTCCTTTCTCCTCATTTTCTTTGTTCCTTTGGGCTGGGTCCGGTGTTCGCTCTGGTCCCACTTCCCTTGTGATGGTGTATTTTGTTCTTTGCTTTTTGGTGGGGACCGGATCCAGACCTGGAATTGAACTTCGAACTTTGTAAAGTTCCATTTCGGTTTTGTCTCCGCCCCGTCCTCTTGTGTCATGTTTTGGTCGTCGTCCTTTTTTTGAAACCAGATCTAGAGTGGAAGTTGAATTTGGGAACTAATGATTACTTCTGGTTCGGGTCCTATTTTGGTTCTTATCCAGTTCTGATCCCAGCCCTGCCACATGATAAGAAATATCTTTTATGCCTAATACTTCTATGGTTCCGCCTTCGATAAAGGCATAGTTTGACTAAGTAAATATTATATAAGGAGGATGGAGAAGGGATTATATGATTGACTAACTTGGATGTTTTGTTCATCTAATACAGGAAGTTGCTACAGGAATCAAGAAATGTCGGGGGCATCAGATGAGGCCTCTCAGAGAAGCCAACCAGGTGAAACTTCATGGCAAGGAGTTAGATGGAAGAAGATCAAGGTGGAACAACTTCCGTATACCTTGAGATGTAAGCATAGGGAATTTTCCCTCACAACTAGCAAAATTGATTCCAACTGGGCTGATATTACTGACATCAATTTGGGCCCTTTTAACTATGAAGAAATTATGAAAAATTGAGACGATGGGGAGAATTTATTATTAGATCAGTTTATGGATATCAAGGAGGAGATAAGAACTGCTAGAAAGGAGTTAATCAAGTTAAAGGAGATGCAAAGGTTAGTTTCTGTAGAATTTGAAAGGATCAAATTTGAAGGTGATTGGTTGGATGGGCTGGATTCAGGTACAATTCAACAAGTGTTCTCCAGTTATGACGAGTACATCCTTGAGAATTCAGTGCAAAAGTGAACTAACTCTTTTCACCACACTCAATATCTACTTTTCTCCTCTTTTTGTGGGTTTTGACATGAGCTCAACTCTGAGTTTGAGCCGTTGGTTTCACTTTCTTCTTGGAATATCAAATTTCTTGTTGGCGCAATAGAGTAATCAGCCTTGGAACAAGGGTTCATGATTCCACTTCTGTGTTCAGTTCCAGTTCCAACCTGATGATAAAAAGTAGAGCGTAGATCTAGGATTTTTATGTTTTAGGAGAGATACTCTAAAAGTTCAATAAAACTTGGTTATTTATTTTGATAAGGTTAGTGGTACATGATCAATCCATACGCCAATGATTTTTGATGTGCTTAATTGTTTCTTATTTGATGAAAGTCAATAGAAAGAACTGGATTCAAGATTATATCATTGGATTATCTGTGGATGAAGTTGTTATTGTATTCATTTGATCTGTGTTTCAGATGATGAGTGAGTGATTTATTTGAAACAAGTTTAGTGAATGTTGATGGTATTTGAATTAGCATTATGGATGTATACAGTAGCATAGTTTATTCTATGGATTTTATCTTGATATAGTTGTGATTAGGTGGGATAAACACTCATTATTGATATGCATGTCTGGATATGTAAGAATTTTACTCATGTTTCTTTGATTTGAAGCTCTGATTCATCTTTTTTTCTTTTATTTAAACCCCCCCAACGTAGACTAATTGATGTTATGCAGTTTTGTTCCTTGTTACCAACAAAGGCCCCTTGAACATTACAGTTATATCAACCACTGAGTAATATCAGCATAATTGAGAACCAATTACCAGGACCTTGGGAGTTAGGTCACCATGTGTTATCTTTCTCTTTCAGGAGAAATAAAATAGCAATATTTTGTTTAATGTTGTTGTACTGCTTTGACCCTCAACAGGAAGGCATGGAATTGCAAGATCAATTTCCTTGTCCTCACGAAAGGTATGTTGATTCCACAGCGGTTTGTATGGGGGCCATGGATCGGTAGAGGCTGCCAGGGTAACCTAGGATGGGGGTCGGGGCCCAGGAAGATTTTTCAAGGTAACCCATAGCAAGCTATGTGATGACACTCCTTCCTATTGCAATTTGGCATTCCCTAGTTTTGTGTTTCCCTTTTGTTGAATGTGTGCCTCTGGAAGTTGTGTAATTGTTCCATATGATGTTATCCTTGCTACTAAGTTGTATTGGAGTCATGTATTGTCTTGTTAGCCTTCAGTCTTCTTGATTGCATGTTGTGGTGGGACCTTATGTTATCTCCTAGTATGGGGGGTGGACCTTAGGGTTCCTCATAGTTGGGAGGATAGTGCTTTTTCCTCGATTGGGTTTCCCTTGCCGATGTTCGTGTGCATGAAGGATGTACCTCATGTAGCAAATTCTGGACATTGTATCAATTTGAGAAGATAGTTGCTTACATTATGTATTGAACCTGTATATCATTATATCATGAATGTAATCTTGATGTATACTTTCCATGGATTTCAGGAAAGCACTTTGTAAACAATGTAATATTGCACCCTCATGTAAGGGAAATTGTATATGTACTTATTGGGTCCTTATATATGATCTTTGATGGTTTTTTATCTGATGTCATGTTCTTGTTTAAAGTTGTGTAAGTAAAGCAGTCATGGAACCTTAGAGGACTCAGGTTTAGATTATATGTTATGTTGTATCGTGTAGTTCATTTTTATTACTCTTTAAAAAAAAAATTCCATTACTGTTGCTTGTCTAGGGTTCTATGGTGGGGCGTTACACTTGGTATCAGAGCCCAGGTTCATACATTGGACACTCTAGATACATATGAGCCCATTATGTTATCCTAGTGCTTAGACTCTTGAGACTATGTTTTCCCCCTTCTGTCATCCTTGCTTAGTAACTCGAGACTTATCCTTTGGTGGTGTTGGTCCAATGGTGCAGAAAACTAGTGGAAAGGATAGGACCCTCAATGTAGTGCACAATGCATTGATATTCTTTCTATCAGGGATGCATTATGGACCCTTGTGTGGCCTTATGATGTGACTCTCGGTGATGTGAATTTGTGTACATGTATGTGAAGAATGTGTGTTAAATCTAGAATAATGTGCTTATGAAGTGATTAATTGTGTTTTCATTCTTTTGAAAAGGTGTAAAATCATAGCCTTTTGTTGAATATGTTATGAGATTTAGTGTTGGAGTGAATTTTTTCACTATCATGCTAATCCTAATAGAACAAATGATTGATCTATTAACTAAACTAGTGTTGATCAAACCTGAATTGGAGATAGATAAAAATAAATAAGATTAGAAGGGATAGACTCAAGGTAGGATCATTGTATCGAACATGTAGTATCCTAATGCTTAATTTTAGGACTATCATATTATCTACAAAGAAAATGGAATAGATGAATGAAAATCATAGAGTATAAAAAAATATTGCTTAACTAGCTTGTTTGAAAAGTTGTGATAATGGGTTCACATCTCTTATTTCCATCAATCATGATCATGCCATATTCTATTAAATGTAAAAGCATATGATAGTGTATCTTTTAATGGCATTTTACTTCAAATATTATTTTTAGTTGAAAGACAATAGCAGTTAGTAGCAAACATCCTGTTATCCTTTAACATTGATCTAAGTATTGATTTTGCAGGGTTGATGCCTTGATATGGAGATTAAGTTGTTAATTATTATGTCATATTGTAGTTCTAATTTGAAAGAAATTCTTAATTATCCATTTTTTTACCCTTAGTGAATCATGTTATTATTATTATATGGAACGTATCAATAAGTGAATAATTATTTTGTGGCATAGTGATTTATTACTTGCTATGGTTTCAAATTTGTTTGTCATTGGTACTACTTGATTAAACCATCTGGCACAAGGAGATTTTTATTAACAATTATTCCTACATTTAACATTATTATAGTCTTAATTATCATTATTCAATTTGATTTATATGAAGTCAAGATATCATCCTTGGTTAGGTTAGTATTATATTTTTGATAGTTGAGGTTATTATTTACCCATTGATAGTATTGCTTAGTTATTTTATCATTGCCAACCACTAGTTTTTGTAGAAGGATTTGTTATGATAATAAGTTACTAATGTAAGGTTATCAATCAACCATTTCCAGTAATTTCAAAATGATGAATATTTAATGGAAAATGTGTGCCTTGAGTGCATAATTATGTTGTGTTTTGTGAAAGTGTGGTATTTTGATGTAGTGAATCAACTTGGTGTATCACATGACATTAGATGCATTGATGTGATCAACATGAAATTATTCTATTATGTATCAGATGGTTTACGAGTAAATTTGATTATTGAGTGATGTCTTCGGATGTGTCTTGGTGAAAGGGACAGTCTCGCATTACTCATTCATGAGTATCCTGCTACGCTGTGAATTCCTTTCACGATGTGCATGTTTGTATGATTATATATATATGTTCAACCATTTTTGTTGTTGCAAGTTGCAGGTACCAGGCATCGAATCCACCTGAATTGGCAGCTCTGAGCATTCCTTAAACCCAATGGAATAGTTGATTCAGAGATAACATAAGATTCCCTACCCTTGCCATCATCCTTGAAGAGGATGAGTATCCAGTTGGTCACCCCGTTAGTATTGTCTCTTGTTTGTGGTCAGTTAGTCTCGTTCTTGAATTTGATTAAGGTTTAGGTAATTATTTGAAATTTGGTTTGCTTGATAATTTGATGTTGCTTGTATTTACGTTAAAGGAAACGTGAACGTGGTAATATATAACAAAATTTTGAATTAATGTGTGTGTGTTTTATTCTAACCTTGCGACTTACATGAGTAAGTTGAATCTTGGGGGGGAGGATGTAATGCCCCTCCGTGATTCACCCTATTGGTTGGTTGGTCCGTCAGTTTTGTTGTGGTTTACTTGTCAACTTCACTTGGTGGACAGGTATTGCTTGGTATTTTGATAATTAAAAATAAATGCTTTTATATTATTAGAAGTTATGATAAAATAAAATTACAATGTAAAGTTGAAGTTATTAAATATAAAATATTAAAAGGTAATTATTAAGTTTAAATAAATTAGAATGTATCTAGTTAAATAAAATAATAATAATAATAATAATAATAATAAATATAAATATAACAATAAAGATTTAAATTGTGGTAGCGAAAATTAACTTAATTGGTTACTAGAGAGATGAAAGATGAACATGCATTGGATGTTTTTGTAACCGACGATGGTGGAAAAGGCCAATTAAGGAGCCCATTATGAGCACTTCAGTTTTCAACATCAAAATAACATAACTCCCATCTTGCATGCTTTCCAATTAAGAACCACGTAAGAGTGGTAGTGTAGGAAAATAAAGAGAGAGAAAAGTGGCGTTGGGGAGGGTAGACTGCAGATAGATTTTGGTTCTTGTATTATCCACACACACAACATGAAACCCCTAACATAAAGAAAAAAAAGCTAGATTGTGAGAAGGCTCCGGGACTCTTTATGCAAGTGTGAGAGGAAGACATAACCAATTAAATCTACAGTTCAACCAAAATAAATCTTTTTTATTGATCACATCATGCCCATAAACCATGACACTAGAAGAATGTAAGCAAGAAAGGAGCAGGCCCTCCCCATGGAGAGAAGGGCAAGACAAATCAAAGCTGGGAATACCCAAGCCGGTTGAAAATAAAAGGCAGGGGGTGAAGAAGGTAGAGGAAGAGAAGAAGACCAAAAAAAATATAAACACAACAATAAGAGGTAGCAGTGGCGAATAATGCTCAGAGGGGGAAGAAGGAGACAAAATCATAGGGGAGATTATAGAGACTTCATTGAAGACCGTGGAGGATACACAAGAAATCAAGGAGATAGAGGTGAAAAGAAGGAAAAAGGGAAGGAAAGTTACATGATGATTTGATGTTGTGGAACATCTTTCAGGTATGCTTGAATGTTATTTATTTATTTTCCTATCAACATAGAGATGAGATTTTAAAATGCAGTATTCCTTTTCAGCTATAGCAATTTCCTACACGCAAATCTTACAGAAAAGACTAAAATTAGCTTTGCTTATTGTATCATGTTGAGCAAGATTTACACATCTTTCATGCAAAATATTAAATCTATAGATCTTAATGTTCTAGTAGTTCAACTCTCTTCACTCGTTTGAGTTATCTCTGTTGTACTCCTTTGAATTCAGGCTCTTTATCATGACAATCTATGGTCGCCTTAGTTGAGCCCTATAGATGATTCTTTAGATGCTTTAATCCTATAAGCATCAACAACTTTCATCTTCTTCTATAAGAAAACTGTATCCTGATCAATTTTGGGAGCAATGTTCATTTCTAACCTTGGAGCCTAAACTCAAGTAAACTTGTAGATCTTGTTCAGTGTGTCAAATTTAAGACTGTTCTTTCCTTTATTTCATTATAAATATACCAAATCTTGCCATTAGTATTCTTTTACGTTTCGGGCACACACCTTTGTTTTGATATCATTCTTATCTAGCATACTTGAGTCAATAATGCATTCTTGCACATTGGGTTATTCACAAATTTTATTTGTATATAAGGGTACTATTTATTGTTCGAATGGTCATGGCTCTGTAAAGATTATATGTGACAAAATGCACTGACATAGATGTTTCATCTAAAATAATATTTTGGCCTTTTATAAGTTTATCACTAGATGAATCAAGAAAAATACCTCGCTGCCTTCAGCTAACTAGCCAATTTCACCCAAATTTGCATTGATCTCCAGTGATTGTGAATGTGAACAACCTCGTATATAGTAATCATGTACCATTTTTATGGCCTTCAATCAATCTACATCCAGGCATCCTTTTAATCCTTCTACCTGTCATCAATCTCACCTTCCTATGATCATTCCACCTGCTTGTCACTTAACAGGATCTTCTCAGCGACAAGCATATATACTTCAAAATCAAATAGAGAGAAATTTACCTAACCTTCATATTGAGATCCTATCAGTCCACTGTTGGAGGAATAAATTCACATCTTAAGCAAGTATTGATTCATATCGTCCCAATCAAGATATGCCTCAAGCAAATTGGGTATGTTGTCTTCTTGGTTTAGGTTCTAATGAATAAGGTAGAGACTTCCTGTACCACTAGAAACGTCTACAGGCTTACACAATCAATGTACGTGTGTGAGATAAATGCACAAACCTAGGATTTGGAAATACATATTTTTCTTTCTCTCGCATTAGCTTAGCCTATTGGATCACTTTGGTCTTGTCTTATTTTTCTTGTGCTTCACAATTTACATATCCTTATGCCCATTTTACTAAGATTTGTTTTCATACCTATGTTGGAATCTCGTTAGAAGTATTTCTCATGAGCATCACCCTCCAATTTGTGATCCTACCATTCCTAATGACATCTCTGTCATTGGCATTTAGTTAAAATTTATTATTATTGTTCTTTTGAACTCTATATGCTTTAGCTATTAATTGGGAGACACAATTACTAGAAGTAGAAATGTTTCACACTCAAACAAATGCATTTTTTTATTATATTCAATATAGCTCGATACTAGCTGTATGGGGTATATGACCATGTTAGGTTGATCACCCAAATGGATCGAGGGTTACATTCGATTTCCTTGTTTGCTAAGGAAATTTACAAACTTTAATGTTTGATAAAAAATTAGGTATCATGGCATAAAAGTCTATAATATAGGGCTTTAGCATCCTTGAATTAGCTTTAAGATTTGTAAACCCAAGACCCTTCTCATTAGATTTTAGTGCAATATATCCAATCTTACCATTCCTAAATGGTTAGTTAATCAAAGTTGATGCAAATTATCTATGTGTAATAAGTCATATATGAGTCTACTATAATAAGTTAATAACATGCAATTGTTCATATTATTATTGAAAGCAATATAAATGATATTGGGCTCGTTTATTTATATTTCTCATAAAATGGACAAACATGTTAAAAAAATTTGTCATTAGGTTAATAAGCCTTAAAAATTTTCCCATCATTGTTTAATCACTTCTTAAAGTTGTATTGGAAGATGAGATGAAATATTGCCTTAATTAAAAGAGTATTTTTCCAAGACTGTAATGCTATGTTAGCTTGGTGGCATTGAACAACGAGTTGGTTTTCGATTTAGATTATCTTTTGTTAATTATTGCATATTGATTTCCTTTTTGATTATTTAATAGTTGAATTGTTAGTGCATGTGTATTTCATGGTTGTATTATTTGAGTGTTTACTTGTTTAATTGTGTTGATTATTGGAATTTGGGATGATTGTGGTTTTTGTCTGAAAGTGGTTAATGGTTGTCTTCTAGAGGTTTTGGGGGGGGGGTATCTTATTTGGGAACATTATGATTGTTTCATTTTGGAGTAATCTATATTGTGAATTTAATGATTTTTCTTGTGATAAGATGTGTGCAAGAGGGCTTATGCCTTGCACTTTATACACTTCCTTGTGAATGGTATATGCGAGCAAGAAGGTCAATGCCTTTCTCTATGCATGAGATTCATGTGATAGTAATTTCTTACTTGATTTGTAGGATATACTAGTTGCAAGTAGGGGGAGTGGCTTCCATGGGGGTTGAGACCCAAAGTGGTTCCCAAGGTAACCCATTGGAAGTTTCTTAATCCAGTGAAAACAATAATAATTAATTAGGGGGTTTAGGTATAATCTCACATTAATTAAGATAATGTATCCTCACTCATGGCTCAAGTGCTCGTTTAGACTTGAGATGAGATGGGAAGGCCTGGAATGGAAAGATCAACTGCCTTGTCCTCATGAAAGGTATGTTGATTCTGCATGGGTTTGTATGGGGGCCGATGATCAACAAAGACTGCTAGGGTAACCCAGGATGGGGGTCAGGGCCTAGGAAGATCCGCCAGGGTAACCCATAGCAAATTATGTGATGAGACTCCTTATTGCAATCTAGCATTCCCTAGTTTTGTGTTCCCCTTTTGTTGCATGTGCGCCTCTAGAAGTTGTGTAATTGTTGCATATGATGTTATCCTCGTTACTGAGGTGTATTGGAGTCATGTATTGTCTTGTTAGCCTTCGGTCTTCTTGACTGGATGTTGTGGACCTTATGTTATCTCCTAGCACGTGGGGTGGACCTTAGGGTTCCACATGGTTGGGAGGATAGTGCTTTTTCCTCCATTGGGTTTCCCTTGTTGATGTTCGTGTGCATGAAGGATGTACCTCATGTAGCAGATTCTAGACTTTGTATCAATTCGAGAAGATAGTTGCTTACATTATGTATTGAACCTGTATATCATTTGTATCATGAATGCAATCTTAATGTATACTTTTCATGGATTTCAAGAAAGCACTTTGTAAACAATGTAATATTGCACCCTCATGTAAGGGAATTTGTATATGTACTTATTGGGTCTTTATATATGATCTTTGATGGTTGTTTATCTGATGTCATGTTCTTGTTTAAAGTTGTGTAAGTAATGCATTCATGGAACCTTAGAGGAATCAGGTTTAGATTATATGTTATGTTGTATCATGCAATTCATTGTTATTACTCTGATTTTTTTTTGTTCCATTATTGTTGCTTGTATGCATTGTCCTATGGGGTTCTATGGCGGGGTGTTACATCTGAAGTGGGTGGAATTCTTGCAAAGTTATTGTTTTTTGTTAAAACATAGAAGTGGTAAATCCAATAGAGTTGTTGATGCACTAAGTAGGAGAACTTTGTTGCTGAGCGAGATGAGAGTGAATGTTGTTGGTTTTGATTCATTGGGTGAGTTGTATGAGCACGACCCAAATTTCATAGAGGCATGTTTAGCATGCAAGAACCCAGCTGAATTGGATTGGACTCTGTGATTGAAGTATTTTATTCAGGAATTGTTCAAAGAAAAGAAGTTGTGCATACCATGAGGTTCCATGAGGGAGAATCTCATTGGAGAGAAGCATAGTGGTGGATTAGGAGGAAATTTTGGAATAGATAAGGAAACTATGTTGTTGAATCAAAGCTATTATTGGCCAGGAATGAGTGTGGATGTCAAGAAAATGGTGCAAGGATGCAAAATTTGTTGGCATGCGAAGGGTATGAAGCAAAATACTCTACTATATCAGCCATTACCGATTCCGAAGAGACTGTGGGAACAAATTAGCGTGGATTTTGTTCTAAGACTACCTCAAACTCAGCGAGGTAATGATTCAATTTTTGTGGTTGTTGATATATTTTCAAAAACACTTCATTTTATTCCATGTCAGAAAACTAGTGATGCTTCCCATGTAGCAAATTTGTTTTTCAAAGAAATAGTTTGGTTGCATGGTTTGCCTAAGAGTATCATATCAGATCGGGATATGAAGTTTGTTGGTCATTTTTGGTGCATATTGTGGAAGAAATTGGGCACACATTTGGGATTAAATTTAGCCTACCATCCACAAACAAATGGTTAGACTGAGGTTGTGAACAAAAGTTTAGGTAATCTTCTTCGATGTTTGATTGGAGACAAACCAAAGCAGTGGGATTTGCTACTATCCCAGGTAGAATTTTCCTATAATATTTTGATGAACATGAGTATTGGAAAGAGTCCATTCAAAGTGGTGTATGGTTTCAGCCCTAGGGGCATAGATGAACTCAGAGATATTGCATACCTAGTGAAGACAAGTGTTGTGGTGGAGGATTTTGTAGAATATCTCAAAGATTTCCATCAAGAAGTGAAAGACAAGTTGGAGAAGAGTACAAATAAGAATAAAGAGTTTGCTGACTATCATAGAAGAGAGCAGGAATTTTAGATTGGAGAACTGGTGTGGGTTCATTTAAGAAAAGAGAGGTTTCCACAGGAAACCTATAATAAGTTAAAATGGAAGAAAATAGGTCCTTGTCAGATCCTACATTAGTTTTTCAACCAATGCTTATGAAGTTGAACTTCTAGAGAATGTAGATATATCTCCTATCTTCAATGTCAATGATTTGTACAAACACTTTGATGGAGAAACAAGTACTTAATCACATTCATTTGTTAATATAGATTGGGTAAACCAGCTACCAGAGAAGCAAACATAAGAAGTAAATGTGATTATTGATCCAAGGTTGCAAAGAAAACATGTGGTAAGGAGTATTCAGAGTACCTAGTTTGTTGGAAGGGAAAATCAGTAGAGGAAGCATCTTGGTTGAAGGCACATGAGCTGGCTCAGTTTGGATTGTCGGTTCTAGACTAGCCCAAATGTTCCTGAGTCCTCACTCATGGAACATTTCTCCTACTCCGAGTGTCTGATGTAGGAGCATGTAGGGCGAAGAGAAATCCTGCATCACTTAGATTCTATGTTTGTTGATCAAATAAGGGTTGACATGGCCTATCAGTAGGACCACAACTTATTGGTGTGACTTTCCTAGATGTCCCAATGATTTACCAATGACAACATTGAGTGTGCAATTTGTAGCATTCCATCGGTGAGACATTGCTTTATCGACGTGACATTCCCCCACATCCCAGTGACATACCGACAGTGTTGGCAAGGATGGTGTACATAAACGTGAAGATTACCTATCGGCAAGACTGCGTCTAGTGTTTTAGTGACAGGGCGATATCCTTGGTAACTGGTAGTATGTGTATTATTGACGGAAGTGAGCATCATAGGTGGTACTCTACCTTGAGTCTCCCTGATAGACCAATAGAATTCTTCAATGTGAAAGGTGACTTCAATGAGGCTTCCTTGTATCGGTGGGAGGTAGCTTGCAGTCTCATTGATGGAACGGTAGGCGATATTGGTGTAACATGATGGTTTCGGTGGAAAAGGAGTTGGAGTCTGGGTGATAGTTCGATGGTGGTAAATGCACGAAGTTAGTCAAGGGCGGTGGATGGCGAGTTGGATCATGACACGTGGAAGAGCGATATTGGATATTTCACATCATTGTTGTGAAATACAATCTCATTGGCCAACTCGATGAGCTACTGATGATGATGTAATGACCTAGTGCTGATTGGACAATCAAGAAAACTATGACATGAAGAGCGAGAAAGAACAAGGCCGACCTGGAGAATTTGAGAGAGAGATATAAATGAAGAGGAAATGCAATAATAGGTGGCATGGGAAGTGTGAGGAAAGCATACTGTGTAAAGTTGAATGTGAATTAAGATCTGCTCTCAGAAGATGCATGTAAGAAATTGCCTAGAAGATGGCAAGTACTCTGAAATGTCAACCTAGTAATAAAGATCATTTTGTTGTGCGAATCTAGTTGTTAGTATTGTCTTTATCTTTCTATGTTGTGTTATAATCAGTTGGCTACAAGATTGGATTTCCTGACAAGGCTCTCCAATCTCAACTACATCAAAAAGACAAACCAAAGATTCCCCTTAGGATTTTTGGATGCTATAGTCACAATGGGAGTATAAGAAAAATCTCTTGAAACATTTATTCTTCTTCGACTCCTCACAACATGGCTTTGATACCATGTAATATTCACCTATGATAGAGACAAGATCACACAAGACTTACAATATAAATGGATGAAGCAATTTACAATAGAAAATGCACAAACAATATGGGATGCAAAAAAATTATATTAGCTATTCCAATAAATAAACATGAACATAAATATGTAAGATAATACAATGTAATATTTCATGCAAGATTACAATTCTTTAAGATTATTATCTAAATGTGAACATGAGATGAGTATTTATAAGAAATACTCAAGAAAAGTCTTAGCGCATGACAACTAGGTTAGTCACTGTGTAAGGGGATTAAGTAGAACATAACTTGCTAAAAATATAATATGCTTCCTAATAATGTGACACGTGGGTGAGAGAATATTCCTTTCACAAGGTGATGCATTTGTATAGGATGACACCTACAAAACTCAACATCTAAGAAATCTTATACATTATGTATAATAAACCTATGATAATAAAGTAAATATGTAAAAATAAATAATCCACTCTAATAAAAGGAACTAACCATCAACAAAGAAAAATAGGTTAACAAAAGGGATCTAGATTTCATATTTGTTCATGTGTTCTTACACTTGATTTAAGATATAAAGTACCAAACTTAGAAAATATTTGGTGTTAGTACCACTGAGAACATCAATTCATCATGGATGCTTCTCCTTCATGAAATATAATATAAAATGCAATTTCTACATGGTGCACAATCATTTGTATTCAATATTAAATTAATTTATTATAAATCATCCCCTAAAAGGTGGAAACTCTAATTCATTATTTTTTATTAATTGCACTATAATAAGTTCACACAAAATTTTGATATTATATAGAATAAATGGTGGCCCGCCATTTTTAACCATGTTTTTGGACACCAAAGGATTAATTCCTTGGATATTAGAGAGTGGGGTCATAAAAATTACATGATGGTGGTTGTCAAGTTATATCACACAATCATTCAAGTTGAAGGTGCATCTAAATGATGCATCATATAATTATTTGGTATGTAACTCCTCACTTGGTGATCATGGAATTTTATGGTAAAATTTTAGTTATCCTTCATTATATTTTAAAAACTAGAGAAAAAATATTTCCATTATTTCCAACAAAAATTATAGAGTACAACATCCCACTATTTTTAAGGTTAAACATAATCATGAATAGTCTTATAAAATATAAATTATTGACCATAAAAACTAGAAAAAAGGGATCCACAAGGGTAAGTATGAGACTTTATAGATTCTCTAAGGGGAAGTTAAATTGAGATTTAAAGCACGAGGAGAAGTTAGAGGAAGAAAAATTCTATAAATATTCTCACTAATGAGTAGGTAACTAACAAAATGTCAATAGTCCAATACATTTATTTCTTTCATGATGGTAAGCATATACTAAGGGAGCTTAAACCTTTGCATCAACTATAGACTGTTGAATGGTCCATTATTAATCAAATTCAATTTATGCCATGCTAAGAGTAAACACCACATCATCCATCATGACAACACAACCTCAAGATGGAACCTTCAATTAACTCCCAAATCAACCCACATTATCTTCATATCTCATAGAAGTTAATAAAAAATAATTTAATCATACTGACTCCTAAATTTGAACAAGTGAAAGTGATAGTAAAAGAGGAAAAGGTCAAGAAAATCATGTTAAAATAATTCCTAATATTTTCACTCTTGAGTACATTATAGATGATGAAGAGGTTGTGGTAGAATATTTGGAAATATTTAGAATGAAATACAAAAAAATAGAAATGACAACATCACATAAGAAGTAAACCATGGCTAGAATAATGTCCTTGGCATAGAATGAAGGTAAAATTACTCCAATTGTAGACCCTAAATTTGACTAACATATTTCTTCCAAAGCATCATCATTTTCTATCATTAGGTATCATTTATCCATCTTTTGTATTTAAATAAATAATTTCATTATTTAATTAATTAATGTTATTTCCTCTTCATCCTAGACCATTAAATAATTTCTAATTATTTAATTGTTTCAAATTTCAAAATTTCCCCCCCATTTCTATTTTAATTAAATATTTTTAAATTATTTAATTAAATTATCTATTTCACAACTTTTCCTCTATGTTAATTAAATAATTAACATTATTTAATTAATTTACTAATTATTCCTCTTTCCTAGATTAATTAAAAAATTAATTATTTAATTAATTCATTTCTCATTTTTCACTTCTCAAATTAAATAATTATTTTTAATTATTTAATTTATCCAATTATTTGTCAACATAATCCTCTTAAAAAATTCTTTAAAAAAGAAAGGGGTAAAAAATTTATTGGAAATGAGAAAACAACATTACAATAAAAAACCAAGGGACCCAGCCCCCGAAAACATCAACAAAAACCAAAATCAACTATCCCCATGAATCCTCCTATCCTCCTCAAAGAACTGATCCACCTCCTGACACAGCTCAGGGGAAACTTGATCCCAATCCTCAACCTTCCAACCGCTATCATGCTCAAAGGCCTATTTGGCAAGGTAGTCAGCAACACGATTCCACTCCCTCGGGATGTGAACAAAGGAAGCAGCTTCCATCCGAGAACTAACCTGAAGAATCTATTGAACCACCGAAGCCAACTAGCAATTTATATCAGAAATCTTCCTCTCATTCAACAGATTAATCAAGACCTATGAATCAGCTTCACATATAACCTTTCGCCATCCCAGAGCAAGGGAATTCTTGATGGCATAAAGAATCGCCAACCCCTCCATGAGGTTAACAGTCTTCACCCCCTCATGAATAGAGAACAAAAAAATCACCGACCCAACAAAGTCCCTGCCAACCCCACCAATCCCAGCAGGCCCAAGATTTCCCCTAGAAGATCCATCTGTATTAATCTTTGAAAAACCATTTGGAGGAGGTAACCACCTACCAGCCTGTTCAACTCTCTATTTCCCATACCTGCCATTCCTTGACCAGACAACAGAAGAGTGAATTTCTTGAAGACCCAGTCTTTCCACCAACTCAGCATCACCTCTCTCCAAGGGGAGAACCACATCACTCTTAGCCTCAATCGACTCCTGCACCATTCCTAACGTACACAACCACACTTGCCGACCCAACAACTTCTGACTACGAAAGATATGACGGTTCCGCTCCAGCCAAATTTTCCAAAGTAAAAATGTAGGGCCCTCGTACCAAACATCCTACAAAAAGGATGCCATAGAAGGAGGTCTACCCAGAATATCCCAAAATTCAACTAAAGAGCAAGCATGAATGCAAGGAAGCTTCCAGACCTCCCACCACCAGTGCCAGAGCTGCACAACAAAGGGGCACCGAAAGAACAAATGCGAAGAATCTTCTTCCTCTCTCCCACACAAAACACAAATTGAAGGTCCCTGGAATCCCCATTTATGAATGTTATCCCAGGTCAAGCACCTATTCCACGCCAAATTCCAAACAAAGTAGTTGCATTTTGGCCATGAGAACTTATTCCACACCCTTTTCCACTAGTGAACCTCTGCCCCAGCAAGCTTCTAAGCTAATAACACCTGATAACCAGAAGCAACAAAATAACTCCCCTTAGGATTATGGTTCTAAGCAAGAATATCATCTTCCAAGAGAGAACTACCACTCCTACTACAAAGAATCTTATGAAGCTCAACACTTTCATCCCCAAGTCCCAAGTCTAGCCACTCCGCGGGATCCTTCCAACGAGCCACCTCCAACTGACCAAAAGAAGAGACAGACTTGAAGTCACTCACCCTAGACCAACCAGCCACAAGAAATCTCTGACATAAAGGAAGGAGGTTGGGGAACTGAGAAGTAAGGGGAGGGAAGCCATCCCAAGAATCCGGCCAGAATAGAGCTTCAGTGCCCCGTTTGCAAATCCAAAATAAACCTTCCTTGATGAGTTTTGCACCCTTCTGAAGAGTATTCCATATCATTGAGCCTTTCCCCTCAAGAGGGTAATGAGGGAGATCATGCCGAGGAATCCCAGTGAAATACTTATGAGATAAAATCCTAGCCCATAGCTAATCCTGCTCCACACACCATCTCCAAAATAACTTAGCAGCCACAGCCTCTCTAGACAACACAGACTGTCGAAGACCAAGACCACCAAATTACTTCAGACTACACACAACATCCCACCTGACCAAACTCCACTTGGAAGACGACAAACTTCCAGCCCATAAGAACTGCCTTTCAAGAGAATCCATTTCCCTAAGAAAACCCATCGGATCCACTTGAAGCATACATCTGTAGGTAGGGAGAGCTTGCACCACCGCCTTGAGAAGCTGAAACCACCCCGCAAAAGATAACCATCTATGGGTCCAATGATTAACTTTGGCACGGAGCTTATCAATAATATTTTTCCAAGAACCCTTGGGAAGTCGGCGAATAGAAATTGGGATACCCAAATACGTCAAAGGGAGAGCCCCTATCTGAAACCTCAAGATATTAGCTATTCTCCTTCGTATAGGGGTTGGTGTATTGAAGAAGAAAATGGATGATTTCTCCTCATTAATCAATTTCCCCGAAGCAACAAGATTCAAGTCCAACACCTACCTCAAATTAGTAGCTTCTTTAACAGTAGCCATCCCCATCAAAGCAGTATCATCAACAAATTGCAAATGGGATTGCGGAGGCAAATCTCCACCCCAACGCCAACCTTTAATGTTGCCAAGCTCCAAATTTCTTTTTAATAAATGCCCAAGACCTTCCACAAGAAACATAAAAAGATATGGAGAAAGGAGATCCCCTTGGCGCAAACCCCTAGAGGCGCCAAAAAGTTCAGAATGATCTCCATTTATCAAAACCAAGAAGGAAACAGACGTGACACAACTCATGACCCATTGGATCCACTCCTCATTGAAACCAAAAGACATAAGGACCTTTCGCGGGAAATACCATCTAACCCTGTCATAAGCCTTAGCCATATCCAACTTAATGAGCATTGCCTTCTCCTAGGAGCTGTCCATGGAGTGGATGGTCTTCGAAGCAATGGCAACCCCATCTAAAATTTGTCGACCCGCCACAAAACCACTTTGCTCCTCCGAAATCAGCACTTTAAGCCACTTCTTCAACCTCTCAGCCATTAACTTTGAAATGATTTTATATGCCACATTGCAAAGAGAGATAGGTCGGAACTGAGCTAACCTATCAACCCCTTCACACTTGGGGATGAGAGCAAGGAAAGTGGAATTCAAAGCACAAAGCATTTGCTTATTCCTCTGGGACTCAAGGACAACCGCCAAAAGATCCAACTTTATGATATCCCAGAATTCTTGGTAAAACTCAATTGGGAAACCATTGAGGCCTAGAGCTTTACCCCTCTTCATCTTAAACACAATACCCTCTAGCTCAGCAAGAGAAATCTATTTCATCAGAGACTCATTCGCCTCCCTGGAGACCAACTGAGGAAAACAAGAAAGAACCTATGCTTCCTCAATAGAGCCCCCTTGTGAATCCTCCCTGAATAAGGCAACAAAGTACTGAGAAGCCTCAATAGAGACTTCTTGGTGTGAGGCAAGATGTTCTCCCCTATCATTCACCAGAATAGGAATGGAATTACCATGCCTCCTGTCTTTCACATAATTGAAGAAGAAGGAAATGTTTTTGTCACCTTCTTGAAGCCATTCAACCTGGGCCTTTTGCTTCCAATAGATCTCTTCCCTCAATTCAAATTCCTAAACCACTTTCAAAGTCCTAGCCTCCTTCCTCAAAAGATCCTCAGAAGCCCCATTCTCACGAATCAACCGCGTAATATTATTCAACTCCTCTTGAGTAGCGACCTTAGCATGAAAGATATTACCAAAACATCGCCGATTCCACCTTTTAAGCTGATATTTGACAAACTGAAGAAGCCTATAAAAAATGAACATTGTCGTACCAAAACAGGTCTTCCAATCCTCCACCACTCAGCCATGTGCTACAAAGAGTAGAATCCCGTAACCACATAAGTTGAAACTTGAAGGAGGGAGAATGAGGTGTCTAAGTAGATATAATACTAAGCTTAATAGGCCAATGATCAGAACCTCTCCAGTCAAGAATTTTAGATCTAGTAGACCACAAGTCTCCAACCCAATAATAGGAAACCAAGAATCGGTCAAGCCTCTCAGCAACACAACTCTCACCAATTCTCCTATTGTTCCAGGTGAACCGACCATTATTAGGCTGAACATCAAAAAGATTTAAATCTAAAATGTTATCCCTGAGTAACAGAGCAGAAGGCTCCAACCTAGCAATTCCACCTTTTTTCTTAAACAAATCAACTATAGCATTAAAATCGCTAGCCAAAACCCACAGATGGAAAGGAGCTAAGCTGCGAACAAAATGAAGATGGGACCAAAGAAGTTGCTTACCCTAGAACTCAACAAGAGCATACACATTAGAGAGTAGAATACACTCACCAGTCTCATAACAAGAGGCGACTAGGGACATAGAGGATCTAGAGGACATCCACCAAAGAGGGAAAATCTTTCGAGGGTTCCAAAAGCAAGCCACCCCCTCGAAAGCACCAAGAGCCCCCACACACTGGCATTCACCACATTACAACAACCTAGGTACCATATCCAACATATTTTCCATAGATAACTTGGTCTCCTAAAGAAAAAGAACATCCAGAGAATTATTCCTAACCAAATCATGAACAACTTTTTGTCTAGGGCCACTGTTCAAGCCCCTTACATTCCATGAGAGAACGATCATTTCTGAGGGCCTGAAAAATGTGAATCAAGAGTCTTGACTAACCCTGACTCCACCAAAGTTTCTAATTTAATCTTATCCATATCCTTTTTCCTGCCCAGCTTGGAAGTTTTCTCACCAACCCCTTTCTTCAGTTCCTTTTGCAGAATACCCAAGCAAGAAGAAGACAAAGAGCTCTTACCCACATCCGTACCATCTTTTAGGGGCAATGGGGAACCACCTCCACCACTCTTCGTAGCTCCAAGAGTAGAATCCAATTCAACCTGAATAGGCAATTGTTGATCCATCTCCATCTGCCCAACACCATCCTCTTGCACAACCTGCATAGCCTCCAAAGGAGGACCATCTTGACATGAACCCAAAGTACCCTGATTTAGGTTCAGCAGCCTCAGATTCACTTCCTGCTAGCTGAGATCATCCAGTACCTCAAACCTATTAAAGGTGTCATCATCTTGCCTCTCCCTCAAGGTCCGCTTTTTCCCCCGATTCCTATTGCGAGCCTTGACAGGGACATAACCATCATCACCGTTACCATCACCCAGAATAGGCTCCTTCCCCTTATCAAATCTAGGCAGATTATGAGAAGGTTGAGAAGGTTGGGGTGCCGCAGGCTTAGCCCTAGGGCATCTCCGCTGCAAGTGATCATATTCGTGACAGAGACGACATCGAAAAGGTAGGGTTTCATAATCTAGCTGTTGCACCCAAGTATAGGATCCAACACACACTTCTATAGAATCTGGCAATGGTTTACTTAGATCAATTTCTACACAGATACAGGAAAAAGTAATTACCTTCTTAAACTGCGTCTACTGAGAAGACCCAATAGGTTTACCGAGCATTGAAGCCACCAAAAGCAACACATCATCCCGCCAGCACTCAACCGGGAACCACGACAACCGAACCCAAATTGGAATCCAACTTGGTAGTGCCTCGATAGGGTTGAAGCCCGCATGCCATGGCTTGATAAACAGTCCCACCTAGTTATAAAAATAGGGACCACCCTCAAAGACCTTATTCTTATCTACCATGCACTCAAATGACACCATAAAATAGTTGTTCACAAGGAGCCTAATCTCCATCTCTCCCTCTGGCATCCATGTCCGCTGAGCCCAGGATTCCAAAAATTGTAGCGAAACTCTCAAACCCATGAACTTGCAATAAAAGGAGTGCCTCGAATAGTATTCAATATCATCTGCAAGCAACTCCATCAGGATAACCAATTTTAGTCTCTCTTTGCATCTTTCCAAACACCCATTAATCTTTGTTATGCGGGGACCACTAACCGGCCCTAGATCATTCATCTCCATCTCTGGTGAAAACAACGTATTATCAAAAACATTCGCACCATGCACTGCAGGCTTCAAACCAAATGCTGAACGAAAATCCAATTTGGGGCTAACCCCAGATGTTTCCCCACACGACATAGCAATAAAAAAATCCCCAGAAGGCATGCAAACCCCCAGATCACAATTGGACTCAATCCTCTTAAAAAATAAATGAAATGATTTATTTTATTTATTCCACCTCTGCACATGAAATTAATTATTTAATTATTTATTAATTACTCATGTATTTTCATTTCACTAGTCAACTCCCACTCACTTCGAGATCACTCCTCAATCAATTTAGTCCTTTGATCAATCAATTATATTTCACTAACAGTCAATCACACTTATTTCTTCAATCAATTCTCTTAATTGAACCATACAAGTAGTTAGCTCCAATCATAAAATTAGTTAACTCCCCATCAATTCCTCTCAACCATTATGGGCCATTGATTTTATTATCCCTTCGTCAAATCTTTACCATTGACCGGTATCACTTGAAATCTATAAAAGCAACCTATCATTCATCTATTATCTATCTCTCATGCATTGATAGAAATCTATACACATATCATTCCAAAGTGCTTTGTGCTACAAAATCTGAGAGCAACCACCATTACATTTTCTCTCCAAGGTGTAACATACGAGAAAAATGGAGCTAAGATAAGATTGTCATGTAGGGCTTTGTGTATGCAAGTTTTTCTATATTATTGTTATGCAACTTTCTTAATGCTTCATTGATGTGATTTATGAATTGGATTGTGAAATGTTTTATTTTCTTACTATTTTTTCTTTCATAATCTGATCTCCATTTTCAAGTCATATATTTTGGCATTCCCGGTGGGACCCACGTCCTTGTTTCTACCATCTATTTGAGTTTTTTTAAATATTTGTAGGTTGTAGGTTATAGTGATGTAGTCGATACCAAAATGACATTTTTTCTACCAATTTGATGCATTTGACATGTAGATCGATGCTTCTAATAGTAAAACGATACCTTTGCAACCCACAACAATTCTTTTAAGGCTCAATCAATGTATTTGATCTCTTTGTTTTACAGGTTTTGGAGGTCACAACAATGCATTTGATTTGTGCAGTGACACATTTGACATAGAGTGACACATCTAAGCTTATAACAATGCAATTGACATAGATTGATGCATATAATTTTCATAGCGATGCATTTGATGTAAAGTGACACATCTATAGGTAAAATAATGTAATTGATTCTTTACAATTACTCATTTGATTCTACTTTTTGGATTTTATTTTTTACTGTAACATTTGTTTGATTTTGGAAATAACACATCTGTATAGTTGTGGCTTTTATTGGAAGAAGATAAAAACTTGTAAAATACTAATATATCTGATACAAAATCTTGTGTTTTTATTTTTAGAATAAATCACACTTTAATTTATTAAGGTAAATTATTATTTTTCCATGTCTAGTGGAGTCTTGGGTATGTATGCTCTACTCTCATGCCTAGTGAGAACATGGGAATCAAAAATATGTTAGAATCCACATCTATCTTTATTTACCCATGGAAGTGATATTTATGTATGCCCCCCGACACCTAGTGCAAACTTGGGGATAAAAAATAATATCATTTTCTTTCTTTTTTAATTTATTAGGAGACCTACTTGGGGAATTCATCACCCCAAGGGTGACCTCAACCATGTTTTTCGGTGGGGTATAGAAAGGGGAAGAACAAAATTTATACCCCAAGGAGTGGATAACATCATTCAAGCTAAGTTGTGAGATCCTCGATCTATTGAGACTCGAGAGGTGAAGAGAGTGGAGGGGACCCTTCCAATATTGGGTACTATAGACAGGCTTAATATTCATCAATTCCACTAAGAACCTTTGCTTTTTAGAATCCTTAAGACCAGCAACCATTATTACTAGTGGAGTGCAGTGTACAACATCATGCATGAAGTTACTCAACATGTACCATCCTAGGGTGATATAAAATTATTTTGAGGGTGTAAAAGCCTTCAAGAGAGGGATGAAGGTGAGCCCCTATGCCACTGGAGACCTAGATATCTATCTTTAAGAGTGGAGACATGTATTTATGGTCTTCTATGGTATTTTATTGATTAGGCCTCTACTAAAAAGGCACACCTTTAATAGTAATTAGGTTGTACTTCTTGGAGTGTATTTATCATGAACAATAGTGAATGCCAATTATACCACACATTTGGAGTTATTTTGCTAACATTCTCTATTGTTTGTTGTGACTTGCCAAATGATTCAAAAACTAGTTTTACAAATCAGTTAAAAACTTATCAAACCCTAACAAAACTTTAGTTATAGAATCAAGATAGTGTATTTGACTGTCACTGTGATGCATCTATTATTACAGTGACAAATTTTATTCTCATTTTGTGCTCCCAATTATCCTTAGGATGCATTTGATATGCACAATGATGCCTCTGATCTATAGAGCAACGTATTTGACAAAATTCAATGCATTTGATTTAAATTGGTTTTGACAGCCTAAAACCTAGGTGATAGCATAATAACGCCTTAAAAACACATTGATGCCTTTGAAAACACAATAATACCTTTGAAACACACAGTGGTGCCCTTGATAGAATAGTGAAACCTTTGACACCTGCTTTTGATGCATATGATATTAGGTTGACACATTTGAAAAATATAGTGATGCCTTTGAAATCTAGATTGATGCCTTTAACTGCCAAACATTTTTTCTAGAATCCTAAAATCTTCAAAAGAATACCTATACACCATAGCAGACTTGAAATCTACTGAAACATAGATGGACAATAAAATTAAAATTCTAATCTTTAATCATATATTCTATCACCATTTCATCCTTCTATCACTTTCATGTAAAAATAAAAAAAATAGGATCATATTTGTATCAAAAACACAATCATTCATCCATAACCAACAACCATTTATCTACCAAAATCGATCCATAGTCTATCTGGATCTTACATTTATCCATCTCTAATTTATCTTAGTTGCTTAGAAGTTTTCCTTCTCAAGTAAAAAGACCAATTAGCTTATCAGTGTTATACTTTAGCATAGAAGTCCATCTACTTCTAGGTTGACATATTCCATGCCCCTATCTATTAATTTGAACTCATTAGTCTAGTCCAAATTTAACACATCAAACCAAATCTAAAATCATCATCTAAGATCTATACACACTTTGGACCTCTCTTGATCTCACCTTCTCACATGTCAAAATCACTAAAATCCTAAAGTCTAAAAATAACTTGTCATATGCCGGTAGAAACAAGGTCCTAGACCAAGAGAAAAATGTAACACCAACAAGATCCCAACATGGTACCCACAAACATATACCCTTTCCAAGAAAAAGAAGGAGAATTCTCAAACATGTTTGGACCAATAGGTTTTGAAACACCACCCCCACTAAGTCCTAGAAATAGTCCTAACATTGGTGGGGTAGTAAGAGATGTAGCACCCAAGGAGTTGGCAGAATCCCAATAGTATACTAAAGTTATGAAACTAGTAAACTCACTTCTTACGGCCAATCGTGACCAATACTTCTTATTACTCACACAAAAAGGAGCTAAATTATCGTCTACATTCGACACCACACTTATACATGATATTACTCACACAAAAAGGAGCTAAATTACCGTCTACATTTGAAACCACACTTATACATGATATCACCAATAATACTCCATCATAGACCTTGGGGGAAACAAGCTTCAACAACATCATACCACAAACCAATTTCTCCCTACCACCTTCAATGACATAAAAAATAACTCCATACGAAATAATAATGACCCTACCATCTAGCCTCCTAGCAACACTTCCATGTATTCCCCACATTCAAATAATATCACAACTCACTAAATTGCAATCTTTATCCCATAATTAATCATACCCACTATTTCCATGCAAGTACCATTACCTCCCATGCAAACACAAGCTCCCAAATACACCATGCAAATAACCAATCCATTATATAACACAACCTCTAATAATACTATCACTCCCACTTCAATAATTAATTCACAAGCATTACCATGACCATATCACATTACACAAACATCTTCACCCAACTTGTATGTAAACACAAACACTATTCAACATCAAAACGCTATCACTAATCTATTATATCAACAAAACATTCCATTTAACAAATCTAACATCTCCAATCTAATGAAAATACACAAGCATCTCCACATGCACCTCATAATTCTCAACAAATTACATTTAATGTAGATATACTTGAAAGATAATCAATAACAATTATTTTCAATACTATATGCTATTATAGTTATAGAAACTTTGTACATATGAATTACATGTATTAGAGTATAAAATAATTATTTTCATTAATCATAATCATATGTATACTTGCAAAGCTAATGTTTGCATTTTGTGGGAATGCTTGTCAGAGCTGATAATCTATGTTCTCCAACAAGATCAGACCAATGAAACTCATTTCATTAATAAAAATGTATTTGGTGTGTGTTATTTCCTCTTGAAAACTTTCTCCTAGTTGAGAAAAATCTTTTATTGGGATCCTTTGTTTTGAATGAACTGTGGATGCTCTTATGTTGAATGTTGCAACTCTAGTTGGTTCAAGTAATAGAATGGGAGAACGACCTTGAATTTTTTCATTTTCAAGAGTTTGAATAATGACACCAATTAGATATGACTTTCACATTCCTATTGTTCCCTAAATTGTCATGAAGGGTGATGCATTTTGATTCTTATGGTAGTATGTCATAATTGTGTCAATTTCATTTTTCTTTTTATCACTGAGGTTTGTGTAGTTAATACATTGTGGTATATCATCATGTATGAGACACCCATGATCTCTCATGCTACTTATGGAATTGATTGCTTGCATTGTGTACACTTCACCTTGATATTCATTAGACCAATCTATTTTTCTATCAATGTCCTTTCTCCCCAACCTATCTATTTAAAAAACTTGCATATTCTTACCATGATTTAGTCTAGATATATTTTTCCATTCATGATCTGTTGTATTTTATTGAATAGTTTTATTATCTTCAATTTTAGAATCATTAATATTTTCATATTTTTTTGTAGTTTTTGCTTGCTCCACATGCCAAGGATTATAATGGAATCACTCCTACTTTACTATTATGGAGTCATTATTGTGACCTATATCTCTTTCTATGTCATGAAATAGTTTGTACAATAATAACTCTAATAAACAAAAGTTAATGCATATCTAACTCACGTGGAGGAATGGATACAAACCTAGGAAATGCTCTGACAATAGTTTCTCTTTGTCTTGGCTCCCATTATTTATCTCTTCTTCATGTAGGATTATATATCAAGGATCTAGCTACATCAATTAATGTGATACCTTCTATAGAAAAAGGCCTTGTTTCATATCCATCAACGAAATATTTTGTGTGTTTTTCATTGAACTCTCATCAATACTTACAGATACAAGTTTGAACACCTCACATGCTACATTTAGATTAAATAATATTCTACTTTTCTCTTCTAATGGAAGTATTAATAATACATGCCATGTTTCTTGAGCTCTAATGTATCTATCTATAACCGTCTCAGTCATAAGTTTTCTATATACTCTTGTAACTAAATCATCAGGGTTTTCTATGTTTACAAGGCACATAAATATTTGGTGGTATGTTTGTAACATACCAATTGTTCAAAAAAGATAAATTCTCTAAGTTTTACCTTTTAGGTGAATAAAATAGATTCATTTCCCAAAGCAATAAAAAAATTTCTTTCCAAAGAGAGATTTAAGGAGCAGAATATTATAACACATTTCCAAACATTGATTTCATTTATAATGTAAATGTTTACATATTCCAAAGATGAATTATAATTAATACATACATAGATTTTCTAAGCTTCCTTCAACATTTGATGTACAACGATCTAGAAAGATTCCCTCAAACATTGGTTTACAATTGTGGAGGAGAAGCATCACTCAAGCACTTTTTTTCCATCCATGAACTCTTATGCGGTCCCTTGCACATCTGCCATATATGGAAAGATGGTTCTACCCTTCGACAAAGGAGTTGGTCTGATAACCTCATAATTGTAGCCTATTTGAACTCATTGTTGTGCCCTACATGACTAGAACTTGTATACATCCTAACTTGTATGTCAATCATGGACTAGCATGCATAAAAGGTACACAATGAAATTGATAGTGTAACTAGTGGCAAATTACACTACTTTGGCCAAAGTTTCATATAAAAAGTCATCCTAGATCACATACACTTCCCTACCTCAATTTTTCTCAAGATCATTTGTACACTATGCATAAGAAATCCCTTAATGAGGTAATATTTAATCACAGGAACAACCTATTCCTCTTATGATTATAACATATCTTTTAAGTGCATTCCTACACATAAGCTATACTCAACATAATATTATCTATTTCCATGAGTAACATATGTTCTACCTATAGTTTGGTTCCATAAAAAATTTGCAACAAGTAACTTCATAGCTAAAAATGCTTCTTTATTACCTAGTATTAAATACTAAAGTACACAATCACTCCTTAATATGGAGTATGTACAAAAAAAATCTTGCAATCACATTGACATAGAGGAAATAGACTATTTTACTTCAAGTAGGAGATGAAAAATATTTGATTCTCATGCAAACCAACATTAACATTCAAAAAAAAAATGCGATGGGGGACTCTTTTGGCGGAGGGGTGTGCGTTCAAAATTTTGCAAGGGTAGGAAAATCTGGTTCACCTGCTGGTGGTAATGGTGGTAGGTCGGTGGTTGCTATTGGTGTTGGTGAGGATTTGTCAGCCTGTAGTGGTGTTGTGGGCTTTGATGGTGGGTCCTCTTTTCTGTCGTTTGTTCCGGATTCCTTTGGTGTGGTCGGGGGACATCTTAATATTGGTGGGGGGGGCTTCCTCATAATGTGAGCTCGTCCTCTTCCCCTTGTCCAGAGATTCCTGGAAAAGGTGTTGATGCTAATGGTCATAAGCATGCAAAGGTATTTTCAAATGGTCCTTCCTAGTCTAGCCTTTTGGGTGCTAAGCCTAAAGGAAAGAGCTCGTCGGTTCCGGTTAGCTTTCAGGTGAACCCGGTTACTGGAGAATACGCGGTGTCAGTTCCTGACTGTATTATTGATAATAGGTTGGTGTCCATGGACCTCACCTTGGTTGGGAAATTTATGGGGCCTCAACCTAATGTGGAGCTGGTGTGTAACCTCACCTCTAAGAGGTTGAGAACAAAAGGTCAGGTGGAAGTTGCGGCCATGGCGAAGGGTTTTTTCTCTTTCACCTTTACCTGTAATGAAGATTTGGTCACTGTTCTCATTGGTGGTCTATGGTTAATCGGTAAGTCATCCTTGGTTCTAAAAAAGTGTTTGGTTTCAACCCCAACACTTGTTCTTTTACGTCGGCCCCTGTCTGGGTGAGGTTACCTGCTTTGCCTCTAGAGTTTTGGGATGAGCAAGTGTTCGTTGGTATTGCTAGCATGTTTGGTAAGCTCTTATGTATCGATCAAATGACGACTTTAAGGAAGAGGTTAGTTTATGCTAGGTTCTATGTTGTTGATCAATCTACAAATTTTCCTGAAAGGGTGACTATTAACTCAAAGTTGGGTGGTTGGCTCCAACTGATTGAATATGAATCTATTCCTTTTGCTTGTTTCCATTGTAAGAAGGTTGGTCACTGGGCCAATAAATTTCCTACCAAGGTTAAGCCGGTCCCTCCCCAAAAACGTATGGAATGGAGAGAGAAACACGATGTTGAGGCTGGGGATGAGTCTTCTAAGCCCTAGGAATCTTCAAAGGATTTGGCTCCAGGTAAGGAGGAGGGTGTTTTGAATGCCATTGATGGACTGAAGGATTTGGCTCTAGGTAAGGAGGGTGTTTTAAATGTCGTTGATGGAGGGATAGTGACCCCTAATGAGATTAGGAGTCCAGAAAGGATGTCGAAGAAGGGGAAGTGGCAGCTGGTGATGAGGCTCCTGTGTTGGGGTCACATGGTGTTGCTATGGTGAATGAGGTGGTGGGCCTTCATTCTGAGGAGGCTGAAGTAAGGATTAAAGAAACATCTCTTTTGGCTTCATCCCCTAGTAAGGGGGAGAAGGGCGGTCTAGATATGAGTCTGTAGGACCCCTTGGGGGCTCTTTCAAATTTGGTGCTCACCTCTTCTGTTAATGAATCTGGGTCTATCTACCTGCAACAGACAAAAGAGACTCCTTTTTCTCTAGTTAAAACTAGAAATAGGAAGAAGAATGCATCCCCTCAAGGGATGGTGAACAAGAATCATTCTAAGGCTGACTGTGGATCTGAACCTTGGGGAAGAGGAAGACCCACTTCAATGCAGAGCAGGGAGAAAGAAAGCAAAGTGGGCATTGCAGATGGCTCCCATAAAACCTTTTTGATATGTGTCCTAAGGGGGCATCTCAGACTCCTCAATGAAGATCCTCTCTTGGAACATTCGAGGGTTAAATCACCCTCATAAACATGATCTTGTGAATTTGGTGAGGGATCTTAAACCTGATCTGATCTTGATTCAAGAAATGAAAATGCCTTTGGATAGGTTGGAAGGACTTAAGAAGAGACTTTTTAAGGAATGTGATCTCCATGGATTTGATGTGGATGGGTCCTCTAGGGTTGTGGCCAATTTTTGGAATATGAAAGTTGTGGTTGGTAAGGCTATTTATGGTGTTCCTAATCACATTGCTACTTCCTTTCATCATTCTTACTGTGATTTTTCTTGGATTGCTTCTAATATTTATGCGCCTAATGTTAGAAGAGCTCGTAAGCAGTTCTAGGGGAATCTTTGTTCCTTTAGGGCTTTGTTTCCTTCAGATAATTGGTTGGTTATGGGAGACTTCAACACTCCTTTGAGTTCTGAAGATAAAATGGGAGGCTCCCATATTGATGATGAAAGCCATTTTGATTTAATGACTTTCATTAATGACAATGCCCTGTTGGATGTGGATTTGTGGGACGTTTCTTTTACTTGGTCGAATCGTCGGTTAGGTGATGCTTTAATCCAAGTTAAATTGGATAGATCCCTTATTTCTCATGAGTGGTTGGCTCATTTTTCTTGCTCCCTTTTGGCTTTGACTAGACTAGGATTAGACTATTTTCCTATCTCCTTGTCAGCAGATGTGGTGGGCTGAAAGTGTGATTTCCCCTTTCGTTTTGAAAAAATGTGGACTTCTCATCTAGATTTTAAATCTAAGATTGCTGAGTGGTGGGATATTAGAGTGGATGGATTGGCCATGTATAGAGTGGTTAAGAAGCTAGTGGCTGTTAAATCTAATGTGAAATTTTGGAACAAAACTTCCTTTGGTCATATCTTCCAAGACAAGGCTCACATCAAGGGGGATCTTGATTGGGTGCAACAGTGTATCCAAGCTAGGGGGTATGATGCTTCCTTGGATAATGAGGAAAGTGTGCTATTGGACCATCTTCATAATACTGTTGCCAAGGAAGAAGAATTCTGGAAATAGAGATCTCGGGTGGTGTGGTTGAATAGTGGTGATCGGAATACCAAATTCTTTCACCTTACTACTCTCAAGCATAGGGCCTCCAATCGTATTAAGTGTATCCTTCCGATGGTAGGGTGATCGAGAATGAGGAGGTTATTAGGTAGGAGGCTATCTCTTTCTTTTTGAATCTCCTGTTTGATGATTTTGTTCCCTCTGTGGTTGATCAGCATCAATTATTAGAGGTTATTCCTAGGTTGGTGACTGAGGATCTTAATTGTATACTTTGTTGTATCCCGTTAGCGGAGGAAGTTAGAAGTGCAGTCTTCTCCTTTGTTGGTAATAAGGCTCCTAGTCCTGACGACTTTCCCATGTTCTTCTTTCAAGAGTTTTGGTCAATTATCTCTAAGGATGTGGTTGATGCGATGACAAAATTTTTTGGTTGTTAGAATTTGCTGAAAGAATTAAACTCTACCTTTCTAGTGTTGATTCCGAAGATCCCTGGAGCTTCGTCTTTCAATGAATTTAGGCCTATTAGTTTATGTAATTTTATTTACAAGATTTTCTCTAAGGTGCTTGCTATGAGGTTGTAGAGGATTCTTCCTTGGATTAGCTCTCCCAATTAGAGTGGCTTTGTTGTGGGAAGAAAAATCCTTGACCCCATCATTACTGTCCATGAGAACATTCATTCTCTGATGGTGAATAAAAGATGGGATTTTTGATTAAATTGGATTTGGTGAAAGCATATGACAGAGTTAATTGGGCCTTCTTGTTTAAAGTTCGCCTTGCTTTTAGTTTCTCAAAGACCTTTGTTTAGCTGGTTAGGAGCCTTCTGTCAACCGTTTCCTTCTCTGTGCTGGTGAATGGCTCTCCGTCTGATTTTTTCAAAAGCTCCAGGGGGTGCGACAAGGGGACCCTATTTCTCCCTTCCTCTTTATTAGTTTTGTTGAGACATTGTGCAAATCATTGCAACGTAAGCTTAATGAGGGTGCCTTGAAAGGTTTGAGACCTTCCTCTTCGTCTCCCCCTTGTGGGCACCAACAGTTTGTTGATGATACCCTGATTTTGGGTGAGGCTTCTATAGCGGAAGCCAGAGCTATCAAGGTGACCCTTCTAAATTATGAGGCGGCTTCAGGGCAATTGGTGAGCCTTCCCAAAATTACAATTTTCTTCCTTAACACTCATGATAGAAGAGCACATAGAATTGTTGGCATTCTTCAATGTTCGGTGGGCTCTCTTCCTTCTTTCTACCTTGGTTTGCTGTTTGGAGCTAATTCATCTCATGACTCCTTCTGGAATGGTCTGATTGACAAGTTTAATGCGAAGCTGGTGGGTTGGAAAGGAGCATTGCTTAGCCAGGCTGGTAAGTTGGTGCTTATCAAATCTACTCTTTAGAATCTTCCTGTTTATGCTCTTAGCCTCTTTTAGATTCCTTGTAAGTTTTGGGAGAAAATTGAATGTATTCAAAGGAAGTTTCTTTGGTCGGGTGTGGAGGCTAAGAAGAGATTGAGTTTAGTCTCTTGGGAGGAGGTGTGTCGTTCTAAAAATCAAGGGGGGTTGGGCCTGCGTAGGATTAAGCCTTTTAATTCAGCTCTGGTGGCCAAACAGTTGTGGCATTTCCTTTGTGGTGAGAAGGAGTGGGGTCAAATTTTGGCCTCTAAGTATATTCCTCAAGTGGATAAATTGCATGAGTTTTTAAATAAGGACTTCTCTCCTCCTTCAGGCTCTTTCTTCTAGAACTCAATGTCTAGAGCTAGAGAGGTGATCTCTGTTGGTTTATTCTGGGTGGTTGGAGATGGTCTTAACATTCTTTTTTGGGATGATTGGTGGTTTGGGAATTGTCCTCTACATGAAACTTTTTGGGCGAATCCTTGGCAGGAATTGTGTATTCATGAATTTGGGAGGAGTTTGGCTGATTATATTGTTGATGGGAAATGGAGGAAGATTCATGAGGTGTTCCCTGAGCTATTGGACCTCTTTTTTGAATTCTCTAGAATTCACATCCCTGTTTCTCATCAGAGGGATAAACTGATTTGGAATAGACTCCCGAGTGGAACCTTTTCTGTGGCTTCAACGTTTAAGTCTTGTAATGATATTGTTGGTCCTAGGCCTCCTTGAGGCTTAGTCTAGTTTCCACAACTTATTCCCAAGATTAACATTTTTCTGTGGTTACTGGTTCAGGATAAGATTCTTACTATTAATAATCTTTGGAAAAGGGGGTTCTCTATGCCAAGCAAATGCTACCTTTGTATGATGGACATGGAGGAAAGTTCACATCTATTTATTGGTTGCAACTATGCTTGTGAAGTTTGGTCTCTTATTCTCAAGCTTTGGCACATTGAGTGGATTTTCCCTATCTTTGTTTGGGATTTGTGGCTCTAATGGAATGTGCCCTCTCCCAATCCTTCTTTGAAGCTTTTGTGGTCTTTTGTTTTTCCGCATGTTCTCTGGGGGCTATGGAAGGAGAGGAACACTAGGATTTTTAGAGACTCATCTCTTCCTCCTCTCTCCCTTTTCTTTAAAATTGTGTCCTCTATTAAGGAAAATATGATGTTGGTGGTTGATAAGATTGATATTCCGGGAAGAGTGTAGGTTCCTGATTATGATGTTGAGGTGGCCAGAAATTGGAAACTTTCCTTTGATATTGATAAGCCCCCGTGGAAGGCTAATATTGCGAGGGATGGGGTGGCTTGGCTTCCCCCTCCACTAGGTTGGTTCAAGATCAACTTTGATAGATCTGCTAAAGGTAATCTGGGTCCTGTTGGTTGTGGGGGAGTGTTACGAGATCACATTGGTAGGTTTTTTTTAGCGGCGACACTCCCTTCAGGAATCCAGACAAACCACCTTGTTGAAGCTGCGGTCGCCTATCATAGCATCAAGATGGCTAGGGACTTGAGGGTCTCTAAACTTTGGATCGAAGGTGATTCGTTAAATATTGTGAATTTCCTTAAGCAAATTTCTCCTCCTTCATGGTCTACCAACAACTTTATATCTGATGCCATTTCTTTATGTGAGGAATTTGAAGAAATTTACATTTCCCATGCCTATAGGGAGGCTAATGTTGTAGCCGATTGGTTGGCTAATTATGGGGTGTCATCGGCTTGTTCATGGAGGGAGGGTGACGTCCTTCCTATTGATTTGAAGATCCTTATTATTAATGAGATCCATTAATTTTTTATTATTACCCACCTCCTTGATCTTGGGGTTGCGTGGGTATTATGAAGCTTGTTGTTTGATGGGAATTCTCACACAGTGGGTGATCATTGGAAATTTTTGCCTCCTGTTGGCGAGTTGTCTAAGAACTCTGCTTATTACTTCCTTTCAGACTACTTTTGAGTGCCTCACTCGCTTTCTGGGTGGTTTTGTGGCTAGTGCTTTGGCTGTGCTCTGTTTGTGCTCTGCTAGTAATTCGATGTTGGGAGGGGATAAGTGTCGCACCGAGCCTCTATCTTGTGAAGAAATGAGAGCTAATCTCTAGGTTTGGAAAATTTTGCAAAATGGTGGTGTTACTCCTTACCTGGAGTGTCTGAAGGGTTTCAAACCCTCGGTATCTAAGGAGTTTGTTGACGCCTGACATGGCTATGTGGTTAGTATGTTTGGTAGAGATACTACCATTAATGAAGATTTTATTGCTGAGGTTACGCGTTTGTCCATGGTCAGGAGAAAATTCTACAAGGACAAGAACATTTCTCAAAATGCAAGGAAAAATTTCCTCTGTGACAGGGAAAGGACTAGGATGGTCCGTTTGGATTGTGGAGGATATGGCATAATGTAGATTAAACCTATTTGGTGGGAGGTAGTAGTGGATTTGATGTTCTACTTTACGCTTGATGGTAGATTCATGGCGCTCTATGGCCATCACTTTGTCCTTCTAAACCACTTTCACCATGGTAAGTTGGTTTTGTTTCCCTTTTATCTGTTGAGTTCCTTGGAAGAGGGTATTTTGAATTTCAAAAGAAACCCAAGGAATCCTTATCTGCATGAAGGTTTAATGCTTCTCATTGTGGATTTTGTGAAAGCTAATTGCATTGTTAGAACCCCTGTTTCCAAAAAGAAGGGGAAAGGTAGTGGGAATTTTAGGATTCAAGAGATTCAAGATTCTGAAGCTTTGGAGTTTGAAGTTGATTTTGAAGGGTGGTTAGATGGCTATGATAATGACCTAGATTATACCCCTTCGATGGGTGATGTGAAGTCGTCTTCCTCTAGAGCTTCGTGTGCTAAGTGTAAGTTGAAGGGTCTTGAGGGTGGTTCTGCTGGTAAGAAGCCGAAGGCCCGTGCCAAGGTGGAGGATGTTAATCTAAAGAAGGTGGCAAGAAATACTCAAGGGGAGAACTCGGGTATTGGTGGGTCCCCTGTGGACAGTAAGGAGAATTCAGTGGTTAATTTGGATGTTTCTGTTGGGAACCTGTTTCTAAAGGGAAGGCTAAGATGGTTTCTAAGAATGTGTCAGTTGAGGAGCCCCCAGTGGGGTGACATTAGGGAAGGGGTGTTTTTTTGGGTGCAATGGACTTCTCTCAGGCATTGGGACTTATCAAAGAAGGGGCTGATATCTCCTTCAATTTGTTTGTGTGGCTGGTTCAAGAAATTCAAGATCTTCATAATAAGCATGATACTATTGCCAGGTGCAACATCTCTACTCTCTGTAGCCTTAAGGAGTAGGAAGCTATTTTCGGGCTTTCTAGATCCCTCAATACCAATGTGGGTGGTCTGGTGGATGAGCTTGCTTCGCTAAAGAATGACCTGATCCCGAGAGTAGCGGTGCTGGAATGAAAAAATTAGTAACTTAGAAGGGACTTGGACACACTCATTAATATAAGCAAGGAGAAGCTAGAGGCTTCTGCTGAGGGTATGGTTTTCCTTAACCAGAAGGTTATGGAGTTGATTGGGAAGGGTTTATTTGATGCTCATACTAACTTGGTTCATGAGGAGGGTGCTGGTTTGGAGGTGAATTCGATTGATCTAGCTACTGGCGCGGGTGTTCGTACTCGGAGCAAAACTAAGAAAGGTAAGAAGGATCTTGCTCAGGATGTTGAAGAAATCATGGAAATGCATGAGAGGCTGGTGGCCAAGGATATGGAGGCTGCTAAAGTGCTTAAGGACTTACTGTAGTGGCCTTGTGGCCTTGCTATTTTTTGTTTTCTGGTTATGTTGGTTGTCTGATAGTTTGTTGATGGCTGGTTAATCAATTGGTTGTTTTTTTGCTGTTGCTGGGTGGGTAGTCTCTTGTTTTATCTTTGTTGCCACTTTCTTTTTTGTAAAAGGGTTTCAAGAACCCTTCAAAACCTGTTTATCGTTAATCAAAAACATTAACATTCAATATTTTCAAACAACAAAACATAAAAGAATAGACTACATGCTTGTGAACACTTAAATCCAACTGACCAAAATAGTTCTCTACTTTGTTCCTCCCGAAAACAACTTTCTAAACTTCTCCCCAAAACTATAATCCACCCAAGAAGTAACTCACAATAACTTTCTCTCACTCTAACCTCACAATTTAATCTCAACTCTAAATAGGAATAAATTTGATATAGAAACAACAGATTGCAAGTAAGTTTGATGTCCAAATGAGAAGAGTAGCTCACCTATTTATACAAAAACGTGAGACATTGGTGATTACAAGTATGGTAAATAAATCAACACCACACAACATAATACTTCAACTCAGAACTTCCAGAAAAAAGGTGGCAACAATTCAAGTGAAAACTCAGGTAATGAAACAATAGATGAACCTCCTACTGAGCCAACTATGGCTTGACCAATTCATTCTTGCGCATATTTATTAACCAACAAATTGATTTGTAGCAACAAACTTCTATTTGGTTTAAGCAATTTCATAATTTGGTGCCACCAAAACACCTCATTTCCTATTAACTTGGCAGTTGTCCTCACACAGAAGAATTAGTCTTATTCTTTGTTTTTGCATTTAAAGATTAGACTTGGTCTATGTTATACATACAACTCTTAGCATAAGTATTGACTTCATTTAAAGTATGTCAATTCGACTTAGTCAACCCACCTGGGGTCTTATTCTCATGTTATGCGTATAACACACTTGTTGTGATATATTTACATTACTACTATGTTTACTTGATATGCTTTAGGGATTGGATCCATTATTCCATAGTGCAGGTTTATTATGCATACATGTGCTATGTCAAAACAATGCTATAATACTTCATTCAAATGCTTTATACAGTGTATAAAGTTATATATATATATAGTGATATATATATAGTGATATATATATGTATATATATTAACATCGATCAATAATAAGTCATTTAATATTCAACTGAATATTTCCATGATACCATTTAAAAACAACATTATATGTATATACTTATATACATATTTACATATACATGCATATATCGATTTACATGTATGGACGTCCCATTACGTCTTTACGTACAAGTATGTCAATATGTGTATATATGCATATATCATGTATATATACATTATCTATTACGATCATTCACAAATAATTATCAATCTATCAATAATGTTAGTGTGAAAAGGGTACTTTATCTAACTAGTTCATTTCTTAGCTAGTTCTCGACTAAAGTCCTCTTCACACTAGCTTAACTTTACATAGGGATAAGGTTGTTGAGCTTTAATGATCTTGAGTTGTCACACCTCATAGGATGACAACACTTTTCATAATCTTATTAAATCCTCTCTCTCTCCTTGGCCTATATAACCAAGGAATTCCCTTTGTAATATCACACCATTTCATTCAAATTCTCAGGCTGAAGATAGCTTTGCATTCTTGAGAGGAATACAGTTTATTCCTCATATTTCTGGTTTTGCTTTCCTTCAGTCATTAGATTCCTGGCTAGGCTAGTTAGCAAATATCATAGTCTGTCTAGGACAATATGTTGATGGCTGAATTCACCATGGAAGAAATTAAAAATGTGGTCTTCTCCATGGTAGCTAAAAAAGCTCATGGACCTAATGGCTTCACGACACTCTTTTTCCAAAAATGTTGGGATTTTGTAGGAAGAGACATTTTCTTAGCCTTGGAAGAATCAAGGAGGAATAGAAAAATCCTCAAAGATTTTAATACAACTATGATTGATCTCATTCCTAAGAAATTAAATCCTAGGTCTTTCAAGGATTTTAGACCAATTGCCTTGTGCAATACGGTCTTTAAAATATTCACTAAGGCAATAGCTCTTAGACTTGTAAAAATCCTCCATTCCAATATCTCAGATGAGCAGGGGGGATTCATTTTGGGAAAAGACACCCATGAAGGGGCTATATTAGCACATGAAGTATTACATTCAGTTATTAGGGACAAATCCCCTTTGATGGTTTTGAAACTAGACATGGAGAAGGCTTATGACAAAGTTGAATGGGATTTCCTTTTAGTAGTTCTAAGAAAATTTGATTTTACAAATAGCTGGTGTAAATGGATTTCTTCATTCCTAGCTGGTGCTAAATATTTTATTTTGGTAAATGGCTCGCCGGTTGGAAAATTTACTCCCATAAGATGTATAAGACAAGGGGACCCCCTCTCACCATCCTTATTCATTTTGATGGCTGAAGGGTTAAGCAGATCAATCATTGCTACAAGAAACAATTAGGAGTGGAAAGGAATTTTTATCAGACCGTTTCCCACTCCAATTTCTCATTCTCTCTTTGTAGATGATACCCTCTTGTTGGTTAGGCTTCCATGGATGAAGCAAGAGAAATCAAATCAATCCTTTCAGATTATTGTTCGGCCTCAGGCCAATCCTTCAATGTTGAGAAATCGGAGACTTTCTTTATGAATGTAAATCCCTTGGTTAAATCCCAACTCTTAAAATTTTGGGGTTTTCAAAGTGGAACCCTACCTTGCAAATATTTAGGCATTCCCTTCTTCTCGGGAAAAGAAAAACATGTCTTTTGGGATGATCTTTTTTCTTCCACTTCTAATCAGATTCTCCTTTGGAAATCCAAATGGCTCTCCTTTGTAGGGAAGTTGGTAATGCTAAAAGCAATACTTCACTCTTTACCTATTTATTTAATGTCAATCCTTAAAATTTCTTTTGAGAAAGGTCTTTCCCTTCAAAAACTGTTCAAAAATTTCCTTTGGGCAGAAAATTTCACACAAAAAAAGAAACTCCCCTTAGTTGCATGGGATAACATCTGCAAGTCGAAAGCTATAGGTGGGGCAGGTCTAAGAGACATTTTTTTACAAAATAAGGCTCTGGGTGCCAAATTGGTTTGGAAATTATACGCTAATCCTAACAAGAAATGGTGTAAAATTATGTGTCACAAATATTTGGATTCTTTGGAACGTGAAATGATCTTCATGCAAAGGAATCTCCCCCTTGGATCTAAGATTTGGAATTTTATTACCACTTGCATATCTGTTATCCTTCCTCACCTCTCTTGGCTAGTTAACAATGGTGAGAAAGCATTATTCTGGGATGATGCTTGGAATGGAAATCAACCTCTTAAAACTCTTGGAGATTGGTCTCAAATTGAGACTGCTCTAAAACTTCTTTGGGGGGACAAAGTGAAAGATTATTTTGTTATCAATTAGGAAGACCTTTTGCATCTGATTAGTTGGAAAGACTTCAACTTTCTTCCAGTCTCTTCTCAATTAAAGAATTCTCTTAAATCTAAATTGCAAAAAAGACAAATTAGCTTCTCAGATAAACTTGATGTAATAATTTGGACAAAGTCTAAATCGGGTAGTTACACGATTAAGGAAGGATATAACTCACTTGCAAGTGATATTGGTCTATCCCCCTAGCCCTCTATTCTTTGTTGGGGCCTCAATGTTTTACCAAAAGTAGGTGCTTTTAGTTGGTTAACCATCAAAGATAGAATACTCTTGGGATTCAAACTTGATAGATTGGAAATCACACCTCTCTTTACATGTGTGATGTGTGGTAAGGCCTTCGAATCCACAGATTACCTTCTCATTAATTGTTCCTTTGCTTATGAATGCTGGACATGGTTATTGAAAAAACTAGGTTGGTATTCTCCCTTGCAAAATGGGATCCTACAACACTTTCTGAGTTGGCCTATGCTTCACTCAACTTCTAAATTTGCTTGTCTCTAGGAAATCTCTCCCTCTATCTTTATCTGGAACATTTGGCTTGAAAGGAATAGGCGGATTTTTAAGGACCAATTATCTTGGGAGCAGATCATACAAAAAATTTCAATTTCAATTTTTGAAACTGCAATGTCAAGCTTTTATAGGAATGCTATTACCCGCAATAACTTTTCTTCATGAGACTCCTTCATTCTCAAAAGCTGGCCTCTACTCAAACTTCCTAATGTGGGATCTTTGTTGACCAAAAACCCTCATGTTAAAAAATCCCTTATTAAATGACTTCCTCCACCTAAGGAATTTGTTAAACTCAAATTTGACGGTACTTCTAGAGGAAATCCTGGGAAATCAGGGGCTGCCTCGATTTTAAGAGATTGTCATGGTAACTTTGTTGGTACAATTTGTTCTAGTCTTCCAAAAGGAACAAATAATGTTGAGGAATTCAATGCCTTAAAGATAGGTCTAGAGCTAGCAATTGAATGTTCAATACCCCATATTTAGATTGAAGGGGACTCCATGGTTGTGATATATGTAGTGTTAAATGGTCATTTGAGTTCTTGGCATATGAATTACCTTGTCTCTCACATTCAATATCTCTTGAATAATTTTTATTCTTATCAAGTGATGCATTGCTACAGGGAAGCCAATGATCAAGCAAACCGGTTGGAAAAGAAATACATTGATGGAGATATATAGTTAAAAAATATTTCATACTAGGAATATCTAAATTTGCTAAATTCCTAATCTCAAGTGAAGTCTTATTAATAACCCTGTGAGTTTTGTTCGTGCTATAGGTGTTTACTCTATCCATGGTTTATGTGACCTAGGCTTATTGTCCCACTCAGTCAGGGTTGGCTTCAGATCCTTTTAACATGAAGTTTAAATGAGTTGGAAATCTTGTGAGTTGGAAATTATACTTGATTTGGCATATTTTATTAATGTGGTTTGGTTAATGGATTTGTTTCACAAACTTGAAATTGTGTCACATGCTTTCTGAGGACCTCCTTGTTTCTTGCGGGCCCCTTCCCCACTCTAATCGCCCATAAGGATTTTCCCTTTTGGTCGGTTAGGGTGTGGAAGTTTTGGTGGTGTACTCCTAATTCAAATGTGGAATTCAAACCATCTAAAAGGTGAATGGTGTCCCCAAAAATTCAATTTCTTTGTGGCCAATGGCTATAAATCACATTTTGTTTACTCTTCATTGAATACATGGAAATCTGACATGGCATGATTTGGAGTATTCATGACTCCTTTTCCTCATATTCATGATATTTTTGCCCACCCCTATTTTGCATTAATTCTACTTGAGGATTTCTCCTCTTGTACGATTAGTGGAGGATAGTGACAATGGTGAATATGGATTTTGCTGGTACTGACATATTATAGATATAATTCCATTTGTATTTTTCATTCCCAATGGTACCATTTTGTCAAATGGTTGCCTCCTCTTGGATGCTCCAAATTTTGAATATGCTCAACAGGGAAATTGAACCTTTTCTATTTCTAGCAATGTTATCATGTGAATCATTGGCAACTCAAGTCAATTTTTTGTTGCTAAAATGGTTGCAACTTCTGATGATTATTCTCACTTTGTGAATTGTGTGGATGTCAGTTGGCATGCTCATACCTTACGACATTTGGGAAAGATTAAAGGAATTCTGTAAGACATCTTATGTGGGTGCTTATCATATTTTAACCTGGCATGTGAATAATTCCTTGGGTGATCTGCTAATCCAAGGATTTGATTTGGCTTAAATACAAATGGTACCTTGCCCTAATATGTTGATACAAAATTTAACACTTGGCACTTGATGGTTACATTGCCTTCGAACTAGCTTTCACTTGATCCAGTGATGTTCCTTTGTATTAATTATGATGCAATGAACTTTCAATTGCATTAATGATTTTGCATCAACCATCTACTCCGCTCATGCGAATTGCTTATTTATGGATCTCTTTGTTCCCTTTCCTCAATAATTTTTTGCTTTCATTTTTCTCTCTTCGAATTGCAGCATAAAGAATCATGTAGACTTCTTTCAGAGTATTTATTCAGCCAAGGTATCTTGGACTAAGGGATGATAGACCGTTCTCCTCTGATAAGCTCAAGCGAACTTGCATTTCAAAATGCAAACTTGTTGAAGATTCAATCAGAACCATTTTGGGGTATGATTGGTTGGACTTCCATGCTATGTCTCTTCCTAATGAGGTTGCTTCTCGTTTTGTGTCTAACTTGATGTATTTTCTTTGGTGTAGTGAAATGGTGAAATTCGTTGCAGGTTCTTACATTCTTCCCCATGTTTTCCTTCTTCCCATTCTACAAAATGCTTTGGATGATTATGACATTTTGAAGGGCTCCAATCTTGTGGGTGGCATTCTTTGTCATTAATTTCTAATTTTTGATCGATCTATCACTGCCCTTCTCAATAATATGGCTAACGATTTATTGGAAGATTATTCTTATGACTTTATATGCAGCCTCCATAGGCTCAAGCCTCAACTAGGGCATATTATTTCAAATATGTTGTTAGAATTGTTTGAATTTGTGTAGTTTCTAATAAGGCATGCTCTCACAGATCCTCACTCAATTCCTTAATTCCTGTCTCCTACTGATCTGGAATCTTCGAAGGAAAGTGGTGTTTACTCTTGATGATGACTCGTGGCTCTCCTCCTCTCATAATTGGTCGGCACATGCTCCTAATTTTTGTAATCTCATCCTCGCCAACTCCTCTTCGGTCTTATGCATATCTTCGTCGCTTATTATGAAAGTTTTTGGTCCTAAAAACCCTACTCTTCAATCTCTGGAATGTTATTTGATGTTTTCCATCGTACTAAGATCTTGCTCTCTAAGAATGAATATATGATGTACTCTCTTCGAGTTATCTTTTATACTCGTGCTTTATTAGGATTCTCACTCTTTAATTTGTCTGTAACCCTAAATGGGAATTCTCTCACAGTTTTGGGTCCTCTTCTTCCTCTCATAATCCATTCTAAATGGATTCTTAGTGTTTAATTCTCGACAGTATTTTTGATTCTTGCCTTCTGTTGATAAGATTTTGTAATTCCTCGCAATGTACTCTCCTTATTTTAATAATATATGTTTGTGGCTTGCCACTTTTTTTTAAATTTTTTTTATATATTATTATATTATATTAATATTATATTATTTGTATATTATATTTTATTATTAGATTATTTTCTTAAATATTTTATTATTAGATTATTTTATTATATTATTAAATCATTATATTATATTACTTTTATAAATCTAATAAGACTTCAAATCTATATAACAATTTAATTAATTTTTATTTTAAACTTTTAATATCATTTTTATATTGAGTGCATGGATAATTGATCTCCTAATATTTAATTGTATGTTTTTCAAATTCTCTATAAATTGACTTAAACTATTCTCAACATACACAATTTCTATTCTTAAACTTATACATTCATTTCATAAATTAAACTCATCATGTCTATGTTGTGGTGATTAGTAGAAATTTGAAGTTAACTACCTTAGAATATGCAACAATCTCCTCTTGTGCTTAAAATTGAAGAAGTTGGCTCCCTGAAAATAGACTATAATCAATGCACAACCTTAACCATAATTTTTTTTTTTGTCAGTGTTAATAATATGAGAATTCTAAATATTAATGTTTTAGATCACACTCTTTTTAAAATGAAAAATATTAAAAAAATTGATAATTATAATTTAAATAATACTTTGAAATAAAACACTATAATATAAAAAATCTTGTTTCAATAAATTAACAAATTTTAAATACAAATTAAATTTAATAAAAATAGTTTAAACTAACTTAATATTAAAGACATTTACTTCATTGTAGATTCATAATAGTCTTAATAATTATATATAATAAATCAGCTACTCATAAATATACACATATTTCATATTAAATAATCTTAATAAAACACATTGTATACTTTATAATAAAATTGAGAGATGAAATAAATCAATGTATAAAATAATATCTTAATTAATAACAACCTTAAAAAATTTAAAAATTAAAAAAAATCAAAAATCAAAATGATCAATGAACAAAATAATGTCTTAATTAGTAATAAACTTTAAAAAATACCTCTACTTTTACTTGGTCTATTTCATAAGATGATGTAGGAGCATCCTAGGTGAAAGTGCAATCAATATCAATCAAAAAAGGGAGTGATTTTAATTTTGATTTTAATAATTTTTGTGTGAAAAATAAATGTGACATTAAGGCCAAAATATGGAATTAAAATAATTGGCCTTATTTTATTATTGCAAGAATTGTGGTGTTGGAGACAGTTTAGGAGACAAATTTAATTTTTTTAGGTTTTAAAAGGCATAGTCTTCAAATATGCCTTCTTGGGCATGGGATTTGGGGGGTTACAAGCTATAACAACTAATTTATTGTTCCTAAAAATTTTCATGAAGAATTTGGATGCCCAAGAGCAAGTGGTTTGGATTTTTCTATTATGGGGCTCCTATTTGTGAGGAAGTGGCTGCTTTTTCTTGGACGATCATGGATGAAGGTTACAAAAAGATGCCTTTTCAACATTTAATGATTTTTAATTCACTTTTGAAAGCATATTGTCTATTTACATGTATAGAAAATTGGGAGTTACAAGAAAGGTGTGAAGGAGTTAATTGATATGCTTTATTTTGTCATTTTTGGGGGTTGTTGCTGCAGATTTGAAGCTCATCATTCTAAGGAATAATTTTTTGTTGGGAGAGGAAAATTAATATGTTTTTGTAGGTTTGAAGAGGTTTTGTAGTAGCAAATGGATTGGAGAATCCATGGTTGAGTTTTAGCAGAGGTTTCAATTAAGGATTTGCAAGTTGTAGGAGAAAAAACTTGTGAAAGAAGATTGGTTGAAGGAAAAAAAAATGTATTTGTTTCTTGTTGTTTCTTGTCAGTTTTGTATCATATTTGTAATGGAATTAATCATCAGATATGGCTGCAAATGAATTTATTTTCAGTTGTGCTTAATTGATGCCTTGTTATTGTAACAATTCAAGAGATGTTGAATGAGGAGTATGAGACATTTCTAGCATATTTGAGTTAATTTCTTGCATTTTTTTTCTTCTTCTGAGTTTCATATATGTGTTGTGATTTTGAGAATGAGGTTTGATTCCTCTCTACATCAATGGTATTAGAGTGGGAGTTTTTGAGTGTGCAAGTAGAAGCGCTGATTGGAGGCAGTTTGCGTCAGGCCCCGAGGGTGGAGAATGTGTGGATTTGCTTGCAGATGAATGTGCAAATAGTAAGAAGAAATTTTCAAAGGATTTGAGGAATTGAGGTTCCCATGATTGTAAACAGATTGCTGAAGGAGGTAGTTTACACTAATATTGATGAATATTGGAAGATAGTTTTTGTAAACATATCATCGAAGGAGGTAGTTTACATAAGTAAAACCAGGGAGTTTGAAGATTTTTGTTGTTAAGGAATTGAGAGGTCTTAAAAATGAAAAGGAGAAAGAGGAAAATCAATTTTTTCATTGGATGGATTTTAAGGATTCTAGAGAGAGGCTTTGGAAAATTAGAGAAAGAGAAATGATAAAGATCCAACAACAAATAGATGAAATGAAAGTAGAGATTAAGAGGAGGAAACAAGAGAAGAGAAGAGTTGAAGGTAATTTTTACTATCTTTCTAATGATGTTTTGAATGCAAGAAAGAAAGAGGATGCAATTGAGTGTCATGCATGTGACATCGAGGAAGAGGAAGAGGATGAGTATGAAAATATTGAGGAACCTAAAGCTGAGGGATGTCTATTGGAAGACATGGAGGATGAGACTACAGTGATTGTAGCAGCATAAGAGAGTTCTTTAAAAAACACCTATGAAGTTGAGAAGGATGATTTACTCATTCAAATTGAAAGATAACGAGATCAAATTATTACAAGGGAAGAAAAAGTTGCAGTAGTGGAAAATACTGAGGTAAAATTTAGTTTTGATAAATGTTGTTATGAAGATGAATGTGAGTATAATGAAGTTGCAACAAAAGAGTGTCCTTTGAAGGAAATAGAAGAAAGTGAAGGGGATGATTTATCGACGCGGATGGCAACAGTTGAAAAAGAATGGGATGAGTTAATCTCAGGTGAGATGAAGGTTGCAACAAGAGGTGAGGTAAAATCAAATTTTGATGTTTTCTTTGATGAAGACTTTATTACAACAATAGAACAACTTGACAAAGTTGAATTTGAAAAGTGTAAAGTGAAGGTAAATGAAGAGTTTTCTGATAAATCTTTGTTAGAGAAAAGTGGAGATAAATATGTTTTAATTTGTGACTACATGATTCCTTGTTGGGAAAGTGGAAAATGAGTCTCTTGATAATGGTACTAATACTGTTTTGAGTGAAAGAAATCAGATTGCAGTGATATTATGTCTTTAGCCACATGAGTCTCTTTAGCTACCTTATCTAGGATGGAGTTAGATGCATTGGTTATGTACAACCTATCACTATTAAGAGATGGAAAACCCATGGTTTGAAAAAAAATTAAACTTGCATTGTCACACTGTCTTAAACTTGAATATGAATCCTTAACTATTTGTTATATTCATGGCTCACTTTGACTAATAGAAAATTATTATTTAAATATTAATAAAATATATCTACATGCTACAAGAAGATCAATGCTGCAACTTAAACAAAGATTACAAATAATACCTTACATAATGAATTATAGACTAACAAAAAAACATTGTAACTATATGATCCATCATTGCATATTACCAAAAAAATCAGTACAACTCAAACATCATTCATCACTTATGGTACTACTAGAAATATAAAAATCTTTCATCTATATAAGTGGAAATAAGTAACTTAATATTTTATTAGTTATGAAAGCTTACTGTCGCTATATTTAGTACTAAATTTGAAATGCACTGTAAGACCATTTACTTCAACAAGTAGGTTTTAGTAGCCACAAATATTCTTTATTTTAAGGAAGTATGCTCTGCAACAATCTAAAAATTTATCTTTTAATGTAATTTACTCTTCATTTGATGCTATTTTAATGGTAAAATAAGGATTGTAATGAATTGTAAGTAAACTTTTTTTCATAAAAGCATAGTCTTATAGATTAAAAGAAAATAACTATATGAAACTTTTAAATCCATATAATTAGTTTTGTTCACAGTCTTATAAAGAATTAGGAAACAGTTTCATGTTCATTAATATGAGTACTTCCTACTTTGAAATCTATCTACTGGTTATCTAAGACTACTTCCTAATAGAATAGATTTTGGGGAAAAAGAAAGAAAATAAGTCATTGTCTAGCATTTGAATATTTACTCTATTAATTAGAATATTCTATAGAATCACTATGAAATAGGCATGCAAATATTTGGTGTCACTATCATAAATAATTTACATTTTCAATGCAAAATAAAATTAGAAAACATGAGGGATGACCTCGTAGTGCAACGGTAAGTTGCAAGCAGCAGCTTCCCTGTTGTCTTGAGTTTGAATCCCACTAGTGGAAGATGGGACGAACTATCACTGGCTAAAGAATGAAGGGAACGTTGGAAAATACATGGATGCCGAAGGAATTCCTATGCAAGGGTGGCAGCGATTGGCACATAGAGGAGGGGATGGGTGGCGTGTGCTACTGTGGGCTCCGGGTGCTGGTGGGATTGATAGAGAGGTGGAGCTAGAAGGGGTGTTCAGATAAAGGATTGGCGTTGGGTCCTGTAGGGAGCTTAGTAGGAATGTAAGCAGGCATAGGAATATGAATGACGGGGATGAGGTCCCCTGAATGTGGCCTCACTGGTTCATAGCTCTAGTGAAAAGCGACAGGTGTTGTCCCTTAGCAGCGATTTACCAAGCAAAAAAAAGAAAGAGAAAACATGAAAATAAATGAATCAAACCCCTTCAATAATGCAACCATTAATCCTAACGGATACCCTAATCACATCCTACTACCTTGTAAAAGCATAATACTCTTTTTTAGGTCGTGATTCAATCCATCGATTGTAATAACTATGTTAAGAACATGCAATTCATGGGTAGAGAAATAAAAATCTACAGATCTAGAATGGGGCAATGCAAGTAGTTGTAGCAATAATTTATCATTTATAAGTATAAGAAAGTAAATTTATTGCAATGCAAATAAACAAATAAATAATACCAAGCATGGAGATAAGGGCTCTAGGAAAATTCACCACCAACAATTCACCGTCGAAAAATTCACCGCCAATAATTCATTGCTAAACAATTCATTGTTATGAAAAATTCACTAGTGATTCATCGTTGAGGATAATTCATCGCATATACAATTATAAAATTTGATTTATGATAATAAAAATGAAAACATTGTTTAATATATTTTATTTTATTCTAGGAAACCAATTATACAACAATATCAGTCATCTCTATTATTAATGTGGCGAAAATTATTCTTTTGCAAAAAAAATTCTCAAGGTCTTAGAAATATATATTAAAAAATGTTATGCGGTGAATTGTTATCGATGAATTGTTAGCAGTGAATTGTTGGCGATGAATTTTCTGATGGTGAATTATTGGTGGTGAATTTTCCTTAAGCCGAAAATAAGAGGTGAGCACATGTAGATTGAAGAAGGAATGAATAGATGGGGAGTTTGCATGGATTGCATAGGAAGTAACTGTAACTCACCTTACTCTCTTTAAGCACAACTAACTTAAACTTTTGAGGCATAACATGGACAAAGGACAAGCTTAAGTGTAGCTAATTTGAATCTCACTTAGCATGACATGAGGAAGTATCCTTTTTGAAATAGAAATAAATAAGAAAAGGAATATGATAGTAGTGGGGGAAATCTAGACATTCATTCAATGGTTTTATTTTGTACTTAGTTTTATTTTGAAAAATTATCATTCTCTAGGCATTTGGAATGAAAAGGCTGTGGTGCAAGACACACAAATAAAATGAATAAATTTGTAACATCAATAATGGTATCTTGTTTGTCAATACCCCCTCTCTATCTCTCCCTCTAAGAAGAAAATAAGCATATTTAGATCAGAACACAAAGATACACCATAACTAAAGTATGTATGAATTGTTTATAATCTACTTAATATGAGCTTGATATCTCTAACAATATCTTCAAGATCTCACACAATCCCCACGCTGGATTTTCATGCAATAGAAGATCAAAACATTTCACGCAATGCCTCAAAGAAATGAGGCAAAAGTGTGATGGAAGAAGGCTATGCCCAAATGGATTCAAGTACATCCCATTCAACAAACTTGGTAAACATGCAAACAAAATATGCAAATTTCTATTAGAAATATTTAAAAATGGTATTAACAATCCATAAATTTCTTAATCAAAGTGAATTGCATACCTGATTCAAATTGCCTCTTCTAAAACCGTTATGTCTGGCGTTGTTAATTGGTGTAGTGTCCAATATTGTTTTAAAGAAATAGGTGATTCTTCCACTACATACTGTTTCATTTTCATGCGATACCTACTGTCATGTTGAACGTTGCATTCTCCATGCTATAATTCCACATATTCAACTATCATGTGCTCGTCAATTTTTGCAACAAGTATTTTCTTACCATTGAAAGAATGTCTCTCAACATAATAAAGAGATTTTGTTATAAATTTGAAGTTGTAAATACCTTGATAGACATGTATGAAAAAAGTGGGAGCATAGACAAGGCACATGAACTATTTGACAAATTTCTACAAAGAAAGAAAAAATTCACCTATATAGCCATACAATCATACAACCATGCATACACACAACCGTGGATACATATAAACATTCACTTATCAATTATTATAGTCATCAGTTAGGAAGAAAAGCAAGCAAAGGAATGAATTCCCAATCGAGCTATTCTTTCACTCCATAAGTTCACCATTTCATTATGCCATCAAAATGTATAAATTTTAGTCAACCAACAATAAAAAAGGATACCAACACCATGTATAAACTTGATACAGTTAATGAAGAGATTCCATCATAATGTATCAATCTAATATAGTCAATTTAATGGACAAAAAATTGTATCAGGACAACAATAGTTCTATGCAAATGAATGAAAAGAGATAAAACTACAAATGCCCATACCTACAATTCTTGTTGATCTACTTATTTTTCTCACTGACAATCTTCCTCCTTTAATGGTATTACCAACATGCTCTTGTCTTAGTCACCCTCTTAAATCTATTGATGATTTATAATTTTTTAAAGACTATTCCTCTCCCTTTAGGCCTACTACAATTAGCTATTTTTATCGTATGTCAAATAGTAATGTTATAATGGAGCTTTTATTCTCTTGTCACACTTAGAATATCATGCCCACTTTGTACACTACATAACACAACCACAATTTTTTTAACATAACAACACGAAACACGACAACATTTAATAGTTCACCTATGTGTACCTAATGACATCATGTTTACATTGCCATCATAAGAACATTGTACAAAATGTGAGGAGAGGGAAAATAAAAATTGGGTGTGAGATAGCTCTTTTTCACACCCTAACAATGGTGATCATCTATTCGGTATAGGTGTGTAAACAAGACACCTTGAAGGGGAGTACATTCTTTTGTGTATTCCTCCAAAGATTAACTATATAGAAAAAAGAGAGTTTGGTCTTCAAGACTAAACTAAAGAAAGGTGAATATCCTAATAAATTTAATTAATAATAATTGAAATAATTTAAACTTTATAGAAGAAAAACATAATTGAAATTCTAAATAAATTTAATCACTACCATGGATAAATAAAATATTCCAATCAATGAATAGAAGACAAGATCATGATTTACACACTATTACCTATAGATAAATTCTATAAAGAAATTAAATAGTTAGAATACCAAATTAATTTAACCACATTTAAATTTAAACAATCATTAATTTATAATAAATCCAAAATAATTATTATTGCACCACTTAAATCTAAAACTAAAATATGCATTTATTATTATTATTTTTCATTTATTTCCTAAAATTCTTCCCAAGCCATTCTAAATTTTAAATCCTGAAGCATATTACATTTTTTAACCTTATGTTAAATAACTTAGGAATTTAGGGAACAATGGAAACAACTCAAATCACTTTTTTTAATTTAATTTTCAGTCCTTGATTTCATAGGCAACTAACCAAGAAACTCACTAACTAAATTCCAATAATTTTTCTTTAAATGATTAGTTTCTCAGATTATTTGAGCACGGGTTTGCAAGGAAGAGTTTGTAGATGCAACACATTGATTTTTCTTTTTCTATCTAAACGATATTCTTGAATTGTTTTAAGAAAGATTTAGAGAGAAACTTTCTTCTTTTTAAGTTTAATTATTTTTAGGTTCATAAGGATATATGGATGTTTTTTGAATAAGCTTGACTGTTGCAAGTTTATGTATACATACGCTATATATATATACATACACAATATAAGAAAAGGTATACATTGAGCAATCTAAAGGATTCTAGTTATCTAAGAATTTGGATTTTGTCTATAAATTGAAGAAAGCACTATATGGACTCAAACACGCCCCTAGGGCTTGGTATTCAAGATTGGATAAATATCTATGGCAACAAGGATCCAAGAAAGGTATTGTTGAATAGTAATCTCTATATAAAAAATGAAGGTGATCATCAATTGATTGTTTTTATCTATGTTGATGGTATCATTTTTGGTGGTAGTAAAGACAAAATATGTAAGGAATTTTTTGATGAAATACAAAGAGAGTTTGAAATGTCCATGCTTGGTGAGTTTTCATTTTTTCTTGGTTTACAAATCTCTTGATTAGACAAAGGTATATTCATATCACAAACCAAGTATATCAAGGAGATGTTGAAGAATTTTAATATGCAAGATTGCAAGCCAAATAGTACGCCTATGGTTACTAGGTGTAAGCTCAGTAAGGATGATGAGTCCTCTAAAGCAAATCAAACAAGTTGTATAGATGAATGATTGGAAGTTTGTTGTATGTAATTGCATCTAGACCAGACATTATTCAAGTTGTTTATATGATTGCAATATTTCAAGCCACTCCTAAGGAGACACATGTAAAGGCAATAATTTGTTTTTTCGATATTTGAAAGCTACTATGGACTATGATATGTGGTATCCTAGAAGCAAAAACTTCAATTTGATAGCATATATAGATGTAGATTGGGTTGGAAGTGTTGATGATAGGAAGATAACTAGTGGTGGTGCATTCTTTCTTAGAGATAGTCTTATAGTATCTTGGTTAAGAAAAAAGTAGGAAATTGAGTCCTTAACTACTGCAAAAGTGGAATACATTACAACAATATGATGTTGCACTCAGGTACTTTGGATGAAACAAACCTTGAAAGATATGAAAATTGAATATGATGAACCAATTTCAATTTTGTATGACAATACAAGTTCAATTAGTATTTCAAAGAATTAAGTAATGCATTCTAGGGTAAAGCATATATCAATCAAGTATCATTTTCTAAGAGAAAAGGTTACAGAGGGAGAAGTTAAATTGGATTGTGTTGAAATAAAATAATAGATTGTGGATATCTTTACTAAAACCCTCCCAAAGGAAACATTTGATTATCTTAGGCAAAAGGATATCTTCCTCCTCTTAATTCAAAAGAGGAAGTATAAGTTCAAGAGGATTTATTCAACGAGCCGGTCATGAACCCCCGAAGTGTTACAGATGAAGGATTTGATCAAATCATCTAAAACTCTAAAAATTATATAAAGGAGTCCTTGTTGAGTTGTGACTCCTTGTCACAAATAGAATAGATGGTATGTGGTAAAATGAAGTAAGGTACATTGGATAGACTATATAACATAGGGTGAGAGAAAGCCTAAAACAAAGTGTCTTAAGATTACCTTCTCCATTGATGTTGAAAAGAGGGAGCTCAAAGAGATGAGAGAGATATAAAATGACATGTAACATTGTAGCTATGATCTGCAACATTATTAAAGAGGGAGAGAGAGAGAGCTATGGAGAGAGAGCAAAAAAATATAGTGCAAATAGAGATTGATCATTTCTATGTTTCTCATCAATGACAAAGGGGGAGATTGTTGAGCATAGTGTTTTCGTTGAAGTTTGTTTTTATTGATGTCAAATCTATGTTAAATTGGAATGTCAATTGTAGATGTTGCAGATTTTAATGTTATCATTAATAAAAAGGAAACATGGGAAGTCTAGGTACATGGGAAGTATGTCTACTACTTTTGAAAAAGTCTAGAAATTTTTATGGTAGTGTTCTAAGGTTTGTTGCTCAGAAGAAGAATATGGACTGCACTGAACTATCATTGGTTTTGATACTGTATTCTACCAATATTCATAATTATTTCTTTTAGTTTAGAAGATAAGTAAAGCTACTCAGGATGTACTTTAGTTTTAAATTTCATAAGAATTGGGTCTCAGATGAAGCATCTTCAACATCTTGGAAGTTGTGTAAGAGTATCTTAAGTTATTATAATGGGAGTTACTTATGATGTGTAAGAGCATGTAAGAGAGGTTACCTTCAAATTTTGACCAATATATGATAGGTTTGGACACTTTTCACAAAACATCTTTGAATGGGAGGATGAAGATAAATTGGTGTACACAAGTTTGAGTGTTCAAATATTCTTATTTATGGAATATGACAACATGTTAGGAAGCATCAACAGCCTACCATGGCCTCCTTGCTAAAGAGGCTGGGGTGAGAAATTTGCGGTTGGAAGGTGACTCCCTTAATATTATTAACTATATAATGAAGGTGAATCCCCTGTTGTGGTCCATATTGCACATCATAGAGGATTCCCTTTCTATTCTAAGTTCCTTTGATGATTATAAAATTTCACATGTCTTCCACGAGGCAAATTCTCTAGCTAATGGTTTTGCAAATGTGGGTGTCTTGTCTCATAAATGTTGGCATTCTTATGAGGGTGATCCCACAATACTGGTTTACAATTTCTGGGAGATCCTATTTTTGCTGAAATCACATATTTTTAGAAAATATAATGATTTAAGCCTTGAAAAGTTCCATTTAATGGATTCCAATTGAAGAGGGTTTGATCGAACCACCTTAGATCAAACCCCCTTGGATAGAACCCCACTAGTTTTAAACCATACCTATAATGGAGTCTCGTTTACACCTATCAAAATGCTAATAAACAACCACTTTTGATTTACCTTTTGGGGGATCAAATGAATTCATTTAAAATTTATTTTTTGTATGTAGTCCTTATTATAAGCTTCCCAAAATGTATAATTTTAAATAAATTTAATTAAATTATTATATTTATTTTTTATTTCTTGTGAATGAGGGTTTTCATTGAAAATCAAGCTCTCTATTGCACATGTGGAAAAATAGTAGATTATCAATTTTTTTTTTGAAAAATATCAATGCACTAGATATTGAAGTCTTTGATATCATAGTTACAAATCTAAATTCGAAAAAATTAGAATTTTATCCTTCATGGAAAAAAAAGTTATGTTGTATATGGTGAATGGTGTTTACTGAAAAAAACTAATTTTTGAAGGAGATGGAAAAAGAAGTGCAATCTGATTCCAATTTTTTTGAAAAAACTATATTTGTAATCTATAGGAAAAATTTCACAAATCACTAGTTTGCATCATCTTCAAATTTCTCATGATTTAGCCGCTATAGGTGCCTGAAAGTGAAAATTTAGTTAGAAAAAATCAGTTCAGTGTCTAGTTTGGCCAAAAATTGTAAACTAGTATTGTGGGATCACCCATGACACCATCCTCGTCAATCTCCAAATCATCATTAATCATGATAAAATGTCTTGTCTTGGTGGTGGTAACCTTGGGAGATAATGGTTTGTTTTTTGGCTTTATCTTCTCTATACTTGGTTTAGGAGTATTGAGTTGAAAGCTTTCCTAAATAATAATGACATATCTTATGGAAACGAGCTCATGGAAGTGGTAATTATAGCTAGGTGTACTCACACTATCACACTTACATGGATTATGGGGACCTTTTTGCCTTGTTTCTGGATTGTTCTCTTATTTTCTTTTGCTCATCAGAAAAAGAAGAAGGTTTCGGTGAGGATCATTGTAGACATGAGCCTCTCTCCTGTGAGGAGTTTAGTGGTAATGCGGTTGTGTGGGAGTATCTAGAGAAAGGGGCATTTCCCCTTATTTTCTTAAACTGCATGGGTTTGATTTTGAAGTCACTGAGGTGTTTGTGAAGGGGTGGAATAATCACATGTTGTGCTATCAAGGGGTGGAGGTCAATGTTACTGAGGGTTTAATTTCTGAAATTACTAGATTATCCATGAAGGGTAAGAAATTTTACCGAGACCCCGAGGCCTCTAAGTGTGCTCTAGCCAATTTCTTCAAGGGTAAGGAATGAGATAAGCTCGGAAGTGTGGAAAGAAGAGGGTATGATTGCTCTTCAATCAAGCCATTATGGAGGGATATGGTGTTGGAAACTATGAAATATTTCACGCTTGATGACAAGTATTCTATAATCTATGGGTACTATTTTATGCTGTTGAATCATTTTAGGCACAATAGTTTGGTGTCCTTTCCCTACTATTTTCTTCTCTCCATGGAAACTAGCATAGAAAATCATAGAAAAAATCCTAGTAAATCTATTCTCCACGAGGGTCTTATGCTCCTTATCATTGACTATGTCAAAATGAAGTTTATTCCTAAAATCCCTAAGATCTCAAGTGGTCGGAAAGGGAAGGGGCTTGTGCTTGGTTAAGACACTGGGGACTCGATAGGGAGTGGGATGGGGATTATGAGGTGGATGGCTCTGAAGAGTTGGAGTCATCGGATAAAGATGGTAAGACTATGCAAGACCTCGAGCCAGAGGCTTCTAACTCTTGGTTGGAAGGTTATGAGACTAATACTGAAATGAAGGATGTTGTGTCATATGGTGCAAAGAAGGGGTCTAATGGGAAGAAAGGTGGTCAAAGGGATGAGAAGGAGGACTGTGGGAAAGGTAAAATCCTAGTTGAGGAAGGGGTGAAAGGTTTTGGTGTGTCCCCTACTCATTCTAAGGGGAAACATGGGAGCAATAAGGCAGATAAAGGGCTTCGTGTGGAAGAAAAAGGTCTCGAGGGTGATGGTTTTAAGAGATTTAGGGAAGCTTCCCTTATGAAAACTGGGTTGGTTACTCCTGAATGTAAGGGTTTCGAGTAGGTTAAGGAAAAGAAAGGGCTTTTGGAGATGTTGACGAACTCGGTGGTGAACTATAGTAAGTAGTGGGTGGAGGTTGAAGTAGTTGATTTAGAGGATTCTCTTGTTGAGGATTTTTTGAAGGGAAAAGGTATGGATTCAAAGTTTTAGCCTGAGAATGTTGCTACTCTTGTTGTCGAGCCTTTGAACTGGGAGAATATTGACTTGGATGTTTTTTAGTAGAATGGTGGAGGATGGGACGAAAAAATATCCTTTCATTGTTTAAGTGGCTTTTCTCAGAGGTCAAGGATCTTAATGCTAAGATGAATGATTGGTAGAGTTTCTGTGTGGTGCTAGTTAATTGTAACAAAAAGGAATGGATGGTGAAAATAAAGTTTAAAACTATGAATGTTGTTCTTGATAAGGTGGCAATGGATGCTGAGAAAATGGGTAGGTACCATGAGGAGAGACTAGTGTCCTTAGAGGATATTGTCTGTAGGGATCATGAGGAGTGACTTGTGTATTTGGAGGACAAAGTCAATAAGATTTGTAATGATTTGTAGTCTATGGTGAAAATTAGTAACCAGTCTCTTAATTCTAGCGCGAAGGGTCTAACTTTGCTGAATGAAAAAGCCCTTAGGTGGATTGGAAAACAACTGGATCTCAGTGAGAATGAGGAGGCAATTGCTGATGTTAATCTTCAAAACCAGATGGAGAAGAGTTTGGAGGATGGTCTGTGTGTGCGAACTAGAAGCAAGACCAAAAAGAGGGATTCTATATCTTTCTAGGAGCTTGAAAATGTGGTGGAGATGCATGATAATTTCATCTCTAGTAATCTAGAGGCAACCAAGGTTTTAGATAATATGTCGTAGTTGTTTGTTCAACTTCTGTGTTGATGTTTTGATGTGGGTTTAGTTGTTGGTTTGTCTAGATTTATTTTATAATAATTTTTTTGTTTTTTGGGGTTGGTTCGTGTTAGTTGCTTAATCTTTGAAAAACTTCTCTCGTTGTAAAGGGTTTCAGGATCCCTTCAAAACTTGCTTTTCCTTATCAAAAAAATGTTAGGAATTTGCTAAAAATATGTTAGAAGACCAAGAACAATAGGGAATTGGGATTCATGCCTTGACCATTTTGGGAACCATACCTCTATTGGCCTTGCTCATGGTTTTCCAAAACCATGATATGGATTATATTTTATTCATCTCCTATATGTTGGTGCTTGGGATGGAGCAAAGTATGAGTTATTGAGCCTATTTGTAGGTATAATTATTTTTCTAGAATTACTCCAAAATTCTATGTTGGTGATACTCGTGTAAGAGGCTTAGCCTACCAATTATATTGTAACCATTAATGATGTTGATTAAAACAAGCTATTTTTCTTTTAGAATGTGATATTTTTCTCCCAAAAGGGTTCTCCCCATCTAAACCATTGTGTTATTATATTGTTTATGTGTTTTATATTTTTCTTTCTTTCTTGTAATTATAAAGACCATGAATTTACACAATCTTCTTGTAGACACTTAAAATTGTCTTGAATGATATTACACACTTGATTTCGATTACTAACATCATTTCATCCTAAAATTCATCTTCTTTTCACTTGTTTAATTAAATAAGCCTAGTTATTTAATTAAATGCATCATTTTCATCTATTAATCTAATTAATGCTATTATGTTAATTCCCCCCTTTCACACTAACATTTCATCTATTTTAATTGAATAATGAAAATTATTTAATTTAAACCCCCCTTATCTTCTCTCATTTAATTAAATAATCTAAATCATTTAATTAAATGTCACTAAACCCCTTTTTCATTAAATAAAGCAATTATTTAATGATAATCCTAAATTCACTCAACTTGCACAATTAAAACTTTGTTTTAATTAGCTAATTACTAATTTTCCTCACCCATCCACTTGCATGGGAATATTCCCTTGGAATATTCTCCCACTTGAGCTCCAAAAATGGAATATTATTTCTTAACAAACTTTCTAACAACTTTGAAAGTGTGTTTGTTTGAATCATTGTGAGCCCTTGATTGTTTCTTCGATCCATGTGATCTTTGATTCTCATCTATTGATGAGAATCCTTGATCCATTTCTTCACCCTTGATTCCATCATGACCACTGATTGATCAATTTGATCTTGACCCTTGATTCATCATTTCTTCCTATAAATACCTCACATTTTGGAAAGGAAAGGGATCCACTTCCATCAAAGAAAATTTATGCTTCATGTTTGAATACTATCTTTAAATTCATCCTCGCATCCATTATCAAGGCTTTTCATCTTTTTCATCCATTCTTAGCATAGTTTTATCAATTTTATCTTAAGCTTTCATCAATGGAGTTCTATTAGATGATCATTTTATCCAAGGGATTGGAAAAGGGTTGCCATTCCATATCAATACGACACTAATCCCCCAATGGGATAAGGTTTGGAGTTCTAGTTTAGGTTTCTTTATGCTTTCATGGTTTATTACATGCTTAGTTTAATGGTTGCTTGTTTTGAAGCTTTCAAACATCTCATTGGGATTGTAGCTTAGGTAGTTAAATATAGCTTAAATTCATATGGATCTAGTGTATTTAGCCATTACTATGATTATAATCACATTTTGGTGCTAGAACGAGGGAAAAACTAACCAAATATGATGAATTTATCTTGAGTTTCCATGAGTTACAGGTTCCTCGAATAGAGCGATGCCTTTTTTCACTAGAGTGAAGCTATTGAATATAGTAACACTGTTGATTTTTGGCTACAACAACGCTATTGAATATATCAACACTATTGTTTTTTGGATACAATGACACTATTAATATAGTGACACATTTGATGTCACTGGTTTTTGTAGAGTGACCCTTTTGACTTTCACTAGAGTGATGCATTTAACTCTCAACGACACATTTGATAGCTATAGCGATGCTATTGCAGAACATTGATGCTTTTGCAGGTAAAACAGAGAGTCAACTTTTCATGTATGCTTTAAATTTTTAGTTTCATATACTCTTTGATCTTTTACTATCGTCTGGTTTTGTTTTTGTGAGGCTAACTGAATTTTTGTAGATTTGGAAAGAAGCAAAAAATTAGGAAATTATTTACCCCAACTTGTTGGGGTCATTACTTTCTAGTTGGTGCTCGGAATTCAAATTTGGGTTGGAAAGGTCTCCAAGAGTACTAACTCAGTCCTTAAAAAAATGTTCCTATGGCAATCAATTTTTAGGGATCGACGCAAGTTTCAACCCAAAATTCCACTCCAAAGGCCTCCAAAAAACACAATTTACTAGAACCTAGAAAATATCAAAAAAAATTGAAAATTTGGATTTTTGGTTTTTCTTAGTTCTGGTTATTGTAAAAGTGTTTTGACACTTAGGGGATGTTATAACCCCTCATATGCTGATTTATTTCATGTTTTAGGACCACTAAATTTCCATTGGGTTTTAAAACTTACAATCTTAGGACAACTAGCTTTCAATTGGGCTTAAAATTCACAAATGCTTGTAGTCTTGTCAAAGTTGGTTAAAATTGAACCCATACAACCTCATTTTGTGATATTGGTTAAGATTGAACAAAAAAACAAACACTTCCATTGGTGCTTAAAATGAAGTCATTTTGAAATATGGGTTAAAATGAATGAGTGTTTGACATGCTTGCTTTGCTTGTGTATACTTGTAGTACATATCCACTCCCCTTGTGCTTCATGTGATCTTGGGTGAAGAGAAACACTCAAGTAAACTTTTATTTTTGTGTCACCCTAAGAACTTGCTACGTATCCTCTCCCCTTGCACTTTGTGCAATCTTGGGTGAAGAGAAATAACATTATTCTTATTATGAGAGGGCCTAATAATGATATACATCCCACAATGGAGACTGACTTAAGTGACTCTTGATCAAAGCACGTTTACCAACATGCTATATAAAGGTTACGAACTTGAAAATAGTAGCTTCAATTTGCGGCAATAACATACTGCACCTAATCCAACTTTGGACATGGGCCGAAAGGGAGCAGTTTAATGCCTTAAGTGGCTTGCAGATGGTAGTATCCATCTCAGTGTTCTTGGTTTGTTGTCACTAAAAAACTTTGTGTAATGGCCAACCTTGTTTTCTGAAAAGTTATTTAAAGTGGCGCATTGGAATTTTACTTCCAAGAAGCTACTTACCAAGTTTGATTTATGATTGAGGCATAGAGCTTATGAGTTCATTCTTAACATACCTCTATTTGACTCCTCCATAAGTTGCATGCAAAATCATCCCTTCAAGGCATGAGGTAAGCCTACCAAGAAGAACACACCCACTTGAGCTAGGATTGTTATTGCTTGTTGAGTTAGTTTGAAATATTGCTTGGTTTCAATATAAATTAAACAAACATCAACATGTTCATCAAATTTCAAACCCTTTGTACTTAGTGTGAATACCTTTGAAAAGTCTTATATTGTTGCTTGTCCCTAAGGATTTTATCTTTAGAGGCTTCTAAATATTTGGACATATCTTAATTCACCCTTTCCAAAGTCAACATAGGGAACTATGGCCTTAGATTTTTGATTTTCATATATTGGACTTTGTGGAATGAAAATTTTCTTAAGTCATAGAAATTTTAGTTTGAAATTAATTAAGACTTTCTTGATGTGGTAATAAAGAAATCTCACTAAATCAAAGATTAAAACCAAATGAACCCACCACACATTGTGCTTATTTAGGAAACACATTGACTCCCAAGTAACAAAGTGAAACAAGGAAAGTATTGCTAAACATTGCATCCAAGTGTCATCCTCCAACAAACATTGAGTCACAAGTTCTATTTTCCTAAAACATTGAGTTCTTAAGGTTTTATCACTTTAGAGGTAAAGCATGTTTCTCACCATCTTGGTCTTGTAAAACAAAGGTCCCTTTTAGGTTAGCATGTTTTGGGTCAAACATTTCATCCACCTTCATCATATTTGACATTCCACTTCATAAATAACTTTAGAAACCTTGGACACAATTTTAGACTTAGGCTATTATCAAACCAATCCCCTAACTTAGCTATTTTATGTGTGTGAAATCAATCCTTTTCCATAAACTTAATTAAGTTCCATCATCATCACTTTTGAACTAGTTTATCTTAAAGGTCACAAGTCTACCTTGATATTTACAAGTTCATTAGCACCATTTATCCAAGACATCAAAAATTTAAGTCAAAAGTGTTGTCCAAAGTTTAGAAAGTTCATCCCCCCATTTCATTCACCCCTTTTCATCACCCACTCACACCATTGGTCCAAAACGCCTTAGAGATTCACTTTTACAACAAGATCAAAACATAAGAGAGATATGGAGTAATTTTTTTTTTATCTACCATGAGTGACACAAACCAACAAAGCCTTGGAATGAATGAGCTTAATCTTAGAGGTTTCACAATTCCACCTTACAATCCATACATAGGGTCATCATATCCTACAAACTACAATGACACAAAAAATGTGGGTATTCCAAATCAAAACTTTAGAAGATCAAGAAAATATTGAGCCAATACCCATGTATAATGAAGACATTCAAGAACCCTTTGCAAACAATCCATCCTTTGAAATTGATCCATGTCAAGAACATGAACCAAAGCATATTGAAGATAACACCAAAAAGAGTCAAGATCAAGGATCCATATCTCCAAGATACTACTATGATCTAATGGGCATTCTCCAATCCATACAAGATGTCACAAAAAATTATCATATCTATATATCACTGACTCATCCATCTACCCATGAGATGCTTACTCCTAATGGATATGTAGACGATCTTCATTTAAAACAAGAGTCACTTACTCTTGACAATATTACACAAGAACAAGAGGTTATTGATTCCTATAGTCGAGTTAAATCATTAATATCAACATTAGATATATCCCAAATTCAAATTGAGGACATCAAGTATGAAGATATCCAGTATTATACACTCAATGAAATAGGTTTGACTGAACAAGATATTCCAGAGTCAACAAAATAACAAAGTGAAATAACATCATATGTAGTGATCATTTATCAGAGGATGCTTACTAAATAAGACATCTTGAAACACGAAAAATCAAAGCATGAAGGTACTACTTCCTCAATATTGGGGGAAACTATGTCTCAAGCACACGTCAACATAGGGAGAATGAAGATTCCTTATGATGGAACCAATGCCAATACTACAACCAACCATGTCATGAATCTTCATCCACCCATCATCACACCCACAAATTGGAACCAACATCAAAAGAAAGATCTAAATCAAAGCATGAAGAATGTCATCAAAGAAAAGACGTCGTGAAGCATGAAGGACAAATTAAATGCAAATGGATACCAAAGAAAAGTAAAGAAAATCATCCCTCTAAAACCCCATTAGTCAAAGAAACTATAGGGAAAAATTAAAAAGGGAAAAGTATCCATAAAAAATGTCCAAAAATACAAAATCAGGCTTCTCAAGTGACATACAAAGTATATCAAGTAGTTGGTCCTAATTCCATGCACACTTTCATATCCACCCATCATTTCTCATCTTCCCAAGTTTGAAGAGTCAAAGGTTCCAAACTATCAACCAATCCATCTTCTATTCCTAAACATGCTCCATCATCCATTTTACCATGCATGATATCCAATTCTCATGTATTGACCATGTATTGGAAACAACCCTTTATTGTAAGGATGTCAAAGGCACCCTTTTGCAATGCACACACATAGATGAGGTTAATTCTGGTATTAACAAGGAAAATCAGAGTTCTTAAAAGTTTTGTTCAAGCGCCTGTATCTTAGCAAAACAACTCCTCTTGGAAGTAGGATATCATTGGCACATCATGATAGCAACATTTATATAAGAACCAACAATGTCTACATCAACACCACTAGGTGGTTTGACATGAGCATAAACTTTCAAAAAATCAAGAACATAGACAAGAGACAAATCATCCTCTAGTGAAAACCACTTTGGTGGCGCTTTGGACAAGTACCATGATGAAAACCTGGAAAATAGGCGTCATGAGTAGAATCGAGCACCTATGTGCACCATTTCAAGAGGAAGCATCTCATCCTATCCATAATAAATCCCACATTCCATCCATCTCATCCATAATAAATCTAGGAACCCTTCATTATCCAATCCATTTTCATCTAATCTAACTTATCTTGATCTTGGCAAAGGTTCAGTATGTACTTCACACTTGCTTATGGTAAACATCTTAACATGGGTCATTATCATTGATCCTATCCTAACCAGCATCATCTGAGCCATGAGGCATTGTCTAAAGAGGCATACTCTATCCAAATATGTTATCCTATCACAAGATAATCCTTGGAATCCTTCACATACCTATCCACCAGTCCATTCATGTTAAATAGGACAAATGAGAGGGGGGGTGAATCAGTTGTCATAGAGTTAAACCTTTAAATCAATCAATAGAACTAATCCTTAATACTGCTTAAATGATTAATCATCAAATGACAATGCAGAAACTTAAATCCAATACATAAAAAAAATAACACTAGATTTATGTGGAAAACCTAATAAGGGAAAAACCACGGTGAGGATTAACTCACACTATAGAGAATATCAAAACCGATTACAAAAGGCTCACTGCTTGAAATAAGGACTCACTGTTCGGAACAAGGATTCACTGTCCAATAGGGCTACAACTCGAAGGACTCATTGCCACAAAGATACAAATAAGACAAATAAGACTTGTTACAAAGAGACTACAATCCCAATGTAACAAAGGATTCCACCATAATTACTCTCACACATGCATGAATGATAGAGTTCACCTTCTACTCACTGCATCTGGAGACTCAACATTAAGCTTCACACTGATCCTCTACACTCACAACACACACACTTACTGAATAGAATCAATGTCGCACCAAACTGCACTTTCTCTTTTCTCTTTATCGCTCTTGTCTCTTACTTCACAATTAACTCATCTTGCATTTATATCGTCTTCAACTTTGAAACATATCCAAAGTCGGCCATCCAAAATTCAAATTCAAATTAGGTCGGCACCAAAACATTCTAGGGTGGAATTAGAATGAGGGCGACCCAAACACACACTTCATAAGGACCTAAATAGATCCAACATGCTTCATCAATCTCAAAAGTAGTATTTCACACAAGGTCGACCAAACTAGTGTAAAACACATAGAACCATTAAGAAAAAGCCTTCCAAATGTCGAAACCATCTTCAATGGAATAAGGGAAGCACAACTTTGGAACTACAAGTCATAAGACTTCATCAAAGAGGAATCCAGACCAACAACATTTTTCCCGAACCTCAACCAAAACTACAAAAAAACATAGTTCACAACTAGTGAACACAACTTCCACTATACAATGAATCAACAACCAAAAATATGGATATAACATCTACTAATAACCATAAATAACATATCTTAACCGCACAACCAAAAGAGTAAATCTAAACCAAAACTCAGAGCAACCACTGAACATCTACAACATAACTTTATAACAATTTTCTCAATATCCTTGACATATACAACCAACAACAACTAGTAGATAGCCAGTTGACCAATTGACATCAATGAAAACACCTTCAATCTCTCCACAACACCTTCAATCTTTTCATTCTTGCAAAAATCTCCCCCTTTTTCATTGATGGAAACACATGATGTGAAAAACCATCAAAGACAACATACAAGCTCTGAATACATTTTTCTATTTCTCCCCCTTAGAGGATAATCTCTTATACGCTTCCTTTCCTTTCACATGCTTCTAAATTCCATTCTTCATTTCCTTTTTCACATGCTTCTTCTCCAATATTCCTTTTCATTTTTCACATGCCTCTTCTGTTGGAGGAATGAAGAAGAACATCTCATTTTGTTGTTTTGTGTTGTCATTAATGTCACCATGTTATATGGGTTGCAACTGCAAGATTAAGTCTAAATTTGATCTGGTATTCTGGATCGGTATTTGAACTGGTATGAAACTTACATCCTTCGGTATTTTGGTCCACAATCGTTTGTTATTGATTATTGTTTCTTATGGTTTTGGAAGTTGGTGTATGAATGTTGGGAGCACGTACATTCAAAATCTCATGTATTTAGATGCTCGTATGGTGTATCGACATTATTACGTTAATTGCAATTTTACTATTAGGTCTATCTTTGGCCGACATAATGGATAGATGATGTAATGGTGAATTAACTTTATTTTGTGGATATATGTGTAACCTATCTTAGGTCCATGCTGACATGATGTAGCATGTTGAGCATTTGAATTATTTTTGGAAAGATTTTGTGAAAGCCTAAAGCCGACAATTGGTATTTTTGATGAATAAGAGTTGCATCTAATTAGGCCGACCTAATTGATGCTTGTAGATGAATCGGGTATATATATTGGATAGTTTTTGAAGATTTACAATAGATGATGCAGTAGTGAATGTGAATGTGAAGAAGTGAAAATATGATTAAGTGTGTCAAGTCAGTTTATTCAACTTCATTGGAATAAGCCATTTCTGGCTATAAGCCATTTTGTCATTATAATTTTGTAGGCAATGAGCCTCTAAATTTGGATAATGAGTCCTGGCAGTGAGCCACCCCATTTTTGTAATATCTTATAACCGGTTATAATATATTGCGAGCTAACACTCACCATGGTTTTTCCCATTTTGGGTTTTCCAGGTAAAAATCCTGGTGTTCATGTGTTTTGTGATTTCATGTTCTGTTAATGCTCTTATTTATCTTCACTATTATATGCATTAGAGTTATTGGATGGTATTTGTTCTGTAAGTTCAAGAAGATACTGATTCACCCCCCCTCTCATTATCTTGGACACTCAACAATTGGCATCAGATCTTGGTTCCTCCGGAGAAGCCTAACAACTTGAGGAAGATCTTGAAGATGGAACAAATGAATGATAAAGAAGAGCTCTAGGCTGCACTTGAGGATCTTGACAAAGTTGAAAGTGAAAACAAAGATTTGAAAGAAAATATTGAAGATGAAAATGAATGTGTCTAGAAATTAAAAGAGCAATTGAAGAAGTTCAAAGAAAGGCATAGGGAAGTAATTGATCAGTTGAAGCAAACTAATGAAGAAATTACCAGTTTGAAGGTGCAAGTAGAAGATAATAAAAGAATTGAAGAATGTCTAAATAAAATGGTGCAAAGCAAGTCTAATGAGTGCACTAAGCTTGAACAAGAAGTGGTGAATCTAAAATTAGATTTGGAGAAAGTGAAACTCTGTGAAAATAATTTCAAATCTAGCTCAGACAAACTTGATGAGTTTATTTTAGGGCAAAAACTGAGTAAAGAAAAAGGTGGCTTGGGAATGGAAGGAGGTGAAAACTCTAAGGATAATTAGAATACTCAAAATAAAGGAAATCAAAAAGGAAATTCAAGGAACTTCGCTAGGAGACCACCTATGAGATAGCCTAATGCACAAAGGTATCCATCCTTCAATTGTATTTATTTTTCATGTAAAAAAATTGTTCATAGGGAAATAGAATGTAGGAGTAGGATGAATCAGTTTCATGGTTCCTTCTTTGGTCAATTTTTTGCATGTAAAATAATTGGACATAGGGCTAATGAATGCAAAAATCAGATGGTGAATTGGTCTAATGGAGGAAGAATGAATGAATCCTTTAATGGTTACTACTATACATGCAAAAAAATTGGACACAGAGCTAATCAATGTAGATCAAGGATTAATGGAGGTCTAACAAATTAGAAAAGTGTTGTTTGCTACAATTACAACAAACCAAGACATATCTCAAGAGTTTGCAGAAGAAAAAAGGGTAAGCAGACTAATCTGGTAGAAAAGAATAAACTTGTGAAGAAAGTTGACAAGAATGAGATTAAGAAAGAAATGAATAATATTTGGAGGAAGAAAGAAGAGCTTGACATGACATATGCATTTGTGCCCTAATCCAGTATAGACAATTCCTTCGGGAATTAGACCTAGTAGGGCCTTAGGGGGAGCTTTAACAGAAAATTGTCTGAACCCCCTGATGTTTGGCATGTCAGTCTTTGACATGAAGATATGTTATAAGAAATGGTTAGTTAAAGGTTATGCAAGTGGAACCGGAAGAAAATATGAAGGAATGATCATTTGCAGAGAAAATTAGGGTTTTTTTGAGTGGAGAAGAAGAGTTTTTAGCAGCTTTTTGAAATATGCAGCATTTAATGTGAATTAGGGCAGATAGTTGTTTTATAAAGTAAATGTGTAAGGAATTTTAATCAATTGTGCATTTGAAGAAATCGAAGAGCATTTTGGAGTGTTCTTGAGGTGATGTGAAGGTCGAGTTGTGCAAACCCTAGTTCTGGTTCTTCGTGAAGAAAATGTATTCTACTTTTCTGTGTAGTTGTGGGTTTGAGTGAATCATATTTTTGAATTGTTTGAGTTTGAAATTGTGAAGAATGGCAACCCTTGTAGTTGTTAAAGTGTCAGAAAGACCTAGACCATTGTATAGGAAATATTCTATGAAGGTCTTCGAAGATAACCCTATGGGCGCCTTCTCATCAATCCCTCATGGGGTTATGCTGACCAAGGACACAAGAATGTACATCCAAGTAAAAATAGATGAATTCAATCACAACAAATTGATCGATATTTGGAAGAATGAGCTCACTGGAGATAATTTCTTGGTGAAACCTAAATACTCGAACCTTGTTGCGAAAAGATTGGACAGATGGAACTACTTTCCCAATTTCAGTTCCGTGGTTGATGATAGATATGTGAAACCTATTCTTAGTAGAATACATGATAAATTCTTGTGGACTGACTGACCTCATCTAATAACTAAGGAGGCAATTAGGGTTGTTACTGTAATTTGTGACACCAGACCATTACCCGTGCTAAAATCTATGAAGAATTAAGTGGTGATGGATCTCATTGGTGCTAAATATGACAAGAGAGCTCTTACAATTAAGTCGATCACTAATCCAATTGTGAAGTATGCCGCTATCATGATTGGTCATAAAATTTACTTCACCAACAAAGAGAAATTTTTTTATGCCACAACTATTTATACAGGTTTTGATATGGCAGTCAATGGTACAGACTATGACTTGTGTGAACTTCTCTGACAACAACTGCTTGAGAATTTGAAGTTGACCAAAGAAAAGAAGTATGCATTTAAATTTGGTTCTTTGATAATGTGTTTGTTATTCTATTTTTTGAAAAGACTTCTTGGAAGGGATGATATGGTATTCTGGGATACATCCAGACCTGTGGCACATCAGATTCTTGATCACTTACACAATCTGGGTGATTTGAAGAACAAAGATAGTGCTCTAACAACATTCTTTGTTGTATTTAAGAGCAACATGAATGAGAGAGAGAGGATTCTGAGAAAAGTTGTTGAGAAATATAAAAATGAAATCATATTTCATGTTTCCTCTGATGAATGCATGATTGAAGCAGTCGAAACCCATACCATATATTGGATTCAACCATTGGGATATGAAATTACAGAAGATGAAGCTGAGGCTTATGTACAAATGTTGCTAAAAATTCCAAAGGATTCCAATGAACCTAGAATTGGCACTTATGCAAAAAAAAATATGGAGGTCCACATGGAGCACAAGAAGCCAATAATAAGAAAGAATTTGGAAAAGAAGCTTAGAGAAGCTAGATTCACTAATTAGCATATTGCACTAGGAAAGGCTAAGAGAGAAGAGTTGGAGGGAGAATCATCAAGTTTGAGGAGATCTGACAAGACTGCTCCTTCTAAACCCTCTATAGCTCTTGCAGTAAAAGTTGAACCTAGTATTGCTGATAAGGTAAAGGCTCGGTTTCTTCTAGACCTACTACTAGATCTAGGAAAAGGAAAGAAACTCCTCTGTTGGTGCCTGGGAAAAGAGGAAAGAAAGAAAAAGCTACACGGGAGAAAAACCTTAGTGTCATAGATGATCAAGATGAAGAGGAAGAGGATCGTAATGCCAAATTGGTAAGGAAAAGAAGATAAAGTTTATCCTCTGGTGAAGGTGCTTCTAAGGAAGCTAGTATTGGTTCTAAAAGAGTGCATATTTTGTGATCTTTTGATGAAGAGGAAGAACAAGAGTTTGGTGCTCATGTACACACCAAACTGAAGTCAAAGAAAACCAAGGTGTCTGAAGAAGCCTCTCCAGGCTAGGGAGAATAGAAGGACATTCTAGTAAGTCCTAGCCCCCATTTCAAATTAGAGGCAACTCTCAATTCTTTATTACATTTTGAAAACATGTTGAAGCCTACAACATAATATTATGATCATGTTGGAAAAGAGGATAAAAAAACATTAATTTTAGCTATCATTCAATATGTTATCATCTTGGAAGTTAAGTGGGATGATGTGAATAAAGATGTGCCTAAGAATATGTGGGTAGCCTTGATGAAAAGGAGATCAGAGGCTGTTGAATTTGAAGAGAAAACCAAGAATGATGCATTTGATAAAATTGGGTCTTCTCTGACCCTAGATGATATGGAAACTCTAAAAAAGATATGTGTATATATGTTCCAGATGAAGAAAAGGTTAATATTATGATGACTAGGGTTAAAAAGCAAATAAAGAAGATTAAGAAGGAAATTGTAGAAGTGATCTAGGATACAATAGAGAAATATGGCATGCTTAAGACCGATGAAGATATTTCTATTGAAAATGTTGAGGAAGGTATTCCTCCTGGTACAGGTGATGCAGGTATTTATGTAGACATTGGTGTTGAAAAAGATGCAAGTGTGGAAAATGATCCTCTAGAAATGGAGAAGTAGAATGAAGGTGAAGTTGAGCCTGAAAAGCATGATGATGCTCCTCCGGAGCACACTAAAGGTGAAAAGGATAATGATGGTAAAGATAATGCTGAGGAAGATAAAGATGAAGGTGAAAGTAAAGGAAATGATAATGAAGGTAACAGGGATGAAGACAAGGATGAAGATGAAAAGGGTAAAGAAGAAAAAGAAAAGGAGAAAGAAGAAGAAAAGGAGAAAGTGGAAGAAGAAAAGAAGGAAGAAGAGAAAAATGAGGAATCTAGGAAGAATGAAGAAAGTATAAAGCAAGTTGTAGAATCTCAAAGATCTCCCATAGAATCATCCTCCCGTGATAATGTGTTGAAGGGCTTGCTATCTAAGTAAATCAGATTCCAGTCGATGATTCCTCCAGAGCTTTTACAACTTCTTATGATTCAAGGCTATGTGGACTTAGATAAAATTTCTCCTATGCATAAGATGGCATTAGGAGATGCAATGCATACATTTGGTAGAAGGGAGATTCTAGAGACACACCAAAAAGGAACAAAAATGATTGAAGATGCTCTTAAGGAATTGCAGGAGACAACACCCAGTACGTCAATTGATACATCTCTCACTCTAGTAGAAAATTTGAGATTGTTATTGGATTCCTTTAAGGAGTATGCCTCCAACCTTGGAGAGCAGACTAAACAAAAGGTTGAGGAGATACTGGCAGAGAAAATGTTATTGGCATTGCATGACAAGTGTGCTCTGGCACACACTAATGTTGAGAAAAATCTAGAATCTATACAAATCTGTGAGACTGAAGCTAATGTTGTTTATGCCTTTTGTTTGAAGTAGTCTAATGCCACTCAAAGCATTAAAAATGTTATGGACTCCATTGAGTCTCAGTTGACTACTGTCTTCGATACCTGCAATGCATCCTCAGATAGAGACAAATCAACTTAGAATGCTATCTCGACTCATAGAGATAAATTCTTTATTCTACAGAAGCAAAATGAAGAAATCATCAAGAAATTTGGTTAGTTAGGTGATCTTGTGAGAATGGAGTACACCCTAGTTTCCAATGCATTGGAAAGTACAAAGAAACTTGGAAAGACAAACCTGACTCCTAGTACTCTAGATGAAGTGGAGGAAAGTTTGATGGATTTGGAATCCCTAGACAAGATGTTGATTGCTGCAAAGAAAAGTTGGGAGAATGGTAAATTTGCATGACAAGGTATTCTTAAGGAGCTTCAAGGATCGCCATCCTCCGGTTAATGTTTGTTTTTCTTATTTTCATATTTTTTGGTGTGCCGCCCTTTGTCCTTGATGTCAAAGGGGGAGTGAAGAGTGATGAAATAATGGTGATAGGGGGAGAAGTGTTGTACATAAGAGGTTTTGAATTTGTAATTTTTTTTTGGCACATGTTGCAATCAATGATAAAGGGGGAGATTGTCAGAAGAATGAAGAAGAAAATCTAATTTTTTTGTTTTGTGTTGTCATTGATGTCACCATGTAATATGGGTTGCAATTGCAAGATTATATCTGAATTTGATCCAGTATTCTGGACCGGTATGAAACTTACATCCTCCAGTATTTTGGTTCGCAATCCTTTGCTGTTGATTATTGTTGCTTGCAGTTTTGGAAGTTGGTGTATGGATGTTGGGAGCACGTACATTCAGAATCTCACGTATTCAGATGCTCATATGGTGTATCGACATTATTTTGTTAATTGCAATTTTGCTATTAGGTTTATCTTTAGCTGACCTAATGGATAGCTGACCTAATGGATAGATGATGTAATGGTGAATTAACTTTGTTTTGCAGATATATGTGTGACCTATCTTAGGTCCATGCTGACATGATTAGCATGTTGAGCGTTTGAATTTTTTTTGGAAAGATTTTGTGAAAGCCTGAAGCTGACAGTTGGTATTTTTGATGAATAAGAGTTGCATCTAATTAGGCTGACCTAATTGATGCTTGCGGATGGATCAGGTATATATATTGGATTTTTTTTGAATATTTACACTAGATGATGTAGTAGTGAATGCAAATGTGAAGAAGTGTGAATATGACGAAGTGTGTCAAGTCAATTTACTGAGCTTCATTGGAACTAAATCAACACTTGTTAGGTGTACATTATCAGTTCATTCTCTAGTTGTAAGCCATTTTGTCATTGTAATTTTGTAGGCAGTGAGCCTCTAATTTTGGACAGTGAGTCCTGGCAGTGAGACACCCCATTTTTGTAATATCTTATAACTGGTTATACTATATTGTGAGCTAACACTCACTGTGGTTTTTCCCATTTTGAGTTTTCCATAAAAAATCTTGGTGTTCATGTGTTTTGTGGTTTCATGTTCTGTTAATTCTCTTATTTATCTTCACTATTATATGTATTAGAGTTATTGGATGGTATTTGTTCTATAAGTTCAAGAAGATACTGATTCACCCCCCCCCTCTCAGTATCTTGGACACTCAACATCTTCTCCCCCTTTGACATCAATGGCAAATGAAAAATAATATTTCCCATTGATCTCACCTTTGACATAATACTCACAATGACAACACTTGATACTACTCACTCCCCTTGAGAGGTAGCCACCAAAAACATCAGTCCAAAAGAAATATAGATCCATAGATCCACCGAAATGATGCATCTCCATATGCATCTAGTTCATGAAAGGAGGGGAAATAACCCCTAACTTCTCTTAGAGATACTCAAAAGTATCTTTAGGAAGATCCTTCGTGAAAATTTCAGCAATCTAATCCTTCGTCAGAACATACTCAAGATTTACTTCATTCTCCATGAATTTCTCTCTCAAGAAATGATACCTAATAGATATATGCTTCATCCTCGAGTGCATCACCAAATTCTTAGAAATTTTAATTGCACTTGTATTATCATAGAAAATAGAAATGGAATCATCATATAGCACTATGATGTCTTTCAATATTTGTTTCATCCATAGAACTTTTGTACAACAAGATGTAGCAGCAATATACTCAGCTTCAACAGTAGACAAAGAGATTGAATCTTGATTTTTACTCAACCATGCCACCAATTTGCATCCAAGAAAGAATTCACCACCACTTGTACTCTTTCTATCATCTACACATCCAATCCAATCTATATCTATATAGGCATTCAGTGTAAAGTAAATATCTTTAGGATACCATAAACCATAATTTGGAGTACCATTCAAATATCTAAAAATTATTTTAACTACAACAACATGTGTTTCCTTAGGATCTTCTTGAAATCTAGCCACAATACAGACATCTTGTATGATATCCAGTCTAATAGCAGTCAAATACAATAGTCCACCAATCATAGATCTATACTTGCTCTGATAAGCCTTAGGTGAAATATCATCTTTACCCAATTTGCAACTAGTCACAATAGGAGTACTTACCAGTTTGGAACCATCCATCCCAAATTTCTTCAACATCTCTCTCACATACTTAGATTGTGATATGAAAATTCCTTTCTTTGTTTGATTAATCTATAGCCCAAGAAAGAAATTCATCTCCCCAAACATAGACATTTCAAATTATTTCTGCATCTCTTCCACAAACATCTTGCACATACTTTCATTTCCTCCAAAGATAATGTCATCAACATACACAACTACTATAAATATATTGTTGTTTTCAATCTTAAAATACAAATTACTATCTATCGTACCTTTGTTAAATCCTTGCTGAATCAAGTATTTGTCTAACCTTGCATACCAAGCTCCAAGAGCTTGCTTCAACCCATATAAAGCTTTATTTAATTTTCACACCATATCCGATTGATCTTTCAACTGAAATCCCTCTGGTTGTTCCATGTATACTTCTTCTTCTAGCTTGCCATTCAAAAAATTTGACTTAAAATCCATCTAATAGACCTTAAAGTCTTTATAAGCAGCAAGTGCCAAGAACATCCTTATAGTTTCCATTCTTGCTACTGGAGCAAATGTTTCCTAAAAAACATGCCTTCTACTTGTGAGTAACCTTTACACACAAGCCTCACTTTGTTTCTAACCACTTCTTCATTCTTATTCAATTTATTTCTGAATACCCACTTTTTTCCAATGATATTTTTATCTGTCGATCTTGGGACCAATTCCCAATTTTGATTCTTCTTGATCTGCAAAATTTCTTCTTTAATTTATCCCTTCTAATGTTCATCTTTACAAGCTTCACTTACTATCTTTGGTTCTTGTTATACTCTCAAATCCGCACCCTTGTTAAGTTGCAAAACTTAGCAATTTGGAGCAACATGGGAACACTCCTAGGCTATGGGTCACCTAAACTTGGAGTGGACCTCCAGATAAGGCTGGCTCCTAAATGGTGTCACCTAAACTATTGCTAACTAATGCTTTTATGAGGAAAGAGTAAGAAGGAAACATAAACTGAAATTAACTGAAAAACTTTAAAAGGTGATGCACAAAATACTAACTAAGACTTGCAAATAGCTTGCACACAGTTCAAACAATGACAAATCTTGGCTTACACAACTCATTTTGTATGCATTCTTGCATAAGTATTTTATAAGAAGGTTTTAAAGCTAAACTCCTAGAAGGAAAGAAATTTCACAACTAAAAGAATTTGCATTTATAACACAACTTATAACTTGCAACAACGTACTTTTCTACAAAAAGGTACTTAACATGAGAAAAAATTACAAGGAAAAGCAAAATTTCACAAGTAGTTTGATCAATCACTAGATGCACACAATAAAGCACAAAATGAGAAGGAAAAATATTCAATATCATTGATATCCAAGGTACTCACTGGTATACAAATCTGTCCAAGAGTTACAATACTGCTCTTGATGAGAAATAACTCCAAAGATGAGTTACCACAATGCTGGAAAGAAAGAACTCCCTTCCAAAAATCTGTTTGAAGTTACTTATGCATTTTTGAAAAAAATTCCCCACACATGTCCTTCTAGAAGCTTTTGGTCGGATGCAACAGAAAATCCAAAAAAGAAGCTTCCAAAACCTCTCCAAAATGTCTCCAAAGTGTTCAAAAATTCAAGCCATGACTTTACCCACAAGAAAAGCATGAGAACCTGCCCCCAATGGTCTCATTCCCTCCAAAACTCAGTCGAAGATAACCCACACACCTTCCACATGTTGGTCAATCATCATCATTCAATCTTGTCTCCAACTACTTTGACTCACACCACTTGTGTGTTTGCAAAAGCATAAGACTCAACTAAAAACTCTTGACTTATACATATCAACACATTCTTTTTCAATTTTGCATTTAAAATAACATTTAATTAAATGGCTTATAATTACACCATTTAACTAAATGTTTTACATTTGAAATTAAATGAAAAAGGAAAAGGGCTTAAACATATCCCCTGACTTATGCATTAAGGACATATGCTATTAATTTTGCATCTTAAATAATTTTTTACTAAGTGATTTATATAAATCACTTAGTAAAAATTATGCATTTAAGGGTTAATGCAAAAATAAAAGCAAGGAAAACAATTAATAAAGTGATTTTTACACATCACTTTAACCAATGTCTACAAGCACATACCCACAGGATATTAGTGAGATGAAAACAATTTTAAATAAAAGGTGAAAATACCTATTACTTGTTGGCGTATGCTAGGGTAAAAACCCTAATGACCAAAATCGTGGCCATCATTCACTTTCATTTGTTATTCACTTTGTATTTTGTTCTTGCTTTCTGGGCACCACCATGATTGAGTTGGAGAGTTTACTATTGTTGGAAATGGACTATCGAGCTGCAAGGGCAAACTGGGTAAGTTTTTGTACATGGAAACTTGCATCTTTTGGCATTTTTGTAGAAAAAATCTGCTTGCTCAAGCTCTTTTATGCAGAAAAATGATAAGAATGTTTTGATCTCTTATCTTTCCTTCGTCATTTCATTCATGGCTTATGATGAAAACCTTCATTTCCTATGTCTTTCACTTGTTAGAAGCATTCTGGTTTTTCACTCGCAAAGGTCGAGGGTTGCTTTTTTTTTTTTTCAAGCCGTGGTTCTCCATTTCATTGTCGTCCTTTGTAAAACCTTCCTGTTGAATTTAAAAAACATGGGCATCTTTTTTTCCTTGTGATGCCATGTAATAGCGGCCAACATTGTCATAATCCCCTTTGCTATAACAAAATCATGCAAGATTATAGTATGAATTATATTTCATGAGAGGTTGATTAGTTGAAACAAAAGTTGTCTCAGCGAACAACTCCACAAGAAAATGTTTCCTTCTTGTTCAGAGCTTTCTCTTTGAATTAAAATTAATGTATTGGTCCTTTGCATAGGACTCTCCCATTCGATTGATTGTGGACATCGTCGCTTTGGAATTGAAAGCTAAGATTTTCTATATGTATTCCCTATGACTATCACTTGATTGTCTCCTTCTAATTATTTGCATACACCGCCACTTCTTTGCCGATCTATAACACTATGTACGCCATATGCATTCAAAATAGTATAATGCTTCTCCCCTATGGCCATTGGGCTCCAATGGAAATATTCTACCTTTTATATGATGGACATGTATCTTGTGATGTCTTTAACATGAGGGGGAATGTCCCTTTTGTTAACTTCAAACCATGATTCTCCATGTGACTGTACCTTAAAGTTGTGTCCATAATTTGAAATTCATAAGAAACCTTGCTCCAACTGGTGATCATTATCACTTTCTGCATCTTATTGACCCTTACATAAGAATGTGCTTGACTGATGATATGCTACTGTTTGTTTTTGAATCAACAATACTAGTCTTTTAAATCACCAACATGGATAACATGCTCCTCAGAAATTAAATCTTTCCCAACAAATCTAGACCCTTGATGCACCCAAAATCAATATCCATTATAAACTCTAGCTCTTCAACTTGAGCCCATGCTAGAGTCACATTTACTAGTTAGAAAGAGAATGAATGTGAGTTCATAATTAATACAATACCAAAAAATCGTTGTCACTGATTTATCTTGCATTGATACAATAGTATCCTTTTGACCTATTTCTAACTTGTTGTGATCTTGTTATGATTGTTGTGGTTTATGCACTTCCTTTGTATAAAAGCATTCTAGGTTAATTTTTCTTATGCAAAAGTTTCTCTATATTTCCATTTCATGAGTGAAAAGAAAATATGCTATAGGATTTTACTACATAATGCATTCATGAATAATATTAACTCTGTATTGTATCAAAAACTTAGCAACTTGGAAAATTATAGTGATCTCTCTCATGATTGCTTATGAAAATAAGCTTCTACACCCTTGTGGCATATGACTGCCCCTTATCATTAGTATGCATTGTGATTGCCTCCTTGTATTTATTGTTTCAGTATGGCATATAGACCCTCTATTTAGGCAAACCTTTCATTGTTTTTCCATTTTCGTGGAGACTTGCCATCCTTTGACTATTCCTTTGTGGAAACTCTGCTTTTCAAAACCTTTGAATTATCCTTCTAGGCTTGCTACTCCATGACAACTGTTCATGAATTTCATTCAAGCCCTCATTTACTTCCTTCTATGGCTGCATGCTTAACTTACAATGCATCTCTTCACTTTCAAATGCACAAATCATTAAGGATTTCAGTTGCATCATTGTGTTTTTCATTTGCACTGCATTTCTCTTTAGGACAAAAAATGTATTATGGCCTTAACCATGCATTTTCTTGCTCACCTTTAGCTACTCCATGTAGCTCATGACAAATCCTGATAGGATTTTATAGCTCCTTGCAAGCTAATCTAACTCATTGACCTACATTGTTTTGAATTTCTTGCTCATTTCCAACTATGTTTTGAGTTAGTTGTATTAGCCATGCCCTGTGCCGCTAGGTTATGTCCTTTGTGATCCATCAATAAAACTTCATATCCCTGATCAAATAAAGCTTCACTTGTCATCTGTGTTCCAGTCTTCATATCTCTTCTTGTAAAAGGCAATAATTCTACACCATCTAATTTATGTTCCATGTTTGATTTATTGGGTTCCATGTGCCAATTTTGTTGTGTATTTTCACTATTATTAGAGAAATCATTTGTTTCTTGGGAAGAGACAAACTGTCTTCCTCCTTGAATGTTTGTTGTCCTTGCTCTTGTTTCCTTCTTTACTGACCCTCAAAGATGATGACAATGAATACACAACTCATATCACTGTTTAACTTGACTTTGGATCCACTTAAAAAGATTGAAAGACATATCCAGTAGGGTAATATTTCCAAGAAGAAAAATATGCCCCTTTGATCAACATGATGTCAACCTACTGTTTGATTCATTGTGAAATGATGAAGAGTAATCTTTCTTAATAATTCACACAATTTTGTTGCATCTTTTGAATTTGATAATGAAAGTTGATCAAATGGTATGATTTCCATATTGATTTAATGCATCAAGAATAGGTTTATCATCAATTTGATCAAGTTTCTCAATTTTGCTTACATCCCTACCACTCTTAAAGACACAAGAGGGTGGCATGCTGGGCTTAACCCTTGTGGGAGCCACATTTTACTCCACATGTTGTAACCAGATGAAACAAAACCGTAACAAAGATTTAACCTATACCTGCACAATGAGTAAACATCTTCTAGAGAAATAGAGCATATGATAGATGTGTTTGATAACTCTTGTTTTCTTGGACATCTATGGTATGCAATCTATATTAATGCACACGAGGATCAAATTATATGTTTATAGATGTATGCACATATTTTGATTGGTGATCCCTCATTTCTCTAACAACACTCTCTCACACAGATGTAGGGAACCTAGGAGCAGCAAGGAGAGCATAAACTAGAAGCAAGACAAGCATGAGAAACTAAAAATGATGTAGGACAAAGCAACTTGTATTCGTTATTCAGGAAATGACGGGTCCCCTTTCTCTTTATGTGCATTCTTTCTCTTTGTATATGTAAATGTATAGTTTTTTTTCTTTATATGCATTAAAATAGTCAGTCCCTTGGCTTGTGAGGGACACTATACACTTATCATTATCAATAAATACTACATTTTTGGAAAGATTGTGCACTTTTTTCTATGTTATATGCATTTTCATAAGGAAATATAGTATTGTAGTCCTCTGATATTTCTTTATGCACATGAATGTGACATAACATAGTTAAAATGTACCTTCTTTTCACTTGTAAAATATAAATAACACTACTTGTTTGGGCTAGTAGAAAAAATAGGTAATAGTTCTATCTCAAAGAATGAAGATAAATTCACTTTGGCAACAACTTTGCTTCTAGTTAACACACCTTTTGTCTTATCTCCAATAATCTAACTTTTTGATTGATTCTTGTGTACATATCTAGGTGTCCTAGGGGACATCATCAGAGCATTTTCTTCTCTTTCACTCTGTTCATCCTGCTTCTCTTTCTCATCTTTCTCCTATACTTCCATAATTTCTTCTATTCTTGTGCAGTCATGTTCATCAGATACATATCCATCAATGCCAATATAATTCTTCATTATCTCATCAACCTTCACATTCGAGCTCTCTACGATATTTCTTAGTATTTTATAGAAACATTTGTACACCTTTCTTTTAGTAGAGTATCCAAGGAAAATTCCTTCATCACTTCTTGCATCAAACTTTCCCAAAGTTTCATCTCTTATGATATAGCATTTTCTTTTGAATACCTTGAAATGTTTAACAGTAGGAATTCTTCCATGCCATAGCTCATAGGGAGTCTTTGTACTATTCGCTCTTACTTGAACTCAATTGAATACATAAACAACAATATGGATAGCTTCTTTCCAGTAAACTTTCGGTAAACCAACCTCAATAATCATTGACCTAGCATCTTCTTAAACTATTCTATTTTTCCTTTCAACAACTCCATTTTATTGAGGAGTTCTCGGAGTAGATAACTATCTCCTTATTCCATGCACTTTAAAAAACATATTAAACTCATGGGAGGTGAATTATCCACCTCTATCAGAGCTTAAGAATTTTATCTTTAAGTTCACTTCATTTTCAACCATTTCTTTGAATGCCTTGAATCTATCTAATGCATCTAATTTTTCTCTAAGAAATGTAACCCATGTATATTTAGAATAATCATCAATTAAAACCATAAAGTAACTTTCACCAAGTAGACTTCTCACTCTTGTAGGACCATAGAGATTTGTATGAACTAAATCCAGTAGTTCGACAGTAGACTATTCCTTTAATTTGTAGTGATTTCCTACTTGCTTTCTAAACTGACAATTACTGCAAATAGCATTAACATGCTTTGTAATTCTTAGTAAATATCTCATAACTTGAACAACACTGATCCTTGCCAAGTTATCAAAATTCATGTAACACATTCTCCTATGCCATAACCAACTATCATTAATCTGAGTCATAAAACATTGTCCATCAACACCCTTAAGTTGATAGATATTCCCTTTCAAATTTCTTTCTTGTAGCAATCAATGTTCTAGATCCTTTCCAGATCTCAAATTTCTCATTCTTAAACACAAGATCATATCATTTTTTGCACATCTAACCAACGCTCAAGAGATTATACCTTAAACCCTTAGCTCATAGTAAACATCATCAGTATGATGCTTTCCATCAAAACTTATTGAACCTATACCACAAATTTTAGCACTAGTATCATCTCCAAACATAACCAAGCCTCCATCATATTTTTCAAGCTTAACAAAATTTATTTTATCACCACTCATGTGATGTGAATAACCACTATCAACTACCCAATAATTTTTCTCTTGTTTAGCATGTAGGGAAGAGATAACCGTACCTTCATTTTTCTCCTTCTTCGAAGGGATTTCCTTTACCTATTTTTCAGAATTAGTAGAAGTAGGTTCATCCTTAATCGCCAAGAACAAGCATTCATTTTCATTAGGATCTTCATATTTTGAATCCTCATCAGATATACTAGCATTCTCATTCACATAGTAAGCTCTATTAATCTTCTTTCATTTCTTTTCTTTCTCGTATGTTTGTTTATGCCTTTTATATCTTTTCGAACACTTTGCAACATAATGACCTATCTCACCACAACTAAAGCATTTAAAGGGCAACTTACCTTCATACTTATTAGAGCTTTTCCTCATTCTTCTTACAAAGTTAGCTTCTATTTAATCAAAGTTCTCTTCATCTAGATCTTTAGCTTTTGTAGCTTTAAAAACAGTCTTTGATTTGCACCCATTCCTTAGAATCGACTTCCTCATCTCATAATATGTCAAAAATCCAAACAACAGACCCTTAGTACAGGTCTTATAATCTATAGTCTGCTCAATAGCACTCACTTTCTCACTGTAAGAATCAGGAAGAGTTATGAGAATCTTCTTTACAATCCTGGTTCCATCTACAGTAGCCCCAAGTCCTCACATTTTGGCTACTATCTCATCCCATCTCTGTACATAAGCTTTAACATTTTCATCTTCAAACATGTGTAGAAGGTCAAACTATGTCTCCAAATTTTGTAATCTTTCTTCCTTAACTATTTCATCACCATCATGTGCTCTTTCCAAAGCATCCTAGACTTCCTTAGTTGTCTTCAAATTCTAAACCTTAATCAACTCGGAATGTACCAAACTATTCTTCAAGATGTATTTTTCCTTGTTGTTCACTCCATGTCACTAGTAGAAATTGGCAAATAAATATCTACGTGACTAAAAATTTTAGTCACATGACTAACACTAGTAGTATCTTGAAAATAAATGACTAATTTGGTCATTTGTAAGTGACTAATTTGGTCATTGGGTAAAATCACAACTAAATGACTAAATAAATGACTAATATTAGACAAATAAAAATGACTAAATAAATGACTAATATCAGACAAATAAAAATGACTAAATAAATAACTAAATAAATGTGCTCATTATTAAAATCTTGGCCATAATTTTCATTTTAGTGTGAGAATTATGTTAGGGTTAGGGGTGGAATTATGGTTAGGGTTAGGATTTGGATTATAATTATAATAGGTTTCAAGTTAGGAATAAGGATTTGGTTAGTGTTAAGGGTAGGGTTGGAATTACTATTAAGCCCTAATCCAAATTTGACCTTAGTTATATCCTAACCCTAACCCTACTTAAAATCTAACCCTTACCCTAACAAAACCCTAACCCTAATTGAAGAAACCCTAAATCTAACACTAATCGTAACCTTAAGTGAACACTAACTCTAATTGAATTTTAACCTTAACCCTAATTAATTAATCATAAACCTAATTCAACCCTAACACTAACCCTAACCCTGCCCCTAACCCTAATAGTAAACCTAATTGAACTATATACCTAACCACAATTAAACCCTAAGTATAATCCTATTTGAACCCTAACCCTAACTAAACCCAAACCATAACCCAAACCTTAATTGACCCTTAACCCTAATGCTAACTCTGAGATTTATTTTAGAACCCTAAACCTAATTAACTTTAACCCTAATGCTAACCCCAAGATTTATCCTAGAGCCCTAATTAAACCCTACCCTAATTGAATTTTAATCTTAAGATTAAACGCAACCCTAATCATAACCCTAATTGAACTTTAACCCTAAGCTTTATCCTAATTCTAACCCTAATTAAATCCTAACCCAAATTGCATTCTAACCCTAATTAAACCTTGATTGAATGCTAACCCTAATTGAACCCTAAATCTAATCCTATCTCTAACCCTAATTGAACTCAAATTCTAATTGTGACTTTGATTCATGTCTAATCTTATTTGAACCCTAACCCTAATTGAATCCTAACATTTATCATAATAAAATCTAATTGACCATATTTAACCCTTTTCTAACCCTAATCATGATAAGAATAATTGAATCATAGTCATAACCATAATTCAATCTTAATTAAACCCTAATTGTAACATAACCCTAATATTAATTAACCCCTAATTGCACCCCAATCATAATAATCTTGATCATAACCTTATATGAAACCCAATTGTAACCCGAAGCACAAGCTTAATCGTAGAACAGTAACCCAAAACCTAATTAACCCTAATTGTAACCTTAAGTGAATAATAACCCTAATTGATTTGTAACCTTAACCCTAATTTAATCCTAAACCTAATTCAACCCTAACCCTAACCCTACACCTAACCCAAATTGTACCCTAACCTTAACCCTAATAGTAACCCTAATTGAAATATATACCTAACCCTAATTAAACCCTAACCAAAGTCCTAATTGACCCCTAACCCTAATTGTATCGTAACCCTAATTGAGTTGAAACCATAGTTGGATCATAACCCTAATTGAGTTGTAACTTTGATTGTACTCTTATTTGAACCCCAACTATAACCCTAACCCCAAGGTTTATAATAAAACCTAACCCTAATTGAACCCTTACTCAGACATAAAATGGAGAGGGAGATATAGATAAGATACAAAGAGGTGGATAGAGAAAAAATAAACTGAACTCCTGTAATAAATTTACTATTACAAATATATAATTTTGTCTAATGAAAAATTATATTTAAAATATATATTTATTGAGTGAATGCTAATTGAGACCTTTGTTACATAAACATCATTTGCTAAATGACCTACCAATTGACCTCATGTACTACACATATGTCTGAAAAAATACACCAAAATTTTCTCTAATTGACATTTCATACCTCTTCGGCGTACCTATTGCACACCAAGGTGCAATTGCTAGTAATATATATATATATATATATATTTAACATGTCAAAATGTGCTCATTATTAAAATGGCCATAATTTTCATTTTAATAAACATACTCTAAAACCTTCCTCAAGACCTTATTTTCAATGCCCGCCAAAATGGAGAAGTGAGTCGCATAGCCCGCTAAAATGGCCATAATTTTCATTTTAATAAACATACTTTAAAACCTTCCTCAAGACTTTATTTTCAATGCCCCCAAAATGGAGAAGTGAAAGCGCCTGATTTTGGATTGCAAAAGACCCACAGTGCAGTAGTCCCTGTCACATTCAAAATCCCAATGAAGTTGTAAGCAGTAGCAGAATATACTTACATCGTAGCAATAGCTTAACTGTCAATACAAATTTGCATAAGTGGGAACTGAATGTAGACACCAATAATGTATACACACCACAAGCAAGAAGCAGGTAGCTTGCAATGTCCTAAAAAAGAGCCAATATTTGTTTCTCCCCTTTAGCATTAGATAGAGCTTTCGTCATTACAACAACACTGCATGTAGAAAACATAATCATTTAAAATCAATTCACTACTGTTTACAAATATTGTGGTGCAGGATCATGCATCTAGATCATCACTAAAAATGTAAATCCAAACTAAAAAACATACTGAAGAAGCCACATTTCCCTTTTCTAGTTTGCCAATTACTGTTGATTTAGTATGTAGATAGATTATAGCTATTGGATCCAAGCTCTAATATGATTCCCATGGCCTGTACTACCCTAGAAAGAATACTATAGTTAAAAAGAGGAAATTATAGATAAATGGCGGGATAGCCCCAATTATTTAATTGATAAGTCAATTTGAATTGGAAGGATGTGGGTTGGAATTCTAACTTGGGCACTAAATTTAATTGATAAGTCAAACTTGGGAGAAAAAAACTCCATCTTGTAGCAAACTTGAATCCCAAACTTGTACTCAAACTCGAATAGGCAAGTTAGGTTACAATCTGTTAAGAGACATTTTTTGTCTAAATGACCTTGGTACTTTGGCCAATTTCAGTATATAAGGGCCTGGTTTGGTTAGTTAATGGTTAAGTGATTTCTAGTTATATGTAAAATCCTTATATTGGCATGGATGTTAGCTTTTGATATATAGTTGCACTTTGTAGAGGCTCCAACTCTGGCTATATTGCACATTTTTCTTAGAATTAACATTCTCCATAAAATAATCATGTAGTATTCCTTATTAAAATAAACATATGATTAGAAAGCATTGTCTTCATTGAAGAAAATGGTATAACTTATATGTTTCTTGTCCCCTAATTCTTCTTCAAATGAATAACTCAATGATTTTATTATTGAATTTACCTTGCACACTTATATGTTGGAGTTCATTACTTCTCTACTTATGGGCTCTCCAACATTCCTCACTCATATCACAAGTCTTAGAGCCAAGCTCACATTTACCAATTTTACTACCAACAATTCCTTAGGATTGAATGTGAGGAGAGGTTCTAGGGGGAATTGTCTACCTCCTAGGATTGTCCCCCTCTTCAATCAACTCTTTAATTGCTTTTGAAAATTCTTTAAGAACCCCCTTTTTTATTAATATCTGTGGACCTGAATTTTGGGTTGAATCTAATCAAAATATATACAATTTACAATCAACAAAGGAAGTTTAAAGTTGTACAAAGATATCCATACATAGAAAAATAGGGTAACTATTGATGTGAGACTATGTGTCACATATATTTATTGAGATGTGCATAATTTAAGTACTAGCATAAGAAACATCAAATGGTGCTTATAAAGATTATATCTAGTAGACTAGATCATATAAATTGAGATCCACTGGTCAACTTTGTTTATTATCTTCCTTCTAATTCTCAAGGTTATTGAAAGTTATAGTCTTAGTTTGTGTATAGTCTCTTGTTGTCTCATTTGCTTTTTGGTTTGTATTTTCTCGAGTTTTCAAGCATAGTTTGCATACTAGCATAAAAAACATCAAATGATGCTTCTAAAAAGTTAAGATTATATCTACCAAATAAGATCATGTCAATTGAGATCCATTGGTCAAATTTTTTTAGTATCTTCCTCCTATTTCTCACATGGTTTCTGAAAATTGTGGTCTTAGTTTGTGTGTGGTCTCTTTTTCTCTCATTTTCTTTTTGGCTTGTAGTTTCTCAAGGTTTCACATCATGCACTTAATTTTGAAGATAATGGTAGGTAGTTAATGTTTACTATCTATTTGTTTATAGAGTACATTGTATAATGTCTTCATTTGACTTCTAAACTGCATATTCCAACTTGCCAACTTCTTTGCGTTGTATTCTAATACTCAACTATTGATGTTTCATAGGAGCCACACCTAAGGGTGTACTTAGGGTTATGGGTGTTCAAGATCTAACTATCTATCATGTAAAATGCCATTTGCAGGTGCAGATCTTTACTTTTTAAAATGGTCTCATTTTATATTTACTTAATTTTAGCATTTTTAAACTTTTGTGTCCACATTACTGATATATTAGTGCTACTCTAGAAATACCGACTTGCAAAATATGTACCTAAGTGTCGAGAAGGTAAATTTATATTTAAAGGGCACATTGATAATTACTTTATTCTGTTCAAGTTAATATTTTGGTGTAGGAGCACCATTGCAAACCATGTTTTCATCATGTAAATTCTTGAAAGAATGATCAAGTTTGGTGTCTTGACCTTGTAATAAGGTTAAATAAGTTATTTTATGCATATTTAGGTCATTATGAGGTCACTTGGTGTTTATTAGGTCCAAAGAGTGAAAAAAGTGCAAAAAGGTTGTCATAAAAGTTGTAAAATTACAAAATTAAGGAAAAATTAGGAGGATGAAAAGTCATTTGATAGTTAGAAATCAGTTAGAAACCGAAGATAAAATTTGGAATGCCTTTAAAAAATGTTTTTCTATGCATTTTTACATGTGGGTGATTGTATACCTGAGTTGGAATGAATAAAATCTCTGTTTTCTGCATATTTCTTTAGAAAATCACTATTTTCTGGAGGTGTACGGATTTGTACGGCCTCTTACATGTGCCTAAGTGTTTGGAAATTTTAAGAGGTTCAATCACCTTCCCAATGGACTTGGTTTCATGCATTTTGGTGATCTTTTGAGTTAGATATCAACATTTCTCTCTTATCAGTCTAAAACCCTTACTAGGGTTAACAATGAATTAAGTCAATTTTGTTTCTCTTTATTCTATTGGCCAAATCATCTGGTTTTTGGTGTCACTATTCTTCTATATATAAAATCTCATATTCAAATGGTTTTGGTTCAAGGTTATAAGATTTGAGGTGTTATAGATTGAATTCTTGACTGTAATTTCTAAGTATATAGTTTGAAACAAGGCAGTGAAAGCAAACACAACCTAGGGTTCAATAAAAGACCTTCGAAAAATGACATTTGTTGATTAATTAAGCTTTAACAGATCAATCTTGATTTTTTCAAAGCATTGATCATGAAAGTTTGGGGTTGGAGATAACAAATACAATAAATCTTGTTTTTACCATGGCCTAATTAGGCCTAATTACCGGCTGAAACAACAAGACTTGAAGTATAAGTTGTGAATGACTTAATACCCAATGTTGGATATGTTTTTGGTAAGCATAAAATATATTCAAATGTATGATTTGTTTGGGGTTTTGATGTATAGTTTGCGACAAAGTTCTGATTGATAAAGTTGGCAGACCTACAAGCTTGCAATCAGTTTATGAAGAAAGTATAATTCAGGTGAGTGGTTAGTGTTTGGGGTCTTGAGAAGTGTTTGATATTGGTAATGTCAAATTTAATGGAGGTCTCTCAGGTCATGGGATGATTTTTTGTGGTTTGAACACTAAAGTTTATAGCTTTATGACTTATGGTGCCATGAATGCATAAGTGAGGACAGTCATAATAAATTGATAAGAATTGAAAGGTAGATTTTGTGTTTGTTGTTTTTGGATGAGATAAGGTTGATTAAGGTGGTTTGTGAGTTGGTTAAGGTATTGGAACTCTAATTTACAATTTTGAGTGTTTGAGCCTTGTGAAGGAAAATGTGCCTTAATTACAAGAACAGTCAAGAATATTCTTTGAGTTTTATCAAATAAGAATGAGATAATTGATTTCTTCCTTTATGCTCTGCATCATATTTAGATAATTTTTGTATTATATTTTCTATTTATTTATGTCATTGAAGTGATTTTTTGACAGTTTTTAGTATATCCTAATTTTTTTGTCTACATTGTTTCCTTGTAACAGGAGACAAATATGATAAGAGAAAGGCTTCTAAAGTTATACCAAATATAGATGCCACATCATAAGTCTTTTTCTTTTGAAAATGTTTCAGGAATTGTTGTACATAATCAATTAGCCTACATCATTATTAAGAGAGTTATGTAATTACTAAATATCACTTGCTCTTATATTTAAAACTCAAAGAATAGGAAATTTCGTTACATGATTAGAAAGAAACTCTTTGCTTTGTAAGAGTAGGGTTATTGATTCCATTGAAAACCTATCATAGCTGCAACACTTGAATATAATAGAGTGTGGAGGTTTAAATAAGCTCCCTGATTCCATTGGCAAGCCATCACAACCGCAACACTTGAGCATAGAAGGGTGTAAAAGTTTAAATAACCTCCTCGATTTTGTTGGCAACCTATCGTAGTTGCAACACTTGATCATATAAGATTGTAGAGGTTTAAGTAACATTCCTTATTCCACTGGAAACCTGTCATGTCTGTAGTACTTGAAAATAGTAAGTTGCAGAGGTTTAAATAACCTCCCTGATTCCATTGTCAACCTATCACAAATGTAGAACTTGAACATAATAGGAAGTTTCAAAGGTTTAAATAACCTCCTTGATTCTATTGACAATCTATTGCAGCTGCAACATTCAAAACTAAAATATTGTCATGGTTTAAATAACCTCCTTGATTCCATTGGCAACTTGCCACAACTGCAAACTTGAACATAGAAGGGTGTGAACATTTAAATAACCTTCCTGATTCCATTGGAAACTTGTTACAACTGCACCACTTGAACATAGTAGGGTGTATAGATTTAAATAACCTCCCTCATTCCATTAGTAACCTGTCACACCTGTAGCACTTGAACATAGAAATGTGTAAAAGTTTAAATAACCCCCCGATTCTATTGGAAAACTATATCAACTGCAACACTTGAACATAGAAGACTGTAGAGGTTTAAATAACCTTCCTGATTCCATTGGCAACTTTCCACATTTGCAGCACTTGAAAATAGAAAGTTGTAAAGGTTTAAATAACCTCCCCAATTCCATTGTCAACCTCTCACAGCTGCAACACTTGAATATAATAGGAAATTTTAAAGGTTTAAATAACCTCCTTGATTTTTTTGATAATCTATCACAACTGTAGCACTTAAAAATAAAATATTGTCATAGTTTAAATAACATCTTTGATTTCATTAGCAACCTGTCACAGCTACAACACAACACTTGAACATAGAAGGGTGCCAACATTTAAATAAGCTCCCTGATTAAATAACCTCCTTGATTCCATTAGCAACCTATCATAGCTGCAACACTTGAACATAGAAGGGTGTGGACATTTAAATAAGCTCCTTGATTCGTTTGGCAACATGTCACAGTTGCAACGGTTGAACATAGAAGGGTGAGGACATTTAAATAAGCTCCTTGATTCCATTGGCAACCTATCACAGCTGCAACACTTGAACATGGTAGGGTGTACATATTTAAATAGCCTCCCTGATTCATTGACAACCTGTCACAGCTGCAACACTTGAACATAGAAGAGTGTAAAAGTTTAAATAACCTCCTTGGTTCCATTGAAAATAGAATGTTAGGATGTGTTCTAGAGTGCTTCATTAATTCAAAGATTTTGAGAGGTTCCTTGCAAAATCCATTTTGTGCACATTCTGAAATCAATCATTTTGTGCTTCATTAATTCAAAGAATTTCTGATTTTATTATTAAATTATCAATTTATTAATGTTTGTAACTTGTAAATTATTTTCATTTTTCGTAATAGTATTCTCTTTGTCATTTGAATCTAATTTATTATTGATATTGTTTTAGATATGCTTGTTTCTTTATCTCACTTGTTATGTAGGTCATTAGATATACCAAATCTCCTAGTCTTGAAGAGATTTTTGAAACATTTAACAACATGCTTGGACAAATAAAACAAACAATTCATAGTAAGGATCCTAACTTGAGATTGCATGAGTATAATGGGCCCGTTGTGATGGAATGGTGGAACACTAGGAATACTGAGAACTAATATTATAATAGGTGTTAAGTTGTCATTGTTGCTTTGAATGTAACTATCGTATTTAGCTTAAAATGTCTTGTGTATAGTGTAGATGAAGTAAATTGAAGTATTTTTACTATTAATTACAGATTTTGTATTGTACATTGTAGTGAAGTGGATCTTGTAGTTTTGTAACACCCCTCTTCTAATTTACCAAGTCATTTGTGTTGTTGAAACTAAATCCTATTTTTATGTGTTCTTGTATTGCTCAATCTCTGCATTTGAGTTTTTGTTGAAGATATTGGCATCCAATTAAACAATTTTAGAGGTTTTGATCAAGACATTCATGTGGCAGCCTCAATCAAATTCCCTACAAATATCTACACATAGGCCACATATCTCACTACTTGCACACATTCTCTGGCCCAACCTCCTCAAATCATCTCTAAGGATTTGGAATTGATAATCTGTATCCTTGCAATGCCATGAATAATCAACTACTCTGAGGAAGTAAGGGCCCTCTATACATGTGACCATTATGTTAATGAAATTTTATTCCTTCTATTTTATCCCATGAAAGCTCTCAATTTTTGGTGAGTTTACCTTTTATAGTATCTATTCTCATATTTTAGAGGTTACAAATCAAGAGGATGAGTTTAGTGTGGTGAATAATCACTGCCCTAGTTTGAAAATAGGGTTTTATGAGTAAAGATGGAGGTTAGAGTCTAGGGTTTATAAAAATACCTTTAGAAGTGGAATTTTCATGGAATAATAAGCTTGTGCAGACCAAATAAAGAGTGATCCAAGTATTGGTTGTGAGAGTTTGGGTTTGGAGATAGAAGAAACTAAAGACCCCTGTGGTAGCTAAGGCCTAAAGAAGCATAATTCTGACTGAGACAATCAGTTTTGAATCATTTGGTCCAAAGGACCTATACCCCACTTTGACATATGTTTTAACTAAGCCAAAAAGGTATCTAAAGGTGTGGTTAGTTTTGGGTAAATTTTTTTATCATGGGAGAAAAGCTCTGACATACCGTTTTGCAGACCTACAAGCTTTGCATTCAGTTTATGAAGGAACTATGCCCAAATGAGGAAACCAATGTTCTTGTGGTTTGTGATAAGTTGAATTATGTTGAGTTAACCCTAATGGAGAGGTCTCAAGTTTAGAGTTGGTGGCTTGTGCCTTTTATTCTAAAGTTTGTATTTGTAAAAGCTATTAGAGCTCATTGAGGACAGTTTGGTGATGAGATGGTCTTGTACTAATATTTGAAGGAACCTAGTCTGTTTTAGTCAATCATTTTCAAGTTGTTAAAGGTGGTTTGAAGGCTTGAAAAAAGATTGGAATTTTGATTGTTTTGTGGATGTTTGATGGCTTAAGGAATTTTGTGTTTTGAGGAATAAATAATGAGTGAAAGATTAGCAAACAAACAAGGATGGTTTGTTGAATATTGAGTTTGGTCAGACTGAGATTGTAGAAGGTATTTGTTTCTTCCTTTACTTGCATCAAAATACTCCTAAGCCTATATTCATATGTAACCTACAAGCAGCAAGAAAAAACATCCACACAACCACCATAGGTTTAACTGGCATCTTAATGATATAGTTTAGAGTGTCCTCAAGATAGCCAACATGGGCAAGAAGGTCAACCATGCACACATAATGATCAACTGTAGGTGTAATGCAATACTACTTACTCATGTGATTGAAGTATGCACAAACCTCATTGACTAAACCTCCATAGCTGCATGCACAAAGAATACAAACAAAGCTTACAATGTTAGGATATGTTTCAGAGTGCTTCATTAATTCAAATATTTTGAGAGCATCCTTGCAAAATCCATTTTGTGCATATCCTTCAATTATTGCATTCCATGAGATGACATCTCTTTGAGGCATTCCATCAAAGAGTTCACATGCCTTGTGTACATTTCCACATTTTGCATACATGTCTAATAGAGAATTTCCAACCATAATATCTAACAAAAATACCCCATCCATTATGCTCTGATGGATGTTCATACCCTGATCCAAAGCTCCCATTTTGGCACAGGCAGGTAGGATGCTAGCATAGGTTGTGGAATTTGGCTTCACACCTACTAATTGCATTTTCTTGAAAGTTTCTAAAGCCTTTTCAGCAAATCCATTTTGTGCATATCCCACAATCATCATATTCCATGAGATGGCATCTCTTTCAGGCATTGTGTCAAACTATTCACATGCATTGTCTATGCTTTCATATTTTGCATACATGTCTACTAGGGAAGTTGCAACTACAACATCTGACAAAATTCCTCTATTATTTATGCTTTGATGGATGTTCATACCTTGTTCCAAAGCCCCCATTTTGGTGACTCCCCAAAATGCAGAGATCTAGTTCTTTCTCATGGTGCTCTCATGCCACTTCTTGCTCAATTGAATGAACATGCTAAGCTTTCAATGTTGAGAAATGCAACATGGGATTTTTCTAATTTCTGCCGAGGGAAACCACAACCAGCGTTTGAACAAGTATATTAGTTCACCCATGTATTTCCTTGTTTTAACTTGAATAATTTTTATATTACTATTTGTTTCAAGCACTTGCTAAATTATGTTTTTCCCTCAGACAAAGTCTGCTCTACCTGCACTTGAGCGGCTTATTCATTCAAATGATGAAGAAGTTCTAACAGATGCTTGTTGGGCTCTGTCTTATCTCTCGGATGGGACAAATGATAAAATTCAAGCTGTGATTGAGGCTAGTGTCTATCACAGGCTTGTTGAGCTCCTGTTGTAAGTGTAAATAGTTTGTTTGTTATGGTAGAGATAGATGTTTTATTTCCCTTCAATGTTAAACAATATCTTGGGTAATACTTTCCTATGCTAGTTATATATTAGATTGTAAGGCACCATATATAATGGATGGTATGACTTAGATTAATCTGTTTGGCTCCATGTTTGGATTGTTATACATGTTTATAACATGCACAATTGCTTTGTTTTGGATATTTTGAAAAAATGCATGTATGTTTATGTTTACAACCATCCCTCTCCATGTGTCCTTATATTAGCTCTCCAAACAGTGGGGCAATATTGTAGTTGGTGATGATTTTTAGACTCAAGTATAAGTTTATATTGAAATTTTCTTTAGATTTTCATATCAATAATTAAATGTTTCTTTTGCAAGTGTATGATGTTGTCATTGTACTATTTCATTGACTTATGTTATGGTGTTTCATTTAATTTCAGTACATAATCAACAATCAAGCACTTCCTTGCCTATTAGCTCTCCTAACCCATAATCACAAGAAGAGCATCAAGAAGGAAGCTTGCTGGACCATTTCAATCATATTTGTAGGCAACAAAGAACAAATTCAGGTCTTTCTATTTGTTATCTAGACTAGAGAAGCATTTTTGTTGAATGGTGTGAAACTAAATTATTTTAAATCTTGATAATGTAATTTATTTTGTCATTTGTGTACATATGGATAATAAATTCATTTTTATATCAATATATATGCCTTTGTAAACAATAGTTCATAGAGGTTATACCGTTATATTGTTTTATCTGATAACACTATGCTAAAAGTATGAAGCCATAGATTTGTTTTGAACATTTTTCATAATCAGAGTAGATTCTTGTCAAAAAATGTATTTTCACATCCTTTTAATATTCCCCTGTCTTACTTGAGAGCCACCTATGAGGGAGTCCATGCCTTATTGTGTAGGATTTGAAAGAAACATCGTCATGACTTAATCCTTTTCTTGACTGATAATGTCTTTCCTTTCAAGCTCACACAATATCTATCTGTATCTATACTTCAAAATAAAATGCTTGATGCCACAACCTAAAGGTGAATTGATTTTTGCAATGGAAAGTACATACATAAACTGAAGTCATAATATTATATCTTTGGAGGACTTATGTAAAATTTTCACAATATATTGGTTTAATGCCATCCATGAGTTCATTAGATTTGCATCTGTATAATCTATGCAGATTTGCATGGGCATTGAGGTTGGTTGGTTTCTAAACTGCTTTGATAGAGTCACCTGTTTTATGTACTTCAACCCATTTGAAGCATTCTAGTTTCTGCATTGGTTGTAACTAACAATGTTCTTGTTTCCTCTATAGAGAGAATTTTTCCTTCTAATATTGAGAAACTACCTCATATTCTAGGGTGTTTATCTCACTGGTGCCAACTTATCAGGTGTTAATCTTGAAGGAGTAAATTTGAAGGTATGAGAATTGACAAAAAAGTTGTAATTTTTTGTATATATTGCATTAATGATTAATTGATATGTTAAGTTTCTGGTTCTGGTATGGGATCAAGTATGGGTACAGGGTTCAGGTATGCTAGTACAACACTTTTTTTTCTTGGGTACAGTATGGCTGGGTACAGCTGTCTTATATATATCATACAAAATTGAAAATTTATTTGATATATCATATAATAATAATAACATTTGAATCTATGATAGTATGATACTTCATCATTGACCAATGGTAGTGATAAAGATAATATTAACTGTCAATTGATAGTTCAAAATTTTAATATTATGTCATATATGTTCAAGACTCCAAAGTCAAGATTCAAATGAAAATCATTCCAGTTAAAAAAAGTGAAAATAATATAGTAGAATATTTGTATTTTGGTCTTCAATCTTCTATCAAAATCATCTAGATCAAAGTAATTGCTTGGTTCAACATGATTTGAACCACAAGCTAATGTAGTACCACTTCCATTGGGTACATTATGTGTAGGAACCTCATCATCTTCTGCACTTTGACAAACTCTACAATAGATGCATCCAAGTTAGCACATTGAGGGGTTATATCCCAATTTTTTGTTTCCCTTTCCTTGTAGTCATCTTCCTTATGTGATAGGAGATGCAAGTTGGAATGGATATAGATAAAGTCTTCTAACTTTTTGCAGCCAATGATTGAGTGGATAAAGGAGCATATAATTCAATTATGCTCAACCGAAGAACTTGAAACCCCTTGACTAAACAGGTAACATCCTTGTTTCCATAAAACATGCAACAAATATGTTCTTTCTTTTGTAACATATCTATCCTATCTTTCTTTTGTAGTATATCTATCCTATCAAGAAATTTTCCTCTAATCAGGTTATTAATTTGTCCAAATTCAAAAATGATTACCAGATTTTGCTCATGAATTGTTATTTTGTATAGGAATTTGAAGCAATGGACTTTGTGGAAATAGAGTTCACATGCGTACATGTAGCTTGTGATGATTTTCTAATTTTTTTTGAGTTGTTTTCACTTGCTATGGTTTTGTATAACAAACTCAATACTAATTTTAGGTTTTAGCTTAACAACAATAGGAAAATAGCCATAACAACCATTCTATTGAAAAGGAATAATTAAATCTCTCATTTTAAGCTCATGTGAGGCTTACCATGTACAATTACAATGATATATGTCTCCTCTATACATCATCATGCACCATGACTAAAGCTCGTTGAAACTCTGACACATAATCTTCCACTAAACCATGCTGCCTCAAATGTGTCAGCTCTCTCAAATGCACCTTTAGATCCTTCCTATCAAACCTATCTATGAGTCTCTGTGAAATCACCATATGTCACATCAATATGATGTCCCGGTGTGATTGCCCCATGATGTCACCACTCATGTGCTGTACCATCCAAATGAAGAATAGTGAACTCAATAGCTTCATCTTCTATCATAGGGCTGAGTGAAAAATGTGTGTCTAGTTTTTGGACCCAAACTCATTCAATCACCTTCCCCAAGCCATCAAAAGTTGGAAGGGTCAACTTACTCATCCTCTGCTGCAAATCTCTACTAAATTACTGCATAGGTTGTCTTCCTAATGATCCATTTCTAGCATTATAGAATTGTATGAAAGGGATTTGATGTCTAACATCTAGATCAAGTCTTGAATATGCATCTATGTAGACATTAAAATCATTTTCTATTGGATTCAAATCTTCCTCTTCTTGTGTCAAATCAACTCTAGGCAAGAATGTAGGTTGTTTGGGTCTGGGTGTTGATCCAGTTGGAGCCCTAATATTATGCATATGATTTTCAAACCCATTCTAATTTGAATTACTACCTTTTACTCCATTATTGTGTGCAAATTGGATGGAATTGCTAGAATTATTCATGTTCTACAACATTTGGAGGAGTATTTGCGTTGTTTGCTCCTATTGTTTTGCCATTTGTTACTGCCTTTGTGCTATTGTTGTTGTATATGCATGGAAGCTCTCCATTCCTCATTCCAATCTGACATCTTCTTACCTCTGCCTCTAATTTGAGACCCTAACTATTGTGACTCAGCTTATAGTTTTCTTCTCTCCCTCTAAGGCCCATTGATCCCTCTAGCTCAGCTGCATACACAAAACACACCCAACAAGCTAGAAAATCTACTAGCTCTCATACCAATGTAAAATACCTAGGGTTTTATTAGTCATTTCAACAACTACATATTACTGGTTTGTTGTTAAAACTAACATCATAACCAATAAATTAATAACAACAGTTCATTGTAATTCAATGAAATAGCAATATGTACAAATAAGGTTGTAGACATAGAGCAAAGTATAGTGATAGAATATCTTATAGGAAATCAATATGATTCACAACTGCTTCTAGTAAAGATTTAAACATGGTTTCTTACAGTTCTTACAACTCACTAATATACAACCACTTAGGTAGGTAAAATAACGGTAGAAATCCTGCTAGATGGATGAGATCAAACTAGTGTTTAATGAGATACCCAACAATATGAAAATAGAAGCTTCTTGAGTGATCTGATCATTGGAAAAGTTGTTTGCAGAGGTTAATTCTTGAAATCTAGTCTCCTGTGGTTGCTTAATGGTTGTTTCTCTCATTTCAAAGTTCCCAGTTGGGTACATTAGGGGTAACACACCTAATTTGGCACCCGAACTATCAAATTGCTTGGGATTGCACCTCTCAGAAATGAGTGATATCTATCTTGTGTGGCAAAAATGGTGAATGCAATGTTGGTTATGGTTCCCCCATGGTTTCAATGCTAATTATAGGCACTGGGTGATCTGAGATGAATCTGCCACACTCTATTCCTCTCAATCTTCCACTTGTGAGCATAACATCATGTGAGGCTTACCATGCACAGTTAGTCAATTTTTCAGGGGAACCTTTCCACAAACCTATTGGTTATTAAAATTAAAAACTATCAGAACAAGCTCCAGTTTGCCAAATGTTTCATAGACTAATAAATTATCAAGCAACTATCTTCCTTGATCTTCTAAATTGTACAAGATAAAGCTCAGTTTTCTAGGTCAAGGAAGTGGCAAAACATAGAGTTTGTGGTTTCATGTCATCTTGCTAATGCGTATAGAAGTTTCAGGGAGTTTGTATGTGAAATTTATTGTAGTTTTGTTCAGATATAGGTGCCAATTCCATGGCAGAGCATGTGCCCTAAACACTACTTTTCAATATTTTGGAGATTTCCTATTTTTTACTGAGTTCCTTATTGAATACAAATTGATACGTGTTTATGATGATTGACTAGATGCCCTGATGGTATAGTTTCTTCCTAGGTTTATAATAAAAGAAATTCATTCCAAATGTATATAGAGACACATATTTGATAACTACTAGGCCGATTCAAGAAATTGTGCTTTATACAGTTCCAATGGAAGAGTCTGGGAAGATTCCAAAATATTATTTCATTTAAGTGATTCGATCTTATTTGTTTGATGATTGGATAATGGTCCCATAATCTTGGTAGACCGACATGGTGGGTTCAATATCCGTATATTGATTTTCCAAAAGGTCTCTATTATTAGCATGGGCATCTCCAACATGGAGCCTGATACCAATCAGGAGCACCATTCAACCTCACTTAGACAAATTTCACAAAAAATAGGCTTCAATCTCTCAATTCCTTCAATCCTCAAGGAATCTGAAAGTTGAGAATTTGGTGTCTAGAACATAGATCTCTTTAGGAAATGCATGGAGCAAGCTAAGAAGTGTTTCCAAGATGTGAAAATGGCTTGTTCGTATCCTGCAAGAAGATAAAGCATAAACCCTAACAACCAATGCGACAAAAGTTATTAGGAAAGACTTCATCGGAGAAACATGGGCACATCGGTGGGAATCACTGTGTGGTCTCTCTAATATGGTGAAATACAAAAGAGCACATGATTGAAGATTCTATGGGAGGGAGAAATGAATATCGACGGGACAAAAAGCTCAATTCCTCTGATACTCTGATAATAGGCACATAATTCATCGGTGAGAGAAGTAAATTTCGGTGGGACAAAAAGCTCAATCCCTCCGATACTTCGATAAAACTTAGGCACATAATTCATCAGTAGGAGAAGTAAATTTCGGCGGGACAAAAAACTAAATTCCACCGATACTTCGATAATACAAACAAAGATTACAATGTTATGATATGTTTAAGATTGCTTCATTAATTCAAATATTTTGAGAGCATCCTTGCAAAATCCATTTTGTGCATATCCTACAATTATTGCATTCCATGAGATGACATCTCTTCGAGGCATTCCATCAAAGAGTTCACGTACCTTGTGTAGGTTTCCACATTTTGCATACATGTCTAACAGAGCATTTCCAACCATAATATCTGACAAAAATCCCCCATCTATTATGCTTTGATGGATGTTCATACCTTGCTCCAAACCTCCCATTTTGGCATAGGCAGGGAGGATGTTGGCATAGGTTGTGGAATTTGGATTCACACCTGCTAATTGCATTTGCTTGAAAGTTTCTAAAGCCCTTTTAGCCAGTCATTGCAAAAATGAAGTAAATTGTAGCCAATTTGTTATTCGATAATCGTTAATGAAGACTTGGAACTTGTCATTGAATGAGAGGTTTGTTTCCTTAATGTTGCAAAAATAAAGTGCAAAATAATAAGATCCCCCCTCATACACAGGGTCAAGTGAGTATGGGAGTAGCAGGTCGCTGACTAGTTTAATTGTAATGTTTGTCTGTAATACAACTATAGGTGGTTGGTTCGCCAACCCTTTCCCAAAAGTGTCTACCCCTGTATTGATCTTATCAAATGTCGGTGATGTATAGAACAACTAGAAGTGATTAAAGTCATCCTGTGGATAACTACAATTGTAATAACACACAATCATAAAATAGTCAATGTAGCTAGAGAGATTAATTATTCAATTATTTAGAAACTCGTCTTTGAGGCATTCCATCAAAGAGTTCACATGCCTTGTGTACATTTCCACATTTTGCATACATGTCTAACAGAGCATTTCCAACCATAATATCTTGGAATTTAGGAGCAATTGTGAAGGGGAAAGTCAATCTTGGCAATTAGGAGGATTTTTTGTACAAATAATCCCAACAACATTCTCACTCATATAGAAATTAGTCTAATAGAACTCAACTAGGTAATTATTTGTCTATATTTTACCATTTAATAAAGATTAGATGTTTATGATTTTGCATTGCCAATGCTCAAGGCTTACATGCTTGCACTCATTTTTTTAGAATGCCCAACTTTGAACCACAAAAAACAATAAGGCTTTGAAAGCTATCACCATAGATTACCACTCCCAATATGTGTTATCATAGTGGTCACACCTAAAATGAATGTGGTCCCATTGACCTAGAAAACTCTCCAACCATAGATGAGAGAAGGGGTTTACACTGCTATATATAATCTTTCTTGTTTTTGAATGCAAAAGCTCAATTCTATCACCTATGTGCATAAGGAAAGAGGATTTTCCCTACTCAAATGACATGCTAGATCATTGATTAAGTCAGGATCCTATTTAAATTTCTTAAAATAATGTAATAATGTGTTTTCACCTTTCTTTGAACCAACATATTCCCATATTTTTTTGAATCAACATGTTCTCATCTAGAAAGTAATTTTAATGTATCCTTTATCGTGTTTTGTGAAACTCCTGGACTAGAAGGTCATATTTCTTTCAGATTTTATTCTATGGTAATAAGCAATACACCTTTGTTCTCATAATTTTATTCATGAATAATTGCGCTAAGCTATTTTTCTTTCTCTTGCTTGATGTATATTGATACTAATAGTGTTGAATTTATTTTGATCCCAAGATCCCATTTATCCTAATTTAACTCTTCTAGTCTTGTTTATTTAGATAGTGTTTCATATTATTCACTAGATTTTTTATGGTGAATAAATTTAAATAGAGTAGAAGATGAAATACATTTGCTCTTATCATATTTGGTATAGAATGATATATGGGATACTTACACAAAAAATTATGGTTGTAATATAATTTATGAAATAAGAAATAAGAGAATCAAACAAAACATGTTGACCATAAACAATCCCTAAATCAAACATACTCTTGATTTGTACAGGCCATGTTTCCCTGAAAGAAGTTTATATATGCATGTATTAACCAAAGAAATTGATGAACATTTAGTTTTCATTATTTGAATTTAAAAGTTTTGTTGAACTCTTTATAACTATTCCTAAACAATGTAGGCTATAGATGGAATTGATGCATATGCAAAGACAAAGGCAAAACCTTCAACCATTATAGAGATCTATAAAAGAATGTTGGTAAGAAACTTTTTAGATGGATTTTCTTTAAGAAAAGTTTCATAGAAGTATGTGAGATTCGTCACATGCAATTTTTTTTTCTTGTTGCATTTATCACAGAAACAAAGGCCTCTTTAGATTGTAGTAGAGGATGTAGAGAGTGAAGCATTGGCTACTTTGATCTTTGAAATTGATGATTTTTTTGCTAAATTGATAATGTTTGAAGTTTTTTTTTTCCTTAGATGTTGAGTCTAATTAATAAGTTTAATGTTTTGTTGCAACTTGCAGCTCGAAATTGGAGAAGTGAAAGGTGAATACTAGCGAGGAAGAGTTTGGAGGAGCTGAAACCAATAGCGATGGGAAAGTTGTGGATTTCCAAGGGGATTAAATGGGTCGAGCCCCTATAGGAGGTCACTACCCTTCCAAAAGGACTACAATTAAGGAATGGGAAAACAATACAAGTATATGAAAATAGGAGTATTCTTTTTATATAGTGTTTGTAAGTTGTACAGTGTCACTGAGACATTGAATGTAACCAATGAGATTTTGATTTGCCAATAAGGCTTAATGAAGTAAATTTTTAGAGTGGTTTTTTCTCCACTCATAAATACTGTGTTGTGGCTCATCTAGTCTTCATTTCATGGTGTTTTTTAACATTTAAATATCTATTATACTTGAAGTTTATATGTATAAATTTGTGACGATTAATTAAGTTAGATTTGATTTGTAATGACTAAATACATGACTAAATACATGACTAAATTAATGACTAAATATATGACTAAATTAATGACTAAAGTAATGACTAAATATATGACCAGTTAATAACAATCAATGACTAAATTAATGACTAAATATATGACTAAACAAATCACTACCATGACTAAATAAATGACTAAATTAACGACTAAATCAATGACCAAATAAATGACTAAATAAATGACTAAAATAGTTTAGTCATAAATTTAGTGGTGTTATAAATGACTACAAATAAACCACTAAAATAGTCACGTGACTAAAATTAATGACTAAAAAATATGACTAAATAAATGACTAAATCAATGACCAAATCAATGAACAAATTAATGACTAAAATCAATGACTAAATAAATGACTAAAATTGTTTAGTCATAAATTTAGTGGTGACCACTAGTAGTCACGTGACTAAAGTTAGTCATTTATATGCAATTTTTAGTAGTTTATTTAGTCATATATTGTTGTTTGTGTACTAGTGTGTGCTTTGATTTCTTCAGGTGTACTCAGACCATTAGCAGTAGGAGTGTAAGGATTCTTGTAAGATTTCTCCACATCATATATGCAATACTCCATATATTCTTCCATCAATACTTTCCAAATATCATAATTAGTTCCATTGAACCTCAGATAATCATAAACCATTTTTCCAACCATCCCAAACCTTCCTCAAGCAATTAAGCTCTTCACCAAGGAACCAAGATTTGATACCAATTGTTGAATAAGACAACTGAGAGGGGGGTGAATCAATTGCCATAGAGTTAAACCTTTAAATCAATCATCAAAACTAATCCTTAATATTGTTTAAATGATTAATCATCAAATTCCAATGCAAAAACTTAAATCCAACACATAAACACAATAACACCAGATTTACGTGGAAAACCCAATAAGGGAAAAACCATGGTGAGGATTAACTCACACTATAGAGAATATAAAAACTGATTACAAAAGGCTTACTGCTTGAAATAAGGCTCACTGCCTGAAATAAGCACTCACTGTCCAGAACAAGGACTCGCTGTCTAAAAGGGCTACAACCTAGAGGGATCACTGCCATAGAGATACAAAGAAGACAAAGAAGAATTATTATAGAGAGACTACAATCCCAATGCAACAAAGGATTCCACCACAATTACTCACACACATGTATGAATGATAAAGTTCTCCTTCTGCTCACTACATCCAGAGACTCAACATTAAGCTTCACACTGATCTTTCAAACTCGCAACACACACTTATTGAATAGAATCAATATCACACCAAACTACACTTTCTCTTTTCTCTTTATCACTCTTCTTCTTCGCTCTTGTCTCTTACTTCACAATTAACTCATCTTGCATTTATACCATCTTCAACTTTGAAACATATCCAAAGTTGGCCATCCAAAATTCAAATTCAAATGTGGAATTAGAAAGAGGGCGACCCAAACACATGCTTCATAAGGACCCAAATAGATCCAAAATGCTTCATCAATATTGAAACTATTATTTCACACAAGGTCGACCAAACCAATGTAAAACACATAAAATCATTAATCACAAGCCTTCCAAATGTCAAAACTATCTTCAATGGAATCAGGGAAACACAACTTTAGAATCACAAGTCACAAGACTTCATCAAAGAGGAATCTAGACCAACAACATTACTCCCATACCTCAACCAGAACCACAAAAAAATATAGTTCACAACTAGTGAACACAACTTCCACTATACAATGAATCAACAACCAAAAATATGAATATAGCATCTACTAATAACCATAAACAACATATATGAACCACACAACCACAAGAGTAAATCCAGAACAAAACTCAAAGAAACCACTGAACATTTGCAACATAACTTTATTACAATTTTCTCAATATCCTCAACATATACAACCAACAACAACTAGTAGATAACCAGTTGACATCAATGACAACACCTTCAATATTTCCATGAATCCTTTAATATATTCATTCTTGCAACAATTCATTTATCCATGCATCCACCCATATCATTCCATACATTGCTAGACACTGGGGGTAGATACTTACATCTTGCATTGGGAATAAATCTTGAGCTATATCTTATTCCTTATCAAGCTTTATCTTTTATCAAACATCAATCCAAACAATCAATATCAGCTACATCTACCTTGCCCTTCAACATCACATCAAATCATTCCAATGGATTTTGTTCCAAGCCTAGCTTCAAAATCTTGATCTATCTTATCCAATCAATCCATCATCATCTCAGGATATATCATTTCACAATCCTTGTGTTGCTTAACAATATCCTTGTATTGTTGTGCATCCTCAATAATGTTATCACTATCAATAATCTATCAATTAGATCAATCAATCCTAGCTTGGTTTTCAACAAAAACCTAAAATAGATTACTAAAATCATCACATATCCATACACTCATCAATATCATGCAAAAAGTACAAAACATCCAAAACACATCAAAATCCATAAATAGGTCAAAAAATTAGAAAATCGAAAACATTACCTTGTCGAACTATGTTGTCTCTAAGCTTGAATGTAGGCAAGGCCATCACTGATATTCCCTCAAGACACTTTACATTAGGAGTCCATCATAATAAACTGAAAATCTATCAACTGTTCATATCTCATGAATAATAGGTCTAAGTTAGTCAAACTACGTGATATTTGTGTGTATAACGTAGGCAAGGCTAATATTTGTTGAGCCCCTGAGGCCCTAGGTCAATCCCTTTTAGGTCTTGGTCAAAACCCTGAAAACACAAAAAAAATTGAAAACTCAGAAAACACAAAAACATTTGAAAACTTAGAAAAACCAAAACATTTGAAAATTTGAAAAAACCCTAAACAATATCAAATAATTGAAACCTAAACATTCGCATAAACATTCAAAAATACCAAAAAATTGAAATATTCCAAAAAAATTTCCAAAACCACCCATCACATTTCACTTGCACCTGTAATTAACTTCCATCCATAATAAATCAATCATCATCATCACCCTTTGGTAACACAAACGAAAACAGGTACAACAATTAACAAAAGCAAAATTTTAAACACAACAAAAAAAATCAAACTCTTGATCATTATCAAACCTTATATCAATGGTCTTTCAAACAACATATCAACCTACCACTATCCACTAACATGTCCTGGGATTCATCCTTCCTACAATGGGCCTCATCTTTGGCAGTAATTTTGGATATTTATCCTCAAAACACATTACTTAGGCAAGAGATATAAATAACATTGACTATTTGTTCATTTTGATCTTGTCTTATGATTTATCTTGTTGACCCATCCCAAGGACCTCTTGATGATGTCTATCAAAATGATTTAGAGAGAAAGGAATGGGGCATCGATCATTATCTTTCCTTTGATAAGCTTGTGGGATGTTCTTGTAAAATAATCTTGGTGAATACTTGCTTAGTTGTGTGTAGGGAGGTTGTGTGGAATAGATTGTTGATTATTCTATATGCTTTGGTCCAAAATGTTTTGAAATTCTAAACTACATTCCAACGAGGTTTTTGTATGTCAAGGTGTGAACAAGGGTTATCCTATCTATTTGCAGGTTCAAAGTCCATCACACTAGATACAACACCATCCTGATTATCAGTACCTTGATGTATCGTGTCTATGTGTTATATCAAAAATATGGAATGAAGGGCCCAAGTATCCCAATCTTTGGAATGAGAAAATCATCACTCTCATCACCATATCTAATAAAGTCTTGAATGATCATAGGCTTGTTGGACTTTTGAATCAATCTCAAAATCAATGGTTAATCTATCCATCTCGTCTTCTTATTCTTTTATCTTTACTATCAATTCTATCCAAGTGTCGAATATGTGTGATATATCAAAATATACATGAGGCTATCCATGGTCGATGACTATCTATACATCATTAAATATGTCTACATCAAACATCTGAGCTTTCTAAGAAGTGTCTTTCATCCTCTCTAAGCTGAACTGATCCCAAATATTTGTCGCTATCTCAACCCGAAAATTGAAATTTCCGCTTGATCTCTTGAGGGGGTAGGGTACTAGCTTAATTCCTTCCACTAGGGCAACAATGGGGCATTCAAAAAATTATGATTTTTTCAAATTTTTGATCTGAGTAGCAACATTTATCTGAAAAGCATCGGTCTTTGAACTAATGCAACGACTACCTTGCTTCAAAGAGGGGCAAAATGTAGACACTTAAAATTTTCCTAAATGATATTACACACTTGGATCCGATTACTAACATCGTTTCATCCTAAAATTCATCTTCTTTTCCTCTATTTAATTAAACAAGCCTAGTTATTTAATTAAATGCATCATTTTCATCTATTAATCTAATTAATGTTATTAGGTTAATTCACCCCTTTCACACTAAAATTTCATCTAGTTTAATTGAATAATGTAAATTATTTAATTTAAACCCCCTTATCTCCTCTCATTTAATTAAATAATCTAAATCATTTAATTAAATGTCACTAAACCCCTTTTCATTAAATAAAACAATTATTTAATCATAATCCTAAATTCACTCAACTTGCACAATTAAAACTTTGTTTTAATTAACTAATTACTAATTTTCCTCACCCATCCACTTGCATGGGAATATTCCCTTGGAATTTTCTCCCACTTGAGCTCCAAAAATGGAATATTCTTTCCTAACAAACTTTGTAACAAAATTTCTAACTTTGAAAGTGTGTTTGTTTGAATCATTGTGAGCCTTTGATTGTTTCTTTGATCCATGTGATATTTTATTCTTATCCATTGATGAGAATCCTTGATCCATGTCTTCACCCTTGATTCCATATTGACCATTGATTGATCCATTTTATCTTGACCTTGATTCATCATTTCTTCCTATAAATACCTCACATTTTTGGTGCAGGAGCACCTAATGGTGTTATGCCTCAAGTAGGAAATCTTGTAAAGTTTGAAACTTCATCATGTTATTCATGTAAAAAGGTCATGGGTGGACCATTTAAAATGTATATGGGTCACTACTAGGTTTCTAGGAGGTCAAATAAGTCAAATTGCAAATATTGTCTTCTTGTTGCAAAAAAAATGCAAAAATACAAAATTGCAAAAATTGTAAGAAGTTGAAGAGTCAAGAAGTTGAAGAGTCATAGTGGGTCAGTTGTAACTGATGGGGAAGTCAAGAATTTTTTTGTAAACATCTTATAAGATCCTTGGGAAGGCAAGCATAGCAAGGGAGATTGTATTTTGAAGGAATTTTGTTAATAAAAGTACTCTGTTTTGCCAAGACAAAGCCTACTTAATTATATTTCATAGTATAGGGTGTTAGATTCTATTTGGAAGAATATTTGAAGAAATTTTATTAAGTCTAGAGGTTTTAAGAGAAATTCTACAGAAAACTGCCTGAAACCCTCAAATAAAGGGTTTTGAGAGTCTAAATTGAATTTAACAACCATTCCACCGATTTAGGCTTTGTAAATCGGTGGAATGGGTTAATGTAGGGTGTTTTTAGTGTTGTGTATGCTGGAAGATATAGGGGAAGAAAAAATACAAAAGATATGTTGTTGCTCCTGATGATTTTCAATGTTTTCCAATGGATGCCTGCAGGTAAAGATATGATGAAATGATAGTGGTAAAGGTTGGGAGATAGTTTGTTTAGATTTTTCAAACTCAATTCAAGGTGTCTGAAGTTGTGGTAAAGTGTTTGGAGGTTTGGAACATTTGTTTTCAATAAAGCCCTGTTTTACTAAGTCAAAAAAGGCCTAGAGTGAGGGTTTTGTTATTTGGTGCCTTAATGAGTCTTCCAATCCCCAAAGAGCGTTGAGTTAGGATTTTTTAAACCTATCAAAGAACTATCCATGGTTATTTATTTGAGGATGAGGAGTTGATTAGTTGGTACTTGCTTTGTTAAAAAGGCCTAATTGAGCCCATTTTGCTACATGATAGTCATTTTTTCTGATATTCTTTCAAAAAAAATAGTACTTGCTTTTGAAATAAGTTAAATAAGGTCGTAATGGGTCCTTGAAAATGCATTTTTTTTAAGGAGATTCAATCAGGTTTAAGAGTTTCACTCGATTTAGTGTTTTGGCTACTACAAGCAACTTAGGGCTTTGGGTGCAAGCAATTGAGAAATTGTTGAAATAGTGTTATGGAAGAATGTTTTTGGTTTAATCCTACCTTAATCAAGATGTTTAAAGGTGTATTAGGGTCTGGTAAAAGTTTGGAACCATGTTTTGAGGTTTTGGTGTCTTTAAGCCTTGTGGAATCAAGTTGCAAAGAAGTGAATTTTGGGTGAAAGTTAACTAACCTTTTCAAGTTTTTGTTTGGGTCTTTAGAACCCTTGAAGTCTGTAGATGCTTTGCATCAATTGGTATCAAAGCTGGTTGATCTGGTGGTTTGTTAAGTTGTTGGTTAGAGGTGCTTGATCCATATTAAAGTTGCAAGAAAGAGAGTAAGAAGGTGTGTTGGTTACAGACAAGGATGAGGTATGTGTTCACTATCCTCCAACAAAGATTAAGCTAGGGAGAAGGTGCAGAGAGAGTTACACCACTGAGAGAGAGAGTGGGTGGGTGCATCTTCCAGGATCTTTTGTTGGGTAAGATGGATGGTATGTTGAGTTTTTTTGATGAAGCACTGAGGGAGATGGATATTTGTCTGAAAAGCACTTGAAGAGTTTGCAGCCATTACAAAAGTTGAAGATGTTAGTCAGTTTGAAGAGTGATCCAATGATTGGAAAATATGAAGATATGATGACAAATTGGTAAAGAGAAGGTCAAGGATGAATTGATTGGCATGAGGAAAGATTACTTAGAAAAGCATGGTGAAAGCATAGTAAGGACAGTCCTATGTCCTTTGATTGGAAAAGCAGTTAGAGGGTAGTTAAATATTGTCATGACAGTGGTTTGGAAATCTAAGAATACAGAGGTTATTGGGGTGGAGAACCTGATGGCAGAGATAAGAGCAAAAGATGTAGTGATTGAAGGTGAAAGGAAAATGCAAGTGCATGATTTCAAGAGTGCAACAAGAGTAAAGAAAGAGAGAAATCCAAGACAACATTGGTAAGGGTATGCAAGTGTGAAGAAGTAAGATTGATGCAACTCAATCCTCAAAGGGACTTGACGTCTTTTTTAGACTAGTTGTTTGGTGTAGGATCACCTAATGGTGTTATGCCTCCAGTAGGCAATCTTGTAAAGTTTGAAACTTCATCATGTTATGCATGGTAAAAGGTCATGGGTGGAACATTTAAAATGTATATGAGTCACTACTAGTTTTCTAGGAGGTCAAAGAAGTCAAATTGCAAATATTGTCTTTTTGTTGCAAAAAAATGCAAAAATGCAAAATTGCAAAAATTGTAAGAAGTTGAATAGTCGAGGAGTTGAAGAGTCATAGTGGGCCAGTTGTAATTGCTGGGGAAGTCAATAAAAATTTTGTAAACATCTTATAAGAGCCTCGAGAAGGCGTGCAAAGCAAGAGAGATTGTATTTTGAAGGAATTTTGTTAATAAAAGTACTATGTTTTGCTAAGACAACGTTTACTTCTTGATTTCCAAGCCTTGTACAAACTGTACAATATTTCTTAGGCTATATTATTAATTATATTTCATAGTATAGGGTGTTAGCTTCTATTTGGAAGAATATTTGAAGAACTTTTATTAAGTCTAGAGGTTTTAAGAGCAATTCTACAAAAAAACTACCTGAAACCCTCAAATCAAGGGTTTTGAGAGTCTAAATTGAATTTAACAACCATTCCATCGATTTAGGCTTTGTAAATTAGTGGAATGGGTTAATGTAGGGTGTTTTTAGTGTTGTGTATGTTGGCAGATATAGGGGAAGGAAAAATACATAAGATATGCTATTGCTCCTAATGATTTTCAATATTTTCCATGCAAGAATGGATGCCTATAGGTAAAGATATGATGAAATGACAGTGGTAAAGGTTGGGAGACAGTTTGTTTAGCTTTTTTAGACCCAATTCAAGTTTTTTGAAGTAGTGGCAAAGTGTTTGGAGGTTTGGAACGCTTGTTTTCAATAAACCCCTATTTTACTAAGCCAAAAGAGGCCTAGAGTGAGGGTTTTGTTATTTGGTGCCTTAATGAGTCTTCCAATCCCCAAAGAGTGTTTATTTAGGATTTTTTCAACCTTCCAAAGGAATTTCCATCGTTATTTGAGGATGAGGAGTTGATTAGTTGGTACTTGCTCTATTAAAAGGCCTAATTGAGCCTATTTTGCTATGGGACAGTCATTTTTTCTGATATTCTTTCCAAAAAATAGTACCTTCTTTTGAATTATGTTAAATAAGGCCATAATGGGTCCCTAAAAATGCATTTTTTCTAAGGAGATTCAATCAGGTTTAAGAGTTTCACCTGATTTAGTGTTTTGGCTACTATAAGCAATTTAGGGCTTTGGGTGCAAGCAATCGAGAAACTATTGAAATAGTGTTATGGATTTTATTTTTTTTGGTTTAATCCTGCCTTAATCATGATGTTTAAAGTTGTATTAGGGTTTGGTAAAAGTTTGGAACCATTTTTTGGGGTTTTGGTGTCTTTAAGCCTTATGGAATCAAGTTGCAAAGAAGTGAATTTTGGGTGAAAGTTAACTGACCTTTTCAAGTTTGTGTTTTGGGTCTTTAGAACCCTTGAAGTCTGTAGATGCTCTGCATCAATTTTGGAGAGAAAGGGATCCAATTCCATCAAAGAAAAGTTATGTTGCATGTTTGAATACTATTTTTATTCATCCTTGCATCCATTATCAAGCGTTTTCATCTTTCTCATCCATCCTTAGAATAGTTTTATTCATTTTATCATAAGATTTCATCAATGGAGTTCGATTAGATGCTCATTTTGTCCAAGGGATTGGGAAAGGGTCATCATTCCATATCAATACGACACCAATCCCCCAATAGGATAAGGTTTGGAGTTCTAGATTAGGTTTCTTTTATGCTTTCATGGTTTATTACATGCTTAGTTTAATGGTTGCTTGTTTTAAAGCTTTCAAACATCTCATTTGGATTGTAGCTTAGGTAGTTAAATATAGCTTAAATTCATATGGATCTAGTGTATTTAGCTATTACTATGATTACAATCACACCTCTCCTCTAAAATTAGTGTAGAAAGTGTTTTCATTCACCTTGCTTCCTTTCAACACCATGGAATCTTGTGACCTATATTTCCTAAAACTATGATGTTTGTTCTAGCATAAGGACTAGTGGTGTTGATAAATATTTTTAGAAAATCGTTGAATCACAAGGGCCAAATTATCTTAGTTTGACCCCCTTTTTTGGACCAACTTTATAGTCATGAAACATATCAAAGACAATACTCTTTAGTAATGTCAATATCCTAGAATAATTTGATGCATTTAAATTAGGTTTTTTTAATGCTTCAAAGTGAAGTATTCCTAAAACTATTTTCTTTCAATGCATAAGATCTTCAAATATCAATATGTGAATGAATGCACATTAAATTCTTTTAAATATATAGCCATAACAATTAATTACTTAAACATGTACTATATTGACTCATAATAACTAATGGAATAGACAAGTTAATTATGACTTGAATTTTGGATTTTTAAAATTTTAGACCAATTTCTCATTGTGCAAGATTAATCACACATACTACAAAATTGACTCAAATAAAGAAATATAAATTTCACTATTAAAATACACACATATTTTCTATTGCTTAGATTCAAAGCCACTGTGCATGCACATATAAACTATATTTACTTTAAAAAAAAATTAACTTCTCAATAGCACTAACTACAAAAACTAACGAGAAACAATCAATATCTCATATGCATTGCTCATCTCACACTTGGTCTCCCACTCCCATATGACTGACTATATTCCAAAGAAGAGTTATAAATCCACCTCCCACAATAAGCCACTTTGCGTGGATGGAAGCTTTATTTTTCAAAGCATAAAATATCCTCACTCCACCCCAGTAATCTAAGATTATTTTCCACCTTAGCTGTTTTGGATTTTGTTGCAACTCCCAAGCTAGTTTTGCACCATGTCCCAGAGTAGAATATTTTTCATTGCTCTTCATTGTGTTGTAGCCAAGGTCATGAAGACCAACGAGCTCATTGTGAACATCCATGTGCTTCACATTTTTAATGTCATTATCCATTAATTTTTACATTCACTTTCTTGGTCTTTATTCATTATTTTAGTCTCATGACTAGATGATTACATATTCTGCCCTCCCCTTCAAGAAAGACACTCATTAATTCAACAGAGCTAACAATCTATGTGAAGCTAGAGGATCTCAATGCCATACGCCTCCCAATTTTGATAAATACAAAACATAATTCACCATTGAGATCTAATACAACATTATTAGCAGATATCTTAACCAGAGTTTATTATCTGGTGTGGAATATGCAGAGATGGTATCAGGTCCTCCCAAATGTGAGAGCAATATGGAAGCCCATATTTCAAACATCACATGACCATGAGAGTGTGCCATGGTACCTGTTGTGAACAGAAACGTAAAACCCAAAAAACTAATAATATTGTAGCACAAATTAGATGCAAAGAAATACAAAAGATAATAAAATGGAATAATAGAATAACAAACAAGACATAGATTTACGTGATAAAACCTTGAAAATAATCCAAGGAAACATCCATGGGGAAAAGTATTGGTATTCTTATTGCTCAGAGAAATTGATTATAACTTTAACACAACTGTTGCTCTTCAATTACAATTCATAAAAATATGATTTAGCCTTCAAGACAACAAGATATATATAATTTATCTTCAACCTTTGTTAAACATAGAAAAATATACCTTTTTTTTATTGATTTGTTTTGTTTTATTATTATTGTTTTAAATCTTTATCTTTTTCAAAGATAAGATTTTCCTTTCTTTATTTCCTTTATCTTTTCCAAAGATAAAACTGATTTATTTCTAATTTTGTTGTCATAATCCAACAATCTCCACCTTGACAAAAATTTACGTGATACTTGTCCATGTCGATTCATCACCTTTTCTACAAGCCAACAAAATTCAAACACCACCTCAACTTCTCTAACTGTACTAATTTTGTAAACATGTTTGCACAATTTTCTAGTGTATGAACTTTCTTAAGAGCTACTCCACCTCCATCAATAACCTGCCTTACAAAATGGTATTTAATTGCAATATGCTTAGTCCTACTGTGATAAGATGGACTTTTGGTTAGATGTACAACACTTTGAATATCACAAAATACAATCACCATATCTTATACTTTTACAAAATCACCCAAAAGACCCTTCAACCAAATTGCCTCTCTACAAGCATGTGAGTTAGCCATATACTCTATCTCAATAGTGGATAAAGCAACTGTTTCTTGAAGCTTTGACATCAAACAAATAGGTCGTCTTACAAGAGTAAATACATAACTTGATGTAGATCTCCTTTTTTCCAAATCACCTGCAAAATTTGAATCAACATAACCGCAAACTAAACCGCTACAACCATCAAAGGTGGTACAATAATCACTTGTGCCTCTAAGATACCGAAGCACCCATTTCATTGTTTCCCAATGCTTTTTACCTAGATTTTCTATTTATCTATTGAAAACACCAACTACATGTGGAATATCTGGTCTTGTACATACCATCACATACATTAAACTTCCTACTACATTAGCATACAATACACGAGACATGTAATCATTTTCTTCTTTATTACTAGGACATAAACTTGAAGAAAGCTTAAAATGAGAAGCTAAAGGGATATTTACTAGTTCCACATTTTTCATACTGAATCTTATGAGGATCTTCTCCACATACTTTTGTTGCAATAACCAAAGCTTACCGTGTTCCCTGTCTCTGTGTATTTCCATACCCAATTTTTTTTTTGTTGCTCCTAGATCCTTCATATCAAAATTCCTAACCATATGAGCCATTAATCCATTGATCTCAACTGTGCTTTTTCTTGCTACAAGAATATCATCAACATATAATACCAAGATAATGAATAAACCATTTTTCAAACTTCTAAAGTAAACACAATGGTCATACTCACTCCTTGTAAAATTTTGGCTCTTCATGAAGGAATCAAACTTCTTGTACCATTGCCTGGGAGACTGCTTTAGGCCATACAATAACTTTTTGAGTTTGCAAAAAAAAATCTTGTTGCAATCTTGAACAAACCCTTTATGGTTCCATATATATCTCCTCATCCAAATCTCATGTAAAAATATTTTTTTAACATGTAATTGCTCTAAATCAAGATCAAGTAAACCAACAAGTGCTAAAACAATCCGAATAGAAACTAGCTTAACAACTGGTGAAAAAATTTCATGAAAATCAATACCTTCCTTTTGAGAATACCCTTTTGCTACCAGTCTTGCTTTGTAGGTCTTTCAACTTTATCATCAATGCCCTTCTTCAATTTGAAGACCCATTTGCAACCAACAACTTTCCCATCCTTTGGAAGTTCTACCATGTCTCATGTTTTATTCTTCTCCAAGGCATCCATTTCTTCTTTCATTGCTATTTTCGATTTAGCATTTTCAACACCATCCATTGCTTCATGATAACAACTCAGTTCCCCATCATTAGAAATAAAAGCAACATATGAAACATAATCATCATACCTTTTAGGTGGATTTTTGACCTGTGTATATCTCCTTAGATCTAGTTGTGGAATTTTCATATTTTCTTGTAGATTTTTTGCATCCTCATCTTCTTCTTTCTCCCTATTTTTTGTAGATGGATGAGTTTCCAATTGAATTTGTTGATGTTGAGGTACTTATTCCTGTTTCAAATTAACTTCTAGTATATCTGATTTTATGAGAGAAGATTCATCAAATACTGCATCTTTGCTAATAATGACTTTGTGGGTAGCAGGATCCCACAATCTGCATCTGTTAATTTCATCACCATAACCAACAAAGACATATTTCTTAGATTTGGGGTCTAATTTTAAATACCCAAAACCATTTGAATGAATATAATCTAGAATACCCTTACTTGTAAGATTCCCTTCTTTAAAATTATTTCTAGATTGATTCCCATAAACACAATGCTTACATAAATTTAAATTCAAATATTTTAGATTTGGAAGTAACTTACGATTCAACAGTACCTTCAATCATTTCTCGCTTATATGACCCAGTCGTTGATGACATAAACGAGTAGATACATTTTCTTCCTCAGATACCACTACCTCTTCATTTATTATCGTACTCCCTTCTAGCTTGTAAAGGTTTCTAATATTTGTAGCCTTCATGACCACCAAAATGCCCTTGGATACTTTCATTGATCCACCTTGAATTGTAAATGTATAACCTCTTGAATCCAAAACTCCCAAGGAAATTAATTTTTTTTTGAGTTATGGTACATTTCTTACCTCTGTTAATGTCCTCACAATATTATTATTTCCCATAAGAACAACACCACCATCAATAGCTTGGTAAGAACAAAACCAATTCTTATGTGGACACATGTGATTAGAAGCACCAAAATCTAATAACCATTCCTCATGACACTGTAAGGAATTACAAATAGATAAAACTTTATCAACCGTACCTGAACTTGTCTCAACCGGATTTGCTTCCTTTTTGAAGTCATCATTATCTTCTTTCCTCTTCCAACAATATTTTTTGAGATGCCTTGATTTATTGCAATACCAACATTTTCCCTTACCCTTTTTTTCTTTTTGAATTAGATTTGCATGTACCTCTTGAATCTTCCCCTTTCTCTATGGATTGACCCCTAACCACCATTGCTTCTGATGTGGAGGTTTCTATGCTATATTTTCTCTAGACCTCTTTAGACAACAAAGCTCCCACAACATAATCAAATTCAAGGGTGTTAGTTGTGCTAAAGCTAATAGAAGTGACTAAGTGATTTTAGGATTTAGGTAATGAACACAATAGCGTAATTGCCTTGTTTTCATGTTTGAATTTTATACCCATTCCAGATAATTGACATATAAGAGTATTAAAAATATTTAAATGATCAGTAATTTTTATACCTTCTTTCATTCACAAACTATATAGATGTCTCTCAAGTAGATCTAATTTGTCAAGGATTTGATCATATAAAGACTCTCCATTTTACTCCATAATTATGCAGTCGTTTCCTCTCCAACAATATTGAAAAGAACATCATATGCTAAACAAAGTTGAATTGTGCTACTTGAGCTCTTATATCAAGATCCCTCAAATCTTCATCAGTCATATTTGTAGATTTCTTTGACTTTCCAACCAATACTTTGTGTAATCCTTGTTGCACTAACAAATCATCCATCTTGAGCTTTCATAGCTCAAAATTATTCTTCCCATTGAATTTCTCCACCTCAAACCTTGCATTCAAAACCTTTTCCATCTAATGCTACAAAACAAACACCAAATCCTAACACAGATGCTGCAAAATAATTGCTTTGATACCACTTGTTATGAACAAAAACATAAAACCCATAAAATGAATAAATTTCAACACAAATTAGATGCAAAGAAATACAAAAGATAATAAAATGGAAAAAATAATAATAAAAAAGATAGATTTACATGGTAAAACCTTGACAATATACCAAGGAAACATCCACGGGGTAAAGTATCAGTATTCTTATCGCTCAGAGAAATTAATTGCAACTTTCACATAGTTGTTGTTCTTCAATTACGATTCATTATAATATGATTTAGCCTTCAAGGCAGCAAGATATATAATATCTTCAACCTATGTTAAACATAAAAAAATCTAGCTTTATTTTTATTGCTTTGTTTTTTTTTGTTTTATTGTTTTAAATCTTTATCTTTTTCAAAGATAAGATTTTCCTTTCTTTATTTCCTTTATCTTTTCCAAAGATAAAACTCCACTATATTTCTATTTTTTTTCCATAATCCAACAGTACCAAGTGCATAGATGGCCCTTCCTTGTTCTCATTTTGTACTCCATTGATTTAGAACCCAAGAGTTCTAATCCTTCCCTTGAAGTAAGTGTGAAATTTGAGAACTCTAATGTATAGATGGGATGAAAGAGCATTTTATATGCTACCTCAAATGGACTTTTTCTACGTCATTCAATTTCCACATAGCCTCAATGAAAGCCACCCTATCAGGTACCCACATAGGAAGAGAATGTGGCTCAACCTCTACTCTATAAATTTTGATGATTTTCCTATTCTTATGAAAGAGCTAGTCACCCCAATTTTGATCACATCTAGAACTACAATGAAGATCCTTGGGCCTCAAAAACCTAGTAACACTATCAAATAATATTTTTCTCTCATGGCCCAATATAATTATCATCCTTTGAAAATGTTCTCTTCAAATAGACCATAGTTTGATGCTTAGAAATGTACATCCCAAATGGACATTCTCCCTTTCATTGGCATGGGGTTTCCTTTTTGAATTTCAAATTTGAGTTGAAGGGTAGGGTCCCAAATATTCCTTGCAAGGTAAAATAAGATGTGACATAACATGGAATACCTTCTAAAAGATGGTATCCTATCATCAGCTTTCAAAGGTTCTAATTCTTCATGGATTTCATTGACTATGAAAGATGCAAAATAAAATGCTCTATTAAGATGTCAATGTTGATTATCAATAGCCATCATTATTAGGTGAATTGGTATTTGGGTCTTGTAGTCCACCCTTAAAACTTGGTAGAGTGTGAGATAGGTCATTTTGAAGTATTCTTCAAATGTATCTATATTAAAAGGCTCAATCTCCTCTATTGCAACTTTCATTAACCCACCAGGGCCTCTTTTCCTATGATTTAGCAATCAATTTTTATTAAGAGGGGTAAACTCTTTTGACTCGGAGCTATGAACTGATGAGGTCACAAACAGGGGACCTCATCCCCTATAAATTATCAACAATTACACCTCATGATTTAGCAACCATTTAACATTGTGTCTTCTCTTGTGTTTTATATATGCCTGATAAAGTGCATCAAAATGTATTAATAATATTTCCCTGAGGATTTAGGTTGAAGAATTTCTAGATTAATTATCAATTCATGATAAATAAGGTCTTACCTTCACAATTCAACAATGTTTTGATGGTAACATTATATTGGTTGCATATAGTTTACATGAGATCTGTAATCACAAACACATTGGGGTTTCCCTAAATCAAATCTCCATATGTTGGACAAAGGAATATACTTTCAAATGTGATAATAAAATAATTAAAATAAATCCCACCCATGAATGGGGACAACAAAATCCCAAAAAAATTCAGCTCTATCATGAATTCCATCTAAGAGAATACCTATACCCTAGGCATGCTTTATTCTCTTGGTAAAACGAGGGAGTTGATTTATAAGATCATGTTCTAGAGCTCTCTTTTCCCTACTATCCTACAATGAAATTTGACTCATTTTGAAATAATAGTCACCCTACTGATATGACAACACCCTAGGTTTTGGAAAAGTAATATTAATAATTCACATAATATAAACCCTGGAAATATGATCCTTATGTAACATGAAATGGTTTAAAATAGCATACCCATTTAGTCAATAATTTGATTCCTTTGAATTGGCATGGTCATTATAAAACACCACCAAAATTTGTTCTTCTTCCATTGCAAACTCTTGATTATCTCTTTTATTTGTTTAAAAGTAATATCTTAAATCCTTGGCATCATGTTTGAAGCCACTACACCATTCACCACCTTTTGCATTGATACTCATATGATTCAAGGCTCTTCATGGCACATTATAAGCACCTTTTCTATCTTTGAATATCACTCACTATTCCTTAGGAATATTCAAATCAACGAATATCACATATGGCATTCCTGATTGGAAATCCATCACAAAGAATTTAAAATGAACTCTTATCAAATTATGATGCGAAGGAACAATGCAATGCAATAGTGTATTGGCACATGTCTCAACTTTACACATCAAATACTAGCCAGTCATATAATAATTACGTTGTAAGGCATTCCATTGCAACAACATTTTTTCCGTGTACATCAAAACTTTGAATGCCATTTTTTTCTATACCGTGTACATCAAAACTCCAAATTCCATTTTTTCCTATATAGAAAAAAGGTGGAGGCGGTGTCAATATGGATGTTAATATGTGTAGGGATTAATATCTGCCATGTCTTGGGCAGGTGGAAAGGCACAAATTCCACCGTTGATTTGAGTGAAAATAGGTCCACCACTTGGTTATAACATGAATCAAGCCAACGTTTCCGCGTGCATTTACACAAACACAAATTTCTTCACACGCTGTTTTACTACTTCAAAATCCTTTGTTGTTGTTTACAAACCATTGTGTAAAATTTGCAGCTTAAATCTACTATTTATTGTTAATGCTATTATGGATCCTTTGAAAACCACGACACAATGAAATTATAGGGACCATTTCTCTATATTTGATCCCTGACCATTGCAGAAATTTAGGTACTTTTGGGTTACGATTTGGAGATAAGCACAACATGATTGATCCTTTCGAGGGTTTGACTGCATCCGTCTTCATCGACTTTCAACTTTTTAACAGGTATATAGAGACATTGATTTCTTCTGATAAGTGGGGTCTATGTAGGGTTATTTAGTTCTGTTTCTTTTTTATTTTTCTGTTCTTGAGGATTGGGTAGGCCATTTTGGCTTGCACAGGGAAATTTTGTTTTAGGATATGCATTTGAGGTTCTTTAATTTCTTTTATTATTGTGTTTTTGGAGGCTTGATTAAGGAAAAGGCTCCCTTGAGAAGAGGCCCAAGGTGAAAACCCCTTCCAAATCCATCAAGAAGATTCCCAAGGTTGCGCGTGATCAAAAGAACAAGAAGAAGAGGATCGTGGAGACGTACAAGATCTACAGTGATCCAAATGTTGATTAAAAAAATATATGGAACAAATCGAGAAATAATCTCAATGACTCTATAAGCCTATTCTTCATTTTCTTCTAGTTTTCTATTGTATTTATAAGGCTTTTGTTTGGTTTGTTTTTGAAGATTTTATGTGTGTTGTGTTCATTGATTATCTTGCAGAAATTGTTAGGCAATCTACAACTTCTATTTTAGGGTTTGTGTAAACCATGAAGCAATGTTTAGGTAATCTAGGCTTGAAGTTTTGTGTGTATTGTTAGGGGTTTCTTCACTATACATGCTTTGTAGTGAAATGCTAGGGTTTTTAGGAAAGTTAGAACTAGGGTTTTGGTGCATCCTAGAGCATGTGTTATTCAGGTGTTGAAGGTTTTGTAGGACCGTGTTGCACAAGTGATCTTTATGGCCACTTAAGATGGGGATTCTCAAATCAGACACCCATTTGGGATTTTTATGGGGTTTGGAGGTTCCCTCGATGCACATACAAAGTAAAATTAGATATGTATGCATTGATAATGATAGAATCTCATAAGGATTCAAATTCAATGACACCCATTGAAACCCATTTTGTGTTTAATTGGCATGTGAACAACTGAAAGTACTAGGTAATGGCAAGGGGTGAAGAGAATAACAAGATGAGTTTTTTTTATTTGGGACCAATACACAACGCCACAACCCCGTTTTCAACGTTGTTGGGTGATGACTTCAATTCTTGTTCGTTCCCACAGTTGTTGTCAATGGATTTGCCAATGATCTAAGAGCAGAAATTGAAACTATCATTGTCATCAAGCCTTCATTGCAGAAACAAGAGCATCAATCAAATCAACCCATTGAATGTGTTGGGGATGGCCACCAAATCCAAGAGAACCATCTGCAAATAACACCTTCACAAATATGAGAGAAGCTCAGGGATCTTTCACTAGGAGAATGGAAAATGAGATGAATAAATTTATATATGGTACAGGCTTTTAAAGCTATGAAATATCAAATGGGTATGGAACTTCCCGATATGGGAAACAAAAATACTCGAGAGTAATTAACCTAAGTGAAAACTTAAATACACTAACACCCCACCTTAAGTGCAACTTAGGGATAATTATTATGGAAAAAAGAAGATGCAATATGGGTCATGACTACACAACCATGTTAGGTACCCATTTACAATGCAAAAAGGAAATCTCTCACAATCGGAGAAAAGGAGAAAAACCCTGTGAAAAAAAAAACCCTCTCCAAAAGAGGGAAAAGAAAAGAAAAATAACATGTATGAAGGACTCAATTAATCCCCCCAAGGACTACATACATAATTTATATACAATCAATGGCCCCCCATAAGAGGAAAAGAGAGAGACTATATAGCCCCCCATAATGTGTAATCACTTGCAAAAATGGTAAGTGCCTAAAGAAAAAACATGATCCAGTGTTGACAAACAACTTGTCTCCCTTTCAGAAGAAACAAAACCAAATACAAATGCATGTATGCATCCCATTCTGGATAGGAATCAACAAGTGAAATCCAAATGTAGGATGAAAATATCTCTGAAATCTACTCATGTGTTGCCATGACCTTGGAAGATGATGCCACAGACCAATCAGCAACATGCCCAATCACAACAGAAGGTGACAAACTATTGGATATTTTGGTTGTGTTTCTAATATGTGGTTGTCATTGATGTCAACACTATTAGCATTAATTCATTAGAAGCTGTATATGTCAAGGATATTGAGAAAATTGTAATGAGATGAGTTACAGGTTGTCAGTGGTGAAGTGAAGTTCAGTATGTCAGAAAGTTTTGTACATTGATAATCAGAGGTTGTGGACTAAATGGTTTGTTGTTGAGTGTATCTAGTTTATCCACGTCAAGTTTCAAAGATCTGCGCGAAGATTTGATTGAGTTATGGAGATTTATATTCTGACAGTTTTCTTGTTGCTTCAGTTTGTGTTCCTAATTGAAGATGATGCGATTTCAGTTAGTTTAGTTGTTTCAAATGCTTCTCTGGTGATTCATGATGTTTGTGGATGCTTATAGATCGTGCTCTATCTTTGTTGCACATCTACATTGATCGTTGTGCTCATGGTTGGCGATTTTCTCTTGCGTGTTCACGTTTTTCTTGTTCTTGGCCGACATGGTGGTTGTAGCGTGTTGTGGATCTCCAAGGAGTAATTAATTGAATTGTTTTCATGTTGGAGATGTTGATTTGGGTCTTCACTAAGTTGTGGCTGACCTTGGTTGATTCGCATTAATAATCTTTAGTATTTTGGGCTGACAGTTTATATTCATTTTATTATTTTGTTGAAGCGGACATGTAGGGATAAAATTTATTGTTGTGGATATATAAGAGCAATTGCTTATTTTAATTGAGGTGTGCTTCTATGTGTATATGTGCGAATATTAATCTAAATCATTTGAAGGCAGAGTAGAGTGTGAAGAAGAGTTAAGAAGTGTTAATGTGCTTAATCAGAATTGTGATCAGGCATTAGCAGATGCTATTCTATCAGTTCAAATCCCTACAGATGTAATCTGATTCTTTCTATAAGACAGTGTGTCTTCCTTTGGGCGGTTAGCCCTGTTGTAATTGAGCAGTGAGCTCTAGGTAGTGTGCCTAAATGCAAGTGCATTCCCCATATTTTCATTTCTTATAGTTTTAACAGGGTATAATCTTGTGGACTAACCTTCACCGTGGTTTTTCCCCTAACAAGATTTCCATGTTAAAATATTGGTGTTATGTGTGTTTCTAATGTGTTGATGATTTATGCTTTCATGGTTATTAATCAGATCATAGAATAATGTTAATGAGTTGAATAAGTTTTAAATTATGTGATAGTTTTGATTCACCCCCCCTCTCAGTTGTCTGCCCTTGTGTTGCCAACACAAACAAGGTACCACTGGAAACTGATTTTGAACATTCTCTAGAGACTGAGATGGAGTGACAAAATTTGTACCACAATTATGATCAAATAGGAGGGATATACCCTCAAATGTGTCTTCCAAATCTAAAATGTGAGATTCCACGAAGAATGAACAAATGTCTGGCAAATAGGAATCCCAATCAGGAAGATAATGATAGTCCTGTTGCAAGAATGATAGGAGTCTCAATCAATGACTCTATACAATGAATCATTGAAGGTGAAGGTACATCAACTATCTCTGATGGAGAAGAAGGAGCATCTGAAGAACCCTTGTCATCCTCATCTAAAGATTCAAAGTATTCCAACGCTTCAAACTTCTGCATAGTAGCATAATCATAGGGTATCCTATCTGAAAAATGAAGAGGCACAAGACTATTTGAAACATGATCATCTGAGAATAGTGGAGTATCAAGATCTCCATGTATCTCCCAAATTTTAGTCCAAAGAATATATGGACACTTAAAATGATCAATAGCATCGAAAGTGACATCATCAATATGCATTGCAATAACTCCTAGGACATGATCCCTTTTGCAATTCCATGCAACTTTTTTACTATCAATACAAAAAAAGGGGAATAAGATTATACAATGTGGCAAAAAATGAAGCCATTTGAGATGTTTTATAATACCATCTCTCCATTGTTTATAGTTTCCCCTTTTCAACATAACCACAACAAGATGCAATGAAAACCCTATAATCAACTATGACAAATTCAAATCTCCAAAAATACAAAGACATTAACCTTCAACAACAATTAGAAACTCCCAAAAAATGCAAATGAAACCTTCCCAAAATACTTCAGGAAGCAATAATGCAAAATAAGGTCTTAGAATATGAAAAGAAATTGAACACCTTACTAGGTTCTTGCACCAAATCACCAAACAAACTCCACCAAGCACACCAATGTCCACACTAGCACAAGCAAAACATATCAACTTCACACCCATGAGAGATTGCTAAAAACACAATGCGAGCTTTTTCCCACACTATTTAAGGGAAACAAAGGGTATTTAAACAACAAGAACCACACCACAACATCAATGTGGGATAAATTTCGCAGCCAAATTAAAACAGACAAACAATGAATTTTTTTTTACCCTCAGCAAAAGAAGGAAACCCTAGATGCAAATCACAGCCACTCTAGAAGGTAATTTTGGGCTTCAAAAGGGAGGAAAAACACCTTTCTCCCTGCCAATGATAAAATGCTGCTAGCAATGGAGTAATTGGGCTTCTTACAACACAAAATCATGGGCTGAGAAGAATTAGAGCCTCCACACAATAGGACGCCAACAACAGGAAAAGTCAAAATTAATGGGAAATGAGGCAATTTTTGAAAATTTCAAATGCCAAAACAATACGATCTCAAAGCTGATGAAAACTCTCAATGGCAGAAGGAGGACAAAGTGGTATGCTCTGATACCATGTTGGGGATGTCCACCAAATCCAGGAGCACCATTGGCAATAACACCTTCACAAATATGAGAGAAGCTCAGGGCTCTTTCGCTAGGAGAATGGAAAATAAGATGAATAAATTTACATATGGTATAGGCTTTTAAAGTCGTGAAATATCAAACAGGTATGGAACTTCCCAATACGGGAAAGAAAACTACCCAAGAATAATTAACCTAAGTGAAAACTTAAAAACACTAATAGAATGTTTCTGGTGTTTTTGTTTTCATTCGGCTTTTTCATACTGGGTTTACTTAGCAATGTCCTATTCCCTTATGCAAGGTGACGCCCCAAGGTGGACAAGGGAAAGATGATGAGTTGGGTTGGATATGACTACAAAGAATGAAATGTAGCCAAGGAAAATGGGGCAGAGATTGGTTTAAATCTATGCCAATATTCCTATTTGCAGTTGTATTAGGTGGCGGCAGCGATAGCCCAGATCGGGCCTTTGCTTTAGCGTTGAGGTATTTATGCAAGTATAGACCCCATTGCACAATTTAGGGGATTCCTTCATTATGTGTTTGCTTGATGCAGCCTGCTAGAGGCACTAACAGAAGGATAAAGTGGAGGGTCTAGTTCCTTAGTGGAGACCACGACCACCTTCATGGAGTCACGACTCCTACACAGGGGCCATGCTCTTACCAGAAGGTTGTGCCCATGAAGTTTAGAAATTAATTATTTTTTTATTACATAAAACAATATAACTTTATCCTAAGCCTCTATATTATTATTTGAATTTTCTATATCCATTTCAATTCTTCTCTTTTCTTGTATACTGCAATTCCTACAAGTGTTGACCAGACAATAAGACATAATGCCGACTTTTATAGGAGATTAATATATGTAAATTTTGTGTAGGTTCCTAATAGCATACAACTTGGAGCCAACCAACAATCTCTCTCCTACGAATGGAAGGTTTAAAATAACAATCGAATGAAACATGGATGCCTCAAATACTCATTGTAAACAGTCATCTCACTATTTCCTTTTTGGATATTAAATCAATAATGCAATCCTTTATACCTTCAGAATAAAAGAAATTACTATCCCATTTTAGAAGAATGGGTAAATTTACTTTTGTTGCAATCTGATAACTTCATAGAAGTGTCATGTTTTTCTACGAACATTACATTACCTATATTCTTCTTTTCTTTGAATAGAAAACAACATGAAATAACTAAATTTATATTTCCATATTTCTCTAAGCACGAAATATAATTTTCGAATGCGATACTCATCCCTTATAAGGCAGAATACAAAAATAAAATTTTCATTGCATTTTACAAAATTGATACTTACAGAACAACACACTTCTTATATCTGATAACAAAAGATTGATACTAGCATAAAATCATAACTTTAGGCATATGCATTTGCTTTTGCAAACTGTTCTAATGGGAAGTGCAAAGTATCCTTTTGTCTCATTTGATTTCCTCCCCGCTTTACAAATAGAACTGTAACTAAAGAGGAAGGAGTAGACAAAGAAAGATCCAAAAGAGTACGGTTTGGCCAAGGACCCGTTACAAGGGAAAAGTGAAAAAAGATATCTTACAACATTAATTATATAGATTTTATATAAAGATAGATACACTAATATTTGAGCCAATAAAAATTGTCGGTGTCATCAAGCCTAGTCATCACTTGTGAAATTTGTCAATAAATAACGACTTCAAATTTTGTAAAGAGAAGTGTTGATGTAAAATTATGATGTGAAATACAAGAATGAGATGTGGGACCAAATTAGAAATCGTAAATGCGAAGAGGTTTCACAATGTAATAGAATATTGACACTTGGTCAATACCAAATTCCTCTCATTTGCATCCTTGTGAATATATATGAACCTTTCCAACCAATGAGAATGTGCCAAATTATTGAAGATAACACCTATCTAGTAGGGACCACTCGATGCAACTTAGTCTCTATGGACACTTGGCATTAAAGTGCAAGCCCATAACTTCAAACCTAGGACATTTAAATGAAATTGTCATGCATTAGCTCTATGTGATGTAATGAGAATTTGACACCTAGTCAGCCTTTACTAGCGATGGAAAGACAACAAGAGAACATGGTATCATTAGGAAGGGGCCAATAATTGTGATGACAAAAAATGGGATAAAACCCCAACTTAATCACAAGTAACCAACACAACAAGTCAACAATGAAGAATAAGCTTAGCTAGCAAAGGCACACGAAGAGGAAACAAAATATAGTCAAATATTTTTTTAAGGATAATCCCAAGACCAACTAGAAAAAAACCTTAAAAAAATTTAGACAATCATACAATCTAAGTTTGTGAAGTGGACCTAACCAATTGTTTATGAAAACTTAAGTCCTTACTATCAAAACTACAAAAAATTTAGTCACTTGATCAATAATTTCAAAAAAAAATCCCTAAAGAACAAATATGATTCCCAAAATAAGGGTGTGCTTGAGAAGGAAAATGGGTATCCCTTTGAAGAATATTTAATGATGATTCTTGATGATGTTCAAATAATAGAAGAATAGCTAAGAAAACTATGCTAGAGAATAATGACAACCATGCATCAAAGACTAATGTTGATGTTCATAAAGGAGCTACTTTTAGAGAGGAAGGGGAAATTCAGATGAAGGCTCAAATCTTGAGAGAATTAGTAAGTAGGATGTGAAGAAATTGAATGGCCTTGAATTAGTTAAGGAATTATATGGCACAAAAAATATTCACTTCAAATAGATCAGTGTACAAAGTAGTGAAAGAATAGTGGAAATGGTGCATGCTCAAGTACAAGGATCAGGAGTTGTCATGATTCTTAATAATGATTATTTTTTGAGGAGATGGTATAGATTTCACAATCTATGTGGAGATGGCATAGATTTCACAATCTATCATAGAATAGTGGATCATTTTGGCTAAAGGGAAGAATCAATAAAAAGGATAATAGAAAATTAGAAAATATTAGAGCAAACAATGAGGTAGGTCAATCATCACATTGGGAAACTAGATCAAGGGAGGTGACCAAAGAGATTTCAAGTGGAAAAAAAAGAACCCTAGATTTGATTACCTCTAGGAAAATCCACAAATGAGTACCTTATTTTGGAATATTAGAGGGCTTGATAGCCCCACAAGTAGTTTCTGCTTGGATTTTACCTTACCCAAAATAAGGTTGTTACACTAATTCAAGAGCTAAAATGAACAACTCTTTTTTTCTCTAAGGACAAGCATCTTGTGGAATTATGCTAAGATCTAATATATTCTGAAGAAGGTTCCACTAGATAAATTAAGTGCTAGTAGGAACCTTAATAAGTTGGTTGATAAGATGGCAGGTGCTATAGGAGCATAGCTTAGAGAAAAAAATTGATAATGGGAATTATTTCTTGGAATGTTTGGGGTGAAGCCACAATAGTGGTTTACAATTGAAGTGAGGAAGGAAAACTCATATAAAACGAATGCATGGCAAAAAAAATGATTTTAGGGGTTCGTACAAACCTATTGGTTCGACCGAACCAATTATGGGTTCGCTAGAACCTAGGTTCGGGCGAACCCTCCTAATACTTTCCCGCCAAAAAATCCATCAAAACCCCTCATAGAAGGGGGGCTCGAATGAACCCTGGTTCGAGCGAACCCCTAGGGGTTCGCTCGAACCCCCTTTATTCCTCATCCCCTCCCCGAGACACAAAAAAAGCCTAAATTTTGGAACATCGGAGCTCGGGTTGAGGATGAAAATGGAAGAATCTTCACAAACCCAACTTGAATCAGGTAGTCCTCAAAAAGAGCTATCCAATGAATATAATTTTAATATGTTTTGGTTTTATTATGTATTTGTTTTTTTAGTTTTATTAAACATAGGTTTTCATCAAAAATGAAGGTCTCTTCGTACATGTGGAAAAATAGCAGATTATCAAAAAAAATTAAAAAATATGAGTGCACCAGATATTGAAATCCTTGATCTAACAAAAAATAAAATTGAATTTCGATATATACAAAAAAATTATGCATTATCTGATGCTATGTCTAAATTGTAATTGGTTTGACTTGAAACTTGATTAAAGAAAAAATTTAATAAAATTATCTAACCAAGTGGAAGCACTAGATATTAGAGTTACAAATCTAAATTCAAAAGAATTAGAATTTTATCCTTCATGGAAAAAGTTATCGTTATGGTGTCGTCACTTTTTAAAATGCTATTTTTGAAAAACACCGGTTTTGGGAGATGGAAAAGTGCAATCTGATTCCAAAAATTGAAAAAAATATTTTTAGAATCTATAGACAAAATGTGATGAGACTCTAGTTTTCATCATCTTCAAATTCTTCATGGTTTAGCCGCTATAGGTGCCCGAATGTGAAGATTTAGTTTAAAAAAATAATTTCAGTGTCCAGTTTGGCCAAAAATTGTAAACCACTATTATGGGATCACCCTTTGGAGACTTAATAGTCCCCATAAGCAATTCCTTATTAAGATCTATATTATTGACAACATAGATGATATCATTTTGATTCAAGAGTTGAAGATGATTGATTTCACCTTTTCTCAAGTTGCAAATAAGATTTGGCTAGGTGTTGAGTACTAGATACTATCCCTATGGAAGGTGCTTTAGGAGGGATTGTGGCAATGTGTATCCCTTCCCAAATTGATAGTAGGCTAGTTAATTCTTCAAAAAAAAATCTTGTGACTTATTTCTCTCATATGTTGTCCAATGAAAACTAGATTCTAGAAAATATATATGATCCTAACTGAAAAACAACTATAAAATAGCTTTGGGAGGAGATGTCTTAGACCTTAGGAAATCTTCCTAATCATAATCAAATGCTTCCTAGAGATTTCAATACTCCTTTCTTTCCTTCAAAAAATCGTGGGGGTTTAGATGTTTTTTCTAAAAACTATGATTGAATTGGTGGATTTATTAAACAATAAGTTTAGAATTTTTTATGTGGATTTGACTAGAAGTGGGCCTTTACTTAATCTAATAGAAGATTGGATAACAATCTTATCCAAGCTAATCTTGATAGAGTTCTTGTTTCTAACTCTCAAAATATTATTATCAACCTTCATATTTTTTCTCTTCCAAGAATAGGTTTAGATCATAACCTTCTTCTTCTTGATTGGTTAACTCACGAAAGGAAAGAATCCTATTCTTTTAGATATGAAATCATGTGGGATTCTCATCCAATTTTTTGAGATCTTGTGGAGAATTGATGGAAGATGGAACAAGATTACCTTTGGAAATATTTTCAAATAGAAGGATCAGATTTTGTCGAAGCTTAAAGATATTCAGGATAGAATGACCTCTAGCCAAAATGATTTGGAGATATGTCAATAGAAGAATAATCTAAAGGAGGAATTTTTGTATCCAAATAAAAAATCACATATTCAATGGCTTACAAGGGGAGAAAGGAATATGAAAATTTTCCACTAGTCTATGCTTAGACACATAAGAAGAAATACCATCACTAAATTGGCTTATGAAAATTAAAATGTTATAATCTTAAGGGTCAAATTAATGGTTTTGAGCTACTAATTTTCTCAGAGAAATTCAACAAGAACACTAGAATAACACTTGTAATAACATGTAGGCCTGTTTTGTTGGTTGTGGGGGTCTTGGTCCCACTTATTTATGATTGTAAGGGCTTGAAGACTATCTAGTTCTCTCACCCTTGGGGTGACTGTTGTTTTCTAGCGTTGTTGCATGTCCTTCCTTTGTTGTTTTGCTTGCTTCGCTTGTAGTTTCTTGCTGTTGTGTTGTCTTGTTGTTGTTCTATTTATTGTTGTACTTTGTGCTAAATCTTTAATGATGTAAAAGGGTCAGGGCCCTTTCAAAATCCTTGCTTACCTAATTAAAAGCACTTGTAATAACATGTTAGATATCATCCCTTCTAATTTGACTAAATTAGATAATGATGAAATAGTTAAAAAAATTAGGAGGATGAAGTTAAAGTTTTTTTCTCTTTTGGTTCCTTCAAAGCCCTTGGTTCTAATGGTTTTCCTCCAACCTTTTTCTAAGATTTTTGAGATATTTTTGTTGGAGATTTTATTGATGTTTCCAAATATATATATTTAAATTGGTAAGGTAGCTTAAACAATTTTGATTTACACCATTATTGCCCATGTACCTAAAAAGGATGAATTTGTTACTATAAATAATTTTAGGCCAATCAATTTATGAAATATTATTTATGAAGTTTTTTCTAAAATTATTATCTCTAAAATTAAGCCTATTCTTCACTAACTTATCTCCCAAAATTAAAAAAAAAGGTTTTATTTCTAATTGGCAAAATTTGGATACTATCCTTACTATTCATGAAATTCTCTATTATATGAAAAACTACAAAAAATTAGATACAGTCCTTAAACTTGATATTTCAAAATCCTATGATAAAATCTCTTGATATCTATAGCATATTCAAGAAAATGTCTCTACACCCAAAATTTTGTTATTGTGAATGGTATCCTAAGGCGGTTCTTTAGCAGTAGAATAGGTCCCATATAAGAAAATCCTTTTTCTTCTTATTTATTTTGATTGCTAAAGTTCTTAGAAGGAATATCTCTAAGTTGATTGTCTCTCAAACTTCGATTATTAACTCTGATTAGGAATATCTCTAAGTTGATTGTTGGACGATAGACATGTGAATGTAGTAACTACGGTGGTTGTGATTACTTTTTCCAATACCAAAGGCTATAGCCTGTTACTTCTCCCTTTTGCTTTGATTGCGATGGTTGTGTATTGCAAGCGGTAGCTTAAGTCTTTAGCAGCGGCTCATCCTGTAATTTTTTGCACCTTCTTTAGGCGGCTTAAACCCTTAGGAGCGGCCTTGCCTCTTCTGCGATGCTCTTTTCTCCTTTTGTATTCATTTTAACTTCAATTTTATTTTGTCTGCAGCAAAATTCTTTTGATATTCTCCTGCGGTCTGCTTTCCTTTATTACTCAACGATTTCATTTAATGCTGCAGTCTATTCCTTGGCCTGCGATTACGTTTAAGATTTGCAAAATTATTCACTGCGGATCTATCTACAAATTCCCCTCAATCTTCACGAGCTAGCTCTGATACCACTTTGAAGGGGAGAACAAAGGAAAATAAACACTCAATTGAATTGTTACAGCAATGAAGTTTTATTCAATTTGCAAAGAATCATTACAAAATACCTCAGTAAATAAAGGTTTTCAATTACAATGTTTTTTCTGCAAACTTATCATCATGCAACTACATGCAAATTACAGAACTCTCATGCAAATGCTATTTTTTTATGTTTTTTTTCTTTCGATTTTCTCCTCATGCAATTTGAGAGAAATGACAAATTATTCTATTTTATTCTAACAAGCCACTGTGGACATGCGCGTAAAAGGTAGATTTACATTTTTTAAATCTCAACTTACTTCTCACCAGCGCTATCTAGGAAAACTAAGAAAACAGGATAGAATCTTCTCCCATTTACATTGCTCATCTCACCGGTCTGCCACTCCCAGATGACCGACTATAGCCCAGAGCAGAGTTAGAAATTCACCTCCTACAGCAAGCCTTTCTGCGTGGATGGAAGCATTGTTTTTCAGAGCATAATATATCATCACTCCGCCCCAGTAATCTGAGATTATTTTCCACCTGAGCTGTTCTGACATTTCCTGCAGATCCCGAGACAGTCGTGCACCGTCTCCCAGAGTAGAATCTTTTACGTGGTTCTCTATTTTGTTGTAGCCAAGGTCAGGAAGAGAAATGAGCTCATTGTGAACCTCCATATGCAGAACATTTGCAATGTCTGGATGGACAGGGAGAAGCTTGGCTGTCGACACCAATAAATACGCACAGTACCTTGACAGCGTCCTGCTTATACCAACATTCCTCTTCACTATTTCCTCGTCATCCTCTGCCCCTCTCTCTCTAGGTTCTACCATGGTACTGCATCTCACAGATTGTGGTGGCTATATGCCAGTTTAGAATTAAATGCTCCTGATCACGTCGTGAAGCCCATTTGAGAACTTCGCATTTGTTTGCTTCCAAACCGAAATCATAGGACATCAAGCTTGCTCTACACTTTTCCACATCTTCTTTTTCTGCCGAGCATCTCGCTTTAAGTTGTTCAACAATAAATATTTTCAGATCATCTCCGACGGGCTCTGTGTGGGTGTACCAGGCCATAACAAAGTGTGTGAGACGGAGAAATTTAGTGAGATTCCAGATTTTAGGAGAGATATGTGAGTAGGTGTTGAGTATAGAGTATTGTGAAATCTGATCCCTCCAGTATTTACCTCGGCAGTGCTTACGGAACCAACTGGATATCTGAATAGCAATCTGCATTAGCTTGGCCATGTGAAAATCCGTTCCTTTCCCTTCACGGGAATGTTGAATGCGTGAGCAGATTAGCCACACCATGCTCCAATCCGACGCCAAAATTCTGCAGAATTGAACAATCTCTAAACCAAGCGCAACAGAGAGGAGTACATACACCACCATGCGTTGTGTGTCTGTGTACAGAGTTTCCTCCGCCACTCTCCGCGATCTCAATTCGCAGTAAATCAGAAAACCAGTTATTCCCAGCAGACAAATATTGACCAAGCGCATTACTGTACCAAATTTACTGAAAGCCGTACCGCTTGACTTGGAGAATAAAAGATCGTAAAGAAATTTCAGCTCCATCTCCGCCACTGTAAATATCGTCTCTGGAGAACGGATATGAGATAATTTCTCATCAAAGAAGAACTCTCTAGTTATGTTGTAATCTCTTTCTTTAAGAAAAAGATATACATACCTGCGCTTAACCATTTTGAATAAGGCGTGAGACAAACAGAGCAGATAGTTTTCTGTTATTTCCCCCCCCTCGGAATCCCAAACATCATTAATGCTTACCGTCACTTCCTTGGTCTTTATCCATTGTTTCAGTCCCATGACCAGATAATTACAACTTCCGCCTTCTAGTTGCATAAAGTCGTTCATCGGTTGAGCAGAGCTGACAATCTGTGAGAAGCTGGAGGATCTCAATGCCATGGTCCTTTCAGCGTACTTGGAAACGCCAACAATTAACAGAAGCAGCGCCGCGGCTAACAGATACCCTCCCAACTCAGATAAATACACAACATAAGCCGCCATTGAGATATGATACAACATTGTCAGCAGATGTCTTAACCAGAGCTCATTGTCTGGCGCGGAATATGCGGAGATGGTATCAGGTCCTCCCAAATGCAAGAGCAATATGGGAGCCCATATTCCGAACAATACACGACTGTGAGAGTGCGCCATGGTACTAAGTGCATAGATGGCCAGAGCGTCCGCAAACATATAAGTCAACCATATAAGCAACTGCAATACTGAACTTCCACTGCGGTATCTGAGTGCACCGCCAAAAGCGAGCACAAGCTGTGCCATCATGCTCAATAACACTACACAGTTAATCATCCAATCCTTTGAAATCCTCGAAGCAAAATCTGCTATGCTGTGTTCCATTTCCACCCGCAAAGTGCTCCATGACCCGTACTGTTTTCCTTCCATCTTCACTTCCAACTCTGAAAGAGTCGTGCAAATTGAAGGCACTTAACAATCCAACTTAAGCTGCAGCCATAAGAACAAGATTTCGATTTTCTGGTCTTATTACAGTATTAACCATTCTTAAGACTGTAAAACAATAATCATGGTCGTATCGAATACAACAGGAAATTCTTGCCAAACAGTCAAAAATTCTATGGTTTCACTATTCCTTCCACCACAGCAAACCGTCGTACAATGTTAATCTTGTAATCAAGCTTGCTGTCCACTCACCACCGTCTCCAAGATATTTCATGATTTGAACTTTTTCATCATTTAAACCTTGAATTTCATCAATGGAAGTGTAATAATTCAGAGAATGGGACAAAAAGTAGAAAAAGTAGATATAATCCTTGCTTTTTTGTTTCCTGATAAGTCCAATCATCTTCAAATCAAAATCCTTACCAAGAACAGCATATCTAAAAGAAAAATTCTCTGAGGAAAAGCGAGCAGTCGGTAGAAAAAAGCAAAATGAAGAAATAAAGTAATAATGCTCTGGAAACATCCCAATAGAATCTACGAGAGCCAAAGATTTTACGACGCTTTTGTTTTTGGCACGGATTTCCCCTTCAATTAGCTTTTGCTTTTTCTTCTCAACTTCTCATCACTCAACAGATCAATTCCCCACAATGTAAAGAGATTTATTCCATACTAACTTTAGTTTTGTTGATTAAATTTTCTTTCGAAGGTAATAGATAAATATGATTGATTTCCAGATTTATTCCTGACTAACTTTTATCTTTCTTTATTCTTCTTATTCTCATGAATAAACAAGGTTATTTTTTTTAGGGTAATATGTAAAGATGATTGGATTCTTTTATATTTGAAAAAAAATTAAGTGGTTGAATTGTTAGTGTGTTGCACAATGTACATTCAATCTAGATAATTTTCCATTTTTTATTAAACATGAATAAATGTTCAAAAAGAAATACAATTTATTAATTGTTGGATTATCTTGTAATCATATATTATATGTATATATAGGATAGGAAATTTTTTATTTTTAAGGTTTGAAAAGGAAATATTTGTTGGTGCTTGTTTTTTGTTAAGGCAATTTAGGTTAATTAAGTAAATATAAATAATTAAGTATATTTAACTTTAGTTACAAGAATTGTTGGAATGGGGTGGATTACATCAAGTAATATCAAACAACAAGTACTATCATGTCATAAATAATAATAAATGAAGAGAGAGATTCCTTATCTTTGTGAAGAATGTGTGTCAATTGATGAAATCAATGGAGATCTATGCACCTCTCTTTGTTTTGTGCTAGATCAACTTCACTATTCTAGATCTAGTTTGTACCTAAGAACTCGCTCTATTCTCACAAAATTGATTTTTGATGATCTCCAAATTATATTAGGTGAACTCCAAAAAAGTAGACTACTAGACAATAATAGTATATATCACACTCAAGTTTCTTCATCAAGTTTGTAGTATTAAAAAATACCTTGATAGACAACAATCTTTGAACATGCACATGAATTCTAGAATGATTGCTAGGTTATTCACATGCACTAGGACGAGTAAATGTGAATGATTTTTCTTGAATTATCTTGTATTGAGAAGTGTGTATGTTATGGATTTCAAATGATGTTCTTGGATATTCCCTCTTGATTAGAATGAATGCCATGAACATATTAGTATACATAAATATGACACCAAATTACAAATATTTGTGAAAAGTTGACTTGGGACCAAAGTGTAAGATGGGACTAGTTGGTTAGATAATTTAGTTTCAATTTACAATTAAAAAGATCAAGATTATGGCTACAAGAATGACTTCACAACCCTAAACATGACCTAGGCCAAACATCCAAGTAGGATTAATATTTGGCGGGATTAGATTATGGATTATGATTGATTAATGATCATAATCAAATAGATAAGCCAATTGGATAGGCATTGTGTGTACATAAGTATAAGGATAAGCGATAAGCATAAGGCTCGGTATACATACCTAACTATACACAAAAATATGTCATTTGTAGCTATAAAATTGTATTAAAATATTAGCCCAAATAAGGCACATATATTTTGTACCTAATTTGCGGTGCATGGGAATATCTTAAGTATGAATCATGCATCTCTAAGTATGTAGTGTTCCCAAACATGAATAAAGTAAATGCAATGGATAGGTGAACGTGTAGACCATGAAGGACAAAGATACTCCTTCAAACTTCATAAATTTTGTATACATTCTTCTATGAATTCCTAAACAACAAGGGATAAACAATTCCTTGAGTAGCTTCTAATTTACAAGATAAATTAATTATAAATATGAGAACATTAATGATTATGTATGCCCCCCCTTTAATTATTTCCCCCTTAGTGTTCAATTAATTGAGGGAATATCTTATTGGATAGATCAATTATAAAAATAAGCATAACAAATTAAACAATCACCATGAGATAATTATAAGTATAATCATGTGATAAATCAATAGCAAATTATAAGAATATAAGCACAAATAATTATCATGAGAAGAATAGTGATGGAGTAGAGATAAAATCAAGGATAAGACTCCAACATGGTTAAAATAATGGTGATGCAAACCCTCAATAGCTGAAAACACTCATGAAAGTAAAACAAAAATGAATAATGTGACATTCACGAGGATTATAAAATATAAGGTATGACCAACGATATAAGGTCTAACAATATCATGAATCCTAACAAGATCAAAATGATAAATTGGATAAATTGGATAAATAGGATCAATGAGATAGGATAGATAAGTTAAATAGGCCTGAGATATATGACATAAAGGCTTGACAATGAGTCAAATCCTTAAATGTAGCAAGTATGAGTGTGAGAGTTAAGTGATATAGATTTAGATAATTGAGTATGAAAATAGATCTCAATATGACAATGGGAAAAGAGTGATGCCCCAATGTAGGATCATTATGATAAATGTATGATAAAATAATTTATCATGAAAGTGTAAGGTATATGATCCAGATCAATACACTAAGATAATATAAGCTCAATATCAATACCTTTGGCATGTGTTGGGTCCCAAAATAATATTTTACATTCCTAGAGAAATCAATTTGCTTTTGGGTAAAGGAAAAATTATCCTAATGGGGGATTGATTAACTCATCAACAAAATATGAGTGGTTTAAGGCCAATTTCTAAGAGTGGATATTGTCTCCTTTAAATTGAATTCAACTAGATCCAATAGGGTACTCCTAGAGGTATGCTTAGTAGAACTAATTGTTGCAACTAAAGATAGACTTATTAGAAGTACTGTAGTAGTATCCAATTTCCACTTGGCCCCAAAAGTTGTCACTAGAACAAAGACTAATCAAATAAACATAAAAAAACCTTCTAAGCTAATAAAGACATCATTTCACATTTGCAAGATGTAGTTATAAAAAAAATGATTCCTATAGATGACAACTGGTATGGATCACTATAAATTCTTCATTGGATGAATTACTAAATGGTGAGGTGCATAAAAACTACTAACCTATTGTTAAGATACTGGTGAAATATTTCTTTATTTTGAGTATATAGTATAACATAAAATTCTAGGAATAGTGCCTTATTCATTGAGTTGTAGAGTCACAATTTACCATGAGAAATAACATAATGAAATTAAAATATATATATGATATAAAACAACTAAACATACTTAATAATCCCTCTCTAACTCCAAAACTTCATATGCAAAGAAAGTTTAAATCTCATGAAATCTATGAAATGAGAAATTTGGAATAGTGTAAGAACCATCAAGAGCCATAACTCAACCATCACATTAATGACTGCATGGTCATCTTCACCTCTCACAATTTAAAATTGCATATGAATTCATGCCCTTGAGATGGACAACTACTCTTAGGTAGGAAAATCCTCTTGGAATAGTTGCTCAAGTGTAGTATTAAATATAGTAATTAATGGAACTTTGGGTCATGTAGGGAAGTAGGTAGAGGAAATTTAAGGAAATATGAAGGTAGGGGAAATTTAAGGAAATATGAAAGTTGTAGGGTTTTGATGTTTCAATAATTTAATAATTTCAAGCTATGTTGAACTCTTTCGGTACTTTAGGAAGTTTGGAACCCTCTGAAATGTTGATGTATTTTTGCTTTTTCAATTGCCAAAGATATAGGAACCTTGAGCTTTAAATTTGACAAAGCTTGCCATCAAATCAAAACCTTTGCCAACACCTTGAGTAGTTTTAGAACCTCTAAAAAGTGTGACAAGTGAAAAGGACCACTTGAGGATTGAGGATCAAGATTATTCCATAACTCATACACAAATAAACAAATAAAGGTTCCTCCACATCTCTAATTATAAAATATAAATGAAGGGAATTATCGACAGTCAAGAACCAAGAATACGTGGAATCCATACCCAACACATTCAATAAGGAAAACTCCAAACTCGTCAGCTTGAAAGTGTGATAGTAAAAAAATCTAGGGTTAAAGAGTTGAGAATAATTTAGAACCCATGCCAAAAGTATCTTGTTATAGGTACCCCTACATCATTGATCCAAAAAATATGTGAAGGGAAGGATCAAGAATTGGGGATCGAGGATACTAAGGAACTCATGTCATAAGTCATGTAGACAAAAGAATAATGAAAACCATAACTAAAAAATGACATACTGAAAAGGATTGAAGACACCAAGGAAATCATTCCATGATTCTAGGATGAGGAATTATACAATTGTGTAAAGGTAAAGGGAAAATACAATGGTTAAAGGAAATGTATGTCAAGGTGGGAAACTTTGAAATCTAATAACTTTTCCCAATCCTTATAAATTAAATTGAAAACCTCCACACTCAGACCTCTTCTAAATTTTTGTAACTTCTAACTTACATGATAAGAATATGGGGGATGAAGAGGAACGACAGTAAGGAAAATTTGACTAAGGGAGACCTAGTTGGAACTTTCTTGATGAGCTAAATGAGGAAAAATACACAAGAATCCTAGGACTCAAGTAATTTTTTTATTTTCAAATTGATTCCCAACATTGGCTATGGTTAGAAATGTGTGTCTCTTGCAAACATGGTGAGAATTCAAAACATCAAGAGCAAACCACATAAAGTAACAACAAGGAGGGACCAAGATAATTACACTTATCATGACCAACATTGGTCATGATTACATAACAAATAAATGTGAGCACACAACATAATATATACAAGGAAAAACATTAGTAAAGTAATGCTTAATATCCTAGACATGAATTAGCAACTCCATTAAATCTTCTATCAAATCCATGATGTGGCACACATTATGATTATTCTCCTCTGAAACTTCATATGGCCCAAGCCATAATTGATCAAACTTATCATGCTTTCCAATATCCTCTAATGTATAATTCCACATGAGAACTATGTCACCAACATAGAAATTTCTTTGAAGTTTCCTCTTGTCAAATATGTACTTAATTATTTGATTGTGTGAGAAGATCTTATTATGTCCAATCCTTCTATATTTATCCAATGATGTTATCACTAATATTCATTGAGAGATTACATAATCTCCTTCTCCTTTAGCATCATGTAGTAATTTTTAAAGAATTAACTCCAAGATTATTATTATCTTAGCATCTACTCTATAGACTAGTTCAAAGGGGCTCTTACCAATAACTTATTTGTATGTTATTATATACCAAACCATAGTGCATACTTTAACTTATCATACCATTTTTTAATTCATATCTAATTTTATTCTATTATTTGAATCATGAGGTTTTTCTTTTTGAATTCAACTTATCCATTTTCTTAGGGATGATAGAAGGGATTGAAATGTGGAAAATTGTTGCTTTCTAGGGTTTAAAACCTAGAATGACAATCTTCACTCTCTCTCATTCAAGAACAAACCCTAGAGATCTCAATGCAAAGGAGAAAGAGATCTTGCAATAGGGTTGTCCTAGGGGTTGATTGTAAACTAATGAGGGGTTCACCACCAAGTTAAGACTTGGAAAGAAAAGCGAAATGCAAGTCAAAATGCTTAACCCTAATTCAATGCAATCCTTCACTAAATGACCTAAAAATGCAAATGAAACAAAACAAAAAGTTGTAGGATGAAATGTGTGCACTTGGAAATCTGAAGATGACTAGATGATGCTCTGGAATGCTGGATATTCTAAATTTAATGCTAACTCAGACTCATATGCCAGGCTGGGAAAATCAGTCCTAGATCTGGGTCTTTGTGTAGGAACAAGAATCTGGAAAATGGGTATTCAAATCTATAAAAATATGAATTTTGACCTAAACTGGGACTCATTCGCCAGAAGTGGTGAATCAGTCCAGTTAGGGTTTTTTGGAACTTCAAAGTTTGAATCTAGTATTCAAGGTCCGCTCTATGCTTCCCAATTGATTTCTAGATCCAAAACCTTGATTTGCAACCTGTAGAATCTCTCCAAGTATTTCCAATGCAAGGTAACAACTTTGACAACTTTCTCCAAAATTACTCTTCAATATGTCTTCAATCTATACCTACAAATCACACACTAAAGAGAGGGGAAAATGTTGTTTTGTTAGTGGAAAGGGATTTTCCTTGGTCAAACCCCGTTTTAGTAATCAAACCTTGAAATAGAATGAAATAGGAATGGAAAATGATGAATGAACAAAATATGATGTTGCAGTTGACTCACCAAACCCTTGCAATAGAAGTCTGCAAACATGTATGAGATCATGGATCCAATGCATGTAGATCTCGACTCTTGTTTGAACATGATAGATCTTGAATGAAATGCTAGCTTGAATCATAAAACCCTACATCACAATTTTGAGCTCAAAAACAAACATGATGCATGAAATCTTTGACATGATACTTGATGCTTAAATAATTCTCTAAGATGCTTGATAATCTACTCTTGAAGACTCTTGAATGCTCTTGTAAACAATTGAATTCTCTTGTGAACTCAAATTTTCTATAAGGATGAATACTTGAATACTTGGGTGAAAATGAGTGAAAGAAACTTGTATTTATACTTAATTATGCAAAAAATCCCAAAATTAAAAGACTACAAGCCGACATCAGATCTAGGAGAATAAAATCCCACTAAAAATTTGAATTAATTTTAATTTTGGGCCATACATGACTCATTCACCCAAGGTGGCGAATGAGTCCCATTAGACATAATTTATGGGACCATTTTCAAAAATTCTTAGAAAGGTGTGTTCAACTAGGTTCAGGACCCAAAAACCTAGGTGAGACTCATTCGCCCAAGGTGGTGAATGAGTCCCAAATCACTAAATCTAGGCCATTCAACTTGAAACACCTGAATTATGACTGAATGTTGATTTGTGTCAAGATTATCCTTGAAAACATGCATTAAATTAGGCTTGTGGATACAAAATAAGGCCAATTAAAGCATAAAGAAGCCTAAATATTAATGAAAATGCTAGAAAAGTGTGAAAATGTGTTACAGCACTTTACAACACTCTAAATGAGGTGCGGTTAAGTTCATTTAGTTCACAAGGACCCAAGACCTAATGTGAGTGTGTTAAACACATTACAACACTAAGTTAAGGCATCATTAGGCTTAATTTTACAAGGGGGGCCCAAACAAGTGTGAAAATGTTACCGATGACATTTTTTGACACTACAGGGATGAATCAATCAAATAAATTTCATACCTAGTGCACAAACCTAAGATTTAATAGGATCTAAAACACATAGTATTTTCAACAATCATTCTTGTAGGAATGCCAAACTTGGTAATTTTAATTTTCAACAAGAAGTCAACTACCACCTTAGATGTAGCATTATGGCTTGGAATTGGCTCAACCCATTTAGTGAAGTAGTCAATGGATACAAGAATCTACTTATACACATTGATTATCTTTCTTGGATTTCTTCTATGGAATCAATACTAGGAATGTGTAGGATCATGATGGGACAAACAATGGCAATAGGAAAAAAATGTGTTTTCAGTTAGCCATAATTGTGAAATGCATCTTTGACTTTTTACTTGGGTTGGGCAAAAAGTACATTTTACTAAGGTAAACACCAAAGAAAAATGGATATCCATTTTTAAAATCAAAAAATGGATTTCCATTATAAACAAATATCCAATTTTTGGTCTAAAAAAATATTTTTTTAGAACAAATATCTATTTTGTTCTCATTTTCATTTATTATATATAATGTTGTAGGCATACAAAAATGCCTAACTCATATTCACACATCCCTGATCTAGAATTTGCACCATTTTCATCATTAACATTGCATAATTCATCGTTTACATCACTTGCATGATGAATCCTCCTTTAACATCTTCATTAATTATCCTAATTTCCTCTATTAATTAAACAATTTTGAATTATTTGATTAGTTCATCATTTTTCATTAATTTTCCTCTTATCACCTCTAATTGAATAATTTTTAATTATTTAATTAATAAAATCTAATTTTCTTCTAGTGCTCATAATTAAATAATTTTAATAATTTTAATTCCCTTCCACTTGCATGGAATATTCTTTTTTAAAATGGAATATCCTAATCCTCCATAAGTAAATAATCTTGAATTATTTAATTAATCTAATTTCCCTGTCAAAGGCATATTCCCATGGAATATTCTTTTTCAAAAATATCTTAAAATATCTCAACTTCCTCTCTCATCCTCAACCCTTCATTTTCTTGATCTAATCTCCATCCTTTATTTCAAAATATCTTAACCAATTTCCTAAAATTGTGGAGATATATTGAGTTCTAATTAATCTCAATCCTTGATCCTCCTTGATCTACTCTCATGTATTGATCTCAAGATCTATTCTCAACTGTTGATCTAAATCTTGAAAATCTATAAAGCAAACATCTTCCCTCCATTATTCACACCTAGAACAACCTAGAACATTTTGAGCTAAATCATGGCATTTGAGAATTTGAAAAATTTCACCATCATCTAGGTCGTTTGAAGCTTTTGCAATCATGGGAGCTAATGATTAAGTAATCTAACACACCATCAACCAATTCCAAAATGGAATGGTAGGTTTGCACATGTTTGATTTCAAGTTTTGAATTGAATTTTCATTGTTGTTGTTGATTTCCAACTTGTTTGTATTCAATTTCATTTGTAAGTGGGATTTGATCATTGTTCTTGATTTGGGTATTATGAATTATAACCCTATTTAAATAATTCATGCTTCATTTCCATTTTCCATTAACCCCACTTCATATTTTGGCACACCTGGTGGGACCCACATCCTTGATTTGATCTTTTCTTATCAAGTTTTAATAGTTTGCAAGTTATGGTGCCACAATTTATATTATAGAGATGCATCTGACATTCACAAATTATCACATTTGACAGAATTGGTGTGTTTGACATCAACATATTGAATTATTTGAGGGTTTTGATGCATTTGTTATCTATTTTTTGCAGGTTTTTTGATAGATTGTCATATTTTCCTATTTTTCTACGTATGACTAAGTTAAATAGTTTCGTGTTTGAACATATTTTCGCCTCTGCTACACATTTTCATGTCTGCAAAAGGTCATAGTGTCACATTTGAGGTAATTGTCATGTCTGGTTATCTTTTGTCATGTTTGTTGTCTATACTATTGTTGTTCTGATTTTTACAATCTTTCAATTTGACCTAACCCTAACCCGAACGTGCTTTGTTTGTTGTCTGTGTTTTCTGATCTGACCTATTTGTGCAAAATTCATTTGGGGAAGATAACATTTGAAACTACTAACTCCTTTGTGGTGTAGGGTTTTGATCGGTCCAAGATAAATAACTTGAAACTACTAACATGTTTGTTGCAGGTATTCATGTCAAAGAAGATAATCATTCAAACTTGTATGCTTTTTATTTCTAGATTAGATCACATTTCAAGTTGGTGCTCTAAAATTAACTTGTTTGTCATGATTGGTAGGCTATAGAGTACATATCCTCTCCTCTTGTGTTTCGTGTGATCTTGGGTGACGAGAAATACCTCTAGTTTACACTTTTTCTTTATTCACCAAAGGAGTTGTGTATGTATCATCTCCCCTTATGCCTCATGTGATCTTAGGTGATGAGAAATAACAACACTATTCCTTCCTTTTTTGTTAGGAGGCCTTCCTAGGGATGTCATCACCCTAGGGTTTAACCTCAAGCACGGTTTTTTTGGCAGGCTATATAAAGGGGCAAAATAAAAAGTTGTAGCTTTATCCAATCATGACATGTCAAATGTTCCTCTATGGTCCCAAGTGATTCTAGACACATGGGTTTAAGATTTAAATCTTGTGTTTGTACATGCATTGGTTTTTATAGAGTACCTCTACTACGAACCCTTGTTATTTAGAAGCGTAAGACCTTTTGGCTGTCAAGTTCTAGTGGTGCAACGTGACAACATCATCACGTGAAGTTACTCATCATGTACTGTCCTTGGTTGAGGTGATATGGTGTCTTGATAGGACTTAGTCCTTTCAAGGTGAGGGGTGTCAAGGTGGTACATAACCTTGGCATACCCTACTCACCCACTCCTTGGATTGGTATTAACACGCAAGTTTGGCGGGCCTACGATAGTGAGATAACCCTTTATTACTAGCTAGTGTTGGAAGATTGTCGGTGTTGTCATTGATGTCAACCTCCAGTATGGTCAAGAAGATTGTTGGAGAATGTTGGTGTTATGGTTTGATGTCAACCCCCAGTATTAGTATGGATATTATTGGTGTATGTTGCAATATGTTGTCATATGTGTTACGGTTTGATGTCAACCTCTAGTGTAGACATGTTATGTGGATGTTGTGGATGTATTGAGAAGGTATTTGTAGTGCTTCTGATGTAGATGGTTCACTTGGTTTCCAAGTGCTTTTGAGAAAAAATTGAATAAAAGAGTGTACAAGGTGACAAAGGTGTGTCTTGTGTTGTGCTTTGCATTTCCTCATGGTTGAAGATATGCCTATACGATTTGGAAACGTGATGATCAAAGGTTTTCAAAGGTGTTATATCTAAAGTTTCAGGTTCTAGATTGTGTGGCAGAAGTTGTGTTTGACAGTGTGTTTCCTGTGAAGAAGGGTGTCTAAGAGAAATGGAATTACTTCACATTTCTTCGCATTATTGGTTCTTTGTTTGCATATTTCGAAATGTGCTAATATTGTCTATACCTACCTTCCCTTGGCATGTTGACTGTTGAGTTTCTCCTCAAGCTTGGTTCATGGGTCCCACTGGGAGTGCCAGAAATGTGTGCAGTGTTATTTACCTAGCCTAAAAGATGCAAAACAGAAAGCAAAAGGAAGAAAACAACACTTCAACACCTCAAGATTGGGTGACGTTAAACTTAAACAAAATAAAGATAAAACAAATGATGTATACCTTGTTCAAGTGATCTCCTTGGTTGGCCCTTTGATTGTTGATGAATGTGTGCTCCTTGATGACAAATGAATTAAAATGCTATGCAAAATGGTGAGAATGCAATGGAGATTCCAATGATGAAGTTGGGTAGTTGGCTAAGTGAGTAAAATGCATGAAAATGGAAGCTTGGAGATTCAACAATGGAGGTTGTGAGTGAAAAATTCAAGTGCTTGAGTTCTAGAGCTTGAATGCAAATTGTGAATGTGATGAATAATCTTGTTGAATGAGAGAAAATCTTCCATTTTAAAGGGAAAAATCTCTAGAGGATTGAACGGTCAAGATTTTGTCAACATGGGCAAGATGGAGGGTTGTGGTGAGTTGAGGACTCACAAGCCCTCACATCTTGCCATGTGGAAGGGGAGGTGGCAAAAGGACAGATGATGTGGAGGAAGGACATGTGAGGTGGAGGTACTTGCAAGTACTTTGGGATAAGGATGATGGTGACAAGTGGGGAATTTTAGAAAGTCCTCTCTTATCATCATGGGGAAGAGAGAAGTTGTTGGGGGAATAAATATGAATTTTAAATTCACATGATTGGAATTGCCTAAAGGATAAGACAAGGTCTTCATAAAGGAATTCCTTGTCCCATGTGACTGATGTAACCTCTCAATGATCCACATGGGGAAGAAGAGAGCTTTGGAGGAATAAAATTGAATTTTAAATTCACATGAGGAAGAGATCTAGAATCAAAAAGGAAAGTAATTATGAAGGGTTGACCTAGAGGACATACCAAAGATGACATGTGATTAGATTATGGTTGTGCAAACAGGTTATTAAGAAGATTGATGAAAGATTAAAGGCAAGTGGAAAAATATGGAGAATGTGACATTAATCCTGATTAAAGGTGTGCACATTTTGATCATGGATTAATTAAACTAATCCAGATTAGAAGAGGTTTATGGAGGATGTGACAAGGAGAGAGAAAAGAGGGAATTTAAAATTGATTTAAATTCAAAAAGGCTAAATGACTAAATTAAATAAATTGATAGATTTATTTAATTTAGAGAGGAAAGAATGAAAAGGTAAAGTATTTAATTATTAAATTAAATACATTAGGAACCTTAGGCAAAGCGGGAAATATTAATTAAATAAATTATTTAATTAATATTGATGAAATAGATGAAGAAAGGGGACGAATTTGACCATGTGGGAGTGGTCAAATTTGGATGTCTACATTTTTTCCCCTCTTTGACATGGTGTTACGAAGTAGAATCATTTCAAAGAAGATTAAAAGATAGAACCAGGAAGAAGATGATTAGATTGGAAAAGATGCCCCAGTCATTCAAAGGAGTGACTAGGAAGAAATATGATGGGAGTGAAGATGAAGATTAGGGATTGAGGATGCCCCCTCGAGAGGACATGCAGGTTCAAGAGAACACGGGTGTGCTCTCGAAATGGATGAGGTGATGCGAGAGGGGTAGATGGGGAAGACAATGTAAAAAATATAATCTATATCCATCTAATCTAACATCATGAATCCATATCCTTCAACAATGCAACCAAAAATAGTAGTTAAGGGGAATCCCAATTACATTGACAACGATAACGAAAGTCTTGTTGATCAAGAGGTATATGACATAGATCCACTTGACGCTATCATTTCTAGTAAGCTAAATCCCCAACCGCTTTCCAAAATCCAATTACCCCTTCGAGCTATCATGTTACTTCTTCATCCATGCCTAATAACGCTCCTTATGCTACCTTTGACAGGGGATATCCATTGTCTTCCCCATCTGCATATTCATCATATCCTTCACATACATCTTTCTCTTATCCAACACCCACATCCTCTTATCCAAATCTACCATCCCAATCTTCCCATCCTAATCTACCATCCCAATACTCCTATTACAATCCCTCATCCATGTCCCCCTATCCTAATCCTCCTTACCAATCTGCCCATCCTAATCCTACATTCACACCTTATTATGTTAATCCTACACCCCCATCAACCTATCCTAATCCAACATACACATCTTCCTATCCTAATCCATCATCCACGTCCTCCTATCTCAATCTTCCATCTCAATTTTCCCATCCTAATCCACCATCCCAATACCTTTATTACAATCCACCACCCACATCCTCTTGTCCTAATCCACCACCCATATCCTCTTGTCCTAATCCATTGTCCCAATATTCCTATCTTAATTCCCCATCTACTTCATCTAACATCAATCCACCATCCACGTCTTCCTATTCTAATTCACCGTCCCAATATCCCTACCTTAACCCTCCATCCAATCCTAATCCTCCACCTACTCTTAGTCTTCCATCCAATCTTGTTCCTCAATCTAATCCTAGTCCTCCACCCATCCTTAATCCTTTGTTTGTTCCCATCACCCCAGCTAAGCCTAGAATATGCACGATTCTCACCCCAGAAGATCTCTAAGGACTTATGACAAAGAAGACATCCCCAACTCCACACCTTGAAGTCGTGGAACCTTGCCAAAATCACCTCCATCTCATCCTATTCATCCTTTTATCCACTAATCACCTATCCATATCACCCATCGTAAACATCCCACTCTCATATTCTCTAATCAAGATCAACGAAGGCACATACCCGCACATCCTCTATCCACATATCATCCCCAAAGTCCAACCTCCATCACTCCACATCATCCATCTCCTCACACACATACCATTGCTACTAAAAGCACTTTGGATGGTAAAGTAAAAATGCATAAATCTAAACATCCACATGAATCTAAAGCTCCTCATGTCCCCGACATGTTGATGAAAAGAAAAAACAAATCCAAAATCAATATCAAACCCACAGGCCATCAAGGCCCACCAAAGCAAAAATCAAAACCATGTGGATCCCAAAGAAAAAAGATGCAATATCTGCAAATGAAAAATATGTAACATCCAAAGTTGCTAATCCAAACGCTAATAATTCTCATCCACCATCTCCTAAATCTATTTTGGGTCCTTCTATCCCAAAATTCACTATACCATCTCCTCCATTATCCCCACATTCTCTGTCCATTAATCCTCCTATCCTTTCACATACACCACAATATGTGTCAATGTTGGTCCTGGAAACACTACCCCATCATACATCCACCCCATCATTCCATCCATACACTTTCCAACATCCCATCCATTATCCCACATATCTCCCCCCTCACATCCCTTTAATCCATTCTCTTGCATAATCCATTTATCCTAATAAGGTTGTACCATTTTCCCAATACTCACTTCAAACATGGGCTCTTAATACCTTGTATGTAACTTGATGCTTGAGTCCTCCATCTCTCCTCTTATCACATATCCTCTAAATTCAGTTATCCACATCCCTATCCTTATCCATCTACATCCGCATGCTATCCAAAAATTCTAAAAACGTCAAAAAATCCAACAAATCCAAAAAAAAAACCCAAAAAATTATAAAAAAAAAGAGTAAAGAGAAATAATTCGTCCAATGGTGAAAACTTGGCAAACAAGTGCCTTGGATAAGTACCATGATGAAAACCTGGAAAATAGGCATCATGTGTAAATCCCCTATCTAGCTTGCTTCCACAACTAGGGGCAACTACATCCCCTTCATCCATCTCCTCTATCCCACCTGTCTTATGCATCCTGTCTGTCATATCCCATTTCTCCCAACCCCTCCATCCTCCTTGTGATCTTGATATAGTTAGGGGAAAACATATATACATGCTTTGGACACCTCTTGGCATACATTCCCCTCATCCATACACTATCATATCCTTATCCACATCCATCTATCTTCCTTGTCCACATATCATGCTACCATCAATCTCCCTTCCTTTTCCATACATCCTATCCATATCCATCTCACTCCCTTATTTTCCTATCCTTCTATCTTCTATCCCTCATGCCTCATCATATATGAGATATCTAGAGTGGGACATCTTCTTCTTTGTGACCTAGTCCTTGGAGACATCATTCATCAATTCTATCATCCTTTTCCATCTCCCCATCCTTATCTCCCTATCCATCCATCATAGCATCTCGTGCATCTCCCCATCCTTATCTTCCTACCTATCCTTATCTTACCATCCATCCAAACCGAAAATCCTTTTCCATTTTCCCATTGTTATCTTCCTCTCCATCCATCATAGAATCCCTTCCATCTCCCCATCCTTATCTTCCTACCTATCCTTATCTCCTTACCAATCTAAACAATCCTTTTCATCTCCCCATCCTTATCTCCTTATCCATTTATCTCTATCCTCATCCCATCTCATAATCCTTTGTCATTGGTATCTGGCTATAGGCTTCTCCCCATGCAACCCAATTCCATCTATCTCATCGTCATCACTCCTACTTCTTTTCCACATCTTTACAATCTCCTATCACTTTTCATTTCTCATCTCTTCATAATATCATCATCCCAATTCATCTTTTGATGATTTGGATAACTATCCCATCCCTAAGCTTCACTGCAATCACCATCATCCTATCCTATCCACAAGGTCTATCTTGTCTCATCGTATTGATTCCATCATTTTATCCACTTATCCTGGTCATCTCATCATCCCTTATCCATTGTTTGTCTTTGTTCTTTAGTTGAACTACGTTTCCCCTGCTCTTTCACGTAGGCAAGGTCGATCATTTGATCCACCCTTGGGGCTCCTTTTGTCCATCCTATCTTTATCATCTATCATCAATCTTCATTGTCCACTTTCTACTTTTTTCCATCTTGTCATCCATCATCGGTCTCCATTGTCCTCTTCCCGCTTTTATCCATGGTCAGTTGTCAGCCTTTTATCGAACTACGAGGGTTCTGCTCTTTCAAATAGGCAAGGCTAATCTTTGATCGGCCCCTGAGCCCCTAGGTCTTTAGGGTGTGTCAGTCTTGTGTCTTGTATCTCTTGTGTTGTGTCATCAAGCTCCGCCCTTATCTAGCTGGCTCTCTATAAATGAGATCCACTCGTATCATGAGATCCAATCAGTTATGAATATCTTGAGTCATAACGATCTTTTAGTTTAGTATCCATATTTGGTCTCAACATGATGCATCCTTCCTAACAGACCTCATCAATCCCATCCATCCTCTTGATCCTATGGCAAAGGACGTTTGCAATTGATTGTGATCTTTTGATGCTTTTGACTTTTGTTTATCATTTGAGCTCCCTATCATACCTTGTCATGGTCACCTTGATCCATCATATCATGGTGTACTTTGACTGGTAGACATAGGGGCATATCTTGATCTTTTCTTTTTTGTTGTTTTCATGGTTGTCCCGTGTAGTACCCACCAAGATCCTTGCGGTCTTGTGTTATGTTAGGGCATTCTTTGTGCTTGTGGTTATTCCAATGCCTGGCTCGACCAAGGTCTTCGTGACTTTGGGGTGTTGGGATATCCTTCTTATCTTTTGTGTTTGTTTCATGCATTCGACACTAATAAGCCTTGGTTCTACATACCCTAACACCTAGTGTCTTATGCTATATCAAAAATCAGTGCTTAGAAAATGGAAAATCGCATTAGGATTGCATTTCATGATATTTTCCTCCATCATTTTCATTCTTTTCATCCATCACACATCTTCATCCAATCCTTATCCAATCATATCTAACACAAATCATCTACTCGCATCCTTTGTCTTGTTCCCAACCTTGCTACAAGCCTTGATCCAATCATCATCATTGTCATCATAATCGGGATGTATCCTTCCCTATCCTTTTGGTGTTGTTTTGGGATGTATCCTTCCCTCATCAACAACACTTTCATCATCATCATCAGGATTTATCCTTCCCTATCATCATGTTGTTTCAGGATATATCATTCCCTCACCGACACCACTCCATTCGTCATCAACCCATTTTGGCTTGTAGCTTGACTGGGGCAACATCATATTTTTCCTTGAATCCATTTATGCTTCCCAATCTCCTATCACTTATCATCCTCTCTTATCCATCACTTTGCGTCATCTTCCCCATCTTCCCTTTCATCATCTCATCATTTTCGAGAGCACACCTGTGTTCTCTTGAACCCGCATGTCCTCTCAAGGGGGCATCCTCAATCCCTAATCTTCATCTTCACTCCCATCATCCTTCTTCCTAGTCACTCCTTTGATGACTGGGGCATCTTTCCCAATCTAATCATCTTCTTCCTAGTGCTATCTTTTAATCTTCTTTGAAATGATGCTACTTTGTAATACCATCTCAAAGAGGGGAAAAATGTAGAGATCCAAATTTGACCACTCCCACATGGTCAAATTCATCCCCTTTATTCATCTATTTCATCAATATTAATTAAATAATTTATTTAATTAATATTTCCCCCTTTTTCTAAGGTTCCTAAAGTATTTAATTTAATAATTAAATACTTTACATTTGCATCCTTTCCTCTCTAAATTAAATAAATCTATCAATTTATTTAATTTAGTCATTTAGCCTTTTTGAATTTAAATCAATTTTAAATTCCCTCTTTTCTCTCTCCTTGTCACATCCTTCATAACCCTCTTCTAATCTAGATTAGTTTAATTAATCCATGATCAGAATGTGCACACCTTTAATCAAGATTAATGTCACATTCTCCATATTTTGCCACTTGCCTCTAATATTTCATTAATCTTCTTAATCACCTATTTGCACAACCTTAATCTAATCACATGCCATCTTTGGTATGTCCTCTAGGTCAACCCTTCATAAGTACTTTCCTTTTTGAGTCTAGACCTCTTCCCCATGTAAATTTAAAATTCACTTTTATTCCTCCAAAGATCTCCTCTTCCCCATGTGGATCATTGAGAGGTCACATCAGTCACATGGGACAAGGACTTCCTTTATGAAGACCTTGTCTTATCCTTTAGGCAATTCCAATCATGTGAATTTAAAATTCACATTTATTCCCCCAACAACTTCTCTCTTCCCCATGATGATAAAAGAGGACTTTCTAAATGTCCTCACTTGTCACCTCATCCTTATCCCAAAGTAATTGCAAGTGCCTCCACCTCACATGTCCTTCCTCCACATCATCTGTCATTTTTCCACCTCCCCTTCCACATGGCGAGATGTGAGGGCTTGTGAGTCCTCAACTCACCAAAGCCCTCCATCTTGCCCATGTTGAAAAAATCTTGACCGTTCAATCCTCTAGAGATTTTTCCCTTTAAAATGGAAGATTTTCTCTCATTCAACAAGATTATTCATCACATTCACAATTTTCATTCAAGCTCTAGAACTCAAGCACTTGCATTTTGCACTCACAACCTCCACTGTTGAATCTCCAAGCTTCCATTTGGATGCATTTTACTCAATTAGCCAACTACCCAACTTCATCATTGGAATCTCCATTGCATTCTCACCATTTTGCATAACATTTTAATCCATTTGTTATCAAGGAGCACACATTCATCAACAATCAAAGGGCCAACCAAATAGATCACTTGAACAAGGTATACAACATTTGTTTTCTCTTTATTTTTTTTAAGTCTAATGTAGCCCAATCTTGAGGTGTTGAAGTGTTGTTTTCTTCCTTTTGCTTTTTGTTTTGCATCTTTTAGGTTAGGTAAATAACACTGCACACAGTATAAATGCAAGGTGAGTTGTTGGATATGTTGTAAGGTGTGTAAGAGATGTGAATGTGATCAAGTGTAGTGATCTGAGTTTGAGCTTAATGCCTATGACTCTGGAAGCAATGAGTAGAAGGTGTGTACATTTTCAGTTTGCCTATTGGAGGCAATGAGCCAAAGGTTGCAGATGGTGCAGAGTTGCAGTGGTGGATTTCTCCTCTTTCTCTAAGATAGTGAATCTCTCTATATAAGTCTTCCTCTATTATTTTTTCTTCTAAATAGTGAGTCCTCTGGGTAGTGAGACTTTCTTCCTTTTTAGGCGGTGAACCCTTGGTGATGAGCCTTTCTTCTTTTCTAGGTAGTGAGCCCTCCAACAGTGAGCCTATTGTATTCAGTGTTGTTATACATATATATGTGAGCCAATTCTCACTGTGGTTTTTCCCTACGTAGGGTTTTCCATGTAAAGTATGTGTTCTATTGTGTATGGTTGTGTTTGTATTATTGTTTCATATGTTTACATTCTACACATAATGAAGGTTTAAATGTTGATAAGGATTTGAAAGTTAATGAGAAATTGAATTTTTTTAATGTACAACTGATTCACCCCCCTCTCAATTGTCATGTGCATCTAACAATTGGTATCAGAATTGTGGTTCCTTGGAAGAAGCTTAACCGCTTGAGGTAGATCCGGATGGTGCACAGGAAGGGTGTCAAAGCTCCTATATTTGATAGAACAAATTATTTTTGCTGGAAATCTAGGATGGAATCCTTTCTTGTTTATCTAGGGTTTGGTGTCTAGAAGTTAGTTGAAACTGGATATACTATGCCTACTGCTAGTCTAACAAGTGATGATGAGATCAAGGATTATGAGAACAATGGCACAATAACTCATTTGACTGCAATATCCGATGAAAATTTCTGACGAAATATGTATAATTTGATGTATTTTCGGGTGCTTGTAAAATTTGATGTGTAATTTTCAAATTTTTAAAAGTTTATCCTCGACGTTCGTCGAAATTTTGACGAACCTGGGTTTCGTCAAAATTTTGACTAACCTGGGTTTCATCAAAATTTTGACAAACATGAAAAATAAGAAAAAAAACAAATTGTGGCCGACATAAAGAAAAGTGAGTTCACTGATTTATTGCGACAGTGTTTTGCTATACTTGTGAATTTTCTCTACTTGAGACAGTTTGTGAAGAACTAAGGATGATTTTCTTGGGAAAAAAAAAATTCAAGAATATATCGCCAAGTTGAGGGTAGTCATTGTCTTTTTGTAGAATTCAATTGTGAAGTTAGATTTGTAGTTCCAGGTTTGAAAATCATATTTTAAAGCAACGTGTCATCAGATTTCATTTTTAGAGGTTAAGGGTTTTGAGAATTTCATGTCCAGATTTTTTTTTGTGGAATCGCCATAAGATCACAACCAAGGAACAAATTCTTGTGACTGTAATTATGTGATCCATAACTCTATTGGTCATGTGGCACAATTGTGCTATAACAAATATATGATGCATTCATGTGTGACCCAAGTTTAATGTGGCTATGTTGTGATAGAAATGGTGGCACTCATATAATGTAGTTAATTCAGGTTGTATAATGTAGGTGTCAATCATCATTGGGTGCATTCAGGTTGTCTCAAGTTTAATAGGTTACAATGTAATTATAGCATGATCCAAGAGTGATTACCTCTTGCTGCAATAAAGAGCCTATAACTTTGGTTGATATACAAAGTGGTTGTGTTATATCAATTATGTAGTGCATTCAAGCACAACCCATGTTTAATAGGCTATTCTAGAGAGTGATCAAAATTTTCTAAACCTTATGAATGTTACTTAAAAGTGTATAGCTTAAACTAAAAACCAAGTTTGTTAAATACTTGAATGCAATCTTGGGTTACCACAAACTATAATAATGTGACCTGCTAATAACCATTATGGAAAGTATTAAAGCAAGACCCATGCTATATAGGATACATTTCCCTGATCAGGTTTACATACATTAATGATCAAACACAAGCTTCCCACACACTCTAGGATACAATCCAAGATCATACCACAACCCTATCAAAACAACTAATTTTCTGACCCAAGATTTAAGGGTTTTTTTTAATACCAACAGAAGCATTGGTAAGAGCATGATTAGGGTACAAACCCTAGGCCTCCGTAGAAACATAAACAATAACTCTAGCGGATTAGTGAGGTTGCAATACCAGAAAGATTGAGACATTGTAGCTAATAACAAAATCTTGCAATCTAAAGATTGTAGCCAATAAAAAGCACACTATGTAGCTTAGTGACATTTGTAAATGAAATCTACGGTAAGAAGAATGACAATCACTTGAGATGTGACAGTCAAAAAGAGGTTGAGCAGTGACAAGATAATAAAGTTCAAACCTTGCATAGTAAAGTGGAGATTTTAACAGTGAGTTTCCTTACCCCCTTGCTGACCTTAAGGGTTTTTCAAATGCTTTTGGTAGTGTTAGACAAGGAAAATGCAATCAGGGAATGACTGTCCAAATGAAGTAACAATGGTAATCATAGGTTCAATGTTTCTTCTTAGCCATTAATGCATAATGGAGGTAGTGGATTGCATGTTTGAGCAGTGTTTTGAGACTCATCAAAGATGGGAGAATAGTGAATAATACCTTGTGGACTGTGAAGTAGTGTCAATAAGGTTGAAGGATCTTAAGATCTACAATACCATGAAACAATGAGTCCCCTGTAGTAAGTAGGCAGTCTATAGGGCATAGTTTGATTTTATAGAAGGATGCTCATAAAAGGAATCTTCAAGTGATACTGAGTGAGTTGTTTGAGATTGCAGCTGAGGGTGCAATACCCAGTCTTAAAGGAAGTTAGCAAAGCAATAAATGTGCAAGAAAATCAAATCATACACAACAAACAATTGACAATGTTATCTTGCATAATGCCTTGAATTTGAAGACAAAAATCTCATTGTATGTTGATGAAAGTGGTGACCTTAATGGTCAATCACTGGAAACCATGACTTTAAAACATGTTATTGTGCTTATGGAGGCAACATTTTAAGCAAGGCAGTGAGTGGTGGTTTGGAACAATGGCAGGTATGAAGGACTTGCTTTATATGCATACTATGCAGTCTAGCTTAAGACAACATTCTTAGAAGAGATTGAAGGTGGATTATGGAACTCAAGGGTTACCATGAAAATTATTAAAGCAAAGACTGAGATCTATTTAAAAGCCACGGTCATGAAGATATTAAAGATGTCACATGAAAAACCCTAGTAGCTGGAGTAATGAATACAGTGCCAAAGAGGATAGTGTGCTGGAGCAGATTTAGGAGATCTCCACATTATCAATTATAGGGAAATACATCATTTATTTATTTTTTTAATTAAAAGAAATCATTCTAAACCCTATATAGGATACATTGATACTTCAAAAGCCTCAGAAGGAATTTGAGATTATGCAAATATATGTCAAGTAAATACCTAAATTACAAATAGTAGCGAGAACAATGTAAGATTTGTTGAGCAGAGCAAGAATGAGATAAGCAACAATGAATCATATGCCTCCTTTCACGCACATCTTCTCACAGTTCTCTGTCATTCTTTACTGAAACACTTCTCCATTTTGGCGGTTTATGCTTGAAAATAATGTTTTGACGAAGGTTTTAGAGTATGTTTATTAAAATGAAAACTCCATTTTGGTGCGCTACGCCTAAAAATAAGATTTTGACAAAAGTTTTAGGGTATGTTTATTAAAGTTTTAGAGTATTTTGGCGAGCTATATTCTTGATTCTTTAAATGATTTATTCAAATGAATTGTGACTAAATAAATGACTAACTATTTAGTCATTTTTATTTGTGTGACTAAATAATTTTTAATCAACAACCAAACTAGTAATTTATTTACTCATTTATAGCTGAGTTGCAAAAAATGAGAAAAATTTAGTCATTTTTAGTTGTTGTGACTAAAATTTTTAGTCACCTAGTCATTTATTTGTCAAATTCTATTAGTGTGTGCTTCCTTGTGCGATTAGGGCTCTCTCAATGTTGAGGGCCCTAGGGATAAGCTCGTCATAAGAAGTGACACATTGCATCTTTAACTAAAATGATAAATCTGTATTGACATTAGCAATGATGATTTTGACTTGTTGCTCCTTAGGAATGGGTCAATTGCTCTTACTAGCTCACTACCTCCATTGTTATAGGAAGTTTGCGATCAAGTTCAATATTCTAATTTTAGGAGTCTAACGGTTGGAAACATAGTAAAATCAGAATTTAATAAGTTTTAGAATTAGCATTTTAAAGTGTTTTTTGGGGTCATTAACTTCAGACTATCTTCTCTTTTGCAAGGGTGGTTGCATGCCAAATTTTTTTGGTGTAAAATATCAGAATTATTAGATTTTGTTACCTGTCTATGCATAAAAATTATTGGAGTGTGAGTTTGATATTTTTTGAAGATCTAAATAGTCAAGCTTGGTAAAGAAAAATCATGTCAAATAATATTAGTCTAGAACAAAATGAAGAGATATTTGATAGATTGTGTGCTAGATTGAAAAGAAAAGGTGATGGGAAATGTTATTGTCTTTGCAATAATTGCAAGGGATTAAAGATGAGACGACTTTTAACCACAACAACTGAGAAACATTGTAAGCAGCATGGTCACGTTGAAGGTGGGCATGATTATCGTCCATTGGTAAGTTGTTCATTATATGGGTTTATATTGATTGAATTTGTAAATGTTTATATCATTTTAACATTATATATATATATAATCACTTGATCATGATCATGGTTTATTTGTGTCTATCATTATTATAAAGGTGGGGCACCCTAGGGCACATGATATGGATTATCATGGTCTGAAGAATGTGGTTTTGCAAGCGGACGAACATGAAGCTATGAATATCGAAGATGAAGTTAATGATCCTATGGAAGAAGATGATCATACGCCAGAAAAAAATAGTTGAAGATGATGGTACAGATGCATTGATTCATGACACATTTAGTGGCAGAGCTGATCATGATGATCGAGATGACTATGATGATGTTCATGATTTACCTGTACTTAAGAAGGCATACGAGCCCCTTTATGAAGGCTCTCAAACAACTCTTCTCTCTGTTGTATTGTTGTTGAACTTGAAGGTTATGAATAGTTTATCAAACATAGCAATCTCACGGATGTTAAGGTATGTCATATATGTCATCTTTTTTCATCTATTTTAATTATTGTTAGTTCATCACTAGTAAATAAATGATGAAATATGTACCATTAATATTCTTTATATTAACAAATTATTTTTTGTTGTAGATTGATTGGTGATTTTTTGTTACCACCATCAAATATTTTACTTCGCTCATACAAAGATTTATCTGCCATTATGAAAGATATCGGAATGGAGTATCAAGCAATAGATGCATGTCCCAATGATCATATTATATATCATAAATAACATGAATTTGCAACAGAATTATCAGAATTTCATATCAATAGATATCGAACAGATCAACTAACAAAAAAGGTGTCTCGTAAGGTTCTTCGTTATATTCCCATTATTCCACATATGCAACAATTATTTAGGTGCGAAAGCTTAGCTCAATTTATGGATTACCATGCACAGAATAGAAGTGGAGATGACATTCTTCGAATGCCTGCGGATGGTTCTGCATTTAGGGACATGGAGGAAAAATGGCCACACTTTAAAGAAGAACCTCGTAATCTAAGGCTTTCATTGGGAGTGGACGGTGTCAATCCATTTGGAGAGCTGAGATCTATTTACTCGGTGTGGCCTATTTTTGTTATCAACAATAGCATTCCTCCATTGATGTCAATAAAGAGGGAGCGCATAATGTTGTCAATGATTGTTCTAGGTATTTGTTTACATCAATTTTTTTTAACGTAGTAGCATCTCATTTGTCTAATTTTTTGCATAATGACTTATATTTTTTTCATTCAATAGTCATGTACATTAATTTATATATATTGCAGTAAAATGGTTATAATAATTATGTAATGTTTATGTTCATTCAACTAGGTAAGTACCAAGTTGAAGATATGAATGTATATATCGAGCCTCTTATCGACGAGTTACTAAAGTTATGGAATGACGTCACTATGTATGACATCTCTAGACCAATAGAAAAAAGACAATTTCAATTCCATGCAATACTTGTATGGAAATTCATGATGCCCCAGGGCTAACACATTTTTGTGGTATGTTATAACGTTCGACTGCACTTTAACAATATTTAATTTTATGAAGTAGATATTATGCATGTTTCTAAAACAATCTATTCATTATATATAATTATAAAAATTGACATATTTAATCCAATTATATATGATCTTGCAGGTCTTCAAACAAAGGAAAAATTTGCATGTCCAATTTGTAGTCCAAAGATGAAATCTCGTCATTCAACAAGTTTAGGAAAGTAGGTGTTTGATGAGTATAGGCACTTCCTCCATAGAAATCATAAGTATCAAACTACTGAAAAACATCTTTTCAATGGGAAAGAAGAGACTACATCAAAACCATGAAGAATGACACCTCGCCTATGGAAGTTGGAATATAATAAAATTAATCGTCAAGGTTATACATCGAATCAAATTGTTTATCTATCATATATGATATGTTTTGAATTTATATTTTTATATTGTGTTGTGTTTACTCATGCTGTAATTGACAATGATTGTCGTTGTTAATTTTTTAAATTATATGCTTCATGAAGGTCGTCAAGGCATTAATGGCCAACTTCCACAGGGACTAAAAAGTTATCCCAGACAATTTAGTAGGTTTCCCTACTATGAGCAACTACAAATTGTGCATTTGTTTGATACAATGCATATCGGAAAGAATATAATAGAAAAGTTGTGGAAAATATTGGATGGAAGGCATGACAAAGAAAAAATTGTCAAAATTTGTAGTGACATTCAGGAAGCCAATCATGCAATGAAAAATGTCATTCAATTAAATAGCGATGGAGACCAAATTAATATAAGTGCCCTTCCTTGGTTAATGAAGACAAAAACAATGTTATAAAAGAAGTCATATGAAAGATTCGATTTCCCACAGGATTATGCTGGAACATAAACAATATAATAACAAAAGAAAGGTGAATTTGGGTAAGGATGAAAATGCATGATTGGCATACCTTCATTAAGGTATATTATATACACTTGTATAATGCATGTACTTTTTCGATTGTATTATGTTTACTACTTTTAGAAAAATAATGAAAAGATCATTTTATAATTGTTACAGACGTTTACCTCTATCTCTCCCAGACAACTTCGACAACAATGTCAAGCAAGTTATATATGATCTTGGAAAATACATGAGGTAAGTAGCGATATTTGTTCAATTTGTTGTATACATCTTATAATTTCTATTTTTTTTACTTGTTATGTAATATACTCATATATTTTTGTTAAATCTCATTAATATATTTGCACCTTGAATCACTTATAGATGGCTATCATCTAAAGAAATCCATAAAGAAGATATAAATTATTGGAAGAGAAAAATTCCTCGTCTAATGTGTGAAATGCAAAAGTGTCTACCTTTGACATTTTTCAATGCACAAGAACACTACCTCATACACCAAGTTGAGGAGATTGAATTGTGTGGACCTGTACACACAAGGTAAATGTGGATGGTTGAGAGACACTTGAAATTTTTGAAGGCTTTGGCTAGAGAAAGAGCACATCCTGAGGGTTCTATGGTGGAGGGATATATGGTATACCAGACCATGGTGTACATTAGTGAATATCTTGCTAAGTTTGCAGCAAAGATCCATGTAGATCGCATTTGGGATCCCAACTCCATTAACAAATTCGAAGGGGAGTACCTGATGGGGAAAGGTAGATTGAGGAAAGTGAGAGGTAATTATAAGATGGTCATGGAGATTAATTGGAATACATTTTACATATGGTTTTATGTATATTGTACTTATTTAATTTTTAATCTTCAATATACATCAATTATAAATTAAAGTCGTATACTATGGTATTTAACTAATTATCGTTGTTTGTGAATTTCAATTTTTTTTATACAGTTGGTCGAGAGTGGGATGCACTACATTTGTACGTCACAAACAATCTTGATTGGATGATGGTATGGATTGAACGATGTCAACAATTTGGTCGCACATTAACATGGGAAGGTGTGGCTTCATTGGTTAAAGAAGCTCATCGTAATGGAGATTCCAATGTTACACAAAGGGAAATTGATTTAGCATATGGTTTAAGAGATAAAAGGTACGTATAAATATATTAATAACCCATATTATTTAATTATTTTCAATTATATTGATGTATATATATGTTGAGATTGTTTCATTTGCATACATTCGGAATAAATATGTTTATCAACTGACAATTGCAATAATTTTTACATGTTTGACATATTGCAGGTGAAACACCACAAGGCTATGTAGTGCAATGGTCATAAATTTTGAATCAAAATGTTGGATGACATGAAGAAAACTTGTGATTTTGGTATAACTGCAGTCTTTCAGGTGACTAATGTTTCATCTAGAAGCGGCATACATCTAGAAGTCTCACAAAATCGATACTATGAGATTTTGGATGATATACTTGAGTGTGACTTTAAGTCCTTCAGATTTAATTATATTCGTCCTATGGTACAGGCTACGATTGAATGAAAATGATCCTAAGAGAACTGTTATTGAACATGATAATGGATTTACCATGGTTAATACAAGGTTGATCAAGCGAGCTGGAAATGAGCCCTATGTTCTTCTAAGCCAATGTGAGCAGGTATTTTACTCAGAGGTTCAGGTAAAGGTTGGTCATTTGTTGTTAGACATGATCCAAGAGGAAGGCCGGTAAAGTATAATGTGGTGGAAGAAGAAGATACCAAGAACTAGAAGATGATGTAGATGATGATCAGGATCAACGGTTAGTTGATGATGTCCCGAAGATGTCGAAGAGGAGGAACTAGATGATGATGATGTAGGAGTTAATGTTCATGAAGATGATATCCATGTGGATGATGACATTATCGAAACTGATATCGATGATAATGATGATGATATGACCAATCCTTACAATGTCGAATCTAGATTGGATGATATGGACAAAGAGTTGGATGAAGAAGAAGATCAATGACATTGAAATGTATGAGTTATGCGATTATATTATCTATTTGATATTAATTTCTTGATAGAATTATATTTGACTTATGTGGTTACATAATTAATTCATGATGTTTTTAATTTTTATGTCATTACATAATTAATTTAATGATGTACTTTTTAATGTTTGAAAAGTCAAAAAATTAAAACATTTCAATAGTGATGTTAACAACCTTGAAATTAGTGTGTTTTATGTTTCATGTGATCATAAAAGATTAAAAAGTCAGTTGTAGAGGTGGTTGTTTAGTGGCTGACATGTAAAGGCCTTTAAAAGGCATAAAGTGATCATTGTAATGGTTGTTGATGCTTGAGGATTTAAAATACAAGTTCTTGACATTCAAAAATCTATCTTTCTTCAAAAAAAAATTATTTTTCCTGTTATGCTACACTGTACGGTCACATGCAGCCATATTTTGATGTGAAATCAATTCCAGGTCATGAAGATATGTGTTAGCTTTGATTTGAATCTAATTTGAGGGCTTAAGGTGTTGATTTGAGTTAGAAAGCTTCATTTCTTTGCATATAGCCCGGTTACCCTATTTTTGAGGGTTTTGTAGTCCAAACATGATATAAAGGGGCTCTTACACTTTTTGTGATTACTGTAGCTTGTGTAAGAGACCCCATAGATACTATTGTAGTTGTAGGATGTATGAATAGGGTGTAGGATGATAAATAAAGAAGGTATAGTTGTTGTCCTCGAGAGTTTTGTGAAGAAAAGCATGTGAAATGAGAGGTTCAAGCCTAGGTTTCAACAAAATATGTATGGGAGATCTGATTTTATGAATTTTTATCCATGTGCAGACCTAATGGGTTGTTTCTTCCCCTCTTCCCCTCTTCCTTCCCCCTCCTAATTCATTCTCTCTCTCTCTCTCTCAAGTCTCTCCCTCCTACCCCCTCTACCTCTCTCAACTCTCTCTCTCTCTCTCTCTCCACCCTAGCCCCTCTACCCATCCTTAACCCTTAAATCCTTAAACCAACCCTCTATCCTCTATCTCTCTTCCCTTCTCTCTCTCTCCTCCTCTCTCCCTCTCGGTCTCCCTCTCTCACTCCTCCCTCTATCTCTCTCCCTCTACCCTTAACCTAAACCATACACCCTTAACCCTTAAACCCTCTACCCTCTATCTATATCCACCCCCTCCCTCTCTCTCTCAATTCTCACCCTCCTACCCCCTCTCCCTCTCTCAGGTCTCTCTCTCTCTCTCACTCATATCTCTCTCCCCTCTACCCTTTTAACCATCTACTTGATGGAACTTCAAAGTTTTATCCTGCCTTATGTCTCTAGTCATCTATGGTGTTTGGGAAAAGCCTAGGGTTGGGGTTTTACCTTTTTCTTCGTGTAAAACCCTAGTATTATCTTATGCCTTAGGAAGGATCTATTCGGCTGTTACTTTTTGGGAGGGTTTTTAAAACATCTTAAGTCCCATCGCTTCGTCTAGGTCTGGCCCCCTTTAGTTTTATCATTTTATTTCCTTCATCTAATTTTATTCTCCTAAGTCTTGGATGGTCTCATCCTCCCTCATTTAAGTGACAACTTATGTCATTGTTTTTCGTTGGCCTAGTGATGTCCCCTTATTCCTTTAATAAATGTTTTTATTTTGCAAAGGGACAAGTTCACATGACCGTTGATCAATCATCGTTTGATATCAACCATTCCCTGCCATCCCACAATGACCCCACCACACTATCTTGGTTGATCATGATATCATGGGCAAGCGCCACGTGTCTCATCCGGTGATGCAGAAGGAATGATAAAATACTTTGATGCATCTATTTGATTTTAATATATTATGCAACGGGTTACTAAAGTGTTTATGAGATGCACGTGCTTCAAATCAACGTAGATGTTATAATCTCGGTAGGAAAGGTGCTCGATGGTTAAAGAAAAAGCTGGCCACTGTGTTCGATGAACTGGATTACCGATGGTTGAAGATCTGTGGTTTCCCGCCATTATGTGATCAGAAGTTGCGAGGTTTTTATCGATTGCGATATCGCGAGCGAGCTCCACGTGGATTTTGTTGGCAACGCGTGGTATGGTGGGCCCCTTGTTGCCACGATGGAGATTATGTCAATTTGATTTGAAGGCATTCGTTCGATGATCTGACCAAGGTGAAAGATCAACGACCAATATTTGAATCTGCATCGAGTGCGATTGGAGTCGTACGTGCAACGTGCAAGTAAGCTTTAATGGCGGACATGACATCTACTACTAGGGTTTGATCGAAATAAAGAAATTTTTCTCCTGCTTTTGGTATCATAAAGCATTCAAAACATCTTTGCGGAGTAGTTGCAGAGCCAAGGACGAAGTTACAAATTGTTACAATAAGAATTTGGGTTTCTGCAAGCGCAAAGCCGTGAGTTCATTTATGTATCTCCTGGTTATTCTGAATTTGAATTTGGGGGAAATTTGATGTGTGCTTGTCGTAGGGCTTGTCGATAGTTGTTTTAGGGCTATAAGTTAATTGAATTTTGGGAAATTGCAAGGTTTTGTTCTATAATTTCATATTTTGTTAAGCCCTAGTTTGTTTAAAGTTTGAAATAGCAAGGAAGCCCTAGTTTACTCAGGATGGCACTGACAAAGCAACACTCTGGCCAGATTGATTATTTAAGTAGAAACTTATATGATGATTTCCTAGATCAATTTCCTTTGTCGACAAATGATAGGAAGAAGGGGTTGGTTTTGATGCGAGGAAAAACTCTAGGGGAGGGATTAGTATATAATTGTTCTAACATAGCTGATGCTAGGATTCCTCTTACTGGTCTAGAGATGTTCAGATTGTGGTTTGGACAAAGGAATTTTCCCCACCCCTTTTATAATGGTTGGATGTATGATATGGGGAAGTTAGTGGTACTGAATGTGTTCCTTGATATAGACTTGCTTAGGGCAGTGGTTGCACGATATGACCCTGTCACATGGGTGATTCAAGATAATGATGGAAAGGTTCTGTTAAGCATCAACAAAGAGGAATTATGACAGGTTTTTTATATGAGTGAGCCTAGTACATTCCTGGTTCCTATTGATCTTGAAGAGATGAAGCAGGAATATGGGAGGTCAAAATCACTTTTCAGAGCTAAGTTGCTCCCACCTCATTTGGCTAGGGCGGGAGGTTCAAAATTCCATATTAGCCCTAATGACTAGGAACCTTTCAGATTGAATTGCTTTGCAAAGCATTTCTTGGCTACCTTTTACTCATTGTGCCAAATTTTGGGTTTTCACCCCAACACGGTGATGCCTATTGCTTACATGTTTATGGGGGTGCAAATACAACACCCTAATTTCTCAGTAATTTATGATTTTGCTTCTTTATTGGCTGAAAAGATACATGAAGGGCTATCAAAGTTGCAGAAAAATGATACAGGCACTCCATTCTTCTGGTATTCCATGTTAATGTATATGTTCTTGTATAAGAATGTTGAATTCTTCTCTGAGAAGATGGAGTTAAGGCAATGGGTTGATGGATAAAGATTGTTGGTGCAAGTATGGACTGCAGATTTATCATGTAATAGGGAAAACACTAGTTATGTGCATTTTGACAATTGTTTTTCTTCTAGATTGAGAGTCAAGATGATGGTAAATGTACCCAGGATTCCTGAGGAGTTGCATGATTTCCTCAAACCAAAGGGGAGGAAGCCAAAATTGAAGGTTTTCCATAACTAGGGTGATATCATTCCATACCCAGTCAACATTGTCTTGAGGGTGTATGGTTTTTAGGGGACCCCTCATATATTGTCGTACAATGTGCCACCAAGAGTGGGGTTTGCAGAAGTCATGTGGTAGATTGGTTGTATCTATGAGGACAACCTTACTGGGAAAGGTAAAAGAACATTCTTCCTGGATTACACTGTGGTGTCAAATTTTATTTTTTCAAAGGGAGGCTGGATACATTTTGGGAAATTTTTTGAGGAATACCATTTGAGGTGTGGCCCCAAGCGACAACATGATCCTGAGGGCTTTTTTTCTCTTTTAAAAAAAAAAGATAAAAGGTGGTAATTTTGTGCATGAGTTCAACTTCCCTAAAGACTTGATTAGAAATGAATTTGACCTAAATAGGCAGGAGTTGAATAAGGAAAAGTGGGTAGCTTATGAAAAGCTATTGGCTATTGTGCACAAAATGGATCCAAAGTATGATCCATTGATGGAGTTCAGTCCATATCATAAGAAAATTGACTTCTTGATGAGAAACTTCAAAGAAATCATGGGCACCTTGATGACCAAAAAGATAAACTTGGAGTCAGATTTGGGCATACAGGAGCAAGATGCCAGGCCAATTGAAGTGAGGCCAGCTTACCAACCTACAGAAAGATGGCCTATTTACAAAAGGGAGAGAAATGATAGTAGTGATGAAGAAGAAGAGGATAGAAAGGGAAAGAAAATAATGAAATTGCCTACACAAAAAGGTCCAAAGTTCAAAATGCCTGGAGCAATCAAGATTATTGACTTGGATGCATCACCTGAAAAATAGTCCCTCACCACCACCATTAGAGCCAAGCCCTAAAAGGAAAATAATTGAACAATCACAAGAGGATTTGGTGGATGAGATTGTTGTCACTGACTAGGACATGCATATGGGTATGCCTTCCCCTCCTAGGCCGGCTGAATTGGTTCTCTCTGATCTGGATATGAAAGGAAAATGTGTACAAGATGCAAGAATGGAGGCATGTAAAGAGTTTCTAGATGACAATGCATTTGTAAAAACTCTGGTCTTCTTGCAACTAGTATGGAGAATGAAATTGGAACAATATCAAGATAAATGCAAGAGGAGAAGATAATTGAGACCTAATAGGTCAGACCAGGAGAATGATGATGAAGTGAAAGCTGAACTAATGGAAGAGTTCAAGAACATCACTCCTGAGGAGGGGAGAAAATTAGTAAATCAAGCTGGTGTCTTGGATTTACCTGAATGGGACATTGCAGATGCTATAGATTTCAATGCTATTCTGAAGTCCAAGCACCCCTTACAAAACTCTGAAGAAGAGGTCAAGGCAGCATTGCAAGATTCTGCCTTCAGTGAAGAGTATGAAACTTTAGCAATTTGGGATTTGGCCCCTCAAGGGAGAAAGCTGAATGTTACTGATATTAACCCAAATCTAAAAGGAGGGTGATAATAAAGAGAGCTTCAAAGACCTCAACCACAGAGGCTACTAATTTGACTGTAAATGTGGCCAAATTGTCCCAAAAGACTGTTGAAAGAGAGGAGGCTGAAAAGAAAAGCTTAATGGAGTACAATGCCATAATTGAGGAATATAGCAAGATGCAACAAAGGAATGTTGAGCTGCAAACTAAGGTGGACAGGTTAAAGAACAAGCAGATTGGGGAGACATCAAGTGCTCTAGGGATCAGAACATTGCCTTCCACATCAAGGTCAGTGCCTCCTACTTCTCCTAGTCAAACTCCTTCCCTTAGCCCTACTTTAGAGCTAATTGATGAAGAAATGGAATACTTTGTTGATCCTTCAAAGAAGTAGCTAATGCATAAGATTTTAGAGTTACAAGCATCCTTGAAGGTGAGTGAGGAGGGAATATTCTTAAAGCAAAGGGAGGTTGTAAATATTGTATTGAGACATTTAAATGAGAAAGTTTATGACAGATTGTCATCTGTGCATTCTTTATATTCTTTATTATTAAGTGCAATAACGAATATTGATAGGGATCAGGAGGTTGTAGTACCATTAATTGAAAGATGGATCCCTAGGGCCAATGATCTTGACATCATGTATAAAGCTTCAAGGTTTGATGTAAATAATAGGCCCAAATCATTAAGGCCTACTCAGGTATTAGTTAAGTCATTACAAGGTTTTCAAACCTTACCATATGACTTGAGTAGGAAGATCATAAAATTGGTGAAGAACTTTGATGATTGGAGTGACACATTGCTCCCTGACATAATTGATGAGTAGGGAAATATAAGGTCACTCCAACAATGGCAGGATCGGGCAAATGAAATCATCAATTGTCAAATTAGATTAATTTGTGATGACTCAGATTATGATTTATTGGTGAGCTGTATGGATAAAATTATTAGCACTAGTTCATTCTTTGAATCTTTTGAAAGAGAAGCGAATCAGGTGGTAGTTAAGTATACACCTTATAGTGACAAGGTAAATGAGGTAATCAATTTTAATTGGCCAACTAATGAGGAATACCAAAAATGGGTAAACGTATATTTAACTAAGGAGGAGTAAAAAGGAGTAGGTTGTTAACGGTTGACAAGTCAGCTGTTGCAGTTACAACGTATTACAGTTTTGTTTTTGGTGGCAGTCTTGGCATGGAATTCTTGAAGCTTTGTTGTTGCATCAATCATTCTCAGCGGGCACGATGAACAAGAGGATTCTCTAGGAAATTGTTGTTGTAACAAATTTTGGAATGTCACAAAGCAGTCCAATTGGCTGGTGACGCATGTGCTTTATGGCCCGATGCTTGTTTTCTCCTTTGTTTCTATAAGAAGGATTTCAAGGTCAGAAGTACGGGTTAGCAAGTTGGATATTTTTTGGTCAAGTCTAGGTAGAGTTGCAGAGAAAATTGTAAAGTTTGATGGTTTTAACAAAAATGCAATTTAGGTTCTGAGTCATTCTGTAGTAGGTTTTGAATTCATGAGGATTTGATGTTTTATGACAGTACTGGCATTTGAATTGAAATGATTAATTCAAACTCATGTCTCGATTAATTCAAACTCATGTCTCTCCATTGTACATGCATATCTGAATTTTGAATAAGATAATCAAGGGTTGTCTCGTTCATCTCATTGTTGTGGTGTGTATGATTTATGTTTTGGCTTTAATTCAAGGAATTAATTAAAATGCTTGAATGGGATTGTAGGTGGATATGTTCTGTATAAGGATTTGATAAGTAGTATTGGGTTAGAATACATGTTAATGAAATTGTAAAGCAATGTTCTCAAGGATCTTATATGTTATGTGTTAAATTGTCATAAACCCTTAGATGTTTATGAATTTGACTCCCTCAATGGACATATGGCACTGATCTAAGTTGTACTAATTTGTATGGTTCAGTATTTTGTTTGTCTTTACCTAGCGCTTGCTACAAATTGCAAATCAATGACTATTTTACACTGTGGAATGTGTTGTAGTTATCTCATGCTCCAAATAGTTGATATTACTAATGAACAACCAATTCTATTCAATATTATCCTATTATGTTGAGCTATTAAATGAGATTATCTGTTGTTGTTAATGTTGTTTATGATAATGGTGCAGAGGTTGTAAACGCATTAAGGGATCACCCTCCTGGGTCTTGCAGAGCCCAAAGTGTAAGAGGTCTTTAAAATCCTTGTTAGTTGGTCCATAAGTGAACTTTAACCATAAGTGAACCTTGATCCTAATTAAATCATAACCCTAACCATACTACAATTGAACCCTAACGCTAAGTGAACCTTAACTGTAATCCTAACATTAAACCTAATTCTAACCTAATGCTAATTTAACCCTAACCCTATAACTAACATAAAATATTTATTTTGTAACCCTAATTGAACCCAAACTCTAATCATAATTACACTCTAACCCTAATCCTTATCCTATTGAACCCTTAACCATAATTGAACCCAAACAATAATCCTAATTACACTCTAACTCTAACCTAAATTAAACCCTAACCATTAACATATCACTAATTAAACCTTAACCATTATCATATCACTAATTAAACCCTAACCCTAATTTTAATTTTAATACTAATTGAACCCTAACCCTAGCCCTTATTAAAACCCAACCCTACTTGAACCCTAACCTTAGTTGAGTCCTAACCCTAACCCCAACCTTAATCCTAGCCTTTTCCCAAAGCTTTATCCTATAACCCTAACCTAATCTTAACCCTAGTTTAACCCTAACCCTAATTGAAAATAGACCCTAATCTTAATGCTAATTAAATCCTAACTGAATATTAACCCTTACCGTAATTGTAACCCTAACTCTAATCCTAGTTGTATTCTAACCCCAACCCTTACCTTGATCCCAAAATTATCCGAAAACCCTAACCCTAATTTTAAACATCAATTGAATCCTAACCTAACCATAGTTGAATCTTAACCGTAATAATTCCCTAACCCTAATACTAATTAATCTCCAACCTTGACCCTAATATTAACTTGTAGCTCCTAATCAAAACCCTAACCCTAAATCCCTAGTTGAACTATAACCCTAACCTAACATTAACCCTAACCCCAACCCTAATTGTATTGAACCCTAATTGAATCGTAACCTAACCCTACTTGAATTCTAATCCTAACCCCAACCCCAACCCTAAACTTTACACCATGTTTTATCCTATAACGCTAATGCTAACCACAACCCTAATTGAACCCTATCCTAACCCTGACCATAATTGAACTATAACCCTAATTAAACCCAAACCATAACTCAAACCCTAATCCTAATTCTAACCCTAATGTTGACCCTAAGATTCATTTTGAAACCCTAACCCTAACCCCAACCTTCACCCTAATGTTGACTCCAAGATTTATCTTAGAGCCTTAATTGAATCCTAACTCCAATTGAACCCTAACCCTAATTAAATTTTAATCCTAAACTTAAACCTAACCCTAATTGAATTCTAACCCAAAAGCTTGTCTTAATTATAACCCTAACCCTAATTATAACCCTAATTCTAATTCTAACCCTAGCTATAATTCAAACTCTATTCATAATTATAATTTTAATACTAACCCTAATTCTAATGGTGACCCTAATTCTAATTGTAATACTAATTGAATCCTAAACCTTATTAAAACCTAGTGCTAATTTAACCCTTACCCTAGCTTGAAATTAATCATAGCCCTAACCCTAATTGAATTCTAACCCTCACCCTAGTTGAGTCCTAATCCCCCAACCCTAATCCTAACCTTTATCCAAAGCTTTATCCTATAATTCTAACCTTAACCCTAATTGAACCCTTTTGAACCCTAACACTAATTGAATCCTAATCTTAATTGAACCCCAACCCCAATGGAAATCCTAATTGAACCCTAACCCTAATTGAACATCAATTGAATCCTAATCCTAACCATAGTTGAATCTTAACTGTAATCAAACCCTAAGACTAATTAATCTCTAACCCTAACCCTAACCCTAACCCTTTTTCTAACTCTAACCCTAATATTAATTTTAAAACTTTTTTTTATGTGTAATAATAAATTAATTATAGTTTCTTTGTATTTAATTTTATAATTTTAAATTGATTTTATATTTGCATTTATTATGAAAATCCTATCTTATTTTAATATTTTTGTACAATAAAACCTTTAGTAAAAGCTTAAACTAATAATATTGAATATTCTTTATGTCTTAAATAAGGTAATTAAGAAACAAATTTTTATGTGTAATAGTGAATTTAGGATATTCCTTTTTTATTTAATTTTCTTTTTCTAATTTTAAATAAATTAATTTAAAACTTAAAAAATTATAATTATTTTTCATTCCTTAACAATTTTATTTCTACTCTATTATTTAGAAATTATTTTATTTCTATTTTATTATTCTTTTTTAATTTTAAGTATATTATTTTAGAAACTTACTTTTTATGTGAAGTAATTTAACATATTATTTTTATATCTTATTTTTATAAATTATTATTATTATATAAAAAATCTCAAGAGATGTCTTGTTTTTTCAAACAAGATATTAATTTAGAGCAATCAAAATCATTTTTTAATTTAAAATCATCCCTCTTCTTTCAATACTGGCAGCTTGCTCGCCCGCAATATCGCGATCGATAAAGACCTCGCAACTTTTGATCACGCGATGGCGGGCAACCGTGGATCTCAACCATCGGTAATCATGTTCATTCAACACAGTCACCAACTTTGTCATTAACCATCAAGCACCTTTCCTACCGAGATTATAACATCTCCATTGATTTGAAACACGTGCATCTCATAAATGCTTTAGTAACCCGCTACATAATGTATTAAAACCAGATAAATGTATCAAAGTATTTATATCATCTCTTCGGCTTCATTAAATGAGACACGTGGCGTTCACCCGTGATATCGCGATCAACTAAAACAATGTGGTGGGGTCATCACGAGATGGCAGGGAACGGCTGAGATCAAATGATAATTGATCTACGGTCACGCAAACTTGTCCCTCTGCAAAATATAAAACATTTATTAAAAGAATGAGGGGACATCACTAGGCCGATGATAAACAGTGACATAAGTTGTTTTTTAAACGAGGGAGCACGGAACCATCCAAGACTTAGGAAATAATAAAGTCAGGCAAAGGAAATAAAACGATAAATCAAAAGGGGCCCAACCTAGATGAAGCAATGGGGCTTAAATTGTTTTAAAACCCTCCCCAAAAAGTAACGGCCCAAAAGATCCCACCCAAGGCATAAGATAAACACTAGGGTTTTACATGAAGACAAAGGTAAAACCCCAACCTTAGGCTTTTCCCAAACACCATAGATGACCAGAGACATAAGGCAAGATAAAAATGGAACACAAAGAGCAAAATTTTGAAGTTCCATCACAAGGAAAGGTCTCCTCCTTTCTTAGTAGTGATAACCTCCTCCACACACAACCCTTAAAAATTATGAATAGAGGAATATAATCTTTGAAGAACTCAAAGTTGATTCTCTACTACCTGATACTTTTAGTCATTTTATCCTTACAAAAATTTATAGTGATTATTGGAGGCACATAGACCAATTCTTCATAATAGAAGAATTTGATCATACTTTTCCAATGATGGCATTATGAGAAAACCTTAGGTTAAATGAATAATTCCTAGCTAAGTTCTTTAAATCATGTCCAACCGTATAAGAGAAGACCATTATTATGTGTACCTGGATACCATGGAGAAAGGCTCTTTGAGCTCTTTCATCAATCATCCTACCTTAAAACATACCAAAATTCTCCTAGCAATTAGACATAGGAAGATTTAAGATGACTTAAAAAAAAATTATTGCCAAAGCATAAACTTATGATGACTTAACCAGGCCTAGTACACACTCCTTCCGTTAACCACTTAGACATATGGAAATTAAATGTAAATTTGCTGCTATTTTTAGTCATGTAGGTGTCCAATAAACCACTTGGTGGTGTTTCCCTTCAAGTTTATTTACTTGAATGAAGAGCAAAAGTCCTTTGATTACAATTAGAGAATACATTTGAGGCCTTGGTTGTGTAACTGGTGGACCATAGTAACATTTAACACTTGTTACAAAATTTGGGAGTTAAAACGTTAAGTAGATTTGATTTGTGATGGACACATTTGGACAGTAGTAACAATAACTTGCAATCTATCAAGACTTGATTACCTTATAACCTGTGAAATTCTAGCGATGAAATGATAGATTAATCATAATGTCACCTTGGGATCACATCACCATGAAAGAATTCATCCAACATCCTTATGAGTGCAGGTACCACCAAATAGGTATTTTTAGATCTGTCTTCCTCAAGCAAGGGAAATTCAGAAGAGAAGAGGAAGCGAGACATGTAGTATGTCTAAAGAGGGAGATCAACTAGAGGTCAAAAAGATTAGAAGAAAATTTTGTAAACGATGGAATTTTTTCTTGGCCAGGGGGGTCATGTTCTTATGATGATGAGAGCATAGGGCTTACCGCCGAGGTGCCCTTGAGGTCAAACATCTACCTGAAACAATGGGTACCCAAGGAACTTCCTCCAATAAACATTGATTTTGTGTCAATGAGAGGATATATCGCATAGCACCATCGCTATTACATGGTTTGGGCCTATTTTGGCCGGACAATAAAAAGGTACCAACGACAAAATTACTAAATTGATGGATATGTTGGACCCATTACAGTTACAAAGATTGATGCAACTTGTTCGATATACATGAAGTATGCGTAGGTATGCACTGCCAGCAAATTATATACAACTAAAAATAAGGATCAAAATAAAGGAGTGGCTATGTACACTGACGGAAGGCCAAAAGCATCAGGGAATATTGCAGGGTTTATAAATAGTACACGACCTGGGTCAACAAATAAGCAACCCAATTGCATAGTTGAGGCACGCGAGGGAAATGTATTCGTATGTGCGATAAAATCAATAACTGTAGGGGAAGAGTTGTTAATCGATTACAATTTGAATCGCTTAGTTACAAACACAGTTACTATGGGGGTGGTAGGTACTATGTACCATTTTATCCAACCTCCAATTAATGACTCCATTATACCATTTTATTCTTATGTTTTTTTTCGTAGTCTATTGGTTTCCATTTCGCAATTTTTTATATTTAATTTTGTCACAAGCAACAATACTGACACCCCACCCAGAAAGCACGGGGATCGCTGATGTATCTTCGTGCCTTTACCCCATTGCAAGCTACCCCATTGTAATTGTACACCATACGAGCAAAAAAATTACGGCTATGTTTTTCATAAGTTTATTGGGTTAATTCTCGAGCAATATTTTAAATTTCAGACTTTATTGGTACCGACCATCGGGAAAAGGCACCCTCGCCAGAGGATGGTGAGCATCCATAGGGAGGTGCAGTCAATATTATGTGATGATGACATCGCTTATTCAACAAACCCTCTCGATATGATAAGGAAGACCCCAAAAAAATGCAATGAAGAAATTCTTAAGTTGTTATTCATAGTGCCTCAAACATATGAGATAAGAGAGGGTTAAAATATTGATTGAGAGATCACAAAAATTGCAAGTAAACTATCATGAGGTCTTTAATTATAACATAAGTTCATTCATGGTTTTATATTTTGTACTCTTTTATGTCATGAACTAAAATATGTTTTGTTTTTACAAGATTTTTTGCGTTCTCATGATGCTCCTGGCCATGATCAGGGCACTGCAAGTGCTACCCGAGGAGTAGGGGTTGGTACAAGTGTCCATCTTGATCTTCCTGTGCATACATCACATCATCTGATCCCATCATTTGTGCCTATATTGTCGTCTGAAATGTTGGCAACACATACCATGCAGGCATCCGTTAGTGCACCCTCTGGTAGCGAACACATGCCAGAACATGCGTCAAGACATGTACCTGGGGATGTAGAGGCCACTAGTATTGGTGATATTTTAGCAGCATTTCCTGGATCTTCCCGTATTACTAGTACGGGAACATTGTCGGTCACATTTGTGGTGACCAAGGATTTTGTTCCTATAAAGATAGAGAAGGTCCCAAGTACTTTAAAATGTTTTAATTATTATTATATATAATCCAATTGAAATTTACTTATTGATCGCTCTTTTTAGACTATTGATCCCATGATCATTTTGTAGGAAATGATGTTTTTTATAAACATCTAAGGATATTACATTGAGCCTTTGGGCCCACCATACGCATAATTGAATGCCCAAAATCAAGATTTAAAAAGATGAGCTCATTAACCTTAGTTGTGTTGTTCGGTGATAAAACATCTTCAAACAAACCAAGGTCTTAAGAAAGCTGGTACCTATCTAAAGTATGTGAGGGACCAATATAGGTCACATTTAGAGAAGAAAAAGTACGTTACTCCATGATTCCAGAAGGAGGGAAGGACTCCGCGGCCGATGGAAAGGAGGAAGGTTGAAAAGAAAAAAAAAGGAAAGATTACCACCGGGCCAAGGGAAGGTATGTGATATCATCAACAATGTAATTATATACTAATTACTCTTTCCTTTGCTATTAATCTAACGTGATTTCAAACTTTTCATAGGCTGCCCGACACATCGAAGGCAATAAAGGTAAGACTAGAAAAACACGAGCAGCATAAACTTGGCTCTGGTGGTTATATGAAATTAGCCGAACAAATTGTAAGTATCAATAAATGAAATATTGTATCTAAATAATAAATTGAAAACAATTTTGGTCTTATCACACATAGAAGCAAAATTCATGATCTTATGCAAAATGTAGGGCCTCAATTCAATAGAGTTCTTGGCTTAAGAGGGACCTTAAGATTGCCTTCCAGCAAGGCTATGGAGTCATGGCTAAACACCTAAGAGTCTTGACTGGACAAACACAATCTTCCATTGCATCTGACACATAGGTAAATAAACTCAATAAATTTTATTTAAAATTGAATACTTGTGAAATCTATTCAATATTAATTTCCACCATAAAGTAATTACATGCCTATTTGTTTTAAACATTCAAGCAATGATAATACTGCACATGACATTGGAATGCAGCCTGGTGAGGGTGGAGCACAACGTGTAGATGAAGGTCATGGTGTGCATCCTGGCATTTTAGAGCGCAGAGTGTGATCAACATGTTGAGCATGATCGGCTAGAGAAGATCAAGAACATGATGGCCCCATCAAAAAGTGATAATTCAATTCTAAAGTTTTTAAACATATTTAATTTCTGTACCAAGTGTATTAATTAATGTAACTCTTCGTTTCCAACTTAGGAGCATGTAGAGCGGATCAACGTTGAGCATGATCGGCTAGAGAAGATCGAGAACATGATGTGGCCCCATCGGTAAAGAGGACCACCTAATGTTCTTAAACATATTTAATTTCAATTGGTGTATTAATTAATGTAAACTTTGTGTTTCAACTGCAGATCATGATTTAGAGGGTGTTCAACATGTCGAGCATGAGTCTATAACAAAAGTTCAAGAACATGATGTGGACCCATCAGGTAAAGAGAACCACTCTAATGTTCTTTTAATTAAATGAAATACTTGTAACAATAATAATAAAACATATCAATTTAACATTTCTTTGTTATTGCAGCAGACCTCCCCTTGCAGCGGCGTCCACGCCGAGAGCGACCATTAGCGTACATTAAGATCATGAGCAGAGGGCAGAACAACTAAAGGGGGGACAAATGATTTAGAAAACGATACTCCACTTCAAAAAAAATTAGCTTTAAAAAAGAAACAAAAAAAAAAGTGATTGTAATCATATCATGACAACCATATTTTTGATAATATGTAAAAACTGAAAGAATGAATATTACATGTTAATGAATGAATGTGAATATGTTAATTAATGAATGTTATATGTTAATGAATGAATGTTATATGTTATTAATTGATGAATGAATGAATTTTATATGTTATTAATGGATAAATGAATGAATGTTATATGTTATTAATGGATGGATGAATGATTAATGTTATATGATTGGGTATGGGGAATTGAGAGTGATGTGAGGGGAGGGTGGGGCAAATGAGCTTCCACCATCACGTGGTTGGCCCTGTTAAGTAGAGAATATTAAACTATTCTTGAAACAAAGAGAAGCTCAATAAGGTAATGCACTTTTCAATATAAGAAATGTGTCATTTGAAGCATCAAACCAATATGCAAAGATGAAAGAAGTGCTAAATTTTTCACTATGGTGGCAGTAAAATGATTCTTTATACCACGAATCCATGCTCGTGATCATAATTTGAAGTTGTTTCCATTCCAATGTTCTAAGTTTAGTTTGTTTGTATGGATTTGTATGAATACCACATTGTTTGTGTGTGGATTGGTTTCAAAGCTCTGTTTCTTCTATTTTTAGTGGTGACATAACTCTAAAATTTGACGCTTGTGCATAATGGTTAGTGGAAAAATTAACAGCTCTGAAGGGTTTAGAGGCTCAATTGAGATAGACACAGATATTTGGATCTTGTTGTTGATGGGAGGCTTTGACTTAACCATGAAATTTTGTACCATCTATAGGTATGCAAAAGTTTCTCTACTTACATTCATTCTTGATCATAAATGTTGTAAATGATATTAATGCTTCAAACTTAAGATTCGTTTCATTGTTATAATGATAAAAATGTTATACTTTGCTATACATTCAAGCATTCTCTTTCCCCCTACCCTTTTCTCTCTCCTCCCTCCTTTTAAGAATTTTTTCATCATAGAAGATTCACATTTCTGTCTCATTTACACAAATTTATCTAAAGCGCTAGGAGTGAATAAAGATATGTAAAATATGATGGATTATGTCTAAACAACAACTTTCCATCTTATAGCTAATTAAATCCTTAATATTTGAATAGTTTAGAGCTTGAATAATGCTTGTATATGCATGTGTAGCAATAAGGGAGCCTATGTGAAGATTGAAATTTAAAACATCACTTTGGTATTTTTCCTTAGGCAGTGAAATGATATTTTGAGTAATACAAACCTACACACACATTGATATTTTTTGCATTGCATTGAGGAATTTTTTTCTCTTATACCTACCCCTGGCTAGACATAGGTATATAATATTGGTTTCTAGGTTTTTCTAGAAGTAGTTAATTTCACAGAGGAAGACTAAAATATTCTTAATGTCCTGTTAGGTGTGAAAGCATATGAATCACTTGCTGAAGGCACCATTTTGTATTCATCCAAAAAATGGTTTGTTCTTTTTTTTATGTTTCTTTCATGTGTTTTTTTAGGCTCTAGAGATGTAGCTCGGCTCTTTCCTTTGCACTTTTCATCTATTTTGATGATTACAGTAGATTGTCCTCATAATTTTTTATGTAGATCTGTTTGTAACCTTATTTTCTACCAATCAATTTGCAAACTAGACACATATTAAGGACCATTTCACTAACTTGTAGTCATCCATTACTTCATATGTTGCAAATTGTTTCTGTGTGCCGATAAATCATGATGATTGTGAGAACTTTAATCCTACAAGTGTACCCAATCTTTCTCAAGTAAAAGTCTTACCTTATTTTATAGTACTTTAAATGGTTAATTGAAGGTGCTTCTTTAGATATGAGATAGTTGAACCCTAGATTAAAATATGGTATTAAATGGGCAGTATAATGATAAAACTGAGGTCCATTGAACACAAATTATGAACATAATTTACTAGACTATGAATAGTGTTACAATTATAATTATTTCTCCTTTACCTACCTCTGCATTAATGAAAAAGATAGCAGATATTGGAATTTCATTACATGTCGCATGTATGTGTTAGTATTTTAATTTTGTTTAAGTTGTTCAAGAGCTTGATTAGGTCAAGAATATTTTCTACAAGCTCTGTTCTCTTGACACTGCTCAACATTTTCCCTACACATTTTCTCTTAAATCTAGACGTTTCTTAACTCCTTCCCTTGTTAGCCCTTGGATGTTCTCAAGTGTAATGCTTTTTCTATGCATCTTGCAGTCTGTATGTATGATCAGTCATCTCTTATGAAGCATGGATAACCTTTCATGGAATTGTTGTTGTGATTAGACAATTTCCATTGTGAGAATAATCATTTAATTTATATGGAAGTAAGTCTTTTTCATATTATTTGACTTGGTATTGTAAACTTATCTTTGCAGGATTCTCTAGGGGGGAACAATAGAACTGTGATGATAGGTAGAGTTGTGCAACACCATAAATCATTTGGCATTATCAATATATTGCTTATAGAATACTATGTGCAAGTAAAATGGAATGTGCAATGACAATTGGTCTCGAATTCAAATCTGAATATAAATACATTATACACAAGAAGATGGTATCTATTCTATGATTTAAAGAACTCCAAAATAAGAAAATTAATAGGTTTCATTTGTTTACTTGCTCTTAGACACTTGTTTAATCGGTGAGACCCTCAGAATGTCTTGCTGATAACCAACAGTGTTCAAAACTCCTAAAGAGGTTAGATCGGTGTGACATTGGATTTATCTTGCTGACGGAAGTCATCGGCAAGACATGGACTATTGGAGTGAGTTTTCTATCCTATGCCGATGATTGATCTCTCACCGATGGGTTGGCTTCGGTGGTCATCGCCAAGATTCTTCACAATGACATGGTGTAGGTCTATTTAAAACTCCTGAAGAGGTCAGATTGGTGTGACATTGGGTTTGTCTTGCCGACGAAAGTCATCGGCAAGACATGAACTATCGAAGTGAGTTTTCTATCCTGTGCCGATGATTGATCTCTCACCGATGGGTTGGCTTTGGTGATCATCGCCAAGAGTCTCCATGATGGTACATTTCAACGATTTTTTTTTTTAAATTGCATTGTTTTGTCGCAATTTCAACAAAGACCACCGACGAATCACCGAAAAGGTCCGACGAAGTTTCTATAGCTGCGACAAAGGCTTCATCGTAACTCCTTTCTCATTTCATCAAAATGGTGATGAACTTCTGGTGTTGTTTCAATGCTTCGGAAGAGCCATTGCAATTGCATTTTGGTTATAATTCGTCGGTGGATACATGAAGTTGTCGTCTATATTCCGATGAACATCTGAGTCATTTTATGATGCCGACGACCGACAAATCTGTGCCATTATTTCGACATTTAATTCGTCGTTGGAATTTTGACGAAAAAATGGCGACGAAAATTCTTTCGTCAATTTGTCGATTGTCCAACAAATGTTTGCCGAATGACCGACAAACGTTTGTCAGAAAATGGAGTCAAATTCAGTAGTGGCAAAGAAGGAAATGCTATCTAGAGTGGTTTTTTTATTCAGAACTGGGAAAAGTGATAAGTCTCAAAACTGCTAAAGAGGTTTGGGTGAAGTTGAAAAGAATTTATGAAGGAGATGGCAAGGTCAAGAAATTGAAGATGCAGAATTACAAATCCAATTTTGAAACCCTGAGGATGTTAGAAGATGAAGACATTACTACCTACATGTTCAGTTTGGATGAAGTTGTTAATGTCATCAATGGTCTTGGTAGTAAGCTGGAAGAAAGTGAAATTGTGAAAAAGGTATTAAGAACTCTTCCTAAATCTTATAGTTCTAAAGTTTTTTCTATTGAGGAAGCTCATAATTTAGAATAATATTCTAGAGATTAGATGCTTGGTGCTTTAATTTCCTTTAAATTGAGAGAGTTTGGTAAAGATGCTACAAGTAAAGAGACTACTTTTAAAGTTAGTAAAGTAGCTTGAAGGATGTTGAATCAGATCTTGATGATCTTGATGAGGTGGAAGAAAATATTCTAAGGAGATTGAAAAGGAGCACTAGAAAATATAGAGGTAAGTTACCCTAAGTTAAGTGTTCTAATTTTGGAAAGATAGGTCATTATGCTTCTAAATGTCCAATCAAAGTTGCAAATGACAAACATAAGGATCATAAAGGTAAATCTATCAAGAAGAGTTACTATGTTGAAAAGATAACGATGTATCTGATGATGAGGAATTAGACTATCCTGATGAAGGCAATGATGAATGCTTGTTCATGGTTTTAAATGTTGGAACTAATTCTACTAATCCTGAAAGACATGTGAAGGAAAGTGCTCTGAAAATAGGTCACAAGGTTGAAGGAACTATGGTGACTGTTTTTCATTTAATAGAGGAGAGAAACTATTGGAAATTGATAGTGGATGCTCAAATCATATGATAGGTGATAAGAGTAAGTTTTTTAAACTTCACAAGTATGATGGAGGTTTTGTTAATTTGGTGATGATACATCTGCTAAGATCCATGGAAAAGGTTCAATTAGTTTTGATGGAAAGCATAAAATAGATGATGTTCTTTATGTCAAGGTTCTCTAGCATAATCTTGTCAGTGTAGGACAAATGTGTAGCAGAGGTTACAAATTGGTGTTTCGGGATGGTGGTTGTGAAATCATAAAAGGAAATTCAAAACTTTGGTTGCTGCAAGGACAAGAAAAAAAGGTAATGTTTATCAAATCAAAGGTAGTGGTGTTAAATTGTGCTTTATGTTTCAAATCAATGAAAGTTGACTATGGTGTAGAAGAATGGGTCACATCAATTTTGATAATCTAGTGAAGATCAATTCTACTAATACTGTGAGAGATATACCAAGGATTACAAAGCCTATCAATGCAATCTGCAAGGAATGCCAATTTGGAAAGTAGACAAAGAAGAGGTTCAAGACTAAAGAGTATTATATCACAGGACCTTTAGAGTTGGTGCATATAGATCTATATGGACCTACCAGAATAAGAAGCTCTCATGATGACAACCATTTTATGTTGTTGATTGATGATTATTCTAGAATGACTTGGGTGACATTTCTCAAAGAAAAATAAAAATCTCTAGATAAGTTTAAAGCATTTAAGTCTATGGTTGAGAATGAACTGAATTTGAAAATCAAGCGCTTAAGGTTTGACAAAGGTGGTGATTTCACCTCCAATGAGTTTAACAATTTTTGTGAAGATCATGGAATTCAGAGACATTTGTCAGCTCCTATGACTCCTCAGCAGAATGGAGTTGTGGAGAGGAAGAATAGAATAGTTCAAGAGGTAGCAAGAACTATGATGAAAGAAGCAAATCTACCAGATGTCTATCGGAGAGAAGCAATTCATACTATAGTATACATTCTTAATAGAGGTCAAGCAAGAGTGAACAGTTCAAAGACTCCCTATGAGTTATCTTATGGAAAACCTCCTACTGTGAAATATTTTAGAGTGTTGGGAAGAAAATTCTATATCGGAAGAGATGAAGAAAGGTTAGGAAAGTTTGATGCAAGATATGATGAAGGAATCTTCCTTGAATACTCTACAAGAAGTCAGGCATATAGATGCTATAACAAAAGGTTGAAGAAGATTGTTGAAAGTGCAAGTGTCAAAGTGGATGAAGAACCAAATCAAAGTTTAGTGTTGATAGAAGGATTTGAATATATTGAACCCACTTGCAATGAAGAAGAAAAAGATGAAGAGAAAGAAAAAGAGATGGAAATTGAAGAGGAAGAAGCTTCAGAAAAGATCCCTAAGACTCCTAAGTATGTGCAAAAGAATTGAATTCTGAAGATCAAATCATTGGAGACAAGAGCAAAGGTGTGTTGACAAGAAGAAAATTTTCTATGACATAGGAACAAGTAAACTTTTTTTTACTTTCAAAGGTAGAACCTAAAATTGTAATTGAGGCATGAAAAGATGAGAATTGGATGAAAGCTATGAAAGAAGATTTGGAGCAGATTGAGAAGAATTAGACTTGGGAATTGGTCCCAAGACTAGCTAATAGGAATGTGATAGGAACTAAATGGGTGTTCAAGAACAAGTTTAATGAGGATGGAAAAGTTGTCAGAAATAAGGCTAGGCTTGTGTATAAGGGCTACTCACAAGTAGAAGGAATAGATTTTGAAGAGACTTTTGCTCTGATGGAAAGGATAGAAGCTATTAAAATGTTTTTCGCTTTTGCAACACATAAAGACTACAAGGTATATCATATGGATGTCAAGTCTTCATTCTTGAATAGTGAGTTGGAAGAAAAGGTGTACATTGAACAACCAAAAGGTTTTCAGTTGTCAGAAGATGTTGATATGGTCTACAAGTTGAAGAAGGAATTATATGAGCTCAAACAAGCTCCTAGAGCTTGGTATTCAATATTGGATAAGTACTTATTACAACAAGGTTTTAGAAACGGTACTATAGATAGCAACCTTTACTTCAAGGTTAAGGAGAATAAATCTTGAATGTGGTGGTATATGTTGATAAAATAATCTTTGGAGGAAATGAAGGTATGTGTAAAAGGTTTGCAGAAGAAATGCATAAAGAGTTTGAGATTTCAATGTGTGGGGAGATGAATTTCTTCTTTGGGTTACAAATCAATCAATCAAAAAAATGCATTTTCATTTCATAGTCAAAGTATGTTAAGGAAATGTTGAGGAAGTTTGGAATGGAGGATTCTAAATTGGTATGTAATCTTATGGTTACAAGTTGTAAGTTGAGCAAGAAAGATGAATCTCCTAAGATTGATCTGAGCAAGTACAAATCAATGATTGGTGGACTGTTATACCTAACTGCTATTAGAATGGATTTCATGCATGCAGTGTCTCTTGTGGCAAGATTTCAAGAAGGTCCTAGAGAATTACATGTGGCAGTAGTAAAGAGGATATTTAGGTACTTGAAGGGAACTTCAGACTTTGTTTTATGGTGTCCTAAGGATATTTATTTCTCCTTGAGTGCATACATAGATGTAGATTGGGTAGGATGTATAGATGACAGAAAAAGTACAAGTGGAGGTGCTTTCTTTCTTGGAAGTAGATTGGTTTCTTGGTTGAGTAAGAAATAGGATTCAGTATCATTATCTACTACAGAGGAAGAGTATATTGCAGCAGCAACATGCTCCACATAGGTGTTATGGAAGAATCAAACATTGAAGGATATCAAAGTATCGTATGATGAACCTATTTCTATCTTGTGTGATAATACAAGTGCTATAAATATTTCAAAGAACCTAGTAATGCATTCAAGAACAAAGCATATCTCTATTAGGAACCACTTTCTAAGAGAGAAAGTTGTAGAGAATGAGGTGAAGTTGGAGTATGTGCCTATAAAGGATTAGGTCAGACATTTTTAACAAGTCTCTTCTAAAAGATACTTTTGAGTATCTCTAGTAGAAGTTAGGGTTTATTGCCCATCCTTTCAACTAGATTCATAAGAGTGCACATCTATCTAGGAGGGAAATTTAAGATACACTTTTGGTCTTGGACTGATGTTGAAGGCTACCTCTCAAGGGGGTAGGTAGTAGTGTTCTTGGTTGGTGTAGTGCAAAGACTAAGCAAAAAAGTAAGAGTAGTATAAAGAAAGTGCAGTAGAGAGGAATCAATGAAAAGAGAGAAAGTAGAGAGAGTTGCTTGCTAGTGTTTCCTAAAGTGAAGTGTGCAAGTGATGTCAAAGGGGAAGATGTTGCCCTTTGCCAATGATGTCAAAGGGGGAGAGAATAAAGTCTAAAAATCTCCTCAAGATAAGGGGGAGATAAAGTGATGATTATAGGAAGAATAGAAAGAGGGAGAGAACGGTGTCTGAAAGACACAAGGAAAATAAGTATAAGAGATGCCCCAATAAGGGAGAGTGTTGCTTGATGCAAAGTTACTTTTGTGGTTGATGGTTTTTAAGAGCTGGTGTTGTCATCAATGACAAAGGGGGGAGATTGTTGGAGGATTGTTGATTTTGTCATTGATGTCAACCTCCAGTATGGTTAGGAAAATTGTTGGAGAATGTTTGTGTTATGGTTTGATGTCAACCCTTGGTGTTAGTATGGAGATTATTGGTGTATATTGCACTATTTTATCATTTGTGTCATGGTTTGATGTCAACCTCTAGTGTAGTCATGTTATGTGGATGTTGTGGATGTGTTGAGAAGGTATTTGTAGTGTTGTTGATGTAGTTGGCTCACTTGGTTTCCAAGTGCTTTTGAGAAAATTTGAATAAAAGAGTGTACAGGGTAGCAAAGGTGTTTCCTACATTGTGCGCTGCATTTCTTCATGGTTGAAGATATTCCTATATGGTTTGGATGTGATGATCAAAGACGTTCATAGGTGTTATATCCATAGTTTCAGGTTTTTGATCGTGCGTAGAAGAAGTTGTGTTTGACAGTGTGTTGCATGTGAAGAAGGATGTCTAGGAGAAATATAATTTCTCTACATTTCTCCACATTATTGGTTCTTGGTTTGTGGATTTGGGAATGTTCTAATATTGTTTGAACCTACCTTCCCTTGGAATGTTGAGTGAAGATTTTCTCCGCAAGCTAGGTTCATGTGTTTGAGCTCATTGATTGTGCAACTAGTTGTATAGGATGAAAGTATTATTTGTTTCAAGTGGTTGTGGTAGTGTTGTAGAGCAGTATGTTGATGTTGGAATATTACAATGTGTTGCAATATTTGTGTTGTGCACGGTGTTGTCATGTGGTCCACAAGATGTTTTTGGACCTAGTGAAGTGTGAATTTGATTGTTGTTAGTGTTAATTAAGGTTTGGCCAACCTGGCGTGTTAGCGCTATGTGTGGAAGTGCTTCATGGACTATGGACACAGGGTGAAGTGTGTTGGTGTAGATTTGGGCCCTATTTAATCCATAGTATGGCCCACCTTCACTTCTTACCATTGTGGAAGTGTTTGGTTCCAACCTACCTGGTGTTGCAAGTTTGAGGTGCATACGTTTCATTGAGGTGACCTAATTAAGATTGTTTAGATCACATATGGTATAAATGGAAGGTGAGTTTTTGGATATGTTGTAAGGTGTGTAAGAGATGTGAATGTGATCAAGTGTGGTGATCTAGGTGTGATCTTAATTCCTATGACTCTAGAAGTAGTGAGTAGAGAGTGTTTACATTTTCAGTGTGCCTAAAGTTGTTAGAGGCAATGAGCCAAACGTTACAGAAGGTGTAGAGTTGCAGTGGTGGATTTCTCTTGTTGCTCTAAGATATTTAATATCTTTGTAACAGTCATCCTCTAGATTCTTTTGTTTTCTAGACACTGAGTCCTCTGGGTAGTGAGCCTTTCTTCTTTTCTAGGTAGTGAGCCCTCCGACAGTGATCCTATTGTATATGGTGTTGTTATTCATATATATTTGAGCTAATCCTCATCATGGTTTTTCCACATAAATCAAGTGTTCTATTGTGTATGGTTGTGTTTGCATTATTATTTTATATGTTTACATTCTACCAATGCATAATAAAGGTTTAATTTTTTATAAGGGTTTGAAAGTTAATGAGGGATTGAATTTTTTAATGTACAATTGATTCCCCGCTTAGTTTTCATGTGTATCTAACTACTAGGTCATGCTTATCTGACATGTTTTCAATTGAGCTATACTAGCAAGCTTTGTGGAAGAAATCTTGTGAAATATCTTATCACCTTGGGGTCAGTCATGTCTTTTATGTCTATTGTTTATATCACTTGCTATCAAAACATAACTCAGACATTTACACCTCAAACTTACCAAAACTTTCACTAATCACTGAAATAGTAATAGAAACTCGCGCTTGTCTATCATAGTTTGTTGCTTCTATATATTTTGCTGTATTTTCTTGTATATTTCTACATTTGTCTTAGCATATTAGTGCTTGTCATGTGTATCACCACTTCTTCCTATTTTTCTGCATTTTCTTTAGCTACACTTTGTCAGAACTTTCTTGTGCAATGCCTTTGAATATTTTTTTGCATTTTCCTGTCAACAAATTGTTGCTTCTATTTTATATTACCGTGTTTGCCAAAATTTCACCACACTTGCTCTGGGGAAGTGTGTCATGTTTATCTAGATTGGTGTTTTTGTCTACGACATTCTTTCTTCTCAAACCTACAAACTTTATGATCTTAAAATTGTCATAACTTGTCATCTTAAAAATGGAAACATTTATTATAATACACCTAGCAGTCTTGAACAGTCCTATTCATCCTCACACATCAAAACTATCCTTTCAATTTGGTTTTCCTAGGAAATTTCACCATATACTTTTGGAAAAAACATCAACCTTATCAAACATCCTTAGACATCAGCAACCTCAATAAACATCAGCCTTGTCAAACCATCCTCAACATCCTTTTTTCAAAACATCAAATCAACACTTTGTGCATCAACCTATAAAAATTAAACCAATCATCTTGATAGCACCTTTTGATCACATCTATCCTCATCTTGTGAGCTTGTTAACTTAATGGAACTATCTCCCCTCTAGGTTTAAAAATCATCATTATCCCCCCTTTCATGTACTCGTTAGTCTAGTCCAAGTAAAGGCTTCAATCCTTCTTTTCACCAACCTCTTAATATATAGCACAATCCAATCAGCCTTGTCATCATCCTTTTGTCTAAAGGTGGAACATCAAACCCAATCCATCTAAACATCATCATCCTTTTGTCTAAAGGTTAACCTATCCAATCCAAATCAACTTGAACATCATGCTTTTTGTCCAAAAGACTTGTCAACATATCCTTGAATCCATTTTGAAATTAAACCATAACATCATAACAACATATAACGCTATCTTGCTCGTTCAATTGCCCAATCTTGAAATTAGAAAAAACATATCAATGTCAATCTATTACCCGAATCCAGTTCCATTCTATCCACCCATGGAGTCATCATATCCTACTATATGCAATAACATAGCAACTATGGGTGTCCCTAATCAAGACTTTGGAATGATTTGTCACATGTTAGATTTTAATCAATGTCAAAACTCACAAATCTATCAATCAAACAATCAAAATATGAATCTGTTAATAAACGCATCCCAAACCAACAATACCACCAAACATGAGTACACTCCTTTAGGGTAAACAATCGACTTTGTGTTAAAGAAGTTGGTTCAATCTAATTTCATCAATCTTCCAAAATCATAGGATGATTTTAAACCTTGTTTCACACCTTCATTGTATGATGACAATGTTTATTGTAAATACCATGGAACAAAAGTTCATGAAACGTCAACTTGCATGAAACTCAAGAACCTTATACAAGACCTTATTGATCAAGGTTCCATCAATGTTGAGGATAACGTTCAAATCCCATCCACCAATCATCATATTGACAATGCTTATACCTCACATAATGAGCTTGAAGATATAGATACTTTTCCAAAGAAAGATCAAGACAATTCATCAGTGTCTAACAATGATCCATTTCATGACATGTTAACATCATTTGAGCTCATGGTGGCACATATTGGAGAAACTTTCCCACAAAAGGCTTACATCTCTAATTCCAATACATCATCCTCAAGTCTTCCTCAATCTCCAACCACAACATCCTTATCAAGAAATCCATCAAAAAATGATGCATTTCCAACTCCCTCCCACGGATTATCCCTGGTAGATGCATGTCCAATCAATCAAACACTTGATTCAAATCCATTTGATTATCAAGAAACCTCTAACCCAACATTACCATGTATCCAATTGCCTCTCATTCCTAATGCAAAAAAACTAAGTCAAGAGCTATCACTCACATATTCGCATTTTGAAAATATCCAAAAGTCCATCATGGATAGTCCATTCTTCGAAATCAATCCATGTTAAGAACATAATTCAAAGCATAGCAAAGATAACTCTGAAATAATTCAAGATCATGAATCCATATCCCCAAAATACTACAATTACCTAATGGGTATTGTTACATATTTTTCGCCTCAGCTCAAATAGGGGAGTTGGCTGATTGTTTTTCAACATTAAGTGGAATTGCAGATTGAGTTTTAAATGTTGTTTCACATTACTCTGTGCATTGAGTAACAGTTATGCATTTAAAAGAAGAATAGAGTTTCAGAGTGGCTTTCAGATGCTGCAGGATGTAAAGAAATATAAAATTGAGTACTTGAGCAAAATAGCATTTTCAGATGCTTTCATTTATTCCGTAGAAAAACTCATATTTTACAAGGCTTCATTTGATTTCACAATCAGAATGATATTACAACATTGCATTCAAATGTATTTTCTTTTCGATTGAGAAGCATAATTGAAATCAAAGATCCACACGAGCCATGGATATAACTATAACTGTGACAACACATTTCTAACAGCACATTGCACTACTGAAGATGCTAAAGGAAAACACATAAGTGGCAGCATAGTCATCATTGCCTGATTATCGACGCTTGATGTTGAAAGGTGCACCTCGTCATCTCGAGCTTCGTCGACCTGTAAGAGAAAAGAGGGGTGTCAGTGGCTCCAACTATGATGTAACTTATATGGAGCAACTACAATAGTACAACATACTATTAGCAATGCATTGAAACAATCAAACCCTATTAAGTGTAGTATGAAAGAAGTGAACTGAAGGAGAAATGGCAACATCATAATCATCATGTTCCATTTTTATGCTAACACTGTTTGTTTCCTTGTGCAGGTATAGGTGAAGTCATGAAGCTGAACATTATTCAAAGACCAAGCATGTGGAGAAAAATGGGCTCCCACAAGGGTAGAGCTCGGCATGCTGCCCTATTCTTTAAATGGGCTGATTTTGAAAGATACTTCATTATATACATCAAATGAAATGAAATATAACTGAAGAGTAAAACAGAGAATTCATCAAGTAACGAAACCAACTGTGCATTCATAACGATCAGGATTCTTTCTAAAGGCTACAGGTGAACAGTGAGTTTAGTTCACTTAATAAATTTAACTGAGTACATTTACATCAGAAATTGTTGAATAACTACACTTTTTGTGCTGATTGTAATCAAATGTCATGTAAGTTTCAATTCATCAATTCTCTCTTGGATAGTGAACAGGCATACATTATGCCTTAATGGTTTGATTTAATTTTCATTGTCAAGAGAACGGATTTTAAGAGCAGTTTGTGCTGTGAGATATAAAAATGCATGAAGAGTACCATGTTGCTCAAGAATTCAAAAGACAGATAAGTCCCTAGTTCCAGTTGATTAGTAAGTACATAATGCATTATGGATTGAAATAATAAAGTGATCATTCTGGAATATTAAAGAAAGAGTAAGCTTTGTCTTTCTAGGAAGTTTTTGAGGTGTCAGTCATGCTTGAGAATAGAAGACTAGGTACAGTCCATTTTTAGCTCAATGTTTCAGCTAAAGCCCTACATAGGTGCTAAAAGAGGAAAAGTAGGAGTTCACTTTGGATCAATTGTGATTTGAGATCTTAACTATGACAAGTTATGTCTCAAGGGAGTAGCTGGATATAGTAACGAGCATCAATGATACAATACTTAAATATTGAGTACTGGTTATTAGAAGTTACAGCAAGGACAGTGAACTCATTCTGGATGGGATGGTGCCTCAAACGGGATCGTGTATCAATGATTAGTGGAGGACAGCAATCAAATGTGATACACATCCATTTTGTTTTCAGTGAGTTACAAGTGTCAAAGTAATACATCACTTGTAATAGGTCAAGCCATGAATTAAATATAACAAATATGCAGGATTTTGATCATTTCCAGATTATTCAGTTGAGATCTTGTCTGAGCAGTAAGGTAAAAGTTTTGTCATATTTACAAGATGAGCAGCAGGATGCAGTCGAAATCTGAAGAATAAAAGCAAGCAAATATACAATTTTAATACCATTTTCAAGCAAATATGGGAGGTCGAGTTTTGTCAGAAAGTAAGAGTGCATGCTTTTAGCTTTGAGAATTTTCAATACTCATGATATTGTTTTATTCCAGAAGTTGAAAATAAGTCACTGTTTATTTTAGCTCGAGCCATATAGATAGAAACGAACAACAATTGCCCCATATTTTCAATTGCTTTTCAAAATACAGAAAATGCAATAATCATGACAACCCGTGTGAAGGTTTGCCAAGGACAGTAGTTGAGTCAAAGGTGGATTGTTGTGTTGAGCCAAGATCATAAATACAGTTCTCTTTTGAAATATCAAAAGACCAACGTTAAGGTTTCCAATACAGTAGATATACAGATTGTTCACTATTTCCAAACATTCACGTGGGTGTTGTTATCTCAGCAATGAAACAATTTGTTCTATCAACCCAGCTAAGTGCATTCTTGTGAATTAATAGGTATTGGTGGAGCTTTATTCCCGGGTTAAGGTTCAGAATGCGAAACCATGGAACTTTACATTTCCAGTGAAGCCCATAAGAAGAGTTTTTTAAGAAAATAACAGGAATAAATGCAATGAACTGATGGTCGAGTTCTGAAGAGAAATTAGAATAGAGACATTTTCTTCAAAATATACAAACATTTGCTTCAGGACTACGAAATAAAACTATGCTCAGTTATCCATGGTATCCACATGTGGGTTTTCATACAAGGTACAAAAAATGTGATAATCTACAATACCCATTTTGGGTTTTGCATTCAAAAGCAGTTTGACTACAAATGTGAAGATTTTTGTGCTAGGTCGAGCTTCAGAGGAGAAGAGAATGCAATTTTCTTTAATATTTTCTGATACCCACTTTCAGTTTAGCATCAAAGTACTGAAAAATCAAATTACAAAGACAACCCATAAAAGAAACAGTAAGTAAATGTGAAATACAAGTTTCTTATGATTGAATCAAGTAACGAAGGAAGAAGATGCAATTTCATTCTATTTTCTATAACACCCACAAGTGGATTTACACTCAGATATACACAAAGAGGAGTTTACTATTCTGGGTCGAGCCTAAAAGTTAAGGGAATGCTTCCTATAGTGCACTTTTGGTTCGGCCTGAACATGGCCAAAATCCATGAGTAAAAGGAAACTATTTAAGTTTCTGAAGAATAAGGTGTAGCAAAAGAAAATTACCAGTTTAAATTTCTGATGGAGTGCTTTAGCCGTAACCAGAGGTTTCAGTTTAATGCTTCCAAATGCCAAGGGTCCGAGTTTTAAGTGAAGGTCAAGCTCACATAATGCGGTCGAATGGATTCATCAAGGAGAAAACATAGAAATACAATGATAAATGCATCAGAAATTGCATTGATGTCGCGGCCTCAAGGCCAAAAGAACAAAATATGATGCCAAATGAAAAGGCATAGCAGCTGTGAGTAAATAGCTCACCTTTATGACAGTAGGAGAAAGAAATGACCCACAAGCTCTCTCTTAGAGCTTTTAAGTGGAACTTGAGTTCATATTGGCCAAGGTAGATGTAAGCACAGGAATGAGTTAGAAGAAGAGCATGACAGGCCGTGGCCTTAGGGTCTTTTGATATCCCTGAATAAAGTGAAGGAACTTCGATAACAGACAAAGCAATCTTACCCAGATGACATTTCAACTATCAGGAGGTAAAACCGTGGTCTCAAAGCACACAAAGCTCGAGTTCAACTCAATCATGGCGGCGGCATGCAAAGAACAGAGCTTCTTTCATTCAAGCTGGAGAGTGATCATTACGAAATGAATCAATTAGGGTTTGACTTCTTTTGTGCATGCCCTAATTCGACCCAGCACCATAAGCATCTAGAAAGTTCGGTCAATGCACATGCCAATTTTCGATTGGAGGCCGAAATTCATTATGTTTCATTGTGACTTTATTAAAATCCAAGTTTAATACTTATGTGGGGGCCGAGTTTCTTTGTTAGGTCGAAGGTTAAGTCTTTTAGACTTATTCATTCCTTAGTATTTTTGAAGGGCTTGAATATTGAAAATCAATTAAGGGTGAGTTGTGAATACCCTATGATTTAGGGTTAATGATCGTTTTAGGGTTTTTATTTGTTTTATTGATTTTAGAGAAATCAATGAAGTTTTGATGAAGGATGACATGTTTAATATTTTTATGATTTTTGGAGGAAATCAAAATGTTGTAATGGAGAGATAAGGTGATTTTATTTTTGCAAAAGATTTTCAATCTTTGAATTGCAAAAAATAGACAAATTGTAAAAATCTGCATCTTGTAAAGCAGAAGCATAAAGCGATATTCTATAAATTGCTTTATGTTTTCTTGCTATTTTTAGCAGATCTTTTATTGACTTTTCCTCTTGGTCGGATTCCTGACTTATCTTGGTGAGATAAGGTGTTTTTTGAGCTTTTAAAGCAAGATTAGCCTATTTTTAGAGGCTTGACAGGTTCATCATAAAAGCATTGTGCTTTTTTCTTCTTTTAAGCAATTTTTTGAGTTTGTTTGAAACCTTTTTTCCTTGAGCTTTTTCTGAGCTCGGATTAGGGTTTTCTTGAGAGTTCTTTTCAAAGACTTAGTCTTTCAACTCTCCATTCTCGGTAGTTCAGATTAGAGTTTCTTGCCCTTACACATTTTGGGGAGCTTGTGAACGTTGTACTTAGTTTTGACAGATTGACACTCTTTCAGTTCCAATAATACAGCAGAGTTCTTCTTTCCATTTTCTTCTCTCAAGACTGGTAATAGCAGTTTGATGTTTTGTGTATTCAAATTTGAAACCTTAATGTCTTGCCTTTATGAGTTTTTCGCACAAGGTTTCATGTTTTCAGGTTATATGTTGCATTCAAAGTTCTAAATCTTCATATGAATTAATGATGAAATCATGTATTGGTGAGATTGTAGGAATCATTGTAGTGAATGGATTGTTATGAGTGGCAGATTTCAATCTTCTGTCAGAGGTTTAATCAATCATCAGTTAGATTCAGATTTATTTTCAGTTCATCTTTTATCCCTTTTCCCCTGGAATTTTAGAATAGAATTCATCATTCGGAGAACCAGCTCACTCTGGAGATTCCTTCTTCGTTCAGATCACCCACATCTGAAGAAGGTTTCCATGTTTCAGTAGTTTGTTGAATATCGTATTCAACAGGGTGCAAAACTATTGATAACAGGTATTTTCCAATCCATTAATGAAGATAATCCCAAAAAAATCAAGATCAAGAATCCACATCCCTGAAATAAATTACCATGATCTAATGGGTATTTTTTGAACTGTTAACAATAGTTGCTTGAAAATAAGTCAAAATCAAGAGACTACTTCCATGAAATACTACCATGACCTAATGACTATTTTCCAATCCACACAATATTTCACAAACAAGTACTATATCCATACACCAAGCACTCCTACATCCACCCATGAGATACCTCCTTCCATGGGACACGTAGATGATCTTCATTCAAAACAAGAGTCTCCTACTCTTGGCATCTTTGCAAAGCATCTTGAACAATGGAATCATTCTCTTAACTTCATGATGACAGTTCAAAAAGGGATCATGAAGAAAATTTCTACTCATACTTTGAATCACTAACATATTTTGAAGAACAGTCAGAATCCAATGATTCCACTACTACCTTTGAAGATTCTTGACAGAGCATAGAAGAAGAGATAACTTATTTCCAAAATAAATCATACTCAATTGCAATTTTTCAATGAAAGCTTTATCGGAGAGAAGGATTAGGCCTACATAAGCAGGGTATCCTAGAACTCATGTAGATAGTCATCAATCCTAAGAATCAAGGTATTTGTTATTCAACTATCAATGAATTTAATCATATCAGTGATACCTCTGTGATACTGGGGGAAACTTTATCTAATGCAAACATAAACATGAGAGTCATCAAGGGTCCTTATGATAAAATTTCTACTAGCAATTCGACCATCCATGTCATGAATCATAATCCTCACAACTTTCCACCTTATAATTGGGACCAACAGGAAAAAAAGTTGCACAAAGGAAAAGAGCACATCATTGATGCTAATAAATTGAAAAATTAAAATGAACACATGAAGTTCAAATGGATTCCAAAGTAAAACAAGAAAATAATACTTATCAAGATCCATTAGTCAAAGAAAATATGGGGAAAAATTAAAAAGGGACTTTCATCCATCAAAAGTCTTCATCAATGCAAAAGAAAGCTTCAGTAGCGACGTAAAAAGTATATGAAAAATTTGGTCCTAAATCCAATCAAAACTCCATATCTATTTTTTTTTGCTCATCATCCTACATTTGGAGAGTCAAAGATCTAATATCTAAACTATCAACCCATACATCTTCATCTTATATTCATCATCAAAATCTAACATCCACCTCAAAACCAAGAGTACCTAACTCTCGCATTGACTGTGTCTTGGCAACAACTCTATATAAGGACTCCAAGGGAACTCTATCATGATGTGCACATATAAATAAGGCTAATCCTAGTATCAACAAAGATCTTAACAACATTCAAGATTTATATGCAATCCCCCATATCTTGGCACAACTCCTTCAAGTAGGACATCATTGGCACATCATGACAGCAGCTCCTCTATCAACACCACCAAGTGGTTCAGCGTAAAACATTAAAAAATAAAAAAATCAAGAAGAAATTAAAGAGAAAAATCATCCTCTAGTAAAAACCACTCCAGTGACACTTTGGGCAAGTACCATAATGAAAACCTAGCAAATAGGCGTCATGTGTAGAATTGAGCATCTGTGTGTACCATTCTAGGTGGAAGTATCTTACCTCATTCACCTCATCCATACTGAATCCTATAGATACCCTAAATTCTCTAGAGCTAAGAGCAACACCTTTTTACTAATTTCCACTTTTCTCCCCTAAGTAATTAAATAATACTTTATTATTTGACTATTATCATTTTTCATATTTTGTTATCAATTAAGTAATTTTACATTATTTAATTAATTCATTCTCATTCATCATTTCTAACTAATTAAACAAATCATATTTATTTAATAATATCCTAATTATCCTTATTCTTCTATTTTAATTAAATAAATCCTAATTATTTAATAAAGTCCTAATTTAACATTATTCTTCTTGATTAATTAAATAAACCTTATTTATTTAATTATGTTGCTAACTTCACTTAAATAGTTATCATGAATTATTTAATTAACATCAAACACCCTTCTCATATTAAATGATTGTTATAAATTATTTAATTAAACCACTTTCCCACTTCTAGATTAAATAATTAAATTAATTATTTAATTCTCTAATATTCACTCAACATGATCCATTAATAAATAAACTTTTATTTATTAATTCAAACTTTACTTGCACATTCCTTCAAAGATTAATTAATTAATTAATTAATTATCCTCTCACACATTGACTAATCAATCAATCCCATTGATTATTCAATCTATTTAGTTGACTAATCAATCAATCCCACTAATTGAACAATCAATTTCCACTTATTATCCAGTCAATTCCCTTTATTAAATCAATCAAGCCAATTAACTCTCTAATTTGTTTCCTCACAACAAACCTTGACCATTGATCTTGATCTTTCATCTTTGAATCCAAATCGTTCGTCTAAAACAAGCATTTCTATAAAAACAAGCCTTCATTGTGCATTCATGGCTAACCACGAACTCTTAAACATTGGCATTTGCATCATTTGCAATCATCTATACTTTGAAGCTTATGGCGAAAGGGTAGCATACCCATTATTGAGAGAAAAAGCATACTAAGAAGAACAATGGAAGTCATCCATCACAATACAATGAAAGTGTAGGTATCATTTGTTTGAAATCTGGTTTTATCTATTATTGCATGTTTTCCATTGATTATATTGGATCTTATTAAGTGTAGGGCTGCAGATTGTGGTTGTTTGCATTGTTTCCTATTATCTCTATGGCCTCATGGTCAATTTTCCAGTTTACAATTTGGTGAACCCGACGTGAACCTCACATTTTTAACAAATTCTCTATGAAATTAAGTTTTTGTTAATCTACAGGTACTGTAATGCAACTGTGGAACTCAATGAAGCAATCATGGAAAACTACTATGCAATCATGGGATCCTAAACCGTAGTCGCCTGACTTTACGATGCAGTCACCAATCTAAGTGATGCATACATATTTTGATGTGTTGTACCCGTCACTTTGCTTTTTTATTTCTATAGCAAGTTTTGACAAGCTACCACATATGTGCAATCGTACACTACAATTGACAAACAAAACGGTGTATTCGCCTTACAAAATATCATAGTCACCTTCCCAAATGTCGTAGTCACTTTCCTATGCGACGCATCTGATCCCTACTACACCACAACTGACTTATAAAAAATAGAATGGTAAATTATTGATCATTACTATGATTTCTAATTTTTATTAGTAGGTTAGGTATTTTGTGTTACTAATCTATCTCTTTCACCTTGTGGCATTAATTTTTGAATTATCTAACCCACACTTCAATTTTGGTGCTTAAAATGGACAGGGTTTTACACACTTTAATTTTGGCTCTTAAAATGGGCATGGTTTTACATGCTTCAATGTTGGTGTTTAAAAAGAACAACACAAATCTCCCACATTTATTTTGGTGATCCTAAAATGAACAAGACAAATATCATTTTTCTATCTTGATTAAAATTGGTAGTGTCTTTGAACATGACATCTTTCTTTTGGTGCATTAAAATGAACAAACAAATTGCACACTTCATTTGGTGTTATTAAAAATAATCATTGATTATTGTTTATTGTGTGCTTGCACACGAAGGCGTGTTGATCATAGTATCCTCTCCCCTTGCACACTTGTGCAATATTGGGTGACAAGAAATAATAGCATTAACTTTCACCATTTTTGAAGTAGGAAGTCTGCCTTGAGATACATCTTTGGAGAACTCATGGGTTCGACCTCAAGCAACATTTTTGGGCATGCTATATAAATTGGGTACATGAGAAAAATATGTAGGTCCATGCATGTTGCACTCCAAACTTGTGTGGTTTTCTCGATGTGATGTTTGAGAGATCAACGATGTTCACCAATATTATACCCACTAAAATCCTTTTGTATTAGAGGCCATTAAAGTCCTACAAACATAACTAATAAAGTGGTCAAGGGATGTGCATCGTACCTTGAAGCTACTCACCATGTCTTCTCTTCAGTCGAAGTAGAATCTTCTTGAGTTACTAGAAATATTGCTTAAGAGGAGAAGGAAGGTGTGCTCATGGTGTTCGTTGATGACCTTGTGTCACCAGATCTCTACTACTCGCCTTCATATAGAGAAAGGTGTTTAGAAAAATTGCTTGCAATTATTTGGATACCCTATCTTTCTAAGGATTTACCCCTTAAATGGGAGGTAGGTACACCTATAGTTACACACTTGATCTACCACTACATTAGGTTGTACATGTTTTCTTTTTTTTCCCGAAGTGTAAATGTTCTTATCATTGGACACTAAAACAATTTGTTAAAATCAACTAATCACTTTTCAAACATCTATTTTTTGTATTTTCTTCATTGAATTACACTTAAAATTTAAAAAATTTAAAAAATATTAGGGTTCCTAGAGGTCATTTGTTTTCCTAAAATTTTGCACCACAATTGTTAGCTTGTTTGACGCAACTGTGTATCTGCGCTGTAGCAATAATGTGATGCATCCATTGTCGACTGTGACACAATCATCTGGTATAACATTGCATCTTTTTGTTACTCAAAATTTTTCCTTGGTGAACAAAACTCAACTGCATCTATGTGCAACACATTTGAATAGTTCTCCAATGCATCTATTGCTGATTATAATGTATTCATATTTTGTTAAACCATATTTGTGGCTTTGTATGTCACATATTCTTGAAAAGAAAAACATAGTTTATTTACCTAGGTTACAATAAACCTAATCTTTTTACAAAAAAATCACAAACTAAGATAGTAACTATTAACTACATATTCGGCATCTTTAGCTTTCTTAGGTTAAAAATTTGACATCACTTTAGCATCATTATCATAGAGTCCTTAAAAAATCTTGTCTTGAAAAATCTTGAAAAATGGAAAAACAAGTTTAGAGGTCAAAAGTCTAGAGTTGTCATTTGGAGAATCTCAAAAACCTCATCTTTTACAATCTCACCATCAACAAAAGTTAAAACCCAACTCATTAGTCTATTTGTGGAATCACTTTTTATCAAATCATCACCATTTACTTAGAGGCTTTAGGATTTTACACGTGATTATGATAGTCCCAAAAAACTAAAAAATTTGTCCAAAGATTATCATTTTTAGGACCAAAAGTCAAGATATCACAAGTTCTTTGAATTTAGTGAAATATCGTCAAGAAAAATCACAAAAACATAGTTTCATTTTAGTCTTATACCTTCAAAATTCCAAAAAAAAACACAAAAACATAGTTTCATTTTAGTCTTGTGCCTTCAATTTCCAGAAAACAGAAAATACAAAGTAGATTCATCTTAGTTGCATTCATACCAAAAACATCACTAAAAAAAACAAAAAATCAAACATCTAGGAAAAGATAAATTTCAAACACCATCATTTTTATGGTTGTCACATGCTCACAAATCAAAAGAAAAGAGATGGAATCATCTTCTCATTCGATGTACAACCCAACTATTGAGATGAACTTTGATGAAAATCCTAATGTTCACATGAATACACAAACTCAAAATCTTAGCCCTTTTAATGACTACACTATACAAGAAATAGATGATAGGCTCACACAAGAAGAGATTGAGAATGCATCTCAAGATCCTAGGATCTTGAAAATCATTGATGAGATGGTAAAATCAGATCCTAATAAATACTTCTTGTCATTGGCACAACAAGGAGCTAAAATTCCCTCTCACTTTGATGTATCCAAAATTGTAGAGGAAGCACCAAACATAGTATCAATAGGGTTAGGTGCTACAAACAGACCTCCACCATCATTAGCATCTAATACTACACTACCCACATCACAGTGGAACACAGGCACACCGCCTAGTCAGACGACACATATTGCATCCACTATGAATATTCCACCATCACTTATATCCACGAAACCCATGGAAAATACATTTTCCTCTATATCTACCACTACAGCACCAACCCATACCATGACTATAGCCCAAAATACCACTCTTCTGAACACGCCCAACAAAATATGGAAGAAAAATTCTTCATACATAAGACCACAAGTGGGTACCACCTTCACTTCAGAAAGAGGAAATACACTTCCAACAAGGACTCAATCATTTTCGATATAGGTCCTAGCATCACTCCACCTCTACAACAACCTAATAATTTGGGTTCACAATCTACATTCAGGTTTTCTCAACCCCCACTTCCATAGCAGCCTAATAATATGGGTTTGTCATCATCATTTAGGTTTAATCAACCCTCACCTACATAGCAACCAAACAGTCATGGTTTTGTGTATACATTTGATTTTAATCAACCCCCACCTCCACCACAACCAAACCATCTTGGTTTGCACTCCACATTTGATTTTTCTCAAACCCCAACATAGCAACCATATTATCACGGTTCTGCATACATAGCTAGGTTTATACAACCTCTACCACAATGACTTAAAAATCTTGGTAAATCATTCACAGTTGATGTTAATGTTCGACCACCTTGGTAATCATATACTCAAAATCCCATGTACACCTCACAATTTCACCACCACACTCCACCCATACATCTACATCAAAATATGTAGATTCAATCCACAATACATCACACCCACTTTGGTTCCAGTGACACCATCACCCATGGACCTAATGGCTTAGTACTTACAAACATTGCAAAATTAGATGTCTAATATGCATGTAACTAGGAGTCAAAAAGCATACTCAGTGAAGGACCTATGTACTTACCCCTTTGATAAGAGAATTTGCATGCCTCCCTTTCCCATGAGCTTTATTATTCCCAAATATGATAAATACAATGCAAAGGGAGACCCCATTGAACACATACGGGAGTTCCACACAACATCCTCAGATGTGGCACATGAGCATACATATCTCATGAGACTTTTTTCATGGAGTATGGGAGGGAAATCCCTCGAGTGTTTCACACACTTAATATCAACATTACCCATTTGTGTGCTAAGAAACAGGAAGATAGTGAGACCTTCTCGTCATTTTTACAAATATTGTGAATCTTAGCCAGTAAGTGTGCCTACCACATACCAGAGAAGCAACGGGTCCAAATATTTGTGGAAAAAATCAACGAGGTAATGTTTCACTTGCAAATCCATTGCTCTAACACATTTGAGGAAGTGATACAAAAGGGGTTATCCATCGAGAAATCCCTCATTGCTAAAGGGTTTGTCAAAAAATTTAAGGAGACTAAATATTCTTCTCATAATTCAAAACCAAACAAGAAAAAAAATTGGTCATGAAACAAAAACGTGAAAAATGATAGTGCAGTAGACACAAAACTCATAAATAAACCTCATCCTATGCTAAATCAAAAAGGACCCATAGCAATGAATACCAATGCAACTCCATAGAAGCATGAACAAACTACTAATGCAGATCAAAATAACACACCACGTGGTCCTCCTAGGGCCCCTCCACCAAGACGGAATTATACTCCCTTAGGGGAACCAATTGAGGCATATTTGAAGAAATTGCTACAAATTAAGGTTATCCAACTACCTGAGGTAAGACATTATGAGCCAAGCCCATTCAAACCAACCTGGTGGAACGATAATGATTTTTATGAATACCTTAGAATTAAAGGACATAAAACCTTCACCTACTTCCAATCAAAGAACCTCATACAAGATCACATAGAGCAAGGTGATATCCAAATAGATAACCAACTAGAAACCTCTAACAAAGATCACATGATCTTCAAGGATCCTTTGCAAAACCATGGGAAGGGAAAAGCCTCAAGTTCTAAAACGGGTGAAAAAGTTGATGCCAATTATACTAGTGTCACCTATGGGTACACAATGAACCATATCCGATCATCATCAAACCATAATGCATCCACCATCATCATCAAAAATAAGAATCCTGAATGTGTGGTTGCCACTAGGAGATCGAAGACAAATTTGCAAGGAGACCCTTCCAAACCTCAACTAACAAAGGAATATAACTTTCTTGTTCATCTAGTAAAACCCCAACTCAAATCTCATTCTCGATTTGTTACATACCTCTCCCAAGCACAAGGCCATTCTAGACAAGGTATTATAGGATTCATCTATCCCCACAAACTTAAATGTGAATCAATTTTAGGCCATGGTAGGTTTCTTAGCTACCACACATCATATAGCCTTCACTAAACATGATTGTACTTCATAGAAACAAGTCACAATGAACCATTGCACCTTGAAGTATACGTCAACAAACACAAAATCAAATGATTTCTGATAGATGGTGGAGCTGGGTTGAATATATGCACGTCAAAACTAGTGACTGCCATGGGATTCTCAAAGGCTTGTATAGATGAGTCAAAGAGGATCGTGATATGCGGGTATGATGATATGGAACACTCCTCCAAGGGAATCATTGTGCTACCAATTAGATTGGGTCATGTTGTACAAGACATGGTGTGTCAGGTTCTAGATTTGGACCTTCCCTATAAAACCTTTTTCTTGGATGCCCATGGATTCACTCCCTAACGGCTATCCCTTCCATGTACCATCAATGTTTGAATTTTCCCTACAACGGTGTTGAGATCACTATTACCAATAAAATTCCCTGACACTAACGTCCAAGTCCAGGATGATGGAGTTGGAGAGTACAATATTGAAAGTCTATTATGTGTGGGGAAACTACCATTTTCACCAAAACATTATGACAAACCTCATCACATCAAGAAATATCCCAAGGTGACGATTCAGTATCACCCACTCATGACCTTCATCAAGTGGGGTGAATTGGGAAAGGAATGTATCAAGGAAGACCTCTCCAAATGGATATATAGAGATGAATAGGATGAGATACAAGAAAACCTACCTTTAGATAAATATGGCAAGGGGTTCTACATAATGAAATAGAAAGGCTATGATGGTCATAGTGGCCTTGTACTACAAAAACAAGGTAGGACCAAACCTATCTTAGCAAGCAAACAGTTGTACAACATAGGGCTAGGGTATCAACCTCTAAAAGTGAAAGCCCCTAGTACTATGGTATTTCAAAAGAAAGTCACCAACATTTCTAAAGTCGTTGAGACATCTAAGGACTACCATACTAAAATAGACTTTAATGAATGGGAATGGGGTTTCAAAAAATCCTCTAGAGACTATGACCTAGTTGAAACATTTCAGGAGCATGACCAATCCCCTCCTCAAACCAAACATATGAATGGCCATGCCTAGATCAATACCTTTTGGGATCCTGAGAATTCCTCTATCTTTACCCTATTTGCATCATCCTTAAGCTTCACTGATACTGATGATAACATGTTACTTCACCCCAACTAATCGATTGGGACCAACAAGGTCCAACAAGCTTAGACCTCTGCAAAAATTATGAAGCAATTGTTGAGTTTATGGGACTTAGAGATGGTATACCAAGTGGGGATCACAAGGATAAATTGACCATCGATCTTGACATGGTTGCATACTATGGGGAGTTGTCCCACCTTCCAATCACAAAATAAAAGAAATAAAGAAAAACATGTATGTGGATGAAAACAAAAAGGCACGTACAGACATAGAAAGAAATAAGAAAAAGGATGTATCTAAAGGTGAACATCTCCCCAAGGCACCTAAGGATGGAAGGTTGGACCCACTCCCCACAAATCAAGAGAAATCTCCAATGTTGGTCAAGAAGTCACAAGAGGTCAACATCAGTACACTAGAAGATCCAAAAAAAAAACACTTTATAGCGTCCCTGACAGCTACTAAGAAGCCAAAGTTTATAGAGCTTTTCACATAACGAAAAATCAACTTCGCATGGTCCTATGCGGATATGCTGGACTAGACCCTGAAATAGTCCTTCATCACTTGCCTCTTCTTCTTGGTGCTAAACCTTTCAAACAGAAGTTTCAGAAGATGTATCCACCAATTGCTTTACTTGTCAAGGATGAACTAAAGAAACTGCTTGGTGTCAGAATCATAAGGCCAATAGACTACATAGACTAGATTTCAAATCTAGTACCAATCGCCAAGTTGACTAGGGGCATCCATATTTGTACCGACTTCAGAGATCTGAACAAAGCTTGTCCAAAGGACAATTTCCCATTACTCAATATAGACATAATCATGGACCTTACTGTGGGATACGAGATGCTATCACTGATGGATGGCTTCTCTAGATATTATCAAATCAGAATTGTAGCAGAAGATCAACACAAGACAACCTTCACCTGTGCTTTGGGAACATATTATTGGAACGCCATGCCCTTCGGCCTTAAAAATGTCAAAGCTACCCATCAAAGTGCAATGACTACAATCTTCCATGATATGATGCATAAACTAATGGAGGACTATATGGATGACCTCCTAGCAAAATCCCTCACAAGGGATGACCACTTAGTAGTATTGGACAAAAAAAATACAGGTTGGAAGAATACAAGGTTTGTTTGAACCCAAAGAAATGTGTCTTTGGAGTGACCTCAGGGAAGCTCCTTCGATACATTGTTTCACATAGAGGCATAGAGGTTGATCCTACAAATGTGAAAGCCATCATTGACATGTCACCACCTTCCACTTTAACACAGTTAAGGAGCCTACAAGGAAAAATATATTCTATCCACAAGTTTATAGCACAACTAGCAAACAAGTGCCACCCTTTTCAATACCTCCTATGCAAGGATGTCCCTTTCAAATGGATTGATTCTTGTCAACATTATTTTCAATAGATTAAGGACTATATACTGTCACCACTAGTACTAAGGCCGCCTATCAATAGGAAACCAGGGCGGGTGCATGAAGTTGGGTACCAATTTTCTGGCCACTTATGATTTTTTTTTTTAAAAAGTGCTCGCGTTATAACGCGAGCGTGTTATAACGCGCATGCGTTATTTCGTGTTAAAAACAAAGAAAAAAGTGAAATTATTTTTCTTGGAATACCAACCCAAAAGCTTGGAGGGCATTCCCAACAAGGCTAGAGACGTGTTTTTGCAAATTCTATAATTTTTCACATAATCGGGTCTGTGCTCACCATCAAGATTGCATTTAGTTCAATATTGACAAAATCGAAAACATGGGTAATGTTAGGTTCTCTCTTAGCTATCCAACGATGTAATTTTTTTCACTTTTCGACAATGTTAAGCCTTTCATCCATAATTTGTTTTGTTTGTATGTCTGTTTTTTGCCAAAAAGCAGTGTTTAGTGTTTTTTTTGTTATAAATTAACCGTTCATCAAAATTTCAAATAAATTACATTTTTAGAAACTAGACTCCATTCTACAATTTAAAAAAAAAAAGAAAAAAAATCAGTTATTTTCAAAAATTTGTAGAGGGAGCACGGCCAAAATTTTGCTTTTCAGGAAGTGCCCACTTAGAAAATTAGTAAAAAATCAAATATTCATTAAAAAATTATCAAAAAAATTGTGCACCAACTAGATGCTATTACCTAACTTCTGACCATAGCAATTTTAAAAATACTACAAAAAAGTTCACGTGCTCAGGTCGTACAAGAGTTGCTATGTTATGTTTTTCTGACAAAAACAACACCAATTTTTTTACATCTCTCTTTTGAACCCCTTAATCTCAACCATTTTCAAAATAAATTAGTAGTTTAGAAAGTAGACTCAGAGCACTTCGATCCTTGTTTTTGTTCCATCTCAAAATTTTGAGTGTAACTATCCTCAATTTCACGTCCAAGGTCAGCATTTCCTAATTTCAGAAAAAAAGTGGCCACTTAAGCCCCCTTTTTGGGAACCATTTTGGTGCACTTACCCACCACTCATCCTATACGTATCAACAACATCATCTGCACTAGGAAATCTCCTAGCACAAAATGATGAAGATAGGAAGGAACACACAATATATTACATCAGTCGTACCCTTGTAGGGTATGAACTTAACTATACTTCCATATAGCGGGCATGTCATGTTATAGTATTTGCTACACATAAACTAGGACACTACATGTTAAATCTATAGACAAAGTTGATAGTGAAGATTGATCCACTCAAGTATTTACTTAGCAAGGCCATGTTAACAGGTAGACTGGAAAAATGGGTAATGCTTCTTAGCGAGTTTGACATTGAATATGTGGAAAGTAAAGCAATTAAAGAGTAAGTCATTGCTAATCAATTAGAAAATTCACCTACATAGGCATTCACAGCTCTTGTATCTGAGTTCCCAGATGAGGCAATCTTCAAGCTAGATACATCTAAAAACTAGGAAATATACTTTGATGGATCATACACAAATCATGGGTCAGGAGTTGGTATCCTATTTATCATTATACTGGGGGACACCATCCCTAAATCGTATAGGATTTCCTTTTCATGCACGAATAACATATCAAAATATGAAGCCTTAGTCATGGGTCTAAGGGAAGCAATCAAATGGAAAAGAAAAGACCTACAGGTATATGGTGACTCACAATTAGTGGTCTGACAAGTCAATGATGAATATGAGACTAAGGACAACAAACTAGTACCACATAAGAAAATGGTGGACAACCTTAAATAATACTTTGACACCATTCTATTTACACAGATCCCAAGAGTGCATAATAAGGCAACAAATGCAATGGCCACCATTGGGTCTCTCTTGGACATTCCTAATAATGTACATCAGTGCGAGTTCTTGGTAGTACAGTTGTTGATCCCTACGTTTGACGTTCCCGAATTTGAGCTTGTCTACAATATTTTTGGTCCTAATTCACCTTGGTATAAGGATATATATGACTACCTTCACACCCAAATCCTACCACCCAACTTGTCCAACAACCAACAAAAAACCTTTACGACAAGCGGCTAAGTATGTTATCATCACAAATACCCTTTATCGTCATAGCCTAATACCACCCTTCTTAGATGTCTCGACACAGAAGAATCAAAAATGGATTTACAAGAAATACATGAGGGTATATGTGAGGCTCACTCTAGTGGTCTTACCCTATCCAAGAAGCTTCTCATAATAGGGTACTACTAGCCCATAATGGAATGTGATTCCTATCACTTCATGAAGAAATATTGACAATGTCAAATCCACGGCGACTTGGTGCATGCACCGGCACAAGGAATTCATCTAGTTACCTCACCTTGGCCTTTATCTCAATGGGGACTCTGCCTCACTGGAAAGATACATCCCACATCTGCTAATGGAAACAAGTTCATTATCACTACAATAGAATATTTCACTAAATGGATCAAAGCCATACCGATGACATATATCACTGGAAATAAAATTTCAAAGTCCATATTGAAATATATCATATGTCGGTATTGTGTTCCTTTATCTATAGTAACATATAATGGGATTCCATTCAAAAACCAAGAAGTTAAGGAATTATGTGAAAGATACCACATCCAACACTACTTTGCCAATCTATATTATCCCTAGGGTAATGGTCAAGCAGTGGAATATAATAAAACCAATGTAAAAATCCTAAAAAAGACTGTCAATGATGTTGGCTGAGACTAGAACATATAGCTAAATCTAGCCTTATGGACTTATTGTGTGAGCATTCATACCCCCACTGGTGCCACACCTTTTTCCCTTGTCTTTGGTTATGAAGTCATCCTACCAATCAAGGTCAAGATCCCATCCCTGAGACTTTCCATGCAAAATGTCATTGATGATGAAAACTACAGAATATCCAGATTGCTCGAGCTAGAGTTACTGGATGAAAGAAGGAAAATGGAATTGGCCCATTTGGAAGCCTATTAGAATAACCTTAGACGCAATTACAATAAGAGAGTAAAGGTCAGAAATTTTGACATTGGTGATCTAGTCTTGAAGGAAAATCCTAAAAAATCAACAAGAACGTGAGAAACTGGGTAAGTTTGAGCCTAATTGGTTGGGTCCTTATATCATCATAGCAACATACAGATCTGGTGCCTATCAACTAGCTACTCCAAAGAGTGAACCGCTATCTGATCCTATTGTAGACACCTAAAACTATCTTGATCAATATCACACACTTGATTTTAATTATTAACACTGTTTCTAGTATATTTTTCATAATTCATCCATTTAATAAAATAATGTCAATTATTTAGTTAAATTCACCTTTTCTCCTATTAATTAAATAAATCAATTTTATCTAGTTAATTCACTTTTCTTCATGCTAATTCCATTCTCATTTGATTAAATAATGAAAACTATTTAATTAAGTGTCATAATCATACTTTGATTAAATAATTCATGATTATTTAACTAAATCCTTTAATTTCATCTACTTGCACAATAAATGATTTTAATTATTTTTTTTAATTAGCTAATTTATTTCCAATCCTCAACTTGCATAAAGAATATTTCCTTGGAATATTCCCTTTTTGAATTCAAATATTCCCTCCAAATGAAAATGTCTCCAACATAGTTCTTGAAAATTAGGGAATTGGTTGAGTCTCTCATGGATTTTGAACCATTGATCTAATCCTTGATCCATGTCTCATGGATTATCAACCATTTTATTTATCTTTGATCCATGTTCACTCCTCTCATTCGATTTCATCCATTGATTAGACTTTTTGATCCTCAACATTGATCCTGATTTCTAGGCCTTTTCCATGAAAAAGGATTCACAAGCTTTGAGTAAACTTACTCTCTTGAATTGATTACCCAATTTGATCAATTTGAGAGCAATTTTTGAGTCAATCTACTTCATTTCTTCATCAATTGCTTTGCAATATCATGGATTTTGTTTGAATTGAGAACTCCACATCCAATTTGAGCATAATCCCACAATGGGTTTGAGCTTTGCATTTGCTTAATTATATTTCATTTGGATTTTCTTTGGTCTTTCATGTTTTGAATTCTAATTGATCTTAGTGAAAAAATTTATTGGAATTGTGTAGTTAATTGATCGTTTGCATAACTTTAGAGTTCAATTTAATGTCATTTGGTCAATTGATTTTATACATTCACATGTATCAATAGCATGCACCTTTGGAAGTACTATACATACCCTCTAGAGATCCTATTATATAAAAAAAATAAAAAAGAGAAAAGAGAAAGAAAAATAATCTATCCTATAGTGAAAACCATTTCGATGGCGCTTTGGATAAGTACCATGGTGAAAACTTGGAAAATAGGCACCATGTGTAGTCAACTTCCACTCTACCATCTATCATTACTCTATCTTATTTTATCCATAATCATCTAAGCATTATCCCTTTCATAATAAAAATATTTATCACCCCTTCTCATGGCTTGAGATTGATTAACGTTTAGAGTCAATTGCTTATCACATTCACCCTTTCATAAAAACTGGTCTTGTTCCAGACTGGGGGAAATCCTCAACCTAAGGTTTCACAAGGATCTTATGCATAGTATCTAAGGATGTTAACACAAAAATCTGAAAAACATCAAAAACATCAAAATCTAAAAATAGTCATAATATGTCAGAAAAATCAAAACAAGGTCAAATCCAAACGATCGAAATACATTGTCTTTGTGTCATCACAGAGCCAAGGCCATAATCGATGAGCCCCCAAGGCATTAGGTTTGTCCTTTAGGGTCTGTCGTTATCAAAACTTCATCTAGGTTCATATCTCATAATAAAAGGTCGCTTGTCATGGTTAGTTGAACTACATTGTCTCTATGTCATCACTTAGGCAAGGCCATCATCAATGAACCCTTGAGGCATTAGGTTAGTCCCCTTAGGGTCTATTATAAGAAATATTTAATCACAATCCAAATTGCATAATAAAACTATTCCTTTGTAGAGAAATGACATGTTGGACACAAATAGGATATCTTACACAAAATTGAGCTTAAACAAATCACGAAACAACAAACAACACTACCCAAACTAGTCTTTGACTAGGCTGATCCAATTATCTACAAATATTACCTATCCTATCAAAAACCATTTATCTTCTAGGATGTTTAATTATCGAAACTAGGCCAGGTGTCTTACGCGAAATGTTTCATTCCTTCAAACAAGCACAAAATTTTGAAAATATATCACTTATCTGTGGATTAAAAATCTCTAAATAGGTGTTGAATTGTTTGGTTTGGTATATTCTTCTCTTTTTTAAACTTATTTATCTAATTTCATACTCCTAAGATTCTCATTGCTATCCACAAGTGATTAGAGTGACAATGATGGATTATGATGTTTCTTTTTGTTGATTTTTGTTTTTGGTTTGTCTTGGTAATACGACTGGGGAAACTAATGTCCTTATGTGTGATTGAGATTATATTTATCATAATCTAAACATCCTATACAATTCAAAAGCTAATCTAATTCTTTCTCATATCTGGATAAATATGATATATGGTAATTTCCTCACAAGTTCCTATAAGGGTCTATTGTCACTAATTTGAATCAACAAACTCCTTGTCTAACATGTCTTAAAACTTTGACAAATGGATACTAAATATCACCAAGGTTTGTCTCAAATTGGTGTACACTATCCACTTGTCCATATATCATATCTTTAAGCAAACAAAAACAAAAGCTACCTTTGCAATTCATGCTTAGGTATGCATACATCCACTTGTTCTAAAAACACAAAAAATGCTCTATGGTGATAAAACATGCACTATTGAAAGCTCAAGTAATATCAACCATTACATCAATCTTAATTCGGACGAACGATCTATCTAAAATTTCCTTCACTTCTTATTAACTATTTCTTGTTTTTGCACTAACAATCCTGTATTCATCTTAGTGGTGTGCTATGACACAAAAAAACAAATATATGAGGTGTATCATATTGCATCCATAAACATGTTAGAATATTGTAGACACTAAAAATTGTCCTAGGCCTGTGATTTCTAAATTCTCCATCATTTCCTCTTTTGTCTTTGATAATTAAATAATTTTTAATTATTTTATTATTTTATAAAGTCATAAGTCTTCTATTAATTCATTCATTCATTCATTTCTATCTTTATTCCTCCTTGATTAATTAAATAAATTTTATTTATTTAATTACGTCACTAATTAAGTCCCTTTCTTTCTAAAATTAAATCATTTCTTATTTATTTAATTTTTATCCATTTTCCACTATAATTAAATAATTATTTAATTATTCATTAGCTTCTTCTCTCATAAACTAAATAAATTTTAATTTATTTAATTGGTCCACTCTCTTGAATTTTGAATTAAATCATTATTTAATTCAAAAGATTCCCTTTGTCACATTCCTCTATAATTAAATAAATTATTTAATTATTAATTGGCCACCTAGATTAAATAATTTTATTATTATTTAATATCCTATCACCTCTTTGTCTATGCCAATCTTATCTTCCACATTAAGTCCTTATCTATCCATGTCTCAATTAACCTCCACCCTTGATTAAATTATTTATAATTTCATCTTGACCATCAATCCTTATAATTTTTCCTTAAGCCTATTTCATACTACATCTTTCATTCTTGGCCATTGATTATTGACGTTTAATCTTAGCGCTTCATTCAAAATTGTCTTTCCTATAAAAGACCTTGTCATTGTCATTTGTTACCTACCTTTTGCCAAAAATCTAAGGGCAATTATTCATATCAAGCAAAATGGAGAAGTGAAATGGAGGTGAAACAATGGTGGTATGAAGACTTTTGGTAATATTGTTCCATGTTTTTATGTCTTTATGCTTATTTGTGCTTCATTGTTTATTAGGGTTTGATTTATATGCTTTATTGCCTAACCTTGATAATTTTTAGCCTTGATTTACAAATATCATAAATAATCATGTGCATATAGGTCATACATACTACATAAGAAAAATACAAAAATATAGATAATATTGCATCAAATTTCAGAATCATCATCATCCATATAGAATCATATTAAATATGGCATAAACATGTTTTAAACATATAATGTCATAATCATGTACATCATATAAACATCAATAATAGCATCATCATATAGATCATAAATCATTAAATATCCATACATCATGCCCTACATATAAGCATAAATCATATATCATGTGCATCCATCCATAAATAAAATGACATAAACATCATATGCATCCATAAACATCCATCACATAGAAACATTCATAGTAATAAGACATCATATAATCACCTCAAAAATGATGTCTCTTGTATGTATAATCCAAAAAAATGTGTCACAGTACAATATTGAATGATTGTCAAAAATGTAGAGCTTGCACGCTCAATCAAAAATAATACATGTCTATATAGAAACAGGCCTAGCATGTGTTTCCTCTGTCACTTGAGGGGGGCCTATCCTCTCGGTGGCCTAATCTTGAGGCTCGTGACTGATCCATATGTACATGTTGAGCTGTGTGGTAAGGATATGGCCTGGATGTGATACCCCTACACCGCTTTGTGATCTCCTCAAGTGCAACCTACTCTAGCTATGTGTGAAACTAGGGGCTCTCTCTGCCATAGGAAGTACAATATCATACAAGTCCTTGTAGTACTACTCGTCTAGGCTAGACCTATGGAGCTCCCAAGCTAGATCTATTGTGCCACCACTCACTATATCAATAAGCTTTATGGATCTTTTCTCAACCCTCTGAACTCTAATAACAGCCATATCTAGCCCAGGTATCAAATGAGTTATCTACCCCTAAAACCGCTGAACCTATAGAGTCATAACTTGTAGCTACACCTATAGTGTTTCTACCTATGGATCTTGTGGTCTCTCCCCCACATCCTCCCCCATGGCCTCCAAGATGGGAACATCCTCCAATCCCTCCTCCATGGCTACCTCACAAACATGCTCCTTTACCTCCACCTCGATATCCATGTCGATATTAACCTCCACCCCCATCTGTTGCTCTCTTTGTCCCTCCTCCTGGAAAGGAGGAGAAGCAACTTGTATTGGTCTGACTTGAGCAACATCAACCTAAATTCGTCTTGCTCTAACTCCCTCCTCTTGTTGAGGAGCATCATCTCTCTGCTCACCATCTCGCCTTAGTGTCTAAGGTGGAATTCCACCTATACCTCTCCTACCTCGACTTATATCACAAACTTGGCCTATATCCCCCTAACACCATCTCCACCCTAACCTCCACCACCCCCTTCATCACCACCATCATCCCCTCTCCCCATCCTCTACCCCAGAATCTGCTCGCAGACCTCTCCCAAGCCTCTCTATAGGAGAACACTGATCAAAATCTATAAATGGTGTGGTCTTGTGTTGGTCCCACCATGTATCATACTCCACTGTAGTCCCTACATCAACTAAATCAACAGGGGCACCCCACTCGATTGGTTGCAATCCATCAATCTTTGTAGCAACAACCTATACATTGATCATAGGTCCCCATTGAGAAACCTCCTGAGAAGAATGAGCATACTCTACGATACCAACAAGAACTCCTTGTCTCTCCCCAAATTGATGAAGCACATGCTCTGGAAGGTGCCTCTCGATAATGTGTTGTGTCTGAATTATTCGTACGATCAAGTATCTGGTGTACCGACAATAAGGTAGATGCTTGTGATCATCATCCTAGATGGGACAATCTATGTATGGCCTCCAGGTAAAATATCTAAGGTATCAATACCGTGCCTCCAATAACTAATGTCACCAACCTGGATCTGTGTGATGACACCTTTATAAATAAATACATATGGAAAATTTGGTGCTAGGTGCCTATCCACCAGTGGCCTAAAGATAGCTATGTGCTCCCAAGCCCAGACCATAAGCAATGTTGTACCACAACTGATAGACTAGGCATCTTTATAGGCCACATCGAGAAGCTAAAATTAAATCATGGACAGTAAGTATGGACCCCAAGCATAAACAATTACTCACTCCATAATTCCCTCAAGAATTTGACCCCATCTAATGGGGAAACCATTGCCTTGATGGTCAAGAATAACGACATTGTCAATGATAGTGCAAATAAAAACTGAGTTAGTCATATTTGTCAGCAAGTGTGTCTCATCGGATCTCATAATCCTCCACACCAAGAGTAATATCGTCAGCACCAAACACTCTATGTAGGGCATCCAATCCACAATCTAGATCATAGACAACATGCTCATCATGAATGGGAAGCCAAAGAATATGCCAGAATCCTTGAGTGTCATAGTAGTCTCACCAGTAGGTAAGTGGAATGAACTAGTCTTGGAGTGACACCGCTCTACCAAAGCTATTAGTAGACCCTGATTAGCCTAAATAATAGGCATGAAAGTAACATGGTATACTCCAAGGGAATGCAATGGATCCCTCTCCTCCTCTCCTAGGTGATCTAATAACCTGAGAGAAGTAGGTCATCTCTCTCGAGTATAGATTGATGGTAACCTCAATTGTGCTCACAAAAATCACACTACATCAATCAGGATGCCTAACTAAATCTATTGGACGTTTTATACAGAGAAAATTTATCAAAAATTGACTCAAATTAGCTAATGGGAAAATATTTTTCATTGTCATACATATGCAGCTTGCATGGCGATTGTAAGTGGACACAACAATTGTAGTGTATTTTCATACAAACCTACACTTTTACTACACCACAACAATTACGATACAAAAATCAATTGCGAGCATCCTAACAATGGTGAATCCATTTTACAGATGTTTTTCACTAGACACATGCAGCAAACTGAGCCACATATGCGGCAAACACAATAATAGATGCAGTGCGAAAATAGAACTGTATCTATTTTCCCTTCTTTGAGCCCAAAAATCTACAAAAAATTAAACAAATTATGAGAAAAGGAAGTCGCATTCTATGTCCCCTGAGCCCTTTGGCCATCCAAATGATCGAACTTGGTATCTACGATGAGATTCAACTGGTACATGCGACATTTTGGCAGTTGCTCCACAATAAAATCACACTAAGAGCTCTCAAATATCTCAAAAGAAAATGCACAAATGAACCTTTTTACACCCCCTAGGGCCTATTTGTAGACCTTAGGGTGGGATTTTGGACACCCTTTATAACTGGGTGCATCAACTTCAAACTTCAAACACAAATATAGACACCCTAGAGGTCCTAAAATCAAAATATTTTGCTACCAACGTCCTCAGCACTATCAAATTGACTTGTCAAAACAACTTCCCAATTTTTTTGATTTTTTTTCAAAACTTGAAAAATTTTCTAAGGGGGCATCATCCTATCTCGCCATCACTAGGGCATACCGAGGCAACTCCTGAGCATACTTTTTGGAATTTTATTTCACACAATGCTATAAAAGTGCATTGTATCAAATAAGGGGAAAATGTAGATACCCTAAATTTTCCTAACTTGAAAGCAACACCTTTTTACTAATTTCCACTCTTCTTTCCTAAATAATTAAATAATATTTTATTATTTAACTATTATCATTTTTCATATTCTACTATTAATTAATTAATTTTAAATTATTTAATTCATTCATTCTTATTCATCATTTCAGACTAATTAAATAAATCTTATTTCTTATAATATCTTGATTATCCTTGTTCTTCTAGTTTAATGAAATAAATCCTATTTATTTAATAATGTCCTAATTTTATGTTATTCTTCTTGATTAATTAAATAAACCTTATTTATTTAATTTTATCACTAACTTCACTTATTCTTCTATTTTAATTAAATAGTTATCATGAATTATTTAATTAACATCAAACACCCTTCTCATATTAAATAATTGTTACAAATTATTTAATTAAACCAATTTCTCACTTCTAGATTAAGTATTTAAATTATTTATTTAATTCTCCAATATTTACTCAACATGATCAATTAATAAATAAACTTGTGTTTATTAATTCAAACTTTACTTGCATTTTCCTCCAAAGATTAATTAATTATTTAATTAATTAATTATCCTCTCACACATTGACTAATCAATCAATCCCATTGATTATTCAATCTCACTAATTGATCAATCAATTTCCACTAATTATCTAATCAATTCTCTTGATTAAGTCAATCAATTCTCTTGATTAAATCAATCAAGTCAGTTAACTCTCCATTCTATTAACTCAACATGATCAATTAATAAATAAACTTGTGTTTATTAATTCAAACTTTACTTGCATATTCCTCCAAAGATTAATTAATTATTTAATTAATTAATTATCCTCTCACACATTGACTAATCAATCAATCCTATTGATTATTCAATCTCACTAATTGATCAATCAATTTCCACTAATTATCTAATCAATTCTCTTAATTAAATCAATCAAGCCAATTAACTCTCCATTCTATTTCCTCTCAATAAACCTTGACCATTGATCTTGATCTTTCATCTTTGAATCTAGATCATTCAGCTAAAACAAGTATTTCTATAAAAGCAAGCCTTCATTGCACATTCATGGCTAACCACGAACTCTTAAACTTCGGTGTTTGCATCATTTGAGATCATCACATATACTTTGAAGCTTATAGCGAAAGAGTAGCATACCCATTTATGAGAGAAAAAAGCATACTAAGAAGAATAATGGAAGTCATGCATGGCAATATGGTGAAGGTGAAAGTATCATTTATTTGAAATCTAGTTTTATCTATCATTTCATGTTTTCCATTGATTAGATTAGATCTTATTGAGTGTAGGGTTGTAGATTGTGGTTGTTTGCATTATTTCATATTATCTCTATGGCCTCATGGTCTATTTTCTAGTTTACAATTTGGTGAACCCGTCGTGAACCTCGCCTTTTTAACAAATTATATATGGATTTAAGTTTTTGTGAAGCTACAGGTACTATGATGCAACCATGGAACTCACTGAAGTAGTCATGGAAAACTACTACACAATTGTGGGATCTTGAACTGCAGTCGCCTAAATTTATAATACAATCGCCAATCCAAGTGATGCATATGTAGTTTGTTGTGTCATACCCATCACTTTGCTTCTTCTTCTTTTTTGTTGCAAGTTTTGACATTCCATCACATCTATGTAATTGTACACCACAATTGATGAACAAAATGCTACAGCCACCTTCTAGAACGTCATATTCACCTTCCCAAACATCACAATTGGTTTCCTATGCAACACATTTGATCCCTACTGCACTGTAACTAATTGATAAAATGCAGAAAGGTAAATTATTGATCAATACTATGATGATTTCTTATTTTTATTAGTAGGTTGTGGTTTTCATGTTGCTAATCCATCTCTTTCAGCTTCTAGTATTGTTTCTTCAAATTATCTAACACACACTTCAATTTTGGTGCTTAAAATGGACATGCTTATTACACACTTCAATTTTTGTGTTTTAAAAGAACAACATAAATCTCCCACATTTATTTTGGTGCTCTTAAAGTGAACAAGACAAATATCATTTTTCTATCTCGATTAAAATTGATAGTGTGTTTGAACATGACATCATTCTTTTGGTGCATTAAAATAAACAAAAAAACTTCACACTTCATTTGGTGTTATTAAAAATAATCATTGATTATTGTCTCTTGTACGCTTGCACATGAAGGTGTGTTGATCATAGTATCCTCTCCCCTTTCACACTTGTGTGATCCTAGGTGACGAGAAATAATAGCATTAATCTTCACCATTTTTTAAGTAGTAGGTATGCCTTGAGATACATCTTCGGAGAACTCGGGGGTTTGACCTCAAGTGGCATTTTTTGGCACGCTATATAAATTTGGTGTGAGTAAAATCTGTAGGTCCATCCATGCATGTAGCACTCCAAACTTGTGTGGGTTTCCCGATGCGATGTTTGAGAGGTCGATGGTGTTCACCAATATTCTACCCACTAAAATCCTTTTGCATTAGAGGCCATTAAAGTCCTGCAAATGTAACTAATAAAGTGGTCAAGGGATGTGCATCGTACCCTGAAGCTACTCACCATGTCTTCTTTTAGGTTGAAGTATAATCTTCTTGAGTTACTAGAAATAGTGCTTAAGGGGAGAAGGAAGGTGTGATTGGCATTTGTCAGCAACCCTCTATCATCGGATGTCTACTTCTCATCTTCGTATAGAGAAAGGTGTTAGACAACTTGCTTGAATTTTTTTGGATACCCTATCATTCTGAGGATTTACCCCTTAAATGGGAGGTGATCCCACCTATTGTTACACACCTGATCTACCACTACATTAGGTTATACATGTTTTCTTGTTTTACCCAAAGTGTAAACATTCTTATCATTAGACACCAAAACAATTTGCTAAAATAAACTAATCACTTCTCAAACATCTATTTTTTATGTTTTCTTCACTGAATTACACTTAAAAATTAGAAAATTAAAAAAATATTTGGGTTCCTATAGGTTGTTTGTTTTCCTAAACTTGTGCATTGCATCTGTCAGCCTGTGTGATGCAACTGTGTATCTACACCACATAATTAGTGTGATGCATCCATTGTTGATTGCAATGCAATCATCTGGTATAACACTGCAACTCTCTATTAGTCAAAAATTTTCCTTAGTGAAGGGCTACAAATTGTGTTTGTTTGCATTATTTCCTATTATCTCTATGGCCTTCTGGTCAATTTTCTAATTTATAAATCCATGATCCATCCAAACCACTTTCATCCATCTTGATCTTGATAAAGATTAGGTGTATACTTCAAACTTTTTTTTGGTAAAATCTTGACATGGTTATTTCTATAGATCATATCCTATCTCATGTAATACTATCACCTATATTTGACCCATCATGCATTGTCTAAGCAATCTAGCACTATATCTGAGCTATTTAACATTATCCTAACCACCATCCTTTATCCAAACATTTTATCTTATTAAGGGATAGTCCTTGGAATCCTTTGCATATCATTGCCCTCATCCATGCATCCACTCATAACATTTCATACATTGCTAGACACAGGGGGAAGATACTTCTTGCTTCGAAACAAATCTTAATCTATGTCCTCTAGCTCATGTCGTGATCCAAACTTTTTCAAAAACAAAATCAAATAAGTCAAGAACATTCATAAGAAAATATTCAAAAAATCGCAAGCACATGGCAACAATAAGATATTCCCTATCAGCTATATCTTTCATCAATAATCAATCCAAACAATATATATTAGTTGCATCTAACTTAGGCTCCCACATCATATAAAATCATTCGAATGGATTTTTTTCCTAGCCTAGCTACAAATCTCGATCCATCTAATCTATCCATCATCAGCTTGAGATGTATTTGTCTCAATCCTCATGTTGTCGTGTTGTTCTTATCTTGACAACACTATCCTTGCATTGTTGTATATCCTCAACAATGTTATCAATCTTGAAAATCCATCAATCAGATCAATCTATCCTAGCTTGGCTATCAACATAATCTCAAAAAAATCACTACTATTATTGCATATCCATATCTATTCATCAACATCGTAGACCAAAATCCAAAATATCAAAATATCCTTGAAAATCCAAAAAAAATCCAAATAATCCTGTAAAAATCCAAAAAAAACATCCAAATAATCTTGAAAAATCCAAAAACATCAAAATATCTTCAAAAATCCAAAAACAAACCCAAAAACTATTAAAATACCAAAAATCCAAAAACAAACCCAAAAATCTTCAAAAATACCAATAAATTCATCATCATCTTCACCCTTTGACAAAGCAATCAAAACAAACATAGCAACTATTGGAATCTGGAACATTCAAGTGAAAATCGTAGACTTGATCACTATCAGTTAAAACAATGCCAAAATATCAATTTCCTATCAATCATCAGCATCATCACCATCAACATCCTAGTATGTTCCTTAACCAATATATCATTCTTATAATGGGCATCATCAATGGATAACATCTCTAAACTAAAAACATCTCTAGCAAGTGATATGGTAGCTTTTTTCGTCTATTTTGGTTTTTTCTTTTGATTTATCTTATTATCTTATTTTGATGACCTCTTGAGGATGTCTTCAAAAATATTTAGAGAGGAAGGAATGGGGCATGGTCATTGATTTTGTATGCCATATTTGTGGGATATTCTTGTAATATGACTATGGCGAATACTTGCCTTGTGTGTGTGTGGAAGTCATTTTAGACAACATAAAGTGGCCTTAATATGTTAGGTTCCTCATAACTCTCTATACACTGGTCCAACATGCTCTAAACTTCTAAACCATACACTCATAACCAGGTTTTCATATGTCTAGTATGAACAGGAATATTCCTCTTGTTTGTAGAGTCAAAGTCCACTCAATAGATACAAATCCGCCTTGGTTCTTTATACCTTGGTGCATTATGTCTATTTGCTACATTAATAAAGATTGCTATGATGAAATTGCTTAGTTTTCCCTAAAATCAAAAGCATATTCGTCACATTTTTCATACATCATCAATCATCATCACTATCATTCATCTATTCTTCTATCATCTAATCTCTCTATGTTTTCTCTTCCTACTAAGATTTCTATCACATGTATCCTGCATCCACAAAATCATAAGGAATGCATCAATATATCATATATCATATCCCATATCATATCATATAACACCCATGAATGAGGCATATCCTCAAAATATAAGAAAAGTACAAAAATAATCATATCTATATATCATCATATCATGTCATCACATCCTGCATCAACAAATCATAAGCATCATCATAATCCCATACACATGCATTATCACAATCTCATAATAATCAATGCATCAATATCATATCGTAAATCATCCACATCATATCAAATCATGAATATCATGCATAACATCAATAGAAACCATGCACATCAATAGCCACATCAAAATCATGTCATCTCATATATATCATTAAAATTCAAATGTCATGATACATCATCATCTGTAAAATGTGTGATACATCAAAAATAAATGCATATGTACATAAGGCTCAAAATGGATGATGAATGTATATACATCATAAACATGTCTACATGAAAATGTACATCAAAATATATACAATGCTTATCCACTCATGTGCTCCTCTCCATCGGGAGGAGGTTGATAAGGTGGGGGGCCCATAATCTGCTGATCCTGCAACTTCTCTCCATGCCTTGGGGATCTCTATGTGTGCTATCTATGTGACGGTGATCAATGCGATTGTAATATATTCCTATGTGTCTATTGAGAAGAGGACCAATGGAACCACCCTCTTATCGGCTACAGCCTACAACTATAACACTTTGCGTTGAAAACTTAGGCTACCTCCACTCCCACGAGATAGTCGTCTCATACATTTTTTGATAATAGGTAACCTCCTACATGAGGCGCTCTCTCTCATGCATATGTCTATCCATGGTCACCATCAAGCCCTGTGTAATCTCAAGTTGCATCTTGCATTCTCACTCAGAGTCTCTCTTAGTTGTAACTGCGGCTACTTGTGCCTCTTCCTACTGTCAATAGGTGATCTCTACATCTCTCTCTGGGATCCTCAAGTCTCTCTCCCCACGAGCTTGATCTTGCTCAGTAATACATTGATCTCTCTCAACCAATTCCTAGTCTCTCTCTATGGTCCTATATATGAGCTGAGCAGTAAGTTGATCTCACTCTATCCTATATCCATCATGCTCTCTTCAAGCCTAATCTCACTCTGATAAAACTAAGGCCAATCTCACATTGGTCTCTTTTCTATCATCTTCACCCCCAACCCCTCATCTTGAGGGTCCTACACAAGCACCTGCTATTGGTCATGTTGTGGTTGTTGCTCTAACTATTGTTGTGGTGGCTACTGATGTGGAGGTGGCTAATGTGCAACATAAGGAACAATTGACTAACCTCTATCTCCACCCTCGATCGTATCCTTTGAGCCCTACCAAGCTCTCCCTCTAGTTGTCTCCTCTATCCTCTAACTACCCTAGGCCCACCTAGAGGATGTGTAAAATGTAGTGGGCGCTTTTGAGTCCACCATACAACATAGTCTAGAGTGGTACCAGGATCATTTGGTCCCCCTATCCATCCCCAAGGTTGTGTAACAAGATGAGCCAACTCACCCAATGGAACCTATGGTACCACCATACCTCCCCAAGCAGCAATATCCCTAGTTGTGTGAGCAAACATAGTATGATAGTCATTTGGTGGCACAACCTACTGCTCACCAAACTACCTCATAACTCGGTCTAGTAAACACCACTTGATTATGTGAGTGGTATTACCTATAAGCTATTGTGTCTACTGACAAAAAGGTAAATGTTGGTGGTCATCACTCTAGACCTTAATTTGTAGGTAGGGTCTCCAGATAAACTCATCCATGTCATCAAAAACCCCTCTCTAGTAGTGTAACCTGTCATTTGTTCTCTATGTCAACTGGCTACCATATCTATAAATGAGGGGATCTCTTGGACCCCTCTCTGCATCTCCAATAGGTCGAGTGACTGCAATCCGCTCCCAAGCCCATACATGTAACAATGTGACCCCTACAAATAAGCTGGTGGACAATTGATAACAAACCTAACGAATATCATGATATAAATGTGCAAGGATGAAAGGTCCCCACACATATGTAATCCCCTCTATAACCATTCCCTTGATGACGTAGCCCCATCCAACATGGAATCCTCATGACCTCCTATCTAGCATCAAAGGTCCCATGATCAAAGTAGCTAAACAGAGCACAATATTGTAGGTATCTCCATAATAGATTCTTAGATCTAACTGACCATCAACAATATCTAGCTCCTCCTCCCCAAGCAGTCTCTGCATAAACATTGTGCTTGCCTCCATATCATAAATCACTTGAGCACCAACAATCGACACTCTCAAGATGCGCCAAACATCCTCCAATGTAATCATGCACTCTCCTGTGTGAAGGTGGAAGGTATTTTTCTTTGATCTCCATCTCTTGAACAACGCAGTCATCATCGCTCTATAATCTCTAATCTAACCGTAAGTGGGATTTGATCATTGTTTTTTATTTGGGTATTGTGAATTCTAACCCTATTTGAATAATTCATGCTTCATTTTCATTTTCCACTAACTGCACTTCACAAATGTATATATGATGTATAATTACATACATTATTATTATATAATATAAATCATTATCATTATATTATTGTATATCATCATATATAAATTATTATACATTATTTATTTATTATTTATTATATATATAATTTATATATGATATATAATAATATATATTTTCATATATATTATATAATAATAATTTATATCTTAGTATCTATCATATATAAAAAAAATCAAAAGGAAAAGTGCCTGTAATTATATTAATATCATATAATATATAATTACATAGAGTTTATCAGTTATATGGTAGGAGATACCTATGCAACCTGAACAAACCAACTGCCAATCAGAAAAAATTCTTTGACTCCATAAAAATTAGTGCTTCCCAAAATTATGTGAGGAGAGCCCAAAGCCATACATTTGAAAGCACTACCAACCCTTACTAGCAGATTTCTACGCAAGATATACAAAACATATTCATTATAAAAGTTTCAAATTAACCCCTACGAACTATATTCACCAAGTTTTCTCTTGACCCTCACCAGCAACCATTTGAATTTGACTTGCAACTTGAGCTTGGGAATGAACCATTATGTTGATGTCTGGTATGAGAACATTGGCTCTATTTTCCTCAATACTTGGAGTATGAACACTCATTTGCAGCCCAAGGGGACAATCATGTAAGAGAATGAAGGAGATAGCATGATATTTTCTTTTGAAGTTACCTATCTCTTCCCTGGAAAACTCGAAATGGTATCTATTTAGAGCTATATACAAATAGCTTGATGAGTCTTTCAGCAGGGATAACTTCAACGCTTCACATGCTTCCCCATATCTTTGTTTGTAAAAAATATAGTGCCTCAGGAATAACCCGCCCACATACCCTTCACCGTGAGTGAATTCATAGGCCTAAACACCTTGCAACAGAGCACCATCTTGCAAATAAATTTCATTCACAACCTTGCTTGCCACCAGTTGAAGGGAATTGTAATTTTGCAATAAATCCATTGCATTTGACAAAAAAATTGAGAGGATATTCGCCGAGAAGATTATAGACCGAGTCTCCGTATGCAGGATTTCTTCACCTGTCACAAACTTGATGGAGTTAAGGATTGACGAAAAATTTAACTTAAAGCATTGCTAAAGATGCTCCTTTTCAATGCAACCCAAGAATGGAAACTCCCAGGGACGGACTACTACTGGGATTCTATAGTTATGGGGCCGATATTCCATGTTGGTGTTGTATAATACCCGTCTACCACCCGAAGCCATCTTTCAAACACTAGAACACTAGCCTCTTTGTCGCTGAAAAACTAGTGAAGACACCATGACTTACAAACCCTGCACAGAGTCATCAATTCGAAGAAAATATTCACCCAAAAAATGTTGCAATGGAGGTCATCAAACAAAAAAAACCCTTGCTAATGCAAATTTTCCCTTAAAAGATGCAATTTTAAAGGAAAATATCAAACTTTCCTTTCCCAATTCATTCTTGGAAATGATGGGAAAATGAAACGAGGCACGCCTCAAATATGAATCACACCAAGATATCTGGATTTAGCTGTCATGTTGATTTAATATTTCATCCTTTCCTGAACTCTGCTACTACCACCTAAAACCAATAATGTGTTGATTAATGATGTTTAAAGTGCTATTAGTACAAATTCCCTATATACACACAAAACATAGTTAGGAATAATCATAACCAGCAGAAAATTTCATTACTTTGTTTCGATTTCCCATAGATCCACTACAAATGATGGTACTTCACACATGTGCTGGACAATTATGCTAAATCCATAGCCAACACTCACTCCAAATTTAGCAAGACCTTCTTTTAGCCCTAAATGAAACGGACCACCAATTCCATTTGAAACAAGTACAGGGGAATCCCTTAAGATTAACTTCTTATTACACTTTGTCTCATTTTCCAACCTACTCATGCCTCCACCACAACATCTATAACCATAAATGTGTGAAGAACTATCAAAATTTGAGTTAGCATTTGAAGATATCTATACGAATCAATAATTGTATTGCAACTAAGCATGACACATGCATAATAAAATAAACATGGCTTTATCATATACATTTCACTTTCATTTTATTTTAAACTGCCTTATCCTTGCTTACTATAAAGACATCGCCTCCTGCATTGGTATTGTCTTTAATTAATTTTCATCATTGAAAATATGTGTTTCTTGTGAATCACAACCCATACTTGCTAGAAAATTTGCCAACCTGTTGCCTTCCCTGTACATATGAATTAAAAAAAAAACCTCGAAAGATTCTAGCAATTCCCTGTTGGATGTTGTGGTTGTGTTGCTAATATGTGGTTTTCATTGATGTCAACACTATTAGAATTTGATGTATTGAAGGTTGTATATGTCAAGGATATTGAGAAAATTGTAAAAGAAAGTATAGCAGGTTCCTGGTGGAACTGTGAAGGTCATGAAGGTGTCTTGTTTTGTATGTTGAAGATTAATTTTTGTGGACTAAAGGGTTTATTGTTGAGTGTATCTAGTCCATCCTATGGAAGTTTTAGAGGTCTGCGTGAAGATTTGTTCAAAATTATGAAGATCTATGTTCTGACAGTGTTTTTGTGGTCTTTATCAGTGTTCTTGATTAAAGTTGGTATAATTCTGGTAATTCTAGTTGTTGTGGATGTTTCTCTATTGTTTCTTGGTGTTCTTAGATGTTTCTAGATTGTTTTGTATCCTTGTGGTACATCCACATTGATCGGTGTGCTCGTGGTCGAAGATTTTTCTCTATAAATTTGGTTTCTCATGCTCTTGGCCCACATGATGGGTGTAACGTGTGGTGGATCTTCGAGGTGAAATTAATTGAAGTCTTTTTGTGTTGGAGTTGTTAATTTGGTTCTCCACTATGTTGTGGCCGACCTTGGTGGATTCGCATTGAAAATTTATTTGTAAATTTGGGCTGACATTGAAAACATGTTTTATATTTCCGGTCGACTAAGTTGTTGATGTAATCTCATGTTGCGGATATATAAGAGCGATTGTTTCATCGGTGTAAAGTGTGCTCGGTGTGCTCCCATGTGTGTATGTGTGAATATCATTCAATTGTAGAGTAGAGTGTGAAGAAGATTGAGCGAAGTGTGAAGAAGTTTGAGCGAAGAGTGAAGAAGTTTTTTTTGTGCTTAACTGGAACTATAATCAGGCTTGTGTAGAAGCTATTTTCTCAGTTCACAATTTGGATGGTTTTAATCCAAAATTTTCTTTGGACAGTGAGTCCTCTTTTGTATTTGAGTAGTGAGCTCTAAGCAGTGTAATGCATGTGCATTCCCATTATTTCTCATTATACTTTTAACAAGGTATAATATTGTGGACTAACCTTCACTATGGTTTTTCCCCTAACAGGGTTTCCACGTAAAAAATCTTGGTGTTCTCTATGTTTTTGATGTGTTGAATGTTTATGGTTTATTGTTTATTCATCAAATCTGAGATTGAGTTAAATAAAGTTTGAAAAGATTTAAGTATTATGCGACAACTGATTCACCCCCCCTCTCAGTTGTTTGTCCTTGTTTTGCCAACATGCCCAAGCTTTGTGTAGAACATAACCTAAATTCCAACTATGAATTATTCTTTCTCTGCAAGCATTTACTATTAACAGTGAATCCCCTTCCACATGCAAACTTGAGAATCCCATTTTCAAAGCCATCTCCAATCCTATCAAAAGTGCTTGAGCTTTTGCAATATTATTCGTTCCCTTGTGAAGATGAATTGAAGATGCCACTAAAACTCTCCCAAAAGAGTCCCTTATGCAAATACCTGCCCTTGAGTTACCCAGGTTTCCCTTTGATGCTCCGTAAAAGTTTAATTTTACAAACCCTGCTCGTGGGGCCTCCCATTTTATTACACTTCTATCCACTTTTTTACTGATGCCTTTATGCAAACTTCCATCAAATGGCAATTTTAATCCCTTCCAATGTTTTAAGAGGTAATTGTCCCAATTTGTGAAAATTGAACTTGTAGTTTTTTGTCTTTGAACGGTTGAATTAACCACCTCAGTTATAGCCTTTTCAATTTTGGCAGTTGTAGAAGTCACTATTGATTTAGCCTTTCTAAAGATCCTCAAATTTTGTTCCCACCATATGTTCCAGAAAACTAGTGCAGAAACCACATGCCAAATTCTTGCAAAAAAAGATGAATGGTATAGGATAGGCCAACTTTAAAATAGTTCCCAAACTGAATTTGGTAAAGGAACAAACAAGTTTAACTTATTTAATACAAATTCCCAGCATTGTTGAGCAAAGATACATTGCATAAATAAGTGATCTGTCCTTTCAAGGTCTTCTTCACATAACGGACATTTGAAAGGATCAGTTATCTTTAATTTTATTAGCTGATCACTTGTCAAAATTCTCTTTTTTAAAGCAAGCCAAGCAAAACCTCCAACATTGGGGAGAATACTATTGTTCCAACAAAATGAAAGGGCTCTTTGAGAAGGCATATTTTGTCCTAACCGAGCTAGAGCTGCATACCCTTCCTTCACCAAATATACCCCATCTTTCAAAGTAGCCCAAATAATCTTATCTAGATTTGATGAAAGATACACCACTCTTTCCTTAAGCACATTATTTAGCTAATCCCACTATTCTATTGTTAGCAAATTTCTTGGAGAAATTTTCCAAACAACTTTCCCTTTTAAAACTTCTACTGATTGCACATAATCTAAGAAATTTTCCACCCAAACCTCTGATGGGACCATTCTTACGTCTTGCAAATCCAAGTTTTCTAATAAAGGAGGATTCTCATTCCATGAATCTAGCTAGAAATTTACACATTTTCCATTATTCACTTCCCATGTGGAGAAAGATGTAATAAGTTTCCTACATGAGATTAGAATGTTCCACATGGCAGACCATTTAGGAGGATCAACTACTATCAAGATTCTTGTCGAGTTTCCACTGTATAAGTATTTTGTTTGCATTACCTTGCACCATTTAGCATTAGGCTTTGAATACATTTACCATGCAAGCTTGGCTCCAAAAGCTTTGTTCCTACACTAAATATTTTGAATACCTACACCTCCATGCTTCTTATCCTTTGCTAGACCTTCTAATGATATTAAAGGTACTTTATTATGGTCATTTAAATTTCCTTTCCAGAGGAATGTTCTTATGATTTTCTCAATTTGGCAGTATTGAACAAGGGGCTTTAAGTACAACTAGGAAATAATTAGGAATTGAAGTTAAAACTGACTTTATTAGCATTATTCTACCTGATAGTGACAACCACCTAGCTTTCCACAACATAATTCTTGATTTGAGCCTGTCAATCACTTTGTCCCAGTATGCAACCTTATTTGAGCTCTTAAAGAAAGGAATTCCTAGATAAGAACGTGGCAACTCAACTTCTTGAAAACCTAGTAAGTGAACAATCTTGTTCTTTATGATAGCACTAGCATTAAAAATGTATATTTTTTACTTTGTTGCATTAATCTTTTTGTCCTGAAGTAGAAAAGCACTTATCTAACACTTCTTTGAATTGATTAGCTTCACCAATTGTTTCCTTACCAAAGAGGAGAGTACCATCTGCAAAAAGAGAATGAGTGATTGAAACATTTGAATTTTCTATCTTCACCATGTGCCACAATCCTTGATTTTTCTTAAGTAAGATAGATCTGCTTAAAGCCTCTGCCAACATAATAAATAAAAAAGGTGATAATGGATCCCCCTGCCTTACTCCTTGCGAAGCACTGAAAAAACCTGTGGGGCTCCCATTGATGATGACTGAGAATTTTTCCCTTGATAAGCAAGACATTATCCATCTACGCCATTTTGAACAAAATCCAAACTTTTGAAGCACTTTGTTCAATAAATTCCTATCTACCTTATTGTATGCCTTCATCATGTCCAACTTAACAATGAAAGAAGGAAAATTCATAGATGTTATCGTGTTAAGGGCTTCATGTGCTACTATTTCTCCTTCAAAAATTTCCCTCCCTAGGACAAAACCCCCTTGTTCCTGAGATATTATCTTTGGAATAAGAGGTTGCAATCTTAATTATATTTCCTTAGTAAATATTTTATAGATTGTATTGCACAATGATATAGGCCTGAATTCTGCAAATGTTTTAGGTTCTTTCACCTTGGGAAAAATTGCTATATTTGCTACATTGAATTGCTTAATAATTTTCCCTATTCTCCTTGATTCTTCCAATTCCCCTTGATTCTTCCAATTCCCAGAGAAGGTCATAACATAGAAAATCCCAACATTTTTGAAAAAATAGGGCTGTAAACCCATCTGGCCTTAGAGCCTTATCTGGTGGAAAGGAGAAAAATACCTTCTTTACTTCTTCTAGAGTAAATGGTTTCATTAAACCAACATTATCGTCTTCACTAACAAGCCTAGGAATTGCATCAAGAAGTTCACCTTCATCTCTTATTCTCTTATCACTCCTACTTTGAGGAGCAGACAATAGATCAGAAAAAAAAAAAATTAACTCCTTGTTAATTTCTTCTTCCTTATGAAGCCAATTTCCTGTTGAAATTTCTTGTATTGCCTATATAACTTTTGTTGCCTTCTTAATCTACACAAAGGCATGGAAAAATTTAGAGTTGCAATCTCCTTCTCTCAACCATAATTCACGAGACTTTTGCCTCCAATAAATTTCTTCCCTTGCACATAACTCTTCCCAATCCTCTTGTAACTTCTTTTGTTTGTCAGAAAGAGAGGCATCTAACCTATTTTGAATTATTTGTTCATGAACAGTTGTAAGCTCCTGAAAAACTAACTCTTTCTGCTTAAGTATATTTTGAAAAACTTGTATATTCCAACTTATAATTTGTTGCTTTATATACCTTAACTTTCTACACAACTAAAACATCATCGTGCCTTGCTCATTTGGTGCATTATTCCACCATTCCCTCAATAATTCCATGAACTATGGATGCCTAAACCACATGCTTTCAAATTTAAATGAATATTTTCCTTTTGGAACTGAAACATTGAGGCAAATAGCATAATGGTCAAATCCTAGAAAAGGTAGAATTGCATATTCTAGCTTATTGTGTGATGAGAACCAATTGGATGTCACTAGAAACCTATCCAAATGCTCAGTTGTTTGCAAAAAACCCTTCCTTTTGTTTGTCCAAGTGTATTTACCCTTAAGAGGTAAGATATCTTTTAATGCATTAGTGAGAATAAACATGTTGAAATCTATCATTACTTTAATTGGAGGGCTGATACCCCCACTCTTTTCATGCAGATCTATTATTGCATTGAAATCCCTAGCCACCACTACTCTCCCATCTCATAGACCAATTATTTGGAATGTGATTTCATCCCATAAGTTCTTCTTATCAGTAGTTGAAGTTGGCCCATAAACATTCAATAGCCAAAATTGCAAGTCAAATTTAGACACTTCCAAAAGCTGCCAATAGTTCTCATTTCTACAAGGTTTGACAGTTACAACCTTTGGGTTCCAAAGAGTGGCAAAACCACCTGAAGCCCCTTGCACTGGAGAATGAGTTGAGGCCCACTTCTTCTATTTTTGGATTGTAGCTTCATAATTTATAGTTGAAGATTTTGTTTCTTACAAGAAAATATCCACTCCACAAGCATCAATTTGGTGCTTGATGTGAGCACGTTTTTGAGGGCATTAATGCCCCTGACATTCCAAGATAAGATCTTCATTGCATACGAGGAGAGCAACATGCTCTCATAGGTCTTTTGTTTGGAATAGAGTCTAAAATGGTTTTTTGCATCCCTACCTTAATCTGCTCTCTTAACTTTGTTAGATTTGATTTCCTTCCTCTCTTCCCTGTTGATTTCTTTATATTTGGCTGATAAGGAGATTGTGCTAAAGAGAGAGACTTTGGAAAATTTGACACAACATCCCTTTGTTCATCCCCCTAATTTCCAAATTCCTCATTGCATATTGACAAGACTGATTGGGCCTCCCCCTGAAATGAGTCCTTGTTAGCCACCCCTTCCTTCAACTTAACTTGATCCTCTTTCCCATCCATATCCCCAACAATACAAAACACATCTTCAAAGTTGGCCATCCCCTCTGATGCTATTTGAGAGTTAGACTCCCAGAATCCCTCTTCCTATGCAATTTCATCATATATTTATGATCACACTGACAATAAAACTTCCTATGCCAGGATTTCCAACTCATCGTCCCTTAGAACTTTCCATTGATGCTAATTTCCCCCCTTCATACTCAATAATTGAATGATTGAAAAGATGTGTAGGCTCTAGTGCATGATTAAATGACAAAGAAGTTAGATGACCCATTGAATCTAGAAACATTAGCCTCCTTACTGTATCCCCAAGCTGCTATTCTGAAGTTAGCTTAATCAGTGGAGAATATAGATTTAGTGAAGAATAAAAATATGTTTGCATCACCCACTCTTTAGTCTTGGGCATATTTATCACAAAAGAAAAGGAACTATTTAGGTGAGTTACTTCTTCCTAAAATTTTCCATTAACACCTCTTTTTCGTTTACCCAAGGACCTCTTAAAGCCAGAAACTACCTTTTCATGATTTAAATCTACAGAGGAAACCAGTTGACTACTTTGCACATTCTGCAATTGATTGTCTTGCACATTCTATTTACAGATAGAAGAGTTATGAGAAAGTAGACTATTCATATGGCCCATACCTTGTTGGTAATTCTTCGTATGTTGTTCTTGCTTTGGAGATGTGGTGTCTTTCTTACAAGCCTTAACAAAATGTCCTATGGTATGGCACTATGCACAAGTCATTTATGGAGATTCAAAATTGATTTTTTGCAACCATACACCAAACTTAGAATTTAATTGGATATGCCCTTGTAACTCTTTACTTTTGTCAACCAAAGCACATGTTCTAATTGGACTCGAAGGTTTTTTGAAGAAAGTTAAATCATGTCGAAGAAAAATTCCAACATGATTTGCTATTATTTCTATTAAATTTAGTTCCTTGTACTCAAGTGGTAAAGCAGGCAGTTGAAACCAAAAAGGAACATATCTAAAGGAAAAATATGCAGCTTTAAAGTTTGGTGACCAAGACTGCATGCACAAGCCAAATCCTTGGAAAACCCAGGATTTAACCTTATACATAGCTTCCTTATGCATTTTATTGTTAAATATTACTATAAATATGCCCTTATCTTGATCTAAATAAAAGGACCGTTGAACCCCTTCCCAATCCTCATAAACTAGATCTTTTAGCTCATCTAATGGAAGAGATAGGTTCCAGAACTTACAGATTAGGGCTTTCTCCCTAAGATCTTTAATTTGATCTTGCAACATATGCTCAGGAAATGTAATCTTGATCAAACCTGACCTTCTGAAGAAATTCCCTTATTTTCATCCTTACTTAGCTTTCCCTGAACCTTGACATCTTCCTTTACCATATCTTTGCGCTTCCAAACTTCCTTCTTTACACTCTTAGCCTTTTTCGCTTTCTTCTTTTTTATTTTATTTTGAACCCCCTCTTTTGTTTTGTGAACCATTATTTTGTTGAGAAATAGAAGCCCCTTGCATGCAATCTGAGTTTTCCTTTTGAACCTACTTTTTTGCATTGACAGGGGTATTTTGGATGCCCTCATTCACCAACTTCTCCCCAAATTTATGCTCCTTTTTGGCCTATGAGGCTTCATGATGAACATCAAGAGCTTTGCGTGATTGGAAGCGTTCATTCTCCAAATGACTTTCCTTATTACTCCTATCAGCAAACGCATTACAACATATTTGTGTTTCTCTTGGATTGAAGGGACCCCCTTTGGTTTCAACTTGCTTGGTTTTGTGATCCACGTGTGATTCATATCTATTTTTCATTGATATGAGATCCTTTTCACAATCTTGATAAAAGCGATCGAAGAAATTTGATCCATTTTGTTTGATTCTTCTTGGTTGTGGGTTAGGATCCTTCCTGAATATTAGACTATCCTATTCATAAATATCAAATATTTGGTTGTCTCCTTTTGTCCAAATTCCTAACTGGATGAAACGACCGCTAGTTAGGTTTTGTAAACCTATGTCTAATAGGATGTGAAATATTCCTTGCATGTTCTCTTCCTAGGTTGCCAGTGGGACCATGTTTATGATTCGACCTCTTGTCATCACCTCATGAACCACGAAGGCCTGTAGATCTGAAAATTACTGATACATGATTGTTGCCCTATCGTTTCTGTCATAGTCGTTGCTCTACCATTGTTCCAATATGAATTGTACTTGAGAACAAGAAAAAATCATATATAAAATATTATATATTATGTCATATATTTATTTATATATATATATATTATTATTATTATTATTATTATTATTATTTTATGTAAATTATATGTTATAATAACTATAAATTATTATATATTATAATTTAATATATAAATAATATTTTATATTATAATATATTATTTATTAAAAATTTAATTACATGCATATTATTATTTATATAATATAATAATATTATTATATAATATAACATTATTATATATAAAATATATATTATTATTATTATATATAAATTATATATTATTATATATGATTTATATATATTATAATAATATTTAATATTATATATTATAATATATATTACTTATAATATTATAATAGTGATATTGTTATCAAGATTCAACCATGTAGTTTTACGAGTCAAAATCATTGACCCATATTTCATGAGTAGTGGTTCACAAGAACCCATCTCTCATGATAACGAATGGTCCACTTAGCACTCATTGCATCTAGGTGATGCTCACAAAGGTGAAGCACTGGACCTTCCCGGTAGGTCACCCATCCTAGTACTACTCCAGCTCAAGCGCACTCAACCACAGAGTTTTCCCCAAGGTTAAGCCCACTTAGCTTGCAACCCCATTTGCAAAACCTTCAGCAAGTGTTGTGTCTTATGAACCATTCATTATAGAGCCCTATATGAACCATTCGTTATAGAGCCCCTTTAGCCCAAGGTTGGGCTAAAGGGGCTCTATAACGAATGGTTCATAAGACACAACACTTGTTGAAGGTTTTGCAAATGGGGTTGCAAGCTAAGAGGGCTTAACCTTGGGGAAAACTCTGTGGTTGAGCGCGCTTGAGCTGGAGTAGTACTAGGATGGGTGACCTCTCGGGAAGGCCCAGTGCTTCACCTCTGTGAGCATCACCTAGATGCAATGAGTGCTAAGTGGACCATTCGTTATCATGAGAGATGGGTTCTTGTGAACCACTACTCATGAAATATGGGTCAATGATTTTGACTCGTAAAACTACATGGTTGAATCTTGATAGCAATATCACAATTTGACATGCTATGGAAAATATCTCCTACTTATCAATATTATAATATATAAGATTTATATATGGTATATATATCATATAATTTAATAAGATATCAAATATTTTAAAAAGCAAGCTCTCAAAAATGGATATTTAGTTTTGAGAGCTATTTATAATAAAAAAAAGCTCTCAAAAATAGATATCTATTTTTTAGAGCTATTTATATTAAAAAATCTCTCCAAAATGGATATCTATTTTAGAAAACTATATATATAAAGGCAACTTATATTCATTTCTAGATGATCGCAGGCAAAGAAAACCAATTTTCAAGAGACATAAATGGATATCCACTTAGGGAAAATAGATATTTATTTTGTTCCATTGATATTTCAGATTAAAATTGGATTGTAAGTCATTTTTTTATATTTATCATCATTTTTTTGTTTTAGCATAGTTTCTTTGTATAAATCAAGTTTTTGTTTATAAATTTTAATAATTAGTTAAAAAAATTCTTAATTTTATTTTTTTAATTACAAATAGGTTTAAAAATATTAGAAGAAATTGACAATCAAAACCCTCCACCAAACCCTCCCCTACCAAACCCTCCTTCAATTCAAGACTTAATTGATAAAAATGTTACCAAATTGAAGAACATTGTTGAAATATACCGTCAACACCCTAGATTGTCTTCGATGACATCCAGCTTAGAGGGGATAATTTCTCATGTGAAAGCCCTCATAAGGAAACATGATTCATTTTGGGAGTGGAGAGAATCCAAGCTGTTACAATATGTTGACGGTTTTTCTTATGATCAATTCAAAGAATTAGAAATATCCAAAGCCCAATCTATTTAACAAGACAACTAAGAGGGGGGGTAAATCAGTTGTAGCAATTAAAACTTCTACCAAAGGTTAGATCAATTACCATTCACAAATCCTTTAATCTACTAATGCGATTAATCATTAAGTGTAAATGCAAAAACTGAAAGAAGCAAAATCCATACACATAGAAACACCAGATTTACGTGGAAAACCCAATAAGGGAAAAACCACGATGAGGATTAGCTCACAATATAAAGAATATCATAACCGAATATAAAGGCTCACTACCAAAATAGGACTTACTTTCCAAAACAGGACTCACTGTCCAATGAGGGTTAACCACCTAGAGGGCTCACTGCCACACAAATACAAAGAAGATAGAAGAGATTTGTTATAGAGAGAAAACTATCTCAATGCAAAAGAGATTTCCACCACAATTCACTCACACACTTGAAGACATGCTTGAATGATAGAGTACACCTTCAACTCACTATCTCCAGAAACTCTGCAATTAGATTTCGCACTGATCTGCTCAAACTTGCATCACACACACACACACATTGTTTTGCATCTATCTTATTTGCATTCCCTTTCATAAACATCTCAACTTGTATTTATACCATCTTCAACTTTGAAACTCATCCAAAGTTGGCCACACACCATTTTCATTTACAAATTCAAATTAGGTAAATTCCAAACCATTCTAAGGTGGAATTAGAATGAGGGCAACCCAAATACACACTTAATGAGGACCTAAATAAGTCCCAGCATGCCTCAACACACTTCCATAAATTTCTTAAGTAGTGTTTAACACAAGGTCGGTCAATACCAATGTAAAATACATAGAAAATTAAGCACACACAACCTTAGCACAATCCAATCTATCTGGTCAACAAAATTATCTTCAACATGATCATATCAACTTATCTTCAAAACTGCAAGTCATAAGACTCGAACAAGAAGAAATCTGAAGCAACAACATTTCTCCCAAACCTCAACCAGATACACAGAAAAGCTCAGTTTGCAACTGGTGAACATATCTCACATTGTACAATAATCCAGAAACCAAAAATCTAGATATAGCAACTTCCAACAACCATGATCAATACCTTAGATCCTTACTAACATAGCAGAAAATCCCAGAGCAAACACTGAACACCTGAAACCTATATTTATTACAATTTTCTTAATATCCTTAACATATACAACCAATATCCAACATTCATGACATCAATGACAACAACAACCAGTTGGAAACTAGTTAACCAATAGACATCAATGAAAACACCTTCATTCTTATGAACCACAATTTTTTGTAGGGGCTTCTCTCTTGCACTTATAGGGTTTTTCACCTAAAAGGAAAAAGGTATCCCACAAAAAATTGGGGGTTCACTCAAGACTAATGTTAATATGATTGAAATATTCCTAAATGGAATGCCCTAAATGAAAAGAATTGATAAAAGTAATTGAATAAATAATGCAAAATTAATGAAATGCAAATTTTTTGAAAACACATTGTGATATGCAGAAATGACCTAAGAATGCAAACAAACTATAACAGAAATGAAAGAAACTAGAGAGGTGCACCCGGAAACTAGAATGTGATGCAGAGAGGTTTTGGAATTCTACAGAATTTGTAGTTGAAGCCAACTGGGACACTTACGCCAGGCTGGGCGACTTAGTCCTATTTCAAGGAGATTTTTCCATAACAGGTTTCAGCCAAAAGGGTATCCAGAAATACAGAAATCACTTTTTTAGGCTTGGTAGTGGGACTAATTCACCACTGATGGCGACTTAATCCACCTTCAACTTTTGGGAATTCTGGGACAGGAATCTATAGCTCTCAGTCTGCACTCTGGTTTTTGACAGGTGTTTGGTTCTGATTCTATAGAAATCAGTCTGTAAGTGATCTCCAAGCTTCTCTTAGGGCTTGTTGACTTTGAATGACTTTGATGGAATATTTACACCTTTTAACACCTTTCTCTTTGACAAATCTACATACAAGACCTGCAAAACACACATGCAAAGAGGGGGAAAAGGGTTAAGGGTTAGTGAATACAGGTTTGCCTTGGTCAAACCCTTGAAAATGAAATGAAATAGAAACAAAATGATGAATGAACAACATTCAATGCTACAACTCACCAAACCCTTGATGTAGAAATCTGAATATATGCAAGTAGATGCTCCAATGGATGTAGACTTGATAATACCAAAGTGCTTGATAATTGCTTGAATGATGAAGTGAATGAATGAATGTATGCTAATGTATGAATGAATTGGGGGGTGAAAATGAGAGGAAAACCCTTTATTTATACTTGATTTTACAAAATTTTCCAAAAATAACACATCACAGGCTGACCTCAAGGTTAAAAGAATAATATCCCGCCAGAAATTTAAAATAATTTTCTCTTTTGTGCCTAGTGGGACTAAGTCACCCAAGGTGGAAACTTGGTCCCACTAGGGCAATTTTAATGGGTGTTAGGAATTAAAGTGTATTTAATGATATTTAATGAGGTTATTCTCTGAAACACACTCAAGTAGGGCTGGAAAGTGTATTAAGGGGTCATTTAAACATAAGAAAGGGTCAAATTATTGATGACAGGCCTAGAAAAGTGTGCAAGTTTGTTACCACTTTACAACACTTTGAAATAAGGCTTGGTAAGTGATAAAAAGAGGTTATTTAGGTGAATTATATTAATAAGGTCCTAGAAAAGTGTGAAAGTGGGTTACAACACTTCACAACACTTTTACAAGACATAATAGAATTCTTATTGATTCACAAGGTTCCAAAACCTAATGTGAATGTGTTGACCACATTACAACATTAAATCTAGGAAAAACTAGGCCAACCTCCATAAGAAAGACTCAAATGAACATGAAAATGTCAAGGATACATTTTTTTGCGACACAACTTACAACACAATCAACCCAATATTTTGTGAATCCCAAAAATAGACAACCTATTAATGTACGTAAGTCCCAATTTTCAATCAAATAATGCACACATGAGGGTATTACATGATATTTTTAGGATCGTTAGTTGATGGTTTTTGATAAACCACCCAACAGTTATTGGAATCTTGTGTTGTCATTGATTTCAACAGATCTATGTTGTTGTATTGATGTCAACCTATCGAGATGCTTTGATTGGTTGCATTATGTTGTCATTAATAGTCTCACTGATGTCAACCTATGGTGTTTCTTTGATGAGAAATTTCTTGTGGATATCAACCTCTTGTGTGGTTGAGATGTTGATGTTGAGATGATGTTTGTGGTGCTTGGTTTCCAAGTGCTTTTGAGAAAATTTGATCAAAAGAGTGTTCAGTGTGGCAAAGTAGTGTTCAATGTTTTGCTTTGCATTTCTTTTGTATTGAATCTATTCTAGTGTGGTTTGGATATGTTGATCAGGAGGTGTTATATCCATAGTTTTATGTTATGGACCATTCGGCAGAGGAAGTTGTGTTCACCAGTGTGTGAACTGTGAAAGCAGTGGTGTCTGGGAGAAATGGTTTTGCTTCGCATTTCTCTTTGTTGTGGTTTTTGGTCTTGAAGATAAGGGGATGTGCTTATAATGTATGTATCTATCTTCAATCTGAGTTATTTGTGTTTTGGTGCTCCGCAAGGTTGAAATCATTAGTTACAGTGTGTGGAAGGTTAATCGATTGTACAAAATGAATATATATTTTTAGGTGAATAATTTTGCGAAGGATATGTTGGATTTTAGGGTGTTTTTGGAATATTCTAGATTGTTTTTAAGTGTTGTGATTGGTCCACAAGTCATACTTGGATCAAAGGAAACATGTATTTAAAATTTTAATGGTGTTAACATAGGTTCAGTCGACCATGGGTGTTTACTGTAATTGTGGATATGCTTTAGTGTTTTTGGAAGTGTGGCATGGCATGTGTATGTAGATTTGGGTCTGAGTTAAGGTGTGATTTGGTCTTCCTTCATTCCTCTCCACCACGGGAATGTTTTGGTGCCGACCTAATTTGAATTTGAACACTTGAGATGCATAACCAATCTTGTAAACTATTTTCAAGGTTGTGGATGATATATATGTGTGATAAAGTGGTGGAGGATGTGATTGTAGAGTGTGTGGTGCAAAGTGTTGAGATGTTAAGTGAAAAAGTGTGAAATGTAGAGTGAGCTTTAATGCCTAAGACTACTGAAAGAAGTGAACAGAAGGTGTCTACATTCTTTAGTAAGGTTGCAAATGATTTGGTGATGTAGTGGTGGATCTTTTCTATTGCTCTGAGATGGATTTATCACTATAACAATCTTCCTATCTTCTTCTTTCTAATCTAGTAGTGAGCCCTTGGAAGTGAGCCCTTCTTTCTTTTGGGCAGTGAGCCCTCCAACAGTGAGCCCATTATATTCAATGTTGCGATTAATTTATATTGTGAGCTAATCCTCATTGTGGTTTTTCCCTTCTTGGGTTTTCCATGTAAATTTGGCATTTTTTTGTGTATGGTGTTGATGTGTTTCTATTTATATTATTTACTTTCATGATAAATTAGTTTAATAGATTAAAGGCTAATAAGGATCTTAATGTTAATGAGGTTTTTGATGTTTTAATGTGCAACTAATTTCCCCCCCTCTTAGTTGTCTTGTACATTCAACAATTGGTATCAGAGCAAGGTTCCTTAGAAGAAAGCTTAACCACTTTAGGTAGATCTGGATGGTGCACAAGAAGGAGGCTCCTCTATTTGACAGATCAAATTATGCATTATGGAAGATTGGGATGGAAGGTTTCCTTGTCTCCCTAGGGTTTGGAGTTTGGAAGTCAGTTGAAAATAGATATACAATTCCTATAAATGGCTCATCAACTGATGATGAAATCAAGGCTTATTAGAACAATGGAAAAGCAAGGTCTTTCTAATTCATAACTTGTGAAAGTTATAAGCTACAGAACTATTAGTGAGATCTGGAAAAAGTTAGAAAGTAACTATGAAGGAGATGATAAGGTCAAACAAGCAAAGATGCAGAATCTGAAAAACCAAGTTTGAAACCCTATAGATGTCATAGGATGAAGATACTATAAGCTACATGCATAGAGTGGACAAAGTTGTAAATTCCATTAGAAGTCTTGGTGGAAAACTTGAAGAAGATGAGATGGTAAACAAGGTATTAAGAACTCTTACTAAATCTTATAGCCATAAAGTTTTTCCTATTGAGGAAGCTCAAGATTTATATAATTATTCTAGAGATCAGTTGTTTGGTGCTTTAACTTCTTTTGAATTGAGATTTTGGTCCAAGTGATTCAAGAAAAGAGACTACTTTTAAAGTTGGCAAGGTAGAGAAGAATGAGGAATCGGTTTTGGATGATCTTGATGAAGTAGAAGCAAATTTTGGGAGGAGATTAAAAAAGGGCACTAGAAAATACAGAGGTAAGTTACCTTTCAAATTTTTTAACTGTGGAAATATTGGTCATTATGCTTCAAGATGTCCTGTCAAAGCTTCAAATGATAAACATAAGGATAATAAAGGTAAATCAATTGATAGAAGTTATTATGTTAAAGAAGATGCAAGTATATATGATGATGAATCTGATTACCCTAAGGAATGAGAATGATGAATGCTTGTTCATGGCTCTAAATGTTGGAACTAATTTTGCTAACTCTGAGAAGGAAAGTGCTCTAGAAAGATATCATTATGTTGAAGGAACAATGTTGACTATTTTCCATGATAGAGATGAGAAGTATTGGATCATTGATAATGGATTCTCAAATCATATGATAGGTGATAAGAGTAATTTTGTTAAACTTGAGAAGTTTGAAGGTGGTTTAGTTAAGTTTAGTGATGATACATCTGCTAATATTTGTGGAAAAGGTTCAATCAGTTTTGATGGAAAGAATAATATAGATGTTCTTTATGTTAAGGGTCTTCGGAATAACCTTTTGAGTGTAGGAAAAATGTGTACCAAAGGATATAATCTTGTGTTTTAGAATGATGGTTGTGAGATCAAAAAAGGCTCTAGAACTCTGGTTGATGCAGGAAGGATAGATGGAAATGTTTATCATCTCAAGGGTACTAATGGTCAATGCTTTATCACTCAAATAAATGAAAGTTGGATATGGCATAGAAGAATGTGTCACATCAATTTTGATAGCCTAGTAAGCATCAATTTAGTTCAAGTTGTGAGAGATCTACCAAAGATTACAAATCCCATTAATTCAGTTTTCAAGGAATGTCAGATTAGGAAGCAAAACGGAAAGAGGTTCAATATCAAAGAATATTATACTACAAGACCTTTGGAGTTAGTGCATACAAACCTTTGTGGGCCTACCAGAATAATATTTTTTTAATGTGACAGGTATTTCATATTATTGATTGATGATTACTTTAGAATGACTTGGGTAACTTTTATCAAAGAAAAATCAAAAGCTCTAGATAAGTTTAAGGCATTTAAAACTATGGTTGAGAATGAAATGGATATGAAAATCAAATGTTTGAGATTTGACAGAGGTGGAGAGTTCACCTCCAATTATTTTAATAGTTTATGTAAAGATCATAGAATAAAGAGACATTTGTCATCTCTAGGACTCCTCAACAAAAGAAAGTAGTGGAAAGGAAGAATAAGATTGTTCAGGAAGTAGCAAGGATAATGATTCAAAGAAGAAAATCTACCAAATGTCTACTAGAGAGAAGAAATTCATACTACAGTTTATATACTTAATAGAGCACAAGCAAGTACAAACAGTTCAAAGACTCCCTATGAGTTATGGTATGGAAGAACTCCTACTGTCAAATATTTTAGAGTGTTTGGAAGTAAATGCTATATCAAGAGAGATTAAGAAAACTTAGGAAATTTTGATGCAAGATCTAATGAAGGAATCTTCCTTGGATATTCTATAAGAAGCAAGGCTTATCGGTGCTACAACAAGAGGCTAAAAAGGATTGTTGAAAGTGAAAGTGTCAACCCGGATGAAGATTTACATGAAATTTTAGTGTTGATAGAAGGATATGAGCCAAATGAGTCATCTTGCATAGAAGAAGAAAAGGATGAAGGAAAGGAAAAAGAAGTGTAGGTTGAAAAGGAATAAGCTTTGAAAAGGATCCCTTAGACTCCTAACTACGTGCAGAAGAATCATTCTAAAGATCATATTATTGGTGACAAAAGAAGAGGTGTATTGATAAGAAGAAAGGCTACTATGATAGAAGAACAAGTAAACTTATGTTTACTTTCCAAAGTTGAACCTCAAACTGTGATTGAAAGATGCAAAGATGAGTATTGGATCAAGGCTATGGAAAAAGAATTAATGTAGATTGAGAAGAATTAGACTTGGGAACTTGTCCCAAGATCAGCAAACAAGAATGTGATTGGAACTAAATGGGTATTTTAAAACAAACTAAATGAGAGTGGAGAAGTTGTTAGGAACAAGGTGAGACTTGTGTGTAAAGGCTACTCACAAGCAGAAGGAATAGACTTTGAGGAGACATCTGCTCTAATGGAAAGAATGGAAGCTATTAGGATGTTTTTGGATTTTGCAGCACATAAGGATTTCAAATCTTATCAAATGGATGTGAAGTCTGCATTTTTGAATGGTGAGTTGGAAGAAGAGGTATATATTGAACAACCAAAAGGCTTTCAATTATCAAACAACCCTAATATGGTCTTCGGAATGAAGAAGGAATTATATGGACTCAAGCAAGCTCCTAGAGCTTGGTATGCAAGATTGGATAGATAATTTTTGTAGCAAGGATTCAATAAAGGTACCATAGATAGCATTCTTTATTTAAAAGTTGAGAAATATCAAATCTTGATTGTGGTTGTGTATGTTGATGATATAATCTTTGGAGGAAATTAAGCAATGTGCAAGAGATTTGCAGAGAAGGTGTAGAATGAGTTTGAAATGTATATGTTTGGGGAGATGAATTTCTTCCTTGGGTTGCAAATCAATCAAACAAAGAAAGGTATATTTATTTCATAATCAAATTATGTCAAGGAAATGCTAAAAAAGTTTGGAATGGAAGACTCTAAACTGATATGTACTCCTGTGGTTACTAGTTGCAAGCTAAGTAAGAATGATGAATCTCCTAAGGTTAATCAAAGAAAGTATAGATCAATGATTGGAGGACTTTTATACCTAACTACTACTAGATCGTATATCATGTATGCAGTTTGTCTTGTGGCTAGATTTTAAGAAGATCCTAGAGAATCACATGTGGCAGTAGTAAAAAGAATATTCAAATACTTGAAGGGAATTCTAGAACATGGCTTGTGGTATCCAAAGGATATTGATTTATATCTATGTGATTATACAAATGCAGATTGGACAAGTTGTGTGGATGATAGAAGTCCAAGTGGTGGTGATTTCTTTCTTAGAAGTAGGTTGGTGTCTATTGAATATCCAAAATACTGAGAGGGGGGTGAATCAGTATTCCATAAAACCAGTTAAATAAAATCCATCTAAACATTATCACAATTATGACTGAATCAACAAGAGAAAATGAAAAAAAATCAATGCATCCACACACATGAACACCAGTATTTTTTATGTGAAAAACCCAAAAAGGGAAAAACCACAGTGAGGATTAGCTCACAATATATTATATCCAAATACAAGATATTACAGGGCTCACTGCCATGACACATTGTCCTTGAAAGGCTCACAACCTGAATACAAAAGATGGCTAACCACCAAGATACAAAAGTTATGGCTTACTGCCAAGAGTATGAATTGATAGAATACACCTTATGTGTGCAGGGTTTAGTTCCAATGAAGCTCTAAATAAGAAGTGTTTCCTCTCACAATAGTCATTCACAAATATGTTTTGATCCTCAAATGATAAAGCATTTAGGATCGCATCTTCACATATCCCTTGATCCTCTTTGCACTTCACTACACCTCTCTTCCTTCTCCTTCCATATTCACACCTTTACACTTCTTACACACCACATACCACCATACCTTTCCTCGTCAAAGAATCTTATATATATACAAGTATATCTCATTCATCAATTAGGTCATCCTAATTAGATGAAAGAAAAACAATCAAAAAAACTCTTGTCGGCACCATATATGATTTAAAACATTTTTATCCATGTAGTGCATCATATCGAGTTGGTATAGATCTATAGAAAACATCCATAAAGTATATCTAGTCTTCTCAATGTGTGTCATACATTAGGTCGACCAAGACTAGGACTTAACCAAAAAAACTCCAAACCAACATACAATCCTCGAAGAAAACACATTCTAGATCTGATATTACATCAATTTCTCATCACACTACCATCATAGATACTACCATTAGAACCGTAGCATTATAATGTTCTCCTTAAGAAAATGTGGAGCTCCTACACTGATATGTAGAGTAGAGAAACACCTGTAGAGTACAGAGCTAAACTCTGTCAATGATAACTTTCTTCTCACAACACAAAACTTCTCAAGATCTAGGATATAGCTATTTTAATGAGACATAATAACACGGTTATGAGATTAGAGTCATATATTTTCTTGCAATGAATTTCAGACTCAAAAACCAATGCACTGGTTCATCAGAAAAGAACACTTCCAGTAGAGAACAACTTTCAGTAAACTAAGTAAGCTTCCCATATAGTTGTCACCATGTTGACATTAATGACAACACAGGAACAACCAGAAAAATCCATATACACTTCATGCTCATGTTGCAAGGCTCTGTGATTCCAACATGGCTTGTGGTATCCAAAGGATATTGATTTCTCTCTAAGTGCTTATACAGATGTAGATTGAGCAGGTTGTGTGGATAATAGAAGTACAAGTGGTGGTGCTTTCTTTCTTAGAATCATGTTGGTGTCTTGGCTAAGAAATAACCAAGATTCGGTATCATTATCTACTACAAAGGAAAAATACATTGTTGCAGCATCTTGCTACACACAGGTGTTGTGGATGAAGTGAATATTGAAGGATATCAGAGTGTTATATGATGAACCAATTTCCATCTTATGTGACAATACAAGTGATCAATATTTCAAATAATTTGGTAATTCATTCAAGGACAAAGCATATTTCAATCTAGTATCACTTTCTAAGAGAGAAGGTTGTAGAGAATAAGGTAAAGTTGGAGTATGTGCCTACTAAGGATCAAGTTGCAAATATTTTCACAAAGGCTCTTCCTAAGGATACATTTGAGTATCTTTGGGAGAAGTTAGGGGTTATTACCCCTCCTCTTAATTAGATGCATAATTTTATACATCAGTCCAATGGAATTCAAGATTCATTCCTTGTTTTGGACTGATGTTGGTGGCTACCTCTCAGGGGGAGAAGGTAGTGGAATTGTTGGTTGTTGCATTCAAGGGGAGTAAGTGTTGTCATAGTGTGGCAAGAGAATAAGAGAGTAAGCATGTAGATGTTCATCTTTTCCAATTGTGTCCAAGGATATGAGAAGAAAAATGAAAAGTGTAGGTAGTAGCGGTTGTTGGTTGGTACAACATGTTGTGTGCTCCTAAGGGGGAGTGTGCAAAGAAGTGAAATGAAAAGGTGTGCAGAGAAGGTGTGAAGAAAAAGAAGTTGCAAAGCAAGTATATGTGAGATTGATGCCAAAGGGAAAGAAAATAAAATAAAATATGTGTTTTCCTTTTCCATTGATGACAAAGGGGGGGAGAAAGTTATCCAAAAAACCATATGAAGAAAGAGGGAGAAAGAGGAAGTGTTGGAAAGAATAGATGCTTACGTAAGAAGGAGCAGTGTGCACTAATGTGCAGTATGTGTTGGTGATCAGAGTTGTTTTTTTTATTAAACCGTTGTTTTTATTACTAATGGTTTTTCATATCATGTGTTGCCATCAATGAAAAAGGGGGAGATTGTTGGAAGCTTGTATTATCATTGATGTCAACAGATCTATCTTGTTGCATTGATATCAACCTATAGAGATGCTTTGATTGATTGCATTATGTTGTCATTAGCAGTCTCACTAATGTCAACCTCTAGTGTTAATTTTATGAGAAAGTGCTTATGGATATCAAGCCCTTGTGTGGTTGAGATGTTGATATTGAGATGATTTTTGTGGTGCTTTGTTTCCAAGTGCTATTGAGAAAAATTGATTAAAAGAGTGTTCAATGTGGCAGAGTAGTGTTCAATATTTTGCTCTGCATTTATTTTGTATTGAAGCTATGCGTGTGTGGTTCGGATATGTTGATTAGAGGTGTTCATAGGTGGTATATCTAGAGTTTCATGTTCTAGATCGTTTGGTAGAGGAAGTTGTGTTCACCCGTGTGTGTGAACTGTGAAAGCAATGGTATCTGGGAGAAATGGTTTTTCTCCACATTTCTCTGTGTTGCGGTTTCTAGTCTTGTAGATCTAGGTATGTGCTTATAATTTTTGTATCTATATTCAGTCTAATTTGTTTGTGTTTTGGTGCTCCACAAGGTTGGAATCATTAGTTATAGTGTGTGGAAGGTTAACTTGTTGTACATAATGAATATACTTTTTTAGGTGAATGTTTTTGTGAAGGATTTGTTGGATTTCAAGGTGTTTATGGAATATTCCAGATTGTGTTTAAGTGTTGTGTGTGGTAAGTGAGTCATCCTTAGATCAAAGGAAGCATGTACTTAAATGTTTAATGGTGTTAACACATGTTCGGTTAACATTGGGTGTTTACACTAATTACATATATGCTTCAGTGTTTGTGGAAGTGTGGTATGGTGTGTGTATGTAGATTTGGGTCTAAGTTAAGGTTTGATGTGGCTTGCCTTCATTCCTCTCCACCACAAGAATTTTTTGGTGCCAACCTAATTTGAATTTGCACACTTGAGGTGCATATCCAATCTTGTAAATTGTTTTCAAGGTTGTGAATGGTATATATGTGTGATAATGCGATGGAGGATGTGAGTGTAGAGTGTGTGGTGCAAAGTGTTGAGATGTGAAGTGCGAAAGTGTGAAATGCAATGCAAGCTTTAATGCCTAAGACTACTGGAAGTAATGAGTAGAAGGGATCTACATTCTTCAGTAAGGTTGCAGATGATTTGGTGATGTAGTGGTGGATCTTTTATATTGCTCTAATATGGATTTCTCACTATAATAATCTTATATCTTCTTCTTTATAATTTGGTAGTGAGCCCTTGATAGTGATCCCTTCTTTCTTTTGGGCGGTGAACCCTCTAGCAGTGAGCCCATTGTATTCAATGTTTCCATTACTTTATATTGTGATCTAATCCTCACCGTAGTTTTTTCCTTCTTGGGTTTTCCATGTAAATATGGTGTTCTTTTATGCATGATGTTGATGTGTTTTTATTTTTGTTATTTAATTTCATGCTAAATCAATTTAACAGATTAAGGGCTAATAAGGATTTGAATGTTAATGAGGGTTTTGATGTTTCAATTTATAGTTGAATTCCCCCCTCTCAGTTGTCTTGTGCATTCAACAACAACAATCTTGATGTCCCTCTTTATTTTCTCCATAAATTATTTGTAGAGTTTGTTTTAGAAAAGCATGTGAATTATTTTGACTTTAGAAAATTCCAAGGAGTAGGTAGAGGAATGCCCCAAGAGAGACCTGGGGTAATGTGAGAACTTAAAGGTCCATATATTCCCCCTCCTATTTCTCCCCCACCTTCAATAGCACACCCAAAAATTATTGTAGATGCAACAATGCAAAGCCCCATGGCCATACACTCTTTGATTGGCCATTTAATTATACATTTTTCCTAATTTTCCTAGCCACCTGGCAATGATACTCTTGGTGGATTAGTTGATGTTGGTGGACCCTCATCATTTACACATATTTTTGTACATCATCATTACACTATGTGCAATCATGTGTGTTAGGTCCTATTAGAGAGACTATTGAGCCTCCCCTAAACACACGATTATGGGTTCCATCATATTACATGTGCAAGAGATGAGCCAATAGGGTGTAGTACATATATAGAGGCATCAAAGGTAAGAAAATATGTGGATACATCTAAGGTAAGAACGCAAGGAGGGCCATCAAGGGCTAGAGAATAGGAGCAAGAGAAATCTTATGTACAGGTAAAACTCAAAGTTATTTTATAGTGCATTTCATTTGAAATTAATATAAAAAAATAGTAGTATTAATGTATATTTAAGTGGGATTGAACAGTTGATGGTAGAGGAAAAACTTAGAGAAGTCCATCATGGTACTCTTTCGGCCATTGAATTTGGCCTAGACATGTAAGTTTTTGCACATGTTCAACTTTTTTTATTGTATGCATATCATTTAAATTGTGATTAATTAAATATATTAATTTATATCTTGCTCTTATTTTACTTTTGTAGTCTACTCCATAAGTGAATGATGTGGCACCTTTTCCAATTTCTTATACTAAAAAACCTTATCATCCTAAGGGACTCTCATTCATAGAACAACTCTTAAAGAAATTAAAAAGATCAAGGTAATTGAACTAAATTTTAATTGAATTAATAGTTTATTTATAACTTATAAAACTTATTATAGTAATTTAAATGTTAATTCAAATATATTACCATTATATGTGCATACATTTATAGTCTGGGAGTAAATGGTGACTCCCCAACACCCCCAGGAATAGTTGCTAGACCAAAATCACTTCCATAAGAGAGAGAATGAGAAGAAAGCTTGCTTCACAATGCAAGATTGAATATTGATTGAATATGCTTGAATAAGCTTCAATTGATGCAAATGCACATGAGATCCCTTACTTATAAAGGAAAGGTAGAGAGATATGATTAGACAGGATCATGACAAGTGTCTTAATCCTATGACATGAGACAACTAACAAACTAACTACCTAGGAATCAAGCAATACTAGATATATAAGATAAGGCCAATATGCTTGAATAAGCTTCAATTGATACAAATGTACATGAGATGCCTTGCTTACAAAGGTAAGGTAGAGAGATAGGATTAGACAAGATCATGACAAGTGTCTTAATCCTATGACATGATACAACTAACAAACTAACTACCTAGGAATCAAGCAATACTAGCTAGATAAGATAAGGCCAATATGCTTGAATAAGCTTCAATTGATGCAAATGTACATGACATGCCTTGCTTATAAAGGCAAGGTAGAGAGATAGCATTAGAAAATATCATGACAAGTGTCTTAATCCTATGACATGATACAACTAAAAAACTAACTACCTAGGAATCAAGCAATACTAGCTAGATAAGATAAGTTCTAGAAAAGTCAACTAAGACTTCTAGAAAGAATCTTTTATCCTAAGTAAACTTAACCATGTGAATATGTCCCCTAATTACCTAGTGAGTGAATTATCTAGGTACAAGACATTTATTCATACCAACACCCACTCTTAAGTGCAACTTAGGGGGAAGATTATTATGCAAGCTATGCAAAGACTATGACTATGGGTCCCGGCTACTAGGCCATGTTAGGTACCCATTTACAATGAAAATGCAAACAATCTAAGAAATTTCTCACAAGTGGAGAAAAGGAGAAAACCCAATTGGACAAAACTCCTCTCTAAAAGAGAAAACAATACTAAACAAACATGATGTATGGAAGACTCAATGATACCCCCCAAGGACTACATCCATCATGTATATACAATCAATGACCCCCCCATAAGAGGGAAAAAGAGAGACAAGATATCCCCCCGCAATATGTAATTGCCCGCAAATATGGTTAATATTTGAAGACAAAACATAATCCAATGCCTACAAACAATGTTTCTCCCCTTAGGAAGAAGATACACCAAGTACAAATGCAAGAATGATTCCCATTCTAGATAGGAACTGGTAGGAAGAGAAATCCATATGTATGAAGATTGTGTCTCTGAAATCTGCTCATGTGTTTCCAAGTTCTTGGATGATGAAGATGATGCCATAATCTAATCAGGTACATGCCCAATCACAACAAACTGTGACAAACTAGGAACCAATGGAAACTAATCTTGAACAAACTCTGTAGACAAACATGAAGTGACAATAGTGGATCCATGACTATGATAGACCCTCAAATTGGTCCTCCAAATATAAAATGTGAGACTCCACAAACAAAGAAGCAATGTCTGTCAAATAGGAATCCCAATCAGGAAGACTATCAAATACCTATTGCAATGAATCATTGGAAGTACTCAATGACTCATAAATAGAAGATGAAGATGTGATCTCAACTGGAGAATTCTTTGGATCATCAAGACACTCAATATCTGTAAAATATTCAATCTCCTCTAAGGTGTCATCATCATAGGGTATGTTGTCAACATTATCAAGTGGAATGAGGCAATCTAAAGCAGGATCATCTGGGAATGGAGGCTTATGTGGATCTCCAAATATCTCCCAAACTTTGGTCCAAACTGTGTGTGGGCATAACATGTCAGAGAAGACCTTATGATAGGTCTCATTGAAGATGCTTGCATTGAAATTAGAACTAATCAATCCTATGATATGATCATTCTTATTACCCCAAACTGACTTCCTATATGTTGTTTTTGGTTCAAGAATGAGTCCATAAAGATGTGGCAAAAAATTTAGCCACTTACAATGTGTTATGATGCCTTTTTTCCATGACTCATAATTATCCCTAGTTAGAACAATTACAAAAGGATGATTTGAATAACTCATGATTACAATGATAATAAACTTCTCAAATGATACAATATGAGATCAACATGTATAATACAACTGAAATGAAGTACAATGATCAAAAAAACACTTTCCCAACTGCCAAAATATCCAAGTACCCTTCAGTAGACCCACTGGGCAAAATATGAAAGCACAATGTACCTAAGACAAAATCAGGAAAAAATGCATGGATGGCTAGATATAGCTCCTCAATACCTTTCCAACACCACAAGAATTGTGAAAATCAGAGATTGTGACAAGAAATTATGAGCTTGGGAGCCAAAATAGAAGATCTAGCTTCAATCAGCAAAAACTAGCACCAAACAGCAAAATTGAGCTTCTCAGCTTTCCAATAATATTTTGTTTCAAAAAATTTGCCTCAATATGAGAGATTTGTGCCAATTTGAAAAAAATGGCTATTTTTGGGCACTTAGGGGGAAAATAAAGGGACTGCCAAGGCTATGTTGGGGAAAAAAAATTGGCTCCAAACATATGGTCAACCTTTTACACTTGAGAATAAAGTTTTTAATAAACAAAATGTCGATACCTTTTACAACATGATTAAAAACTTTAAAACAAAGGTTTTAATATATCAAAAACCTTTAACAATAATGTGGCCGATAAAAACAACTAAGATGTCAACTAATACAAAGGACTATGGTAATTTGCAGTATAAATCAAGCTTTATATTAAAACAAACTTTGTATATAAAATTTTGTGGATTATTAAATGAATTGTACCCGCTTACAGAGTTGACCAGTTGAGATGATGTGACTGGTACCAAGACCAATAATGTGAGTGCCGGAAAAGAACTTGAGCATCGGTAGGTTGAAATATTCGTTGATTGGATAGCGACCAAAGTACTGCCGATGGACCGCTTAGAACAGAGAAATTAGTGTGTCGGATGGAGGGTGCAGACCGCACAAGTACAAAATCTATAAAGATTTTGAGAATGTGTCGAATAATATATGCACCCCAAATTTTTAATAAAGCCCCACATATAAAAATTATAGCCCAAATATATTTGCAGAGATTTTGCCTGAAATAAAATAAAATATGCAGAATTTTTTTTGCAAATAAAATATTTCAACATGGGGGCTATACGGCCTGTCCAAGGAAAAAAAATTTGCCTCAAAAACATTTTTTATCGAAAATGGACGAATTTATAGTCAAAATTCATCTACAAGGGAACCTGAGTGCAATGGTGATGTCGATCTGGGCCCAAAAGTGCTCCAAAAAAATTAGTGACCTCCTGGATGAGCTACTCTTCACACTTTTCCAAACCCTTCATAGATCAGCCAAAACATATTCTTGACGAAAAAAAAGGAAAACCTGACTTTCTTCAATGCCCTGGATTCAACCATGAGGTCAATAAAACCCCAATCCACACCCAGCAAAAGCTTCAATCCAACATGAAACCCTCAGATCTGGGAAGAAATCTGCAACCCTGGAGCTCTGATACCATGTGGGAGTAAATGGTGACTCCCCAACACCCCCAGGAATAGCTACTAGACCAAAACCACTTCCACAAGAGAGAGAATGGAAAGAAAGCTTGCTTCACCATGCAAGATTGAATATTGGTTGACTATGCTTGAATAAGCTTCAATTGATGCAAATGTACATGAGATGCCTTGCTTATAAATTCAAGGTAGAGAGATAGGATTAGACAAGATCATGACAAGTGTCTTAATCCTATGACATGAGACTTTTGGACTCAAACAACACTGAGAGGGGGGGTGAATCAGTGTTGTGCAATTTTTAACTTTATTAAACTGATCTCTCAAGTGTATATAACATTCAATCAGAAGAAAGATGCATGACCATAGAACAATAATCCACAACACCATAACACAAGGATTTTTATGTGGAAACCCGGTTAAGGGAAAAACCATGGTGGAGGTCAATCCACAATTTGAGTACTCAAAATATAAGTGTTTTACAAAATGGGAATGCACTTGCATTCAAGCACATTTCCTAGAGCTCACTGCTCAAAATCAAGAAAGCTCACTTCCTTACAAAATATTTGGATTACATCAAAAGGTTGAACTAAGAAAATAGCATCTACAAATGCCTGATTACAGTTCCAGTTAGGCTCATAGATCAGATTCTGGACCTTTTGTTTGATTCTGCACTTTGCTTTGCTCTACCTTAATTTGCTTCATAAAATCCTCTTCTGCACAAATGAAAATTGCTTAACTGCTCTTCTGATATTCGCAATACGCACCCACACATATCGAACACCACACATACATATCAAAATGAATTAACCGATTTCATATATATATCTGCTACCAAGAATTCAATCACTATATGTCGGCTTCAATAGAATATAAAATATTTTCCAATTGTCGGCTCAAATCATGAATAACATTTAATGCGCATCCACCAAAGTCGGCCATAGCATAGTTAGGACCCAAAACAAAATCTCCAACACAAAAATACTTCAAAAAATTCAGCTTTAGACATCTGCAACACCTTACATTCACTTAGTCGGCCTTCATATACTGATGAACAGAAAATCGAACGACCGAATCTCCTAACTCATACACCACTTGATGCGATAGCACAAAACTCAAGAATAACATATTTCATATACCCAATGACCTTCCCAGAGATCCACAACCAAAACTGATAAGCTAGTAATGCAAACCACTTGATAGATTCAACTTCAGTCAGATACCCTATTCTTTACTTTGTCTTTCGATATGGTCAGATACAGAAGTGCAGACCAAATCAACGACTTTGGTTGCCATCAATGACAACACTAGAAGCCATATGCCAACAATCTCCCCCTTTGGCATTGATGGCAACACTTAGTGAAAAATTACTAAGTGTCGGAACCTCCAAAACTTCAAAAAGCCATAGCTAACAAAAACTCAACAAAACTCCCCCTAAGTTTGATAAAGAATTTTTCACTGCTCTCTCTCCCCCTTTGACATCAATGACAAAAAGATAATAAAATATTTTATTTCTCCCCCTATGAAGTGTAACCAAAAAACTTATTCAAAAATTGATTCAAAAATTTGAAGAAATACAGCTACTATTTGAAGATTATTTTGTACTTTTCCTTCATCTCTAGAAGAAACTTCGTCCATGCTTCCACTACAATCCTGATGATTATGATCATACTATTTTTTTCAGATGTCCGATTGATAATATTGATGAGGGATTATGGAATGGTGAAGGCATCTTCCAATACTTCTCCCTTCCTCAGTAACTCACTCAATTGTTCCAACCTGCATTATGTTATGTCCTTCACTTTCCAGAAGGTTTCAACAATCCTATTCCTAGTGTTCTGAACATTTGTATGCTCTGCTTGCAATTTTTGAATCCTTTTCCCAGTCGCACCATCTTGATCCTGAGACATGTTAAAGCCCTGTCCAATACTATTCAACTCTATTTCAATTTGTTCCAGCTTGTTTTTGTACTTGTTGATTACATAAGGCCATCGAAGACAATAGTTATAAATGTTGTTTGTTGTGCTTATGCATTACCTTAGTTCATTCATGAGCCTTTTTAGCTTAGTAAGTGATAATTTGTATTGTTTCTTCAGGTGTAGGATCACTTCTTCTTCCTTATTTTGATACTCAGAGTCCATGGTTTTCTTTTGGCAATGTATTCTGCAAACTCTCCAATTTGATATGATTGTGCACAAGATGAGCACTTAGTACGCTTAAGATCATGTCCTACTCATATGAGGGTCTGATAGACCACATGTTCACAATTTTTTGCATTCCACCTTCCTCATGAATAATTTGTAATAGCTCTTCCTTGGTTAGATCACCTTCTTCTTCACTTCCTTCTGCCATTTCCTTTTCTTGTTATGGTTCAACTTTTTTCAGTTCTTTTCCAAGGGCATCCTTAGTTTCCTTATCAGATTCCTCATCTGGTATGTCCACAATCACTTGTTCTTTTCCTTTCCCTTCAACTTTTGTAGTCTTGCATGCTGGTGGAGTACAAACAGCAATTTCTTTTGCTCTTCTCTTCTTTCTCTCCATCTCATCGGAGGAGGAACCAACTTCAAGTCCTCTTACCGGAATGGGAATATGAGTTGATCCAAACTTCCTTAGCAAACCCTTAAAGAAAATTTCATACATTTGATCACAGTTTTCCAAATTGTTAGAGTATATGTAAATCTGCTTGCAAACTGGTTCACTCTCTTCCCATATTACATTGTTATTCAGGGGTAAGCAATTCAGAAAATACATCATAAGGAATATAACCAAAGTACCAAACCTGAAAGGGTAATCTGTCTCCTTCGTCAGTTACACGTTCTCCATCAATTGATCTTTCAGCAATCTACAAAGATCAAAATCTTGATCTTCCATTATCATCTTGTGTGAAATGTAAACAACACCTGCCGAAGTTGCACCTTCTCTGTTTCTGAAAAATATTTTGTAGGATATTCCATGCGTAATGTACCTTGTTACTAAATCTTTGATTGTGGATATTATCAGTTCCCTTTGATCTCTAGTTACTCTAGTTAGGGTTTTGACTTCTTTATTTCAGATTGACTTCTTCCTCGACACATCCCCAACTTTGCATAACCCAGTTACAGCTGCAATCACTTCTTTCGAGATATGGTAGGGTTTATCCAAATTCATAATATCATCATTCAATTTTTCTAGAATAAACTCAATGACTTATGCGTTTCTGAAATAAGGGAATTCACTCCAAATATCCAAGTTTTTGTGCTTTGCTTCATTCAACCATTTCAATACATCATGCGACATGTTTCTTTTAGCTCTAATCTTCTCACTGCTATATTCATCTAGTTTTACCATTCCTTTAATTTGTTCTATTTTTCCTTCCGTACACATGTCTTGAAAATAAGTTATTCAACCTCACACCAAATTAAAATTTCTTAATACTACTAAAATACCTGATGGATTAGGGTTTCGCCACCGAATTCTCTTCACGTTTTCAAAATTCTAGTGCAGAGTGCTCTCCTACTTCTTTTTCTTTGACACAAAGTGGAAAATGAGGGTTTCAAATTTCCTTTTATATTTCACACACCTAACTTTTGTTGTAATAAATGCTTTTTCCCTAACTTATCCAAATACCCTATTTTCTCAGTCATCAAATAGAAACTTTTGTGGACCTTCAACTTAGCATAATATCCTTTCCAACTATTCCAACAACATTTGTAGATTATCAGTGCAACCACTACACTCATCCATATCCCGGTGTCAATTACCGGTAGGGGGTTTGAAAGATTTTCTTGACAGCTCCCCCTAGGCCAAAGGCCCAAAACTAATTCCCAAAGGAATTACCAGAAGCAGGTTCTGGTGCTGGCTCATTTCCTATAACAGAGGGGCACTTCTTCACCCATTTATTCTTCATCTGATCTCTTATTTCATCCACATTCACTTTCCCTTTTCCTTTATCATCTTTCTGCATATTTTTGCCTTTGTATTCTAGACCTCTTCTATCCATATTCTTGTTTCTATAGAATCTTGCACTATAACCATATTTGTTGCAATTAAAACACACAAAATTTCCTTTTCCAGACCAATCACTCCATTTATTTCTTCTTGATTTGCACTGGTTATAAATATTCCCAAATCTTCCACAAGTATAACATCTAACACTCCTTCTATTAACAAAGTTGTTTGACACATTTCCACATTCAATTGACTTGTGACCAAACTTATTACAATTGAAACACTGACCGAAAAATGATGAATCACTTAATTTCATTTTGCTTCTACATTGAGCAGCCATATGACCAAATTTATTGCAAGCAAAATAGTATACATTAAACTTTTGAGCATTAGGTTGTCTTACCGTATGCCTTTTTGCTTTGTTCATCAGATTTCCTTGCTTAGAATTCCTTTCTCCAGACCTGGAACTCTCTCCTTTTTCATAACCAAGACCTCACTTATCATTTGCATTATTTTTCCCTTGAGTTAGCTCATCAAGCTTAACTGAGTTAATCTTGAACTTCTCCTTGTATTCATTTGCAGTAGTGAGTTCATCCCTAAGAATAACAATTTGTTTTTCAAGCTCTTCTTCATTGTTTCTAGATTGTTGCAGTTCAATCTCTAACTGAATGAGTTCTCCATTAATTTTGTTGCATTCATCAGATATCTCTTTTAGGGACTAGGCAATATTTTCCTCATTCTTCTTTCTTTCTTCAATCTCCTTAGTCATCTTTATCGCCATAGATTCCATCTCATGCTTTAGGGTAGCATTGTCTCTAGCAAGCTTTTCACATTCTTCAGTTATTTCCTTCAAGGTTTGATTCAAGTGAATATCATCCATGCTTTTGCTCTCTTTTTGCTTAATCTAATCACAAATATCCTTTATGTTTTCCCTAGAATTAATAATTTGATCCTTCAACTTCTGAATGAATTTCTCAGCATCCTTAAGATTTTCTCTCAATTCCCAGACTTCTACTTTAGACTGATCAAGGTCATCAAGTTCCACCAAAAGTTGTTGTTGAAGACTACCAAACTCCATTACATTACAAGATCCACCTCAAGTTGTTAAACTTCTTCCAAGGAACTTAGCTCTGATACCAATTGTTGGACTCAAGCAACACTGAGAGGGGGGTGAATCAGTGTTGTGCAATTTTTAATTTTATTAAATTGATCTCTCAAGTGTATATAACATTTAATCAAAATAAAGATGCATGACCATAGAACAATAATCCACAACACCATAACACAATGATTTTTACGTGGAAACATGGTTAAGGGAAAAACAACGGTGGAGGTCAATCCACAATTTGAGTACTCAAAATATAAGTGTTTTACAAAATGGGAATGCACTTGCATTCAGACACATTGCCTAGAGCTCACTGCTCAAAATTAGGAAGGCTTACTGCCTTACAAAATATTTGGATTACATCAAAAGGTTGAACTGAGAAAATAGCATCTACAAATGTCTGATTACAATTCTAGTTAGGCTCATAGATCAGATTTTGGACCTTCTGTCTGATTTTGCACTTCACTCTACTCTGCCTTAATTCGCTTCACAAAATCCTCTTCTGCACAAATGAAATTCGCTTAACTGCTCTTCTAATATTTGCAATACACACCCACACATATCGAACACCACACATACATATCAAAATGAATTAACCGATCTCATATATATATCTACTACCAAGAATTCAGTCGCTATATGTCGGCTTCAATAGAATAGAAAATATCTTCCAATTGTCAGCTCAAATCATGAATAACATTTAATGTGCATCCACCAAAGTCAGCCATAGCATAGTTAGGACCCAAAAAAAAATCTCCAACACAAAAATACTTCAAAAAATTCGGCTTTAGACATCTGCAACACCTTACATTCACTTAGTCGGCCTTCATATACTGATGAACAAAAAATTGAATGATCGGATCTCCTAAATCGTACACCACTTGATGTTACAACACAAAACTTGAGAATAACACATTTCATATACCCAAAGAAATTCCCAGAGATCCACAACCAAAACTGATAAGTTGGTAATGCAAACCACTTGACAAATTCAACTTCAGCTGGATAACCTGTTCTTTACTCTGTCTTTCGGTATGGTCAAATACAGAAGTGCGGAATGGATCAATGAATTAGGTTGCCATCAATGACAACACTAGAATCCATATGCCAACAGAGACAACTAACAAACTAACTACCTAGGAATCAAGCAATACTAGCTAGATAAGATAAGTTCTAGAAAATCCAACTAAGACTTCTAGAAAGAATCTTTTATCCTAAGTAAACTTAACCATGTGAATATGTCCCCTAATTACCTAGTGAGTGAATTATCTAGGTACAAGACATTTATTCACACCAACATATAGTCTTACATTCTTGTCATTTTTTATACAGGAAGTTACAGTTGGTGCATCATCCTTGTCAAACAATTGAAGAAGCATCACTTATGGTATATGGTTTCTTTTATATCTAGTAGACATAAGTTTAGATATGAGTAGATATGTTTTTAGTTTATTTCTCTTTTTCAACAACTATATATTAGTTTTATCAATTTTATTTTACCTGTTATAGTGTATTCCACTATCCACCTATGTGGATCCTCTACCATTATGATACGGTAGGATGCTTGATCGTCCTAAGGGACCCTCATTTGCAGAATGTTTGTCAAGAAAAAAATAAAGGCTTGAAGTAATCAAGAATTGAATTTTAATTTAATTGATATTTTTCAGAAATTATAGTTTAGTATAGTGACTAGATATGTTACACCCCGATTGTATAGCTACTACATATTAGTACTGCATAGGGATAAATGATTGTAAAAGAGAATTATGTGAATGAATAAAATATGTTATTCCTTGTTATCAATATGAGTGTTTTCACATTTAATGATTGTCTCATTTAATGTTGCTTCAATTGATGTTATTCATGGTGAAATATAGCATAAGGAGGTTAATGAATCATGTTATTCTAACTTGAGATGTTTATGTATACTACTAATGTTATGAACATATGACTGTCATGAGTTTATGTCAGTGGATGCAAGTATGTGAACCATTCCTCCAGGTGGAGGGGAAATATCACTCAGGAGAGGACCTTGGTCGTTTAACCAATAAAGTGAACTATCTGAGCATACACACATGTCACTATAGTTTGGGTGAACTGAGTCAGTTATGTTGGTTCTAGATAAGTCATTTGCAGCTCGTATATTGGCATTAAGAGTCTTGTCTACTTCTTTACACTTTTATGAGTGATGTTTATCTGTATATCTATCTTGTTGTATTACGATCATTATGATGGTAACGTGAATGAATGTAAGTGAATAGGGAGTGGACATACATACATATATATAGTATATACATGTATCCATATGTATATACATATTGATACAGGTGTATGACTGGAAAATGGATATGCTCATATAGATGCATCGATATGGTATACCTATACATACATGTACATTGAGGTATACACATGTATATATGCACACAACCTATTATATGTGGATATTAATAATATTATATTATTATTGCCTAACAATTTACATATACATGTATATATATACATATTGGATATGTTGGCTGCCTTACGATATGTTTATGGAATGATATATATGTGTGTGTGTGTGTAAATATATATATATTATATGTTATACACACACACACACACACATATATATAGATATATATATATATTACGGTAACATAATATATATATATTATTACTTTAATATATATATATATAATATATATTTAATATTTGAATCTCATTGATGGAAATCAAATTATTTTCCACATTGAATTAATATTAAACTTCAACTATGGAAATCAGGTTCAAATATACCCAATCGATTATTAATCATCAATCACGAGAGTTGAATTAATCAAAATATTTTCCTTTGGCAATGAGAAATAAAAATACGTCTTGAAGGAAATCAAAATATTTGATATACTATCTTTTAAACTTTGAAATAAAATAAAATTAGCATCTGAGGAAAACACACGCACCAGTTATACACGCGGGGCAATGACCAAGTCGTTGAACATTGCAATGCAGCCTGTATGATTGTTGATTGAGCCATATTAATAAGTTATGTGGATAGCAAATATCAATGGACTTTTTTACTATGCATTTTCTACCTACCAGATTATGAAATTGGTGCCATATCTAGAATGAAACCTGTAGGTTTCGATTTTGTATATTATACCATGTGCAAATGGAAATAGTCTCCATTTTGTTGTCAATCAATGGAGGTCGAATCACCTCTTTGAAGCTGAGTATGGGATTAAAATCATGCCACTTATTAAGTTGAATTATTCAAATTTCAGTGTTGGAAATTAACATGCCTTTGGAAGTGGAATTCGATGGGGGTTGGGGTTCTATAAATAGCCACCCAATCCTTCATTCATCACTTACTTTATTTCTGGAGAACTTATCTTTTGAGAACTTATTTCTATAGAGCAATCACTCTATTTTTTTAGAAACGTATTGTCCTATGAGTTGAGTTTAGTGTGAAATTACCAATTCTTTAGTGTTAAATTACCAGAGATTCATATCTTTAATCAACTGCAGCCATTACTATTCTGATTATTGATTTCTGAGTGCTTAATCCTAAGTGAGAAAGGTAGTAATTTGTGAGGGAATTTCCAATTGTTGGAGGTGTTGAAAGTACTATGAGAATAGGTTGAGGCATCATCATTTGGAGAAAAGCTAAATATCATGCATGATATATTCTTCTACTATCAATTTCAAAAGTAAATCTTAAAATATTTTTGGAAATTATGTTTATTGTCTGTGTATAGATAGGGAATTGCTTCATGAACTGTATTGATGTTGTGTGTTGAAAGTGAGTTCTTTTATTAACTACATTATTTGTTTGCACATAGAGAGAAAATTGTTTAAAGGATAAAAGATGCATACTTGTTGTGTTTTGCATTAATTGTATGATCTCCATAGAAGGAGAATATGGTTGTAATAGTTACTATATACTAGGACCGAAATGAGGACAGGAGTCAAGTAAATTTTGTCAGCTTAAGTTATTAGGTTAACTAAGATAAGCTTGAGTTACTCCTAGGATAAATATTTCTAGTATAAGAGGGATTATGTGAATTACATGTTGTGTTGATTCATTTCTAGCAGTGAGTATGTTGTAGGTTAGTCTGGGGTGACCGATTATCCATTGAAGGACATAACCTATGTGTGGTGTAAGATAGCCCTAAGTCAAATTGACCTTGAATGGTGTATGTGATAGATGAACCTCAATAGAAATACTATATGGAACACTTTGGCCAAAGTAGTGTAATGTACCTACATCCTCTTAGACTGGGCGATGATTACTCTATCAGTTCACTGTGATCCAATAATACATGCTAGTTCAGGATTGTGGGATTACAAGGATCTAGTTATATAGGACACACCACTATTCTTAGTTGGTCAACAGTATCAGTTACTCTACCAATCTCTTCGTTGAAAGGAGGGCCATCTATTGAATAATAGGTGTGCAAGGGACCGCATTATAAGTCTGTGGTTGGTGGAAAAGCGCCCGAGTGATGTTTTTCCTCCACAGCAGGCTACTGAAGTACCAAGATTTGAAAGGGAAGATCTTGGACCGTCTTATTACTATTTGTTCAAAAGCTCATTGAGCTATGTTTGTACTTGTATGTCTTCTTACTCTGATGTTTACTTGAAAAGGGAAAATTATTTTATTGTAATGAAATGTATTATGTTGAAAAATTTCAATTAAAAGAAAAGAATTTTTTTGTTACAATGGCAATTTACTCGTTATCTTTATCTGTCTGATGTAAAATTAATAATTTTTAATTCATGCAAGGGTTAGTACATTACAAGATATTACTGTGAAAGTTATAAAAAATAATAGATAAGTTTCTATTTAGTAGTCTAACTTATTTACCATTTAGCTAATTAATCTAATTTGTGGTTTGGATTTTCATTGTGTAGTCAACTTTGCATCCATCAAGTGGCATGAAGATGCCACATTTTGATGATCTACCACAAGTTTAGAATTTTCTTGAGATGGCATAGCTATTTGAGATGTATATTGTATATAGACCTTGAGATGGCATATGCCACATTTTGTAAAAAATATTTTGAGTTCACTTTTATATATAAAAATTAGTATTCAATGTAATTTGCTCCTTTTGCACATGTTTTCCTACTTTTAAACTTAAAATTTGAATTTATATCACTTTATAATGGTTGAGCTATGAGAAATAACATGTTATAGATTGATTTCTTGTAATCTTGTGCTTTAATAGTTTATGAATTACATATCATTTTTACTCATAAATTATCATCAGTCATTTACAATTGGTAATCCATCTTGATCTTTGCACCACCACCTCTAATAGAAACTATTTAGGTAAAAATTAAAACAAAAGATACATTTATCATATTCTTTCAAGTTAACATCTAAAGAAGAAAGTTGACTCAAAATAAAATTAAAAGCATTCAAATGTTTTTCTCTAAATTACCATATTTCATTTACAAAGATTATAACATTTTTTAAGATACAATTTATTGGCTAAAATTTTACTTAGGTAAAAATTACTTGTCCTCTTTTATAGCTTGTGTGTAGAGGTCCCCTTAGAAAAATTCAAAAGGCTAACATCTATAAGGTAAAATCAAATGGGAAACTTAAATTCTATTTCCCACCCATTTATATTAACATCTATACTATTGTTAAATTTGGTTGCCTTCGACAACTTCACCAAATTTGATTCTTTTATCCTTAGTTTGTATATCCTTTATCCTTTTATTACTTGATCATTTAACATCCTTAGTCTCTATAGTTTCATTTTGGTAGATCCTTTGAGTAAATTTTAATCTACCCTTTAGCAATGATGGATTTTTCAATTTGAATTTTCCTTTTGATTAGTGCATCAAAATAAGTGACATGGAATACCAATTCTGGGTTGAGATTAATGATAAAGATGTATATAAGTTTTGTTATTAGTATATAATTTGCATGTTAACTAGGGTCCCCCTTGCCCTTATATTTGAATTATTTCAAGATCTTTAAGAAGGAAGGAAACAAAATATGTGATATCAACATAATTACTCAATCTATTCACCACATATTTCATGTCTTTCCACTCTTGTTCAAGAGATGAGATAAGCAATAGTGGAGGAGGTTAGAAGTATTAATGAGAGTGATATTGGGTGTATTTCTTTTGATGTGTGACCAAAGGAATTGAGGTTGATGGTTTTGATGGATGTATTGGTTTCGATGTGTGACCAAAAGAATTGAGGTGAGAAAGGATGGGTGCCTAGAGAGTTAGGCTACACTATTTTTTTAAGATTGGAGAGGTCATATTTGGGTGGAAATTTAACCCCTAATTGAATAACTTAGCTAAGGATTTTATCTTTGTTTTTTTATAAATCTCTTTATAATATCATATCCTTGTTGAAAATGAAGGATGATAGTCAAATCAATAGTATAGTCATGTTGATTAGGATTGTCATTATTAATTTCATGAGTTTAGGGTTGTCATAATCCACATAACAATCCACTATCACATTGGGACAGTCATAACAACCCACAATATCATCAAATCCCATGAATACATGCTAAACAAATGAAATATTTTGGTTCCTATGTTAGTACACATGAAGATCTAGCTATGGGGTATCATTATGTCTACAAAAATGAGAAAAATAAGACAACCCTAGGCTGCCCATGGGAAAATGATTGTTCAAACAAAATTGAAAAATTGAAAAATTATAAATTTGTCTATGGTTTTGACAAATAGGCTGTGAAAACACATCCATATGGGTAGATAACTGCTATGGAAGTCATTTTTTTCATTCTGGAGTGCATTATTCTAACTTAGTCTCTTAAGAGCCCTAAGAGCAAAAAAATTGTCAAACTATGATGGAGTGGTTCTCAAAGCTCATGACACCAATAATGTTTAATCTACACCTACAAGTTGATATGGCATCCCTCCACATTAACCTCTCTCAATTTTGGTCAACTCAACACCATTTGACCATGCCAACTTAGAATGTAGACTTGCAAAAATTGATAGTGGAGAGAAGTACAAATTTGGCAAGAAGCATATTTTTTGTTTCATGTGTCCTAGACCAAAACTGGTTGTGTCAACACATCCAGGTGGTTAGGTAAATTTTAGGGAAGATTATTTTCATTCTTTAAGTCACTCGATCATTTTGGAGTGCACTATTCTAATGTAGTCTCTTAAGTTCCACAAGAGCAAAAAAATTTCAAACTATAACAAAGTGGTTCTCGAAGCTTGTGTCACCTCATGGAACCTAAGAATTATTTTTCTACACCTAAAAGTTGATATGGCATCCCTCCACATTAACCTCTCAATTTTGGTCAACTCAACACTATTTGACCATGCCAACTTAATACTTGCAAAAACTATTAGTGGAGAGCATTACAAATTTGGAAAGAAGCATATTTTTTGTTTCATGCATCTTGGACCAAAAATTATTGTACCAACATGTCCATGTGGGAAGGTAAATGCTAAGGAATGACTCTATTCATTTTTCAAGTCACCTAATCATTTCAAAGTGCACTATTTCGACATAGTCTCTTTAGATCCCTAAGAGAAAAAATTGTTGAACTATGACAGAGTGGTTCTCAAAGCTTGCGGCACCTAATAATTTTTTTTCTACACCTACAAGTTGATATGGAATCCCTCCACATTAACCCCTCTCTATTTTTTTCAAATCAACACTATTTGACCATGCCAACTTAGAATGCATACTTATAAAAAATGTCAATGGAGAGTAGTAAAAATTTGGCAAGAATGTTTCATGTGTCCTGGACCAAAACAAGTCGTGCCAACACATCTAGGTGGTCATATAAACACTAGGTAAGGGCTATGTTCATTCTCCAAGTCACCCAATCATTTCAAAGTGCACTATTCCAACATAGTCTCTTAAGTGTCATAAGAGCAAAAAATTGTCAAACTATGACAAAGTTGTTCTCAGAGATTGTAGCACCTGAGAATGTTTTTTCTACACCTACAAGTTGATATGGAATCCCTCTACATTAATATCTCTTGATTTTGGTCAACTTAACAAGGTTTGACCATGATAACTTAGAATGCATACTCGCAAAATCTGTCAATGGAGAGCAATGCAAATTTGTCAAGAAGCATATTTTCATTTCATGCATCCTAGACCAAAACCAACTATGCCAACATGTCCAGGTGGGTAGGTCAATAGTAGGGAAGGGATATATTTTTTCTCCAAGTCACCTGATCATTTTTTAGTGCACTATTCTAGTGTAGTCTCATAAGAGCCCTAAGAGTAAAAATTGTTGAACTATGATGGAGTGGTTCTCGGAGCTCGTGGCACCTAAGAATGTTTTTTTTTCACCTAAAATTCGATATGAAATCCTTCCACATTAACCTCTCTTTATTTTTGTCAACTCAACACTATTTGACCATGCCAACTTAGAATGTGTACTTGTAAAAACTATCAGTGGAGAGCAGTGCAAATTTGCAAGAAGCATATTTTTGTTTCATGCATCCTAGACCAAAACTGAATTTTCCAACATGTTGAGGTGGGTGGGTAAATGCTAGAGAAGGCCTATGTTCATTCCCCAAGTCACTTGATTATTTTGAGGTGTTGTATTCTAGCATAGTCTCTTAAGAGCCTTATGACCATACACATGAGCATACATACACATGAGATTACATACACTATGAGCATACACACATACACACATACATACACCATGAACACACACACACATGAGATTCATGAACATACATACACATGAGATTACATACACACATGAACATGCATATACATGAGATTCATGAACATACATACATGTGAGATTACATACACCATGAACATACACACATGAACATACATACACATGAGATTCATGAATATACACATGATATTAATGAAGATACATGCATACATACATACATACACATACACACAAACATACATGCATACATATACACATGAGATTAATGAACATACATACATACACATTAGATTCACAAGCATACATACAAATGAGATTCATGAACATACATACATTATAGATTCATGAACATACATACATATACATGAGATTCACGAACATACACATGAGATGAATGGACATACATACATGCATACATACATACACATGTACACATGCACATACATACACATGAAATTAATGAGCATACATACACTAGAGATTTATGAACATGTGTACCTATGAGCATCCAAATCTAAGAAATATAGATGTGCATTTTTAGAGAGAGAGGGAGAGAAGTAGATGGATGGAGGTAGAGAGAGAGAGAGAGGGAAGAGAGAAATAGTAGAGGGGGAAGGGGGAGAGGGAGAGAGAGGGAGGAGGGACAAAGGGAGGGAGAGGTAGGTTAGGAGTGATGGTGGGAGAGGAGAGATAGAGAAAATTAGAGAGGGAAGGTGAGGGAGAGCGGGAAAGGGAGAGAGAGATGTATATATTGATCCTAGCTCCTTGTTTCATTTATACTTTTATTATAATTAATATGATATTTAAAATTCCCTTGCAACAATCCATTAAATAATTATTTTATAATATATTATATTATTATATAAATATTATTATATTTAATATAATATTTATATTATAATGTATATTTTATTAATATTAATATATGTTAGTATATATTAAATATTATATATTATATTATATATTAATATTTTAAATATATAAATATTTACATTAATATTAATATTATAACATAGGTTAAATTTCAATCTATAGTCAACCAAAAGAATTTAAGAAATGGATATCCATTTCTTAACTCTAATAAATGGATATTCGTTTCTTAACTTTAAAAAATGGATATTCATTCCTATCCGATATTTGTTTCTTAATTTTAAAAAACGGATATCCATTCCTATTGGATATCCATTTTTTTTTACATTTTTTTTTCCTCAGTTATTGCCTCAAGATTGTTTTGGGATTTGGCTTGGGGTTTTTAAACCTAAAAAGTCAATTTCCCCAACATGTTTAGAAGGGTTCTATTGATTTTTTGGACTTCACCCTTCATGCTAGCGACTTTTTTAGTCTGAATTTGATGAAACAAAAAGGGTTTATTCAATAGATTGTCAGTATTTTACCAATATAAGATATGTTTTATTTTGAATTTAATAGATAATTATTATTGATTTTCTACATGCACTATGTGTAAATTCCTAATTGATAGGTTGATTGAAAAATATCTATAATTTTTAAATGGTTACATATTTTTCAAACTTGAAATATGTGTCACACTCTATGCTTCACAAGCTATAGGTTGAAAAACAAATAGAATTTCATAAAAAAATTGACCAAGTTAGGGTGGTCGAATAAATATTTTTTAATATTTTTAAAAATTCCTACTTAAAAATTCATAACTAATCATTTATTTGTAAAAAATGATAAAAAAAAAAGTGTCACATCTGAGTATGTGTCCTCTACTTTTATTGAAATATTCAAAAATATATATTTTTTCTCATGCTTAGGTTGGTCAGACAAACACATGTTTTAAAAAAAAAAATTGAAGTACTACTATATTGAAATTTTATATTTTCACCAAATAAGATTACTTTTTTCCAAAAAATGCCTATTAGCCTACAAACTACATTCAATTTTCTATAAATTTTATTCCTACATATTTTCCAAATTATGTTAATAACCTATTCAAATTTTTATGTGAAGTTTCTTAAGTTTTTTTATTTATTTTCATTGCCACTTAGAGGCATAGTTTGGCCCATAATGATCCTGCATGACCTACCCCACTACTAAAATGGAGATTCAACCATTATAGATACAAGAGGGAGGACACTTACATACTTTAATTTTCTTGAAAAACACTAGCAAGTGTTACACTTTATCACTGACATAGCCACATCCTTGAATAATGTAGGCCACTTCTCTATGAATCTTGTGCATAATAGTCTTGTGTTGGAAGTTTGGAGAGATTTTTTGTGTTTTTCATTGATGATGTTTCCTGGAAACATGAGCATGAATGGTACATAACAGCGTGATGTACAATGTTTTCATTGATTTCAACATTGTTGTGAATCATTTTGATCAATCCTAATAGGTTTTGGAGTTGTTAAGGAAAACATTTGTGCAAAGTGAATTGGTCCAAAAAGATCAGTTACATAGAAAGTTGACTAAGTGACAAATCTACCAGTTTAGTGTAACAATGTGTTAGTTTTTGGGTCCGCACCACTCTACAAATGAAGTTATCACTTTGCGCTTCTAGCATCATTTTGTTGGAGGTTAGATATACCTAAATCCAGTATTTCATCTTGTTTAGATAAGTAGTTTGAGAGATATGAATAACAAAGTTTTGTCTGGCATATTACAGTCATTTTTTGTACAGTGTGTTAGTGTGGAAGAATTTTCACTTCTCCACAGATGAGTTTTTGGCCTTGTGGTGTTGAAGTAAGTTTCCAAATGTTAGTTAAGCATGGACTCTAGATGGCATCAAGTTTGAGGTCCACGTGTCAAGATGTGGATACATAGTTGAAGGTTTTTGCTTTTAGGTCTTATGTGAAGCTGACCTAATATGTTTGAAGATATGCAAAGGTTAAATATGTATTGTTATATTATATGGGATCTATTATAGGTCCATTCTATCCTATCTTAAGGTGTTTTGAGTTTTGAATTGTGGCACATTATGTAGATGAAATGTTTTAAGTCGACAAGTTACATTTTGGGTATTACATCTACTTAGGTCGGCTCTAGGAAAATTCACCTCCAGCAATTCACCAATGGAAAATTCATCGTCAACAATTCACCGCCACCATCAATTCACCGCCATGGAAAATTCACCACCAAAAATTCATGCAATTAATTTTTCATACGGTGAATTGTCATGGCGATGAATTGTTGGTGGTGAATTTTCCGTCGGTGAACTGCTTGTGGTGAATTTATTGTATGCCAATTAGGCCAACCTAATTGATGTTATACTTGATGTAGATAAATAAGTTGGATTGTTTTTGGTGTTGTGGGGGATGAATGCGACATGTATTGCGTGTGATTTGAATTTTATCACAGTAGTGCGAAATAAAGTTGTGAATGTTAAGTTGAAGATTAGAATTGTGCGAATGAAGAGCGAGGTAGAGTGTTGAATTAGAATCAAATAAAGATTGTTATTGTGCTTCAATGGAATTGTAATTCATGCATATGTAAGATGAAAATTGTAATAGTTCAACAATAGGCTATGAGCCATCATCTCTCTTCTATCTTTTCTTTGTGGATAGTGATTCCACCTACAATGAGCATTTCTATAATATACTATAACCAGTTATAATATATTGTGAGCTAACCCTCACCGTGGTTTTTCCAATTTTGGGTTTTCCATGTAAAAATCCTGGTTTTCATGTGCTATGTGATGTTGTGAATGTTTCATGCTTTCTTTCCTTATTGCAGTTGAATATGCATTAGTAATTAGATGTTTAATGTTTGAATGATTTAAGAGAATAATGATTCACCTCCCCTCTCAGTATTATGGGTGTTCAACATCTTGGTCTTGAAACATCCTCCATATATTCCTTGATGGAACTCACTCATCAACTTATCCACTTTTTTTTGGCTAAATAGTTTAGAAAAACACCATTATGATCACACCACATTAAATCATTATGTATTAGCACATACCTTTGGGACTGTAACTTAATTGTTATTTGTTAATTATCATTCATTCCAAGGAGATAATTCATATTCTCTAGAGAGAATATAACATCTTTATAGTATGGATCTTCCTTATATTAACAAAAGGTGTATGCACAATCCAATTTTATCCCACTAACCTTAGTTGTATACAAATTCACATCTACCATTAATTTTTTAAGCCTTAACATCAAGCCAAATTTGTAACCTATACTTCCATATCATATTCATGGACCCTATTAATCCACTTGCACCTCTTACCTCAAGATTCCTATTGAGTAAATATGTCTTTCATGACTTTATGTGGCACATATGTAATGATATTTTTACCCATCAAATATGATCTATAATTTTTGATATATTTAACAAGGTTGTAAACATGGTTTTTTTATAGTTGAATACTTCAATTTAGCACCTTATAAGGAATTACTAAAAATTGCAATAAGTTTCTTATATCCATCATTTTCCATTCAAATTAACACATCAACAATAGTATAGAATGAACCAAATGAGAGATTTGGAAAGGATTACAATATTTTAGACTTATAAAGACCAATATTTCTTTAAGAGATTCCTTTTTTTTTACAAATGCATTAGTTGGTTCCTCACTCCATTTGATTTATTGCACTTTCCTTAACATCTTTTTTATTTTCTTGGTTTACAAACTTTGGGATGAATATCCTTACAAATTTTATTTTCTTGGAGAATAATTACATATTTTTTATTATTTGATGCTTGGGGATAAGATCAATTTCTTTTATTCTCTTTGGATCTATCATCACCCCCTCTTTTGAAATAGTTTGCTATAAACTTTCTCTTCTTTCATGTCAAATATACAATTCTTGAAATTTAAGGAAATCTCATATTCAAGGTACCTTTTAAAAATTAGCTTCAAATGCTTGCAATGATCTTCCTTTCGTTGGAGTAGGTTTTTAGGTCATCCTAGTACACCACCATGATTTCATTGATGAGGCATATAAAGCAAACACCCATTGTTCTTTAGAAATTTAGACCTACATTATTTATTCCAAATGGAATTCCCACATAAGCATAGGTGCCTAAGGCTCATAGTAAATTTAGTTTTATATTTCTCTAACTTTTGACCACTACTTGGTTATACCTATATAATATATCCATTATAGACATCAATTCTAATCCGATCACTTTCTATAGTAGATGACCCATGCTTAGAAGTGGATATTTATCCTTAAGAAATTTGATGTTCAAATTCCTAAAGTCCACAAATAACCTTATCACTCAATTATTTTTCCTAAATGGAACAAGACTTGACATCCACTCAAAATGTTAGATAGGTTTGATAATACCTCCTTATTTTAGCTTCATTAACCCATTTTCTTTTTATTTTGGGAGTAGGTGTACAATTTATTGGAATTTGTTTCTTTTAGAATGGTTTTCTATCAGGATAAAGAGGAATCGTATACTAAAATAAGTCCAAGCTTTAACCTCATCATAGGACCATACAAAACACTTCTTAAATTCTTTCAATAATGCAATCAAAACTTTATTTTTAGTAGATTTCAACCTCTTTCCAATGTAAATAATTTTAGAGGTTACTTCAATAAATATATTTAAACTTTCAATGATATCCCCATCGATGGGTTTACTTATTCTCTTCTAGCAATCAACATTGTCAAACATTCAGGCATTATTATTGTAAAAAAAAGATGATGAGTGAGAAAGGGAGTAGAGGAGCAGATTTGAAATCTATAGGGGATGAGTAAGATGGAGAAGGGGAAGTTCAAAGGATGTGGTTGGGAATCCACCTAGCGTAGTTGTGGCTACTCAGTTGTGGGAGCTTGGTATAGTTGTAGGAGCTTGGTATAGTTGTAGGTGCTCTACTATTGAAACTTGTCATTGTTTCTCTACTATTGGATCATGGTGTGGTGGTGGCTACTTTGTTGTTGGAGGAGCTTTTTTCTTGTGGTTGGCATGGCTTTCTCGACTTGGTTTCACAAGTTGTTGTGAGTGATTTTGAGTCTACTAGCTTCTTGGGCTTCAAGTTTAAGGGTTTTTCTCCCTAATGGGTCTTTGGGGTTACCCCCATTACCCATGTCTACCCTAGCGTGGTGTTTGGGGATGGATTCTTTGGTTTGGATAAGGCCATTCTTTCACCAAAGAATGGATTGTTGGAAAATTATTTTCATGGGAGTGCTAGTTTCAGTTCCTCCAAGCTTAGGAAATCATGGGTGTTGGAGATCTAGAAGATGTTCTCTAATTTATGGTGGCTTTAGAAGGATTGGGTAACGATGCTTACTGGGTGGAGTTAGTTTGTTGTTTTATGCTCTAGATTTTGGAGGCTATTGTTTGGCTACAGATTGGTTTACTGGTGAGTTTCTCTTTGGATGGGGTTTTATCCCCTGTATTTTATTATCTTCCTCAAGTATACAAGGTAAATTTTATCTATTATACTTGTTCTTGTAAGGACTTCAACACTAGAATGACCATTAGAAAGAACCATCCTCAATTCAAATTTAGATCATTTGAATGATTAGTAGGGTGGTCAGTTGGTAAGTATTAGTATTTTGAGGTATTTTGTCTTTAATAAGGTCTAACAAGACTATCAAGCATGAATTAGGATGAGTCTTTAAGTTTTGGAGTCAAAATATGTAAACTTGCAACCTTGCTTCAAAAGTTGTCATGTAGCCTTTGAAGGAAAAATATTTGAATTTGTATGTGGATATGCAAGGTTGATGTTTTAATTTTTTAATAAGGCTATTTTAAATCCACTTTTCTGATTTTTGAGGTCTTAGGTGATAGGGATCAAAGTTGCTTCAAAAAAAACAAAATTGTGAAAAACTATCATGTTGTCATTTGTTGTAATTTCACTATTAAGGATGTAATCACACTTTCCAACGGTTCCCTCCTTCAAAAATCAGTTGAGGGTCATTGGTAATGATATGGACAAGTTTAAATAGCCTCCTTTTGGTCGAGGCAGGTTGCTGGATGAAGTTTTGAAGCATTAAATATAATAAAAAACTCTATTTTTCTTTTTTTTTAGCATTTTTCATTGTTCCCATGCTTGGTACGGTCTTGTACATCATTTTAAGGGCTTCCAATTGTAATGGTTTGAAATATGGAAGAGTCTACTTTCTTTTGGTGGTGATTTGGCTCATTTTCATCAAGTATTGAGTAAGTTACATCAATTTTAGTGAAAGTGGGTCTGAAACCTTGCAAAACAAGGGTTTGGTCACCAAAATGGATGTAACTCCCATTTCCACCATGGGAAAAATCTGAAACTTGATGTATTGGTATATTTAGGACTCCTTTACATGCTGCAATTTGTTTCAAATTGAAAAATGGAGTTTTGCAAGAGTTATGTGATGCCCTAGGTCTGGTTTTACCTTGAAACAGTCTAGAAAATGATCATTTGTAAGCATTTCTTTTGATTTCTAAGTATTTTAAATAAATAGAATGGATGAAAAAAGTGAAAGGGGTCTTGGGGAACCTGTTGGAGTCTTTTAAAGGCATTAGGGGTGTTGGGGTGTGCCTTGAAAAGTTGAATCCTTCCTTGTACAGGCCCAGTTAAGCCTCTTTGGTGGCTTGAAGATTATTCTTTTGAATCATTTGTTGTTAGTGTTTGGTTTGGTGCTTTTGGGAATTTGTAGGGGTTGATGTTAGATGTATAAAACCAGTTCTCTTTGGTATGGTTCTTGCTTTAACAAGATTTAATCATGACTGTCCTATTTGACCTGTACTACAAGAATGCATGGCTTGTTTGGAAGTGATGGGAGAGTGAGTGTTTTTGTGTGCAAAATTTGTTTGTATGATCATGATTTGTCATGTTGGGAGTATTTAAATCATCCCCAAGTCCTATAGTTATGTCTAGATGAGAGAGAGCCATGTTGGTGATTAAGTTGCTTTGTTGAAAGGAATAGTGAAAAGATGTGTGCACATAGAGTGTTTACGGGTTGAGGGATTAGGATCAACTAGGGTAGAGGGTATTGGGTTGAGGGTAGAGGGACATAGAGGGTTTAATGGTTTAGGGTTTAGGGTATTGGGTTGAGGGTATAGGGTTGAGGGCTAGGGTTGAGGGTATAGGGTTAAGGAATTAGGGTAGAGAGGGAGGGATGGATTAAGGGTTGAGAGATTAAGGGTTGAGGGTTGAGAATTGAGGGTTGATAATTGAGGGTTGAGGGAAATTTAATGTATAGGGTAGAGGGTAGAGCTGGTAGAGGGTGTAAGGGTTTAGGGTTTAGGGTTTAAGGATTGAGGGTTGAGGGTTTAAGGTTGAGGGTAGAGGGTTGAGGGTATATGGTTCAAGGATTAGGGTTGAGGGTCCAATTTATAGGGTAGAGGGTATAGGGGTTGAGGGATTAGGATTTAAGGGTACTTGAGGATTGAGGGTAGAGGGTAGAGGGTAGAGGGTTTAAGGGTTGAGGAATTAGGGTAGAGAGTTTACTTGGGTTTAAGAGTATAAGGGTTGAGGGACTAGGGTTGAGGGATTATGGTCGAGGGTATAAGAGGGTATCGGGTAGAGGGTAGAGGGACGTAGAGAATTTAATAGTTTAGGGTTTAGGGTATAGGTTTTATGGTATTGGGTTGAGGGTATAGGGATGAGGGTAGAGGGTAGAAGGTTTAAGGTTGGTTTAGAGTTTAAAGGTATAAGGTTGAGGGATGTTAAGGGTTGAGGGTAGAGGGTCTAGGGTATAGCTAGATTTGAGGGTATATGGTTGAAGGTCGATTAGGGTTGACGTTCCAATGTAGAGGGTTTAAGGGTTGAGGGTTGAGGGATTAAGGGTTAAGGGTTGAGAATTGAGAGTTGAGGGTTTAATGTATAGGGTAGATCAGAGGGTATAGGGTAGAGGGTTTAAGGGTTGAGGCTTGAGGGTTTAAGGTTGAGGGTAGAGGGTTGAGGGTATATGGTTGAGGGATTAGGGTTGAGGGTCCAATGTATAGGGTAGAGGGTATAGGGGTTGAGGGATTAGGGTAGAGAGTTTACTAATTGGGTTTAAGGGTTTAACTAGGGTTGAAGGATTAGGGTCAAAGGTAGAGGGTATTGGGTTGAGGGTAGAGGGCGCGTAGAGGGTTTAAGGGTTGAGGGTATAGGGTTGAGGGATTAGGGTAGAGAGGGAGGGATGGATTAAGGATTGAGGGATTAAGGGTTGAGGGTTGAGAATTGAGGGTTGAGGGTGGTTTAATGTATAGGGTAGAGGGTAGAGCTGGTTGAGGGTTTAAGGGTTGAGGGTTGAGGATTGAGGGTATATGGTTCAAGGATTAGGGTTGAGGGTCCAATGTATAGGGTAGAGGGTACAGGGGTTGATGGATTAGGGTTTAAGGGTACTTGAGGGTTGAGTAGAGGGTAGAGAGTTGGGGATTTAAGGTTTGAGGGATTAAGGGTTAAGGGTTGAGGGATTAGGGTAGAGAGTTTACTTGGGTTTAATGGTTTAAGGGTACTTGAGGGAGGGTAGAGTTGGTAGAGGATGTAAGGGTTTAGGGTTTAAGGGTTGAGAGTTGAGGGTTTAAGGTTGAGGGTAGAGGGTTGAGGTTATATGGTTCAAGGATTAGGATTGAGGGTCCAATGTATAGGGTAGAGGGTATTGGATTTGAGGGATTAGGGTTTAAGGGTACTTGAGGGTTGAGAGTAGAGGGTAGAGGGTTGAGGATTTAAGGGTTGAGGGTTTCAGGGTTGAGGGATTAAGGGTTGAGGGTTGAGGAATTAGGGTGGAGATTTTACTTGGGTTTAAGGGTTTAAGGGTTGAGGGATTAGGGTTGAGGGTATAAGAGGGAATTGGGTTGAGGGTAGAGGGACATAGAGGGTTTAACAGTTTATGGTATAGGGTTGAGGGTAGAGGGTAGAAGGTTTAAGGTTGGTTTAGGGTTTAAGGGTTTAGGGTTGAGGGACATTAAGGGTTGAGGGTAGAGGTTTTAGGGTATAGCTAGGTTTGAGGGTATATTATTGAAGGTTGATTAGGGTTGAGGGCTTAGGGTTTAAGGGTTGAGGTTTTAATGTATAGAGTACATCAGAGGGTAGAGAGTAGAGGGTTTAAGGGTTGAGGGTTGAGGGTTGAGGGTATATGGTTGAGGGATTAGGTTTGAGGTTCCAATGTATAGGGTAGAGGGTATAGGGGTTGAGGGTACGTATATGGTTGAGGGATTAGAGTTGAGGGTCCAATATATAGGGTAGAGGATATAGGGGTTGATGGATTAGCGTTTAACTAGGGTTGAGAGTTAAGGGTTAAGGGTAAAGGGTTTAGGTTTGAGGGTTGAGGGATTAGGGTAGAGAGTTTACTAATTGGGTTTAAGGGTTTAATTAGGCTTGAGGGATTAGGCTTGATGGTATAGGGTATTGGGTTGAGGTAAGAGGACGCGTAAAGGGTTTAGGGTTGAGTGTACTTTAAGGGTTTAAGGGTTGATGGATTAGGGTAGAGAGGGGGGTGGATTAAGGGTTGAGGGTTGAGAATTGAGGGTTGAGGGCAGTTTAATGTATAGGGTAGAGGGAAGAGCTGGTAGACGGTGTAAGGGTTTAGGGTTTAAGGGTTGACGGTTGAGGGTTTAAGGTTGACGGTAGAGGGTAGAGGGCTGAGGGTATATGGTTCAACTATTAGGGTTGAGGGTCCAATGTATAGGGTAGAGGGTATAGGGGTTGAGGGATTAAGGTTTAAGGGTACTTGAGGGTTGAGGTTTGAGGGTAGACGGTTGAGGGTTTAAGGGTTGAGGGATTAGGGTAGATATTTTACTTGGGTTTAAGGGTATAAGGGTTGAGGAATTAGGTTTGAGTGATTAAGATTGAGGGTAGAGGGTATTGGGTTGAGGGTAGAGGGACGTAGAGGGTTTAACGGTTTAGGGTTTAAGGTATTGGATTGAGGGTATAGGGTTGAGGGATTAGGGTTGAGGGTAGAGGCCATAGAAGGTTTAAGGTCGGTTTATGGTTTAAGGGTTTAGGGTTGAGGGACGTTAAGGGTTGAGGGTAGAGGGTTTAGGGTATAGCTAGGTTTGAGGGTATATGGTTGAAGGTCGGTTGAGGGTTTAAGGGTTGAGGGTTGAGGGTTTACGGTTGAGTGTACTTTAAGGGTTTAAGGGTTGAGCGTATAGGGTTGAGGGATTAGGGTAGAGAGGGAAGGATGGATTAAGGGTGGAGGGATTGAGGGTTGAGGTTGATTGAGAATTGAGGGTTGAGGGTTGAGGGTTTAAGGTTGAGGGTAGAGGGTTGAGGGTATATGGTTCAAGGATTTGGGTTGAGGGTCCAATGTATAGGGTAGAGGATATAAGGGTTGAGGGATGAGGGTTCAGGGTAGAGGGTAGAGGGTTGAGGATTTAAGGGTTGAGGGTTGAGGGATTAGGTTAGAGAGTTTACTTGGGTTTAATGGTTTAAAGGTTGAGGGATTAGGTTCGAGGGTATAAGAGGGTATTGGGTTGAGGGTAGAGGGATGTAGAGGGTTTAACGGTTTAGGGTATGAGGGTGGGATTGAGGGCGGTTGAGGGTAGAGGGTAGAAGGTTTAAGGCGATTTAGGGTTTAAGGGTTCAGGGTTCAGGGACGTTAAGGGTTGAGGGTAGAGGGTTTAGGGTATAGCTAGGCGATTCCATGTCAGGGAGGGGTTGAGGGTTGAGGGTTTTATATGGTTGGGTTGATTAGAGCTTGAGGGTTTAAGGTTGAGGGTAGAGGGTTGAGGGTTTATGGTTGAGGGATTAGGGTTGAGGGTCCAATGTATAGGGTAGAGGGTATAGGGGTTGAGGGTACGTATATGGTTGAGGGATTAGGGTTGAGGGTCCAATGTGTAGGGTAGAGGGTATAGGGGTTGAGGGATTAGGGTTTAACTAGGGTTGAGGGTTGAGGGTTAATTAAGGGTTGAGGGATTAAGAGTTGAGGGTTGAGGGATTAGGGTAGAGAGTTTACTAATTGGGTTTAAGGGTTTAACTAGGGTTGAGAGATTAGGGTTGAGGGATTAGGGTCTATTAATGCTAAAAATTGGCAAGGTAACAGCCTTATGGGAAACTCAATTAATGGGGGGACCAATTGTGCTAAATTGAGTGACCTCCAGGTTTTTCAAGAAGTTGGCTTCTTCTGTATTTGGGGTTTTGGAATGGGAAAAGGAAGCAGATATAAAAAATAAAGATCTAACTAAGGTGATGTGCCAAGATGTAGATATAGGCACGGTAAATCTACCTTTAGTGATGCGATTTAAAGGCTCGTTCAGTAATCTGCTAAGTCCCAAAATAACAAAAATCAAAGATGAAAACCTGAATAATTTATCCAATGACATAAAATAATTCCCATAAAATTTTACTGAAAAGAAGATTCAAAGACATGGTCTAAACCAATAAACTTGTATTTAAATCATTGAAGTTCTACAAATAAACAACTTAATACAATAATGGCACAGTATAATGTTTTATCAAATAATCTAAGAAAACAGAAAGGCCGAATAATGGCACAGTCTGAGAGTCTTATACAATAATCTAAAAGCAATACAAAAGACCTGGTGTCTTTCCCCTAATTTTTCTATATCTTCCAAACTCATTTTTTTGAAGGAAGAAGCAGTATATATAGATAAAAATCCCACTGCCTCGCGGGCTAGTAACAAAAAAAATTCCATCATCATGAATAATGATGTCTGCAGCAATGATTTCCCTCGGTCATTGCAATAGAAAAGATTCGAGCCATGGAATGTAATCACTCTCGAAATAGATGCATCCCCTCTGAATGATGGCAGTGGTCCCAGCAAACCCTTGTGCAGACATGTGTCATTCACCCATGAAGGTAGTTAGAACACGTGGCAATCTGGCAGGGCATGTTGCTCGCTCTCTCCTTCCCTTCAATAGAGTCCCCATAGAGGAGACACGTGGCGGCAGGTCAGAGCCTGTGGTGGATTCCTCCCTCCTTGTGATGAAAACCTACACAGTGAAAATACGTGGAGGCATCCTCCACTACCGGCGCTGACTGTGGGGTCTGCCAAAAAGTGTACGTGGATGGATGCTACGTGGCACGCAGAAGGGACCCGATTGAAAAGGGAAGGGAAGTAGCCTTGAAGTGCCCGCGGTGTTGACACGTGGTAGCATGGCGGGAGCTGGTAGGAGAGTCAAGGAAGGTTTCCCTGCAGAGAGCACCTAGCAGACACGCTGTCGGTAGTGAATGAAGTTCTTCAAAAAGGGGTCGAGAATACATGTAGTGTGGGCCGAACTTAGCAAAATAATCCACCCGAAGGGAGCTAGAGGAAATATATATCCACAGTTTTTGGAAACTATCAGGGGCATTTCGCCTGTGAAACGAGGAACCCAAAAATTTCTAGTTCACAGACCAGAGCCCTATCCATTGGGTGATGCAATTAGAGCTTGGAGAGAGCAGTCTACAAAGGCATCTAGTCGACCTTGGATGACATCGATATGTCGTGCAGATTCTGTTGCGCTCTATGTAGATCAATCATTTCTTTATATGGCAATGTCATGGATATACCAGCCCCAGACTCGAGTTGGAAGAGCAGCCATGCTATCAGATGAGTGATGCCCTCAATATCCTCTGCAATAGGGGGCTGACTGAAGCTCTGAAAAGTGGATGTGTCATGTTGTTTTTCTTCAATCTTCACTGCAATTTGCTCCACTGTGGCAACTATTTCATCTGGAAGATACGGGGAGGGTAAGCCCATCTGAGTTAGCTAGGAGAACCTAGCCCACATGTTATTCATGGTTCGGTCCAGTGTGGTAGCGCACTCACTAGCATGGAGGATAGCTGCGTGGTAGTGGATGAACTTGTTCGCTATTTTGGCAGCAGTTTTTTGGTCCCCGATCCCTGGGTTTGCTAATTTCTCATCCAAGACCATGTATAGATTATCCAGCATTCTTTTTGCCTCAAGAACCTTCTCCATAATTAATTGTGGGAACCGCTCAATCACTCCACAAACTTCCCTACCTAAACTTGTTGCCTATTCCATAAATTGGAGCATCGACTGAAGAGTCAAGTAGAAGGCCTTGACTTTTTCCCAGTATGAAACATATAATTGTTGAGCCACCGAAAGGAGATCCGACTAGGTAGCAGGGGTTGGGGAAGACTCTTCAAAAGACTGATCTCTGCATCCCTTGATCCAACATCTTGTGTCAGTTATGCAACCTTTTTGTTGGCAGCCGAAAGTTGCTCCTGCAAGGTCCTCCGTTTAGCGAGTCATTTTTCTTTAGCCCGGTTTTTATTTCTTGATTTTATTTCAAGGGAAAAATTCATTTCCTGGACCTCATTCTCCAATTGAGTCTTTCGGTCTTCAAAGTTTGCATCCTTCTTCTGCATTTTTTGCTCTAATTAAGCATGTTGATGGTCAAACTCCTCATTTTTTCATTGCATCTCCTGCTCCGCCCAAGCCAACTGGTCCTGCAATTCTTCATTTTTCTGCCACAACTCAGCGACTAGGTTGGAATCATCGGATTGGAACTTTGCAAGCTCCTCCCAGAGCTTAGCATGCTTTGTTTGTGCTTTCTCTTATAAGCGTGAAAATTCTGCATCCCTTGCCTTTTCCTTCTCCACTAGGACCTCGACTCTCTCCTTGACAATTTTCAGCTCTTCTTCTCTCTTCTTCAGTTAGCGATCAGACTTGAGGAAGTCGGTGGTCACCACCCACTATGTCTCTTCCATGAGCTCAACTTTGTTATACTGGGCTATGCTCAGATTGAGTCCCATGGCATACATGTTGTAATCATCAGGCTGCATTTCCTCATGTGGTTCGATGACAGTCAGATACATGGTTGCAAAATTCAGTGATTACTGAGCCTCATTGAAAATAGTTTGTACCTTTGGCTCTGCTGGCTTTTTAACATCCTTGGAATTTTGCTTTTGGATCCTGATATCCCATGCCTATTTTATTTTATCACCTTCTGACAAAAAAATTGTCGACAACCTAATAAGTCTGACTACGAAGGGTGCACCGGGAGGAATGGCGAAAGGAAACGAGAGGGTAGTGGTTCTAGGCGATTTCTTTCTTGGGAGGGAGACTATTTGTGGGGAAAATGGAGGAATATGCCAAAGCCCAATTTGTGATCCAGCGGGAGGGCTCAAGGGAAGCGGTGGTGATAGCAGAGTCATGGCAGATTCCATCTGCTGAGCGGACGAGGTCAAGGCCAATACAATAGTAGCAATAGGGGTATCAATGGCGGCCATGGATGAAAAGGGTGAAGCGATAGCAGATGCGGACTGGGCAAGGGAAAAAGGTGGAAGGGTCCATGGAGGAGTCAAGACAAATGGTCTCGCCTGGGAGAACTGGGAGAAACCTTCCACGACCATTGCAGCAAAAGTGGAAAAAGAAGGGTCAAAACTTGAAGTGAGGGGCACCGTGAACACAACAGGAGGAACTAAAGATTGTGAAGCAAGAGAAGAGGGAGTGAAATTTACCTATTGTGTAGATGATTATGGTCCCTAGCTCACTGCAGGCTCTTACGAACTTTCTCTAGAAGCTACTTTTGTGTGCTATCATTTGACGAGCGGGGAATCGTCCACCTCTGTAGCCTCTAACTATTGTTGTGAGGTTGTTCTGGTTATTTTTTTGGTCTAGGTGTGAGTCAATGAGGCTCTCGCACACAATATGTTCACCCACACATTTGAAGAAACCTTGCTAGGATACTTTGTTGCCTTCTCTTTCGAATGCGTTGGGGTCATCTGTACTTCTATTTCCTTCTCCTTTCCCTTCCCTGTGTATGTTTCAGCCTCCTCTGAGTTGATATCTTCATCATCGCTCACGTCAGAATCAATATGTGTGTCGTTCCACAATCTATCGAACCTTTCATCCATCTTGACACTCTGATAGGGGCCATCAAGGCGTTGGATTTCTTGTCGGTAAATCTAGAAATCCTTAATCCTTTCCTCGCTCCGGTTGAAATTCATCATCAAATTATTGCAAAGAGTGGCCCCAATTTGACACTTCTCATTATACTTCATTGAAGGGAAGTAGAACTTAAGCCATGGCGGCCTACTATCCTCAGTTGGAATATGAGCTAGGTCAACCAATAGCTCATCCTGGTCCTTCAGTGGGTTCCGTCACTTCTCCCAGTAAGGCTGGGGGTTGTGTGTTACCTTACATGTTCATTTGGTAAGTCATTTTTGGGGTTGTAATGCCATTTGTTGTAAATCCATACTAGCCCTAGATGGGCCAACTTCACCTTTAGCAGCTTATGCATCTTCCTCTTGGCCATAACCACCATTTTAAAGCTTAGCGGGCAGTTGAAAAATCCTTTCTTCTTGGCTAATCCTCCGCAAAAAGTATAGTCAATAATTGGTACTTTCCAAAACATTTCGAGGGCTAGCACCCAATTTGTGAGACATGCTGGAAGCCGTAATGGTTCCACAGTAAAGTCGCACATCCGAATGAATGTGAAATCTTCTTTGAGAAACCAATTGCATTTTAGAGTGAAATTTTGCATATACTTTGTCTAGTCTAAGGTGAGCCAGTAAAGACCGCCATCCTCACTCAAATCTTGTAGAATCGAAGTCAAGAAATAATCCGAAAATGCATAATAATCATAAGTTGAGGAGAGGAGAGTCCATATAGAAATTGGCCTTCTTCTTCCCTTTTCGTCAAATATAGCCAACCTCACATATTTTTTGAAGAAGTTAGGGTTCTGATGCAAAAACTTATGGGAAAGGAAAGAAGGAAACCTAAACCTCTGTTGTGTTTTATATTCCCTTATTTGGCTCAGCATCTCCTCGACGATGAATTCTGCAAAGTCATACCAAAAAAAGGAATGTTGCCTGCGCAATTGGACCCCTAGACCCAATTGAAACTCCTAAACATACATGTCGATGTCTAGGCCACAAACAAAGGCCATCATTGAAAAGGCATCCTATAGGTCCGTGGGGAAAGCATTGTGTGCTGCCAGAATCTGTGGTGGCTTTTTATGATCTTCCCTGGGCCTTTTGGTTTCTTTGTTATAAAAATCCAAAGAAAAATATTTGGTTTTCCATATTTTCTCCCCCTTTGTTGGAGTGAATGATTCCACCTTGTCCACTTTGGAGCTTTGTTCAGGGATACATATCATGTTCCAGATAGCTTCTGGGCAGATATTAACTCTCATCTCCTGACCCTCGATGGTGTTGGTATCTAGGTTGAAATGATTAATGGCCTTGTCGACTTACTCCAAGTAGTAGTGCACAAACGAGACCATTTACTATGGAATCCTGTTGAATCATTGCTTCTGCGCCAAAGAATTTGGGTCACTAATTTTCTTCATCCTCTCACAAGCCACCTCCCTAAGAGTCTTAGGTTTCTTTACGAGGATGGGATCATGAATGTTATCCCATTCCTCCTTTATTTAGCTCTGGTCTCTATGGGTTTTTTGCTTTTCTAAGGCCCGCGTGTTTACCCACTCCAGCTTCTTTGATATCCCAGGTGAAGCGTAAGAGGCATCTTCAAATATATAGGCAGATAGTGTTGCACGCATAGTGTCACAACAAGCTTTAGCGTTGACTCCTTGCATTTTTGTTTGAGCTTTCACAAACTATTCAGCCATTTTCCTTTTAGTTGTAACTTTGCTATGCCAAAGCATTAAATTCACTTCATGTACCGTTTGCACTCAAAACTCTTTGCTCTAGGTAGCATGCTCAAGAAGCTTTCACAATGTTAGCTTATTGCATGCAATACTTAGCTATTTCTTTCTTGGGGTAGCCAACAACAGTTTCCTTTTAGCATTAAATTTGGCATGTACCGCCAGCTCTTTCCTTGTGCGAAATGAATTCCTTGCCATTTTGAAATGAAAAGAATTCATAATGACATTTGGTAATGATGTCCTACAGTGTGATTTTCTTGGAAATTGAGCCGACGATTGAACGTGGTTTAGGCTTCACATGCTTTGGCAATTAATATCCCAAAAGGAATGATTAAGCCAAAATATGTAATAAGTGCTTGAAAAGATATGAGTTCTGCCTTGGAGTTTGAAAAATGCTTACAACATGACACCTTAGCACCTGGTCATGTAGACTACCACTGAGGACTGCCACCGGCTTATGCTTAATTAATTAGCTCTTATTAATTTTTCATGTAGCAAACCGTACCTAGCAGACGCAACTAGGTGGGAAATTCGAGCAAGCTCTAGTGGGGTTTTTGAGTTGGTACTCGATTAGCATCATGCTTATGGCACACAGATTACCTTATATATCTTGGCTATTTCTATAAATATGTGCTTAGATAATAGCAAAATCACACTTAGCAATTTGAAAAGAATTGGTATTAGGCAGTTAGGTAGAATTTGGCATTAGCAGTTGCATAGAGCTAGACTTAGGCAGTTGTGTAGAGCTTGCATTAGACAATTGCATAGAGCTTGGTACCATAAATACTCCCATTAGGCTAGTTTTTAACAAGTCCCAAACAACATTCCTAGGTGAAATCTCAAATAGGCGACTGAAGAGAATGACCAAGAATAAACATTCACTGGCTATCATAGTCATGAAGTGGGTTTTGGGGAGGGACTGCATTGAGTATGAGGATAAATACTAGGTGAATATTGACGTATGTTCTAAATTTATTGCCTTGTTACTTGATATTCAAGTTCCCAAGCCAATGATCCTTCACCTGGTGTTTGAAATATTTATGAAGCGCTACTTAGGTGGTCTTGGAGAGGTGGTGGCGAATGTTGCATTTGGTCTGGGCCTTCCAACGGCGAGTGACCTTTCTAAGTATATTGTAGAAGATGCAGTAGTACCATGGGTACCGTTCTTGAGTGGATTCCACATCCTATCACATGAAGAGCATCGTCAAAGGGTGACGTGTGTCTGCCACTTCCTGTTTCGTTGCTACAATGTGGTGCCCTTCTACGATGTTGACTGGTATACCAACTTCAGGAACGCGGTGTTCCCTCCGCCACTGGCCATTACTTCGGTTGATGTTGCTGCTACTCCCAATGCTCCTATTGCCATTCCTCTTGATGATGTTATTCCAGACGCTGCTGTTGATGCTTCCATTACTCTTGATCGAGACTAAAAAAACCTTTTATGCTTTAAGAAATCAACATTTGTTAATCCATTTTTTGTATATATGCCTGGAAAAGGGCTTTACCATACATATATATGAAGAAACTGCATATTATATAGATATACCTTAAAAGCATTGCCTCAGAGCCATTTTGAAAAGTATTACCAAAGTATATATTTCTGTATATAATGAATATACAACTTATATTAAATTTATGTCTCCTTTGCCTTTTGATTCTGTAATGTGGGTTCTCTTTTCTTTTTCTACACATATGTGTTCCCTTCAATTTTGCATATGGGTGTCATTTAAATTTTCCACTTCATGGGTTGTTTTAATTTTCATGCTTCATGGGTTGCAAGTTACTTCTATGTGCTTCTTGCAATAATGAGTTCCATTTATTTCCTGCTTCCTCGCACAAATGAATTAAATTGAAAGACCGACCAACAAACATGAAAGAAAAATAATTACACTACTCACATATTTACACTAGCGGCATAATGAAGATTAATTAAATAGTTTAAGGTGGATTTCGTTAATCAGAATCCCCAATGCTTCCTTCTCCATGTTTTCTAATTCAAATGCATTGTGTTTCTTGCATTGAATTATTTTGAAAGGGCCTTCCCACAAACTGTCAAACTTTTTGTGTTGGCCTGGCTTCACAACCCTTTTGTTGAATTTTAATACTAGGTCTCCACATTTGAGACCTTGTCAAAAGCTTTGTTGTCGAACCATCTCTTAACCACCTACTGGCGGTTGGACATGGCTATCAAGGCCTTTTCTTTTTTCCCTACACTTCTAGCAACTCATCCAACCGAACCTCCATGGTGCCGTTTTGTTCTACCTCAAAAGATTTGAGCAACTGTAGTGCTGGAATCTCCATAGAGATGGGAAATAGTGCTTCTTTCCCATATACTAACTCATACGACGAAGTCTTGAGGAATCACTTGGGAGTTATACAATCCACCTAGAGCGCTACCCGAAGGTTCTTATGCCATTCTCTTTGGTGTTCCAATGCAATTCTTTTGATGATTCAAACTATTTTTTTTTGGTCAACTCGGCCTAGCCATTCCCTTGTGGGTAGTAATTTGATGACATTTTCAATAATATTCCATGCACGAGTGTGAATTGACATACCTTAGAGCTTAGGAAAGCCTTGGCATTGTCTAAGATGATGGTCTTTGGCGGGCTGAATCTCATCACCAGTTCCTCAAGGAAGTCCACTATCTCTGCCTCCGTTGCATTCTTCAGGGGCATGGCTTCAGTCCACCTAGTAAAGTAGTATGTGGCTATTAGAATCTATTTGTGTCCAGTGCTGGAGGTGGGATTGATTATCCCGATAAAATCAAGGCCCCATTGTGCAAATGACTCATCAACCACTATCAGATTGAGAGGCATTGCAAAAAAAATCCTTCTTCCTGCGAAGAATTGGCATTCCTTGCAGGATTTTACCAAGGAGTATGAGTCATTGAATAGCGTAGGCCAGAAGTACCCAGCGCACATGATTATGATGGTGGTGGTCTTCGTAGAGAAGTGTCCGCCCGCGGAACTGCTGTGGAAAGTGTCAATAATTCTCTTTGCTTGCTCTGTGGTAACACACTGTAGTAGAACACCATTGAAGTTCCTTTTGAAAATGACCCCTTCGATGAGCGCATATCCACTATTCTGCAGTCGGTATAATCTTCTCTTTTGAGAAGGAAGGGTTGGAAGATACCTTTCGGTGCGCATGAATCTCACTATGTCCGCCAGCCAGCAACCTTCAGATTCAGACTCATTGGTCAGAACCAGCTCTAGTTGCTCTTCTTCAACTATCATTTCCTCATCGTGCGCCAAATATTCGCACAACCCTCTTCCTTAGATGGTCTTTGTAGGCTTGATCTCAATGTCATATTCAAGGATCTTAGTAATCCAATTGGCCCTTTTTCGGAGATCTCTCCTTCCATGATGTACTCGTGCACACTGGAATGCGTGACATAAACAATCACCTTGTTGCAAGATATAAGATGTCAAAAATTCTTAAGTCCCTTAACAATTGTGAACGCTTGCCTCTCAACGAAGTTGTAGTTCATCTCATATTCCTTTAGGGTCTAGGAGTTAAATGCTATTGGATGTTCTCCCTTTCCCTCATCATCCTTTTAAGTTAAGACAATAGCAATGCTTGACTTGCTACCGAATGCATACATTATGAAGTCCTTTGACAGGTCTGGATTGACTAGCACAGGAGCTGAAGAAATAGCATCCTTAACCTTCTCGAAGGCCTCTCTAGCTTCTTTAGCCCATTTGAATAATTGATCCTTTTTTAGCATCAAGGTGATTGGTCTGATTAATCCTGCAAAATCCGAAATGAACTTGCTCACAAAATTTACCTTCCCTAGAAAAGATTGGACTCCTTTCTTGTTGACCAGTAGGGGAAGCTCTCTGATTTCCTTCACTCGCTTGTGATCAATTGGAATTCCTTCTTTAGACACTACATGTCCCAATAATTTTCCTTGCAGCACTCCGAAAACACATTTTTATGGGTTTAGGGATACCCCGAACTCCTAGAATTTTTTGAAAACCATCTCAAGGGGATCAAAGTGATCATCCTTATGCCTGGAGAATACAGTCAGATCATCCAAATAGATTAAGATGATCTTGTTGATCAATTCTCTAAAGCTGATATCCATTTCCCGCTAAAAAGTGGCTCCTGCATTTGAGAGGCCAAAAGGCATTTTAGCATATGCGAACATTCCCCACTTGGTAGTGAATGTCATTTTGTGTCGGTCATCTTCTTTGACCTGGATCTGGTTGTATCTAGAGAAACCGTCTAGTAGAGAAAAAAATTTGATCCTACCACTATTTGCAAGATAGACTCCATGGAAAGCAACAGGTAGTGGTCCTTTAGGGATGCTCTATTCAGGTCCTGAAATTCAACACATAAGTGGATATCCATGTTCTTCTTTCAGAATGGAACCAAGTTGGATACCCATGTGTTGTGCTAAATCAAGAAGATGATCTGAGACTGAATTAGCTTTGTTAGCTCTTGCACCATTAGTTCCTCAATTTTTGGATTCACTGGCCTTTGCTTTCGACATACGAGTTTTGCTCCTTCCATCAGTTCTATCGTATGTTGGATGATGTTGAGGTCATCATATGACCAGGCTACTACTCCTTGATACTTTTCACAAAAGTTGATGAGCCTCTCCTTATCGTGATGCAAAACATCCTTCCTGACTTTGAGCTTTCTTCCATCTGTGACCTGAAGGTCTGCATAGTCGCTTTTGTCCACTACAAACTTCCTTTTATCATTTCTTGCATCGTCACAATCGAACAGGTTTTCGAGAGTGACTAGCCCCTTTGGAAGCTTGTTAGACCTCAGCTGGATGATTTGTTCCTCGTAGGCCTCAGCAATCTTCAGTTGGAGTTGGTCGAAAAACTCTCCTGACTATTGGATGAATGAGGCAATGTGTTCATCGCTCTCGAACACTTGCCAGCTTTGATCATTATCTAGAATTTCCAGTCAGACTATCACTCGTACATAGTGTTTGTTATGAATTAGGTCGGAGGCAGTATCAAATTGAGACCCGATTGCAGCCATGTGATCCGCATCAACATTTTTTTCTCTAGGCATTGTTTGGATATTGAAGGCTTTGAAACCATCAATCAGATCCCAAACACTATGTATATAGGATCTCATGCAGACATTCTTGGCTATAGAAATCCCTCATACTTGGTTGACTACTAGTTTGGAATCTCCGAACACCATTATTTTCTTGATGCCCATCCATTCTACAAGGCTTAGACCTTGCACTAGGCCTTCATATTCTGCTTCAATGTTCGAACAAGCGAACTAGAAGTGGAAAGACTGGAGTGTCTTTTCATTGTGTGGGGATATCAAACATATCTTGGCTCATGCGCCAAATTTGCATCTTGCTCCGTCAAAGTGCAACGTCCACAGCTCTGAGGCTTAATCACCTTTGAATTCCTTCATGACCTTCAGAATCTCTTGATCTTCATCATAGATGACATAGGTGCCTAACCCAGTAGCATGATAGTTGTCGAAACGAACAACGTCTATGTATTCGCTCAAGAGGACCTCTTCTTGATTGGTTCAATCTCTGGTCACTTTTTCATCCTCTAGTAGCTAGGTGCAATACATTTCCTCTTTGGTGAAAGAAGTATGGCAACCTCAAAGTTGATCATGGCTTTATCGGCCACATGTTCTGAATGTAGAGGTTTGGATATTATCTTCATTTTAGCTTCGTGCTTGGTCCTAAGGATCAAGTGTGACTAGTCCAAAGAAAGATACCCACCTATTTTTGAAGTGAATTCCTGGGATAGGTAGAGGCCATACATGGGGGGAACATCTATGATACAATATCTTGTGGAACCGTGATGCTAGGGCAGGAGAATAGAGTCAAGGGGAGGTCTTTTATGACACCTATGGTTTCAACTTTGTTCCCATAAAGCTACATAACCCCCCTCTTTAAAGGCTCATAGCTAAGTCCTAAGGCTTTAGCTATTTTCTTGGGCATGACTGTGGTGCTAGTGCCAGATTCAATCATGGAATTATGCAATAGTTTCTTCCCCACAATAAGAGTTAGGAAAAAGGGCTTGGGTTTTGGCTTATCTCTAACCTCAGTAGAGGCTTCCTATGTGTTATTTGTAAGAATGTTGGCAGGAGGTGATGGCTCAATGGCCTTTTCACTTAGGTGATTGCTCTAATAGCTCAATGATTGGATCTTCCTAGAGAGCCTTCTGTAGCAATGTCTTCTGCTCTAGAATAGCTAAGATATCCCAAAGGGACACATTAGTAGATGCTTTTTTCAATTGTTCTACCACATTAAATGGTGGTAGATTTGAAGGATTTTTCTCCTTAACTCTGGTTATAACAATTTCCCTTCACGACTGAAGTTGTGCAACTGCAGAGGTACTAGGTGATTGGTCGGACGCACTTTTAGGTTGCGGGATGACTGGTTCACCCGTGAATCTCCTCTTTGAGAGAGTGTTGTAATCATATTGCACTTGCAGGGTTTTTGATGTGGATGCATCATTGGAAAATGCCGCCTCTTCTTCTTCCATCCATGACAAGAGCATGTGATCAGGAGCAATATCTATTTCTTACTCCAGGGACATCCCTTGCATTTGCGCAATGAGTACCACATTTTCCATTTGTGGAGAGGTATATACATAACCTCCATGGTCTGACGTCGCGCCTTGGTTGTTCTATTCTACCACATTTTGTTGTAGATTGTTGCGCGGGCAATTTCGGGGCATATGTGTGTCACCACAGGGTAAGCACCAGGGGTTGATGTCATCAACTAAATTTTCTTTCCCCGCCATCAATTCTTTGCTCGAGATTGGGTTAGCACTATGCAACAGAGAAGGAAATGGTACTATTTGATTAGTTGTTTGCGCCTGTGAATTTGTGTGTGAGCCTCCTTGGAACTGGTTTTGCTGGTAAGAAGATCTTCTACCTTGATAATTTTGATAGGTTGGCTTCAGAGCCACAGACTGGTTCCGTTTGATGACAGTTATTTTGTTGGCAATGGTCTGCAACATTTTCTTAACATCGCTCATCTCATCTCTTGAAGAGTCGAATGTAGGAGCAATGTTCTGTGGTGCACCTGGATATGTGTACATAGAATGGGGAGCATCGAGCGCATTGGTAGATGGCATCTCCTAGGCAGGAACTAATATCTGGGGAAATATAAGCATGATGGGCCGAAGCAGCAACTTCCCTACATCTATTAGATTGTTCTCCACCTTGACTGTGACATTGTATGTTTCCAATAGCGTGGTTCTGCCAAGAGACTAGATCATCATTGAGATGTTGGCGTTAATAGATTTCAAGTAGAACATGAACGCCAACTTAGCCGACGAGTGGATAGCAGCCTGAATTCTCCACCAAGTTATATGGAACCGGGTGTTGAAATCAATCATGGCTTCATATGGAGCCCGCTTTATGACTGACAACTGATGATATTGCGAAGACTTGACTCCATCATTCGAGAATCTTTCCTAGAAAGGCTCTCCAACTTGATCCCAGGTAGCGATAGTATTAACTTGCAGAGTGCGGTACCAATCCAGCATTTTACCCCTAAAAGAGGCTGCGAGCAACCTTAGCACAATATTTTGGTCTGTAACTCCATGCACCAAACACACGTCTGCCACATCTTGTAGATGTTTGGATGGTGTTCTTGAGCCATCTCTGGTAAATTTAGGTATAGCTTTTAAAGCGGAGACCGGGATAGGGGCCCAAACGACGAGTGCTACTGGTGCTACAAGGGGACTTCCGGTATCCCACACCACATAATTTATGTTAGCGATTGGCAACATGGCTAGCAAAGGGGGTGAAACATTCACTATATAGGTTCCAACTTGTATTGTTCCTAGTGGTGGCACTAACAAACCAGGGTTATTCGTTGTTTGGGATCTAGTAACAGGTTGATGGCTCATACACCCACTTTAGATTTAGGTACACTTAAATAGTCCCACCAAGCGTGGTAGAAAAAAGAAACTGTTGATGCCAAAAATTGGAAAGGCAACAGCCTTATGGGAAACTCAATTAATGGGGGGACCAATTGTGCTAAACTGAGTGACCTCTGAGTTTTTAAAGAACTCGACTTCTTCTGTATTTGGGGTTTTGGAATGGAAAAAGGAAGCAAATATAAAAAATAAAGATCTAACTAAGGCGATGCGCCAAGATGTAGATATAGGCATGGTAAATCTACCTTTAGGGATGTGATTTAAGGGCTCGTTCAACAATCTGCTAAGTCCCAGAATAACAGAAATCCAAGATGAAAACCTGAATAATTTATCCAATGACATAAAATAATTCCCATGCACATTTACTAAAAGAAGAGTCAAAGACATGGTCTAAACCAATAAACTTGTATTTAAATCATAGAAGTTCTGCAAATAAACAACTTGATACAATAATGGCACAGTATAATGTTTTATCAAATAATCTAAGAAAACAGAAAGGTCGAACAATGGCACAGTTTGAGAGTCTTATACAATAATCTAAAAGCAATACAAAAGGATTGGTGTCTTTCCTCTAATTTTTTGTATCTTATGAACTCATTTTTTGGAAGGAAGTAGTATATATAGATAAAAATCCCACCGCCTAGTGAGCTAGTAACAGAAAAGATTCCATCATCATGAACAATGATGCCTGCAGCAATGATTTCCCTCGGCCGTTGCAACATAAAATATTTGGGTCATGGAACGTAGTCACTCTTGAAATAGATGCATCCCCTCTAAATGATGGCAGTGGTCCCGACAAACCCTTGTGCAGACATGTGTCATTCACCCACGAGGGCAGTTAGAACACGTGGCAATCTGGCGAGGCACACTGCTCACTCTTTCCTTCCCTTTGATAGAATCCCCACAGAGGAGACACGTGGTGGCAGGTCGGAGCCTATGGTGGATTCCTCCCTCACAATGAAAACCTAAGCAATGAAGACATGTGGAGGCATCCTCCACTACCGGCGCTGACTATGGGGTTTGCCAAAAAGTGTATGTGGATGGATGCTACGTGGCACGCAGATAGGGCCTGATTGAAAAGTGAAGGGAAGCAGCCTTGAAGTGCCCGCGATGTTGACACATTGCAGCATGGCGGGAGCCAGGAGGAGAGTGAAGGAAGGATTCCCTATGGAGAGCGCCTGGTAGACACACTGTCAGTAGTGAATGAAGTTCTTCAAAAAGGGGCTGGGAATACATGTAGTGTGGGCCGAACTTAGCAAAATAATCCACTTGAAGGGAGCTAGAGGAAATATATATCCACAGGGTCAAGGGTATTGGGTTGAGGGTAGAGGGTTTAAGGGTTGAGGGTTTAGGATTGAGTGTACTTTAAGGGTTTACAGGGTGAGGGTATAAGATTGAGGGATTAGGGTAGAGAGGGAGGGATGGATTAAGGGTTGAGGGATTAAGGGTTGAGGATTGAGAATTGAGGGTTGAGGGTGGTTTAATGTATAAGGTAAAAGTTAGAACTGGTAGAGGGTGTAATGGTTTAGGGTTTAAGGGTTGAGGGTTGATGGTTTAAGGTTGAGGGTACATGGTTCAAGGATTAGGGTTGAGGGTCCAATGTATAGGCTAGAGGGTATAGGGGTTGAAGCTGGATTAGGGTTTAAGGGTACTTGAGGGTTGAGGGTAGAGGGTAGAGGGTTGAGGATTTAAGGGTTGAGGGATTAAGGGTTGAGGGTTGAGGATTAGGGTAGAGAGTTTACTTGGGTTTAAGGGTTTAAGGGTTGATGGATTAGGGTTGAGGGTCACTACAACAAATCCATGTGATTAGCTCCCTTTTTTGCTTTGTTTTTTGTTTCCACCCATTGTTTTAATGTATTTTTCTCTAATTTTTTGAAAAATTCTGCGCTATTTATCAGGATGGTGCTATATATTTTTATCACTATCAACAATAAAAATAATATTAAGTTTGTAGTTAGTGTTGAAACCATTTTAAAAATTTATTTTCACTCCTAACAAGTAATATTAAGCCTTATTATTCAAACCACTCAAATAATTTAAACCATTTAAGCCTTGAATACATGCAATATATATATATATAGAACTCAATAAGGCCATGAAGATATACATAATGTCTTGAAAATGTCATATAGTGTTATAAGGTCTATAATGTCATCTATGCATTTGATGAATGTCTAAATAAATTCATATAGGAATGCAATTGTACACATTGGTAAAATATAAATACATACATAATGCCCTTGGTCATAAAACTAAATTGAATTCCCTATCTAAAGTGTTCCCATGGCAACACATGGCATGTCACCAAGAAAATGCTATATCAAAGAGAGTCTCACCATAGTCTCTTCGACGCAAGCAGAAAGGGATGATGTGAAATGTAGATGAGACTCTCGAATGTCTAAGAGACATATTCAAATGTCTTCTCACCAGCCTAAAGAATGATATGTCTAAGAGACTTAGACATGTCAAGGAGAAAATCTAACATGTCTCACCGACAAATTATATGGAGCATTCAACATTTAGGAAACAAAAAAACATCTCTCGGTCATCAAGATATTATCATAAAATAAATGATAGGTCACCGGTAAAACAACATAGACAAATGGAAATGTCGAAAAGACATCGGCATATCGAGGAGAGAAGTAAGAGAGTCTCTTCAACATTCAAGGAGTAAAATATCGGTGAGACATAGAGACATCGAAAAGACATTGGACAAGTTATCACCAACATCCTAACAAGGATATGTCGAGGAGACACAAGAGTATCGAGTAGACAGTATCAAAAGTCTCCCCGACATCCTGGGACAAGTATAAACACATGTTATTGATGAGACTAAGAGACATTGGAGAGAGGTGACCACAAGGCTCCTCGACATGACAAAGTCACATAGAGATCATCAACAAGTAATACCGCTGAAGGAAGAGATAAGGATATGTCAAAGAGACATAGGCTTGTCGGCGAGAGATATTTTCCAGTCTCATTGACAAAAGGGGGACCATAAGACAAGAAACTGAAATGTAAATATTGAAGAGACCCTACAACATCTAAGAGAGAAATCTAAATGTCTCTTAGACGCTTCTCAAAAGATGGTCAAGGATATATTGAAGAGAGATATAGATGTTGTGATTAAAGTCTCTTCGAAAAAATATGAAATAGTTATCACCGGATTGATTTTACTGATGAAGTCATTGAAGAGACAACTGCTATTAATGTGCAAGTTGATAGGAACGATGGCGCGAGCGCCATTTATGAACCAGAGCTTACTCGAGCGTGCTGAATTTCAATAAATACAGCCTCTAAGGAATCAAAATTCATTGTGAATTATGGCTAAGTATCCATAGGATGAAGGCGAGCAACTCAGAATTTCTGTCATTCATTCAAGTAAGTACATCTTGGCTCAGCTGAACGTGATTTTTCAAAGATAGCTTGAAGTACAACACAGTTAGGGTTAAAATGGATAAAACCCCTGAGAAAACAAGAGCAAAGAGGCAAAAAATAGAAAGTAGGCCACTTAATCAAGACTTAATAGACCAGTGTCCCGGGTCTGGGCCAAAAGCAAGGAGACAAGCCTCAATTAAACCCATCATGTGAGACCCTAGAGGACAAGCACAAGAAATTGGAAGATGTGTGGACTTCGCACAAGGGTTATGACTTGTTCATCTATCACTATAGGAAGAAATACAGATATAGCCCAGTTTCAAACCCATGGAATTTGAATCTAGGAAAACTTATGATGCCAAATGTTTTTGTGAATGTAGAACTAATTAAAGCACTGGCAAAGAATTATAATCCCAAAATGAGGGCAATTCACTTACACGATGGATCACAGTTTATGATTTTAACACAGGATTATATTTGTATGGTTTTCTAATTGGGCACCTCCCTATAGATGAAATTGTAGAGGAGAGACTTGTTGGAAGAGTATAATTGTATGGATACAAGCTATAAGAGGTGGAAGCTACCTTTGCACAGGCCCAAAGGTCTAGGGAATCAACCTAGGAGATTTTCTAGTGATGAAAGGCCACCATTCTCTGTAGATTTGTTTGAAGAATATTATCAATACACGTACTATTTAGCTAGCCAAGTACTGGGAGTTGATGCCCTTGATAACATGACTATAGCTCCCATGGTTCTAGCTATAGACATTCAAAGCCAGGATGCTAGGCCCTATGACTATGCAGAGTATCTATCTAAGGCCATTAATAATGCTCTTAATGCTATTAAGAACAACAATGAAGCTATCTGCTTCAAACACTATTCACTTCTTATGCATATGATATTGTATGAAGGACAAGTGATGGGAATATGGGGAGAAGAATTGAGAATAAAATATCTGGATAGTGATGGTAATTCTAGACCAGTGCAAATGTGGACATTAGTCTGGGATAGTAGATGTGGGAGATCCCACTACTTGTACTTTGAAGAATATGTTTTCAAACCCTTATACAAATTACTTGGCCACAAATGTGACTATAATCTATCCCCAGAAGTACACAGGTTCCTCCGACCAAAGAAGAAGGGTCATGATGGAAAAATAAATCACAATTGGGGAGATTGGTATGCATTTGTAGATTGTACTATCATTAGAGTATATGGATTTGAGGCAACACCATATTTACTACCTAATACTGTGCCAAATAGGGTTGCATACTTGGAGATCATAAGACAATTGTCTTACTCAACCTTCATGCATTTGAAAAGCTATGGAAGGAAAACGTCCATGCCTTCCACTCTCTTTTTTGGTGACTTCACTATTATTTATGATACAGGGTATGACTTGGTTGGTAACAAGCTGGATTATTATGGCTTGCCGGTAGGAAATAAGAGAAAAAAATTTGACCCTGAGCATTTCATCTATGATGCCAAAATTTCTCAAAAAATGAAAGGATATGAGCATGAGTTTCATGTCGATGATGTCATCAGGAACTGTGAGGAAAGTCAAGTGATAATGAGGATAAGTGCATACAATAGAATTTTTATGGCTAAGGCTTGGAGAATGAATAATAACCCAGCCTATGTGGAAGATTTTCATGAAATTTGAGATCCTATGGAAAGAGTTGAGCAATTGCTTCTGCATGAAGAAGAAATAATAAAGGATGTACCTCTAGTGGCATTTGAGAAGAGAATAAATGTTGGCTCTAGAAGGCGAGTAGAAAATATAACACCACTGGGCCATCTATCACCACAGCCTACTCCAGAGGTAAGCTTCTCAGTTGACACCCCAATCATGGTTGAAGATGATACTGAAGGGGAAGAAGAGGTCACACAAATTAACACTCTTGTTATTCCCCAATATGAAATGCCACTAGAAAGGAGTGTGATTATCTTTGAACCTTCCAATGAGCTATCTGATGACGTGAGACACCGTGCCAGTCATGAATTCATTGCAAATGATGCATTTATCCAAACTTTTGAATTTAAGGCTTTCATCTATGAGTATAAGGGAAAGGTGGTAAGGGAAAGGCTAAAAGACATTGACTCTTAAAAGGAAGCATATGCTTTGAAAGAGCTTCAACATGAAATTGATAGAGAGATGAAGAACATGACTGCTGAGAGAGGAAGAGCATTATTGCAAGAAGTTGGGGTTATGCTCCTTCCAGGGTGGGATATCAGTTCAACCATTGTGTTTGATAGCTTTCTAAAGAGAGAATAAAACCTTGCACTTGATAGATGAACCTGGTGATAAGATCTACACTGGATCAGGATATAATCCTAATAATACTACTTTACAGATATGGGCACTTTACCCACCAAGAAAAAAGCCTTCCCTTGTTGATCATGATCAAATTTATGGACATCTTTTGGTGCAAAGGGTAGGAGAGACAGATCCTATGGAAACTGGTGACTTGAATTTAAATGTGGCAATTCAGAAACTGAGAAGGGATAACAAGGGACTGATAGAAGAGAATGAAAGGCTAAAGCAAGAGTTGATCAACTATAGAGATAGACTGCCTTCTTCCTCAGGGCTTTACTCTCCACTAATTGACCATGAAAGAAATGTGCTAGAAGCAATGTCAGAAACTACCTACTGGAAATGCAGACATGAGAAAGTTTAGAAGGAACAAGAGGAGTTAAAAGGAAAGCTCAAGACCACCATCTTTCAAATGGCATCAAAGATAGTCTACATGAAATTTGAAGATATGTATAAGCATGTTGAAATTTTTTGGCATATTCATGACAAAACATATGCAACATTATTGGAAAACACTAGATTGAGTTACAAAATGAAGGAAGTGGAGTCTCACATCATTGAAAAGAAGGAAGATAACACTGTTTTGCTACAAGAATATCATGATCTTATGAAAACCCATAAAGATTTCCATAGCATCTTGACACATGAGTTAAGTGACTTTAGTTAACCACTGAGTATGGCCTTGCCCAACTTCTTCGAGGAAACAGAATTGAAAGATCAGGATACATGGAAGGATGAGATAGCCCACTATTTGCCAGTTGTTCTTGATGCAATCAATGACAAAGATGATGTACTTAAGAAAAAACATCAACAACTTGGAAGAATTTTTGAATTGGAGTATGCCATGAAATATATTATACATAATCCAAACAATCATGCCAAAAGTGGGTACATTGAGCATTTGTCAAAGATTAACTCGTTCATTGCACAGGTCAAGTAAGAGAGGAGTAACAGGGATTGGAGTTTGATGGTTTTGATACATGGTTATGGTGCATGAGCCTTGAACAGGTCTTAGGTGATCACAGGCGCTTGTTGGAGATTAACAGACTATAGTGCATCCACCAACAAACTCTCAATATTTTCATGTTTATGCTAATTATGTTTTAGTTATGAAGCGATGTGACTTTTTGTAAAGGGACCTGAAGGTTGTTGCTTCCCATACAAATAGGGAAACCAGGGCCCAATTTTGAAATCATTGTCATCAGATCATATTCCATTAGAGTAGGCATTAGTAAGAAGATAGGTTGCATAATCCGCCCATCCATATCATATTAAAAAACTTCTGTTACAAATGCTTATATTTTAAAGTAATACAATGGAGAAAACTACTTATAATTCGTAATCCATTTTCAATGTTCAATTACTATGGCAATTTTCATTGCTTATCTATTACTTTGTTATTTTTGTCAATTAGATTTGCACCCTGCTGAATGCAAGATTCAACAATCTACTAAAACATGGAAACCTTCTTCAGATGTGGGTGATCTGAACGAAGAAGGAATCTCCAGAGTGAGTTGGTTCTCCAAATGATCGATCCTATTCTAAATATTTTTGAGAAAAGGGATAGAAAGATAACTTGAAAGTAAAACCTATGACTTAAAATGATCCACAAAACTTAACAATGACTTTGATAACTTCTCTCACAAAATAGTCTGATATTTCTCTCACAAAGCAATCTTCAGAAGAAAAAAAACAACGAATTCACAATCCCTCATGAACAATAGTGCAAAATTGATTTGCATGAAGGTTCAGAAGTAAACACAACATGCAACCTACAACAATTTACTTTCTACATCGATGATTTGCAATACTTAGGACATAAAGAGGATCTGTAAACAAAATCACAACATCAATATCATACTAAAACTGCAAGTTGAAACAAAAATTGGAGATAGGAATACTATTTTTAATTAGATCAAGGAGTGAAACTCTCAAAAATGAGTACAAAAGTTTACAAGCTCCAAAATGTTAAGAGCAAGAAACTGAAAATATAAACTGAGAAGAAGCCGGAAAGACTAAGTCCTTTCAGAATATATCACCCAAGAAACCCTAATCCGAGCTCACAAAGAAGCTCAAGGAAAAAAGCTTCAAACTGTCTCAAAAACTGCATAAAAGCAGAAAAAAGCATACTGCTTTTATGATCAAACTGTAAAGCCTCTAAAAATAGGCTAAATTTGCTTTAAAAGCCAGAAAAACACCTTATCTCTCCAAGATAAAGATTAAACTCGACCAAGAGGAAAAGTCAACAATAATCTGCAAAAAATAGCAAGAAATCACAAAACAATTTATAAGAGATTGCTTTATGATTCTGCTTTACATGATTGCAGATTTTATAATTTGTCTATTTTTGCAATTAAAGATTGCAAAATCTTTTGCAAAAAGAATTACATGCTTAATTCACCAATACAATACTTTGATTTTTCTTTAAAAAAATCATAAAAATATCAATGCACAACTCTACTCATATCAACATCTCTAATTGATTTCTCTAAAATCAATTAAAACAAAAACCCTAAGTAGATAATGATCAAAAATCACCCCTAGGTCATAAGGTATTTCAACACTCATACCCTCATTTTTTCCCTCTCAAAAGCAATAACATAAGGTATTCAAGTCTCCAAATTTTCCCTAAGGCACAAAGGTGTCAATAAGAAACACAAGCCCTAAAGACCTAACACATCGACCTAGGCATATGAATTCGCCCCCCCTCAAATATTTAAACTTCAAACTTTGAATAAATACAATGCAAAGATAACCCCACTTCGAATTACTCACATGCCATTATCAAAGGTGAATATTCTAGACAATTATAATGTTGGGTCAAATTAGGGCATGAACAAAAGAAGTCAAACCCTAAAATGATTTCATTTTGCAATGATCATATCAAAAACATTGAGCTCTGCTTGAGAGAGTACGCCGCCATGATTGAGCTCAACCTGAAGCTTGTGTGCTCAAGAATCTTTATCTTCTGCCTTCTGACAGTCGAATCTCGACTGGGTAAGCTTGATTTGTGCGTTATTGTAGTTTTTCACTTGATTCAAAGAGCAAGGAAGATTACTAAGGTTGCGACCTGCTTATGCTTTGTTTCTGATTTTTCTTTATATTTCTTGTGACTTTTCCTTTCTTGGCCGACCTTATGAGCTTGAACTCGAGCTTTAACTGGAAGTTCTAATGAAATAATTTGCTCGAGGATTATTGTTCTTTCTATTGTGCTCAAGGTAAACTATTATCACAGCTTCTATGGCTTTTCTTGTTTGAATTCATTCTGGCTTTGTGGCCGTGGCCAAGACAGTCTCTAATGTATTTGTATACTCTTTGTGCTCACTTCAAGAGAGCTCGAATCATGGGCTTAGGCTCTTTGTATTTACCTTTGTACGCCATGGCGAAAACCTTCAGGCTTGGAGCTTTTTATGAATGTTCTAGCCACGACCCTTGTGTTCTCCTTCGAGCAGGAAATGGTGAGTTACTTCACTGCCACGTATTTATTTCTTATTGGTATTTCTCCTCAAACATAAAGCTTGAAAACTTCTCCTTCGCTTAAGATTTTATGGCCATGTACAGGCCACAACATATGTATCATAGGAAGCATTCTTTAGAGGTTTTGGGCTCGACCCAAAATAGGAATCTCACATTTTTGCATTCTTGAGGACAAACCCGTATATGGGTATCATGAGAATTTAAATGAAAACTGATATTTCTTATCCTGAAGCTCGACCCACCAAAGGAAATTCTCATTTTGTATTTTTTGAAACAAAACTAGACATTGATATCTGTTATTCTGAAGAAAACTCAGTCATTATGATTTACCTCTGTACTCTTTTGTTTCATATAAAAACCTCATATGGGTTATCTGGAAATGGTGAAAATCTATACGCTTACTTGAAACCCCAATGTGGGTACTTTCTGTCTGTTGTATCATGCATTCCCTTTTGTATACCAGTTTTGATTCATGATATTTTCCTCCTTTTGCACTTAAAGTTGCAAAATTTAGACATGGCATTCATTACTAAAAATTGGGCTCGACCCATCTCTTATTTCTGCATTTTATGTGAAATCCCCACCATGTAACTCATTTGTGATATGAAAGGTCTTCTTACATTTGCACTTTCAATACACCTTGTTAAGTCATTTCCATATTCCTATACTTGTTTCTTTGTGAAGAAAAAGAACCACAGGTTCATGAATGTTGGAAATGTATCTGTTGTTTGCATTACTTAAATGTCGACTTTATGTTGTTTTTCTTGAGACAGAACTTGTCATAGGCTTTCAATATTATAAAGAAGTATGAGCATATCAAATCTACACAAATTGGCTGAAACCTTCATGCTCTTGGCTAGCTGACATAACTGTCTTCCTCCTTGCACACAAAACCCTCTTGGTTGAATTTGTAGATCACATATTCAATGTATACTCTACTTTACTCTATGCAAAGATTTAGTTAAAATATTGCAGCTATACGGACTGTGTCCTCTCTTTCAGCTAAACTGGAACTTTTAGAAGCACTTTTGTCACTTCCTTATGCTTCGTTATCCATTTGATTATTCTGAAATGACCTTTACCAACTATATCTCCCTGCACACTGTATTCGATGAAAGCTCACATGTTGGACTTATGCAGAGATTTTAAATTGAAACATTGCAATTCTGAGGACTGCATCTTACTTGATTATTGATTATTTTAGCCAGTGTGACTAACACTTCAAAAACACCTCTCTGTTATGTTTGTCATTTCCTTGTCATTCTGGAACAATCATTTCACATTGTAATTCCTAATGTTGTATCTGTATTATCAGTCAACCTGGAACTGACTGTTCATTTATTATTTGAGTGCATTGTCTATCTTTCATACTCTTGGGCTTCAACCTGGCACTCTTCATGCATTTTTATGCTCCATTTAATAAACTGTTCCATGACATTACTCTCCTCTGGGATGAAAGTTGAAACAAAATTCTTCATTAAGGCATAATGTATGCCTGTTCACTATCCTTGGTTGTGAGAAAGAACATTGATGAACTGAACCTTGCGTGACAAATGATCATGATGAGAAAAAGAACTGTTTGTAAAAGAACGTGAACTATACAACAATGTTTGATATAATTGTACTCAGTTAGATGATTGAGCGAGTTAAACTCACTATTCACCTATAGCTTTCAGAAAGCATCCACCTGAATGAATGCACAGTTGGTTTAATGCTTGATAGATAATTTATATTTAACTCTTTCAGTTGTATATCACTCCTTTTGATGAATATGATGATGTAATCTCTATCTCTTATCAGCCCACTTGTAATGAATAAGGGCAGCATGCCGAGCTCTACCCTTGTGGGAGCTCATTTTTCTCCACATGCTTGATCTTCAAATAATGATCAACTTCGTGATTTCCCCTATACCTGCACAAAGAAACAAACAATCTTAGCATAAAAACAAGATATGATGATCATGTTGATGTTTTTCCTTCAGCTTATTTCTTCTATACTTTTCTTGATTGTTTCAATGTATGATTGATAGTAGGCTGCACTATTGTTGGTGATTCATATAGGTATCTTCATAATCGGAGCCTCTGACATCCTCCTCTTTTCTCTTACAAGTCAACGGAGCTCGAGCAGAAAAAGGTGCACCATTCAGCGTTGACCATCGATAATCAAGCAATGATGATTATGTCGTTACTTATGTGATTTATTCTCACATCTTCCATAGTGTAGTGTGCTATTAATGATGCACTGTGACAGTCACATCCACGGCTTGTGTGGATATTTGATTTCATCTTATGCTTTTCATTTCGAAAAGAAAATGCATTTCAATGCAATGTTGTAATATCATTTGGATTCTTGCAATCAAATGAAGCTATGTAAATATGAATTACTCCATGAAATAAATGAAAGCATTCTAAAATGCTCTGTTGTTTATATGCTCAATTTTGTACTTCATTTAATTTTGGAACATTTGAATAACATCTCTGAAATTCTGATTCTTCTTTTAAATGCACAACTGTCACTTGACGAACAATGAACATGATGCAAATGACACTTAAACATAATATGTAATTTCACCTTAAGATATAACAATGTTCAGCCAGCTCCACCAATCAAGCTGTGGCGAAAAATTGGTAACAATTATCTCCAAAGCGGTTTTTTTAAGTTATTTAAGTCTTCAAGATTTATCAGAACACATTTGTTGTTACTGTGTAGATGCTTTAATTGGTTTCTAGTTGATGTGAATTAAAAATCCTTTCAAATAGTTTACTATAATTGGTCCCTACCCAGGGTTAAAATCCTTTTAGAGAGGTTATTTTATGACCATGTATATTTTTTTCTACATACTTCATCATAAAATTATTAGACCCATTATCACATATAGACCCACAAGAATGGTGAATGTGTCATGAATCCATAATGGAATTCCTAGTTTGATGATTATTTTATGATGCAATTATGTCATGTGGAATTAATATGCCATTTTTATCCAATGAGCTCATCTTGGGGTTTGGGTGTTTATTTTCTAACTAGGTTTTTGGGTGCCACTTTTTTTGGTGGTTGTAGATCATGGTTTTGTAATCACTACTTATATTTATATGATGCTTGAGATTTAATTTTATAGTAGCTAGATAAAAACCTATTAGAATGTCATAATATGGCTGAAAATGGAAAAAAAGATAAGTCTCATTAGACTCTATTTGGATAATTCAATATTGTTGAATGTACATGAAGAGACCATTATAGCACTTATTTTAAAGAAATTGGGAGATACATATCAAGCTAAACCTATAGTTAATAAAATATTTCTAATAAACAAGTTATATACCATCAAAATGGAGAGTGTCGGTTCTATAGTTTAACACTTGAATTAATATTACTGAAGCATTTCAAAGTTTAGGCCATAAGAATCATCCTTTTTTAAACATGGATTGCAAATAATTCTGAAAATTTAGAAGTCTTGGTCATTAACATTATTGTCTGCTACATGTAAAATAGGCAAAATTCATTATGAAGTTTGATCATGAAATTTGAAATAGGCACCTCAAAAAAAATGTAAGCCCTGTTAGTACAATATTCATTTTGATTTATTTTTCATAAATTTTATGAAGTTTAAAGTTAAATTAAATTAAATTTCCACCATATAAATATAATAGGGTCTCGAGAAGGATATCTCTCAGCTTATTTTACATATATTTTTCTAAATATAGGTATGCTAGTCTAATATTGTTGAATGTACATGAAGAGACCATTATAGCACTTATTTTAAAGAAATTGGGAGATACATATCAAACTAAATCTATAGTTAATAAAATATTTCTAATAAACAAGTTATATACCATCAAAATGGAGAGTGGTGGTTCTATAGTTTAACACTTGAATTAATATTACTGAAGCATTTCAAAGTTTAGGCTGGATAAGAATCATCCTTTTTTTAAACATGGATTGTAAATAATTCTAAAAATTTAGAAGTCTTAGTCATTAACATTATTGTCTACTACAATGCCATCCAGTGTATCATTGTCAATGTTCATATGTTCTTTCAAGTATTTAATATTATCATCATCCTCACCTTGACCTGCATCATCTTCATCATCATTGAAATTTGACTGTAGACCATATATATTGTTACCAAATGTATTTGGATCATCGTTTTCTATACCATCCATATTGTTGTCTTCCATAACATCATCTAACTCTGGATTGTTGTCTTCTTGTGCCTGAACATAACCATCTTCAACATCATCATGGATGTCAATTTATTTGATGTTCTCTAATCCCTCTCTCCCATTTTGTTGGACATCATTGTTTTGCTCAGTATCCACTAATGTTTCATCAAATACATGCCTTAATCTTGGATCACAATGTATGACAAATATCCATTTCGGGTCCAAAATATCTTCATAGAAAAATACCTGCACATGAACGACATACATATATTAGACGTATGTTATAACAATTCTATTGATTAATAAACATGTATATATTCGCAATAAACTATGAATTAATAGATTAGTGATCACTACCGCTTCTTATTTGAGTTAAAGAAATACCTTATCACAATGAATTGGTAGAACATAAGGCTCCTTATCCTTCGGTAGGAAGCATGAGGAATCTATTGAAAACAATCCACTATGGGTATCATGTCTTCGTGTCCTCTCAAACACTTTATACCATCTACACTTAAAAACACAACATTTAAAAGATCGGTAATCCAACTCAATAATTTCTTGTATTTTCCCAACATATTATAGATTCCCTTCAATTATATTCTTATCTTTTGAGCTTGATCGACTGGATTGCTTGAAGTTAACCATGATGCCACAATCAAAGGATCTTCTCTTTACATCTACACTTTCTATAAGATAATGTCAACCATATGCCCACACTGTTGGATATTTCCTCGCCTGTGAAAGACCATTTCTTTTAGTGAAAAAAAATATAATGACAAATATTAAAATAGTTAATAGTGTCAAAACTGTAAGGAAACAACATTTTGTAAAATTCCAACTGTACCTTTCTTTCACATCCTCTACACATGTTGATTTCATCTTATGTTATGTTTGAATCTATACCTGCATCATCTATTTGATTTTGAATTTGTTTAGTAACCCATTATAGTGTGCAATCTTTTCCCCATTCCCCAAGCATATCAGTGGGAAGTGGAGTATTCCTTGGGTTCGATCTCTTAAACTGTCTCCTTGCTTCTAATACTTCTTCTCTCTTTTTATCATACAGATCAATCCATTTGTTCATAAAGTCCATGTGGTACAGAATGAACTTGTCGAGTATAACACTTTTGTCTACACCTATTACATGTAAACATCTTTATTTCAAACTCCAAATGTCATGCTATTAATTGACAAATAAATTACAGATTAAATTAATGATTGCAAGAAAAACAACCACACTAATCGTGAATTTACTTACTAATTTCTACTTGAACACCACTAGATTGTGGTTTTTCTCCATCAATAATATCTTATGCTTGTTCTTCATCTCAGAAGCATGGCCCATCTTCAAAATCCTTACCAAGGAATTCACACGGGAAGAAAAATGCCTCATTCAATACATACCCTTCAGCCATGCAACCCATTGGATGTGTCTTTTATCAGACATATCTTTTTAGAGTTTTCATATAGCTCTCAAAGAAAAACATCCACCTCATTGATATGACACCCGCCAATTCAATGTCATTGACTAGGTGTATAAGTAAATGGACTTGTAGGTCCATGAAACTTGTAGGGAGCTCCTTCTCAAATACACATACAATTTTTGCAATTTCCTTCTTCCATTTTGGCACTTCACATTCGTGGATCTCTTTGGAGGTCACCCACCTAATATAAGAACAGTAAATTAGTATGAACCTTTAGTCAAAAAATAAAATGCAATATAATATCTCTATGTCTCTCACGCATGAACATTTCATATAACCACATACCTTGTAAATGATGATAATCAACTTATGGCATTCCTTAAGTCAATTGTAAGACAGGAATCCCCCCTAATTTCCAATGGAATGATATGTTATCAAACACATTTATGAAAAGGTCATTAGTATTTTTTTCTCACACAACAAAATATCAAAATATATTTAGTACTTAATCAATGTTACCAGTAAATGTTAAATGATGATATATAATACCTTCATAAAATTATGAAAATCATGTGTTTTAAATCCTGAGATATGTCCATCAACTGTAAAAGATTTAGCCAATGATGACCCATAGCCAATAGGTGTCCTTATTGAACGGATGGCATTTTTTAGTTGGTCTAGCTCTTTTTTTTTTCAAAATCCATGGAGCTTATGCATATGGTTCATTTTCCTTGTTTGGCCACAAATGTTTTCTGTCAATTTTGGTACACGAAAGAGCAATATCTCTCCTCGAAGACAATATCTCTACAAAGATGTGCATAGGATCTAATAGGTGAGATATTAAAAGATCCTACCAATAAGGCAGCTCATAAAATATGGATTTCCTTTTCATTCCTTTTGGCATATTAACTACAACTGGTTTTGATTCTTCAATTGAATCACCTCGATCAAAAAAATCCTCCCAAGCTTTCAATTCAGCATCTTCATACTTCTTAATCCAATCACCTGGACCCATAATCATGGGAGGCCTCTATTTTCAACTTTTCCATCAAATTGATTCTTCAAGCGTTTTCTAAACTTATGATCTAGTGGTAGAAAAACCCTGTTGTTTGCATAAATAAATTTATGTAGATCTTTAGAATACCGCCCTTGAAATTGTTTTGCACATCTTGGACATGCAAATATCCCCTTTGTTTAAAGCCTTGAAATTCAATAAGTAATGTTAATAACATAAAAAAAATAGTATAAAACTAAGTATGAAAGTTGGGATGAAAATAAATTATGAGTGTAAATACGTAAATATTTTTTCTTAACAGAATAAACACCAAGTCCTGGGAAATCATGAATAGTCCAACATAGCACACCATACAACATGAAGGACCTATTTGATGGAGGATGTGATATGTCATACATTCTTATGCCTTTCCATAGCAATTGCATCTCATCAATAAAAGGTGCAAGATAAACATCCATGTTTTTAACTTGATGTTTTCTTCAAACAATGAGAGTCAGCATAAGGTGCTCCTTTCTAACACTCATCCATGGGGGAATATTGTATATTATCAATCCGACTGGCCAAACACTATAATTTGAGCTCAAGAAAGAGAATGGGCACACTCCATCAATTGCAAGACCAAACCTGATACTACGAGGTTCATCTTTGAATTTTCTTGGCCATTTTTCCTCTATGTGTTTCATTGCTTTGGAGTCGGCCAGAATTTGCATGAATCCATATTTACTCCTATTCTTTGCATGCCAATCCATCAATTGTGCAAGTGACTTGCAACGAAACATTCGATGAAGTCTAGGTATAATTGGCATGTGTCGTAAAACCTTCTTTGGAACTATAGGACCTTGTACATCTGTACGATATCTCTTCTCTTTGCATACAGGGCATTCTACCTTGTTTTGATATTCATCTTTGTATAAAATGCAATCATTTTTACATGAATGAATTTGCTTATATTCAATCCCCAACTCAACCAACAAAAAACGCGCCTCTCTACAAGTTGATGGCAACACATTCTCTTCAAGGAATATTTTAGTTTTTAGTGCCCTATAAGATTGACATAGATTAAATCAATTGAATGTTTGACTTATGATGAACATGTTTGATATGTCAATCTATACTAGGATTATTTATATACAATATATGGTTAAAAAATACCCTTAAAGAAATATAAATGAAGTTGATGAATGTTTACAAATTTTGTACATGAATTGACAATGCAAAGTAAGAAATAGATTTCAAATCACTTCAGTAGGGTAGTGAACCCTTTGTCTGACCAACCAAATAGTGACTTGATTTCTAATAATATTAATGTCCATGCCAGTTTTGAGGTTCTACTTGCACCCGATTTGAACACGGGTGTCTTTGCTGCTTGCTTGATGGAGTCTTTCAGGTTGTTATCATCAACATTACATTGGTGGTAATTACCCCTTCTATCATCGTTACTTTCAACCATATGATCATTATTGTCATCATTGTTTCCATCCCCAAAGAAACCTGTAAGTGCATTTCATTCAATCCTTCTTCATGCACTGCATTTTCACTATCATGATCATCATCATTAAGGCTAGGTGGCATGTCATCAATGTATGCAGATCTCATCAACTCTTCAAATTTCTCAGCAGGTAGTATTCTCTTCAATCTTGCTCTTTTCGCCCTAGTATTGTTTAAAGGGTGGTTTGGATCATCCCATCCAAATCTTAATAACCCAGTTGGATCATGGGTATTAGTATGTGTTTCATCAACATCTTCTACCTATCAACAAACACAAGCATTATTTAATGTTTTCCAACAATTGGATAAATCATAAATGTATCAATTTCAAAGAAATATAATCAAATATGGCTTAAAAAATATAAATATAAATTGTATGAACATATATACATCAGTTGAATAATGGAACATTATTTTATAGACTACCTTTTTTATACAATAATTTAAATAAAACACAATTTTGACAACATAGTTTATAAAACATCAGTCCACACTCATCTATTATTCTTTGGTTTTTTTCCCTTAAGAACATCCTCAGGGAGACCTTGTTCTTCCCTTTTCTTTCGCGCAGGAGTGCTTTTTAAGAAGGGGTAATCAATCAATAACTCATCCGCAATGGTAAGGTCCATAATAGCCTCAACCATTATCAATCTAGTAGCCTCTCTTTCCATATCTCCATCTTTATCATTTATAACCTCAACAAATTGACAATTCAGTCTTACAGTATTGTCCCTTCCCTTACTACTATTTATAAATCCTACAATATTTTTGTGTGTGTATGCACGCCCATCTATATACATAAGATGACCTCTATTCATTTCTTTTCCACTTTCCAATTGGAGACGACGTGTATACATACTCGAATTTAGACCATATGCTGACATGCTAGGCTTATATTTTGTTAGCCTTCTCCATTCACCATTGTAATATGATGTACCATAATATGGCATTAATCTCCTAGTGGTTTATTTTGAATTGTTTCTATGTTTAGATCCCACATGTACATTTTAGACAATAAAGAGGCTTAGATTCACTCCATGAATATTGGAGGGTCGTATCATGGAGCTGTATCCCCAAAATTGAAACAACTCGTACACTCTAGGTAGTTGTTGATCACTAGGCCAAGCGCAATATAGTCAACAATCAAATGTCTCTTTGTAAATTGATCTCAAACTCAGGGGAAAGTCATCATCTCCATCACATTCATTCTCATAGGGTATGTAGTCCACCTTCCCCCTGTCTTTAAGCAAATTATGCATCTTTAAACCAGTTCTTGTTCTGTTACTTATTTTCATCAATTCCTCATCTTTCGAGCTGGTGTATTGGCACATATTTTTGTTAGATGTATCATCTGATAAATGATCATTTCCCTCTACGCTGGAAGTCGGTGATCGAAGAAACTTTATATGAAGAACTTCATCCTGCAAGTATCCATTAAGAAAAAAATTAGTTATTTAAATAATATAAAACAATGTTTAAATGAAGTATACATGTTATTTATATCAAATTGGAAAATTTCTTACCATAATTCCTATTGGATTTGAATAAATTGTAGGATGCATACTATCGACTGGAATCTCATCATATATGTAATGCCTTTGTACAATTGCTCGCTTGAATTATTTCTTTCCACGTTATACAAAACGTCCACAAACAACAATTTTCTCAAAGTATTCATCCCATGTACTATAGTCCTAACCAACCTCTTGTTCAGTGCAATCATTTGTTGTGACTACAAGAACCATTGTCATATCCTCTTCCACCCATTGTCCTCTACATGATTTAACAATTTTAGGTCCACGTCCGCGTACATATCTTCTTCTTTTGCTAGTTGAATGCTCAAGCTCTACATTTGCTCCAATCTCCATCTAAAATATTCAACAACATGCATTAATTTATGTCAATATTGGATAATACATTATAAATTTCAATAATACTATGAAAAAAGATGGATGTATCAAAAAATTCCATCTGATCATTTTTTCCTAAGTTGTCAAAATTTGAGTACCTGATGTCTCGCTTCATCCGTTGTGTCCTCATTTGATATGACACAATTTGTTGCCATGGCCTCGTCTCGCCCCTATAATACACAACATAGTAAATAATGTTTAGTACACCAATTATATCATTTCAACGAATATGCTATCCAACACAAAACCTCACTTTAGTCATATATTTGACATATTGATATCATGTTTTGGCTGGCTCCTAATTTTCAAACTTTTCCCTTGATCATAGAATCACATTTAATCACCATTCTTGTGCATTTTCAACCAATAAGTTTGACCTCAGAGGCATCATGGACAAAAAAATGACTTTATCTCCTCTATGTTGTAGCATTTGTGAATTCATAAACACCTTCCTCCTTTGGTTGAGGTTGATTTCTCTTCTTACCTCTATTGTATCTACAAATTCCATTGTCATATCTATTTCCACCACTTTCCTCTCTACGATTTAGTATATCTACGTCGTCCACGTCCTCTCTCCATGGTCTCCTCTGGATCCTGTAATACACAACAATGAAAATAGTCACATAACAGTTGTGCACCAAGAGAATATTGTTGAAATCATCTTGTTAATACATTCGCTTTTCATTAAGACACACTATGAAAAACAAAATAGGGCATTGCAACATTTTTCTCTTCATAAAAAGTCTACACGCAGAATGTTGACAACTAGAGCTCAAATCTCTCTAGGAAGCATGCAATACACATAGGATGTTGATGCAATGTCAATGTCACATGATAATGATTTAGTTCTCATAGATGATTTTTCATAATTCCCCAATAAGTCGTATATCTAAGATGATAGTAATGAATTAGGGTTTGTCCTTTTATACAAATCTATAACATGTAATTTGAAATATTTCACACTTTAGATGACTCATCTAGTTGTATAGGGGTCATTTATGAGTTCACAAATCTAAACTCTATTAGTTTTTCACCCAAAAAATTGAAATGGGATAAGGAATAAATAAAATAGGGAACCATGATTGCTCTCTTGGAACATATGAAGATGAAGTCAATTTAGGATCAATTTATTTATCAACTTCTAAGAAAAATGCATCATTTTGCATTGCTAGGCCCTAAATTAGACACACTTTGCACCCAAAATAGATCACATTTAAGGCTAAAAGTCGGTGTTAACTACGCCAACTATAGCGCCGACTACTAAATCAAAAACAAAAATTAAAAACTTCCTGCATCAAGGAAGAGATGACAGGAGAAAAACGCTACGCAAAAGAAGAGAGGAGAAAAAAGGGAAAAATAGCGCGAAGGAGGGCTACAAGCAAGTAGATCAGAAATTCAATTTAGTTTGCGACACCATAGGTATGGTTACAATTTATTTTTTCGTTCCCACAAATATTTTTGTTTGGATTAAATGGAAAGGATTGTGAAGAAAGGGTTGTGAATATTTTCTTGTTTAGAAGCGAATCGTTCAAGTCTCATGTGGTTGCAAAGGAGGAGGGTAAAATTGTAGACATTGCATTATTTCCTTTGCATCTGAGAGTAGTGAACGCATTTCTAAAACCCCAATGCCCCAATTCGCTTATCATTCCCATCCCAAGCTTTCAGATTTCGGTTCAATTTCTCAGACCTTCCTTCCACACCTTTCTCTGAAGACAACTTTCTTGCTTCCTTCCTAAAAAATTAGTCAAGTGATTTCAAGACAACTCGTTAAACTGCATTCACCCCACTGCAGCCAGGTACCGTGGGAATAGAGGTTGGTCAAGACAATACGAGGAGATAGGGATTTTGAGATGATAGTTGAATTATAGATCATTTCCTCAAATTTGTGAGACCTTCGGGCTTAAATTAGCTATTACTAATTTTCACTTATTCTTTTATAGAACAATGAGCTTGTGGTTTCAAACTGATTGTGTGCACACATTCATTTTCTTTCTAATTAGTGGATGCGACTCGAGCATGGGACCTATCTGTATTAACTCTCAATAAAACCACACTCTGCACCCTTTTAATCCAGAAAAGATTACCATTCTATATAGGTGCACAAGCGTTAACTTTTTTATAATATATTTGTTTCATTTTGCATATATTTATATCCTTTCAAATATATTTATATTCTATATAGGTGTGCAAGCAATTGATTCATAGGCATTTAAATCCAGAAAGAGAGTTATTCAAGGTAAAACTTTCATACCACAAACTGGACGAAAAATTTCATACCTAATAGTGTGTATTTTGTTTGCCTCCACAGATTGGACGAAAATAATTTGCCCTAGGTCGCCTCAAAATGTCAATCAATAGAGGGAAGAGAGCAAAGGGAGAAGACTCTGGCCACAACGAGGTAATTCATTGTCAATTTATAGATTTGCAAATGTTTCTATTATTTCTTTCATTTTTAGTTTTTAGTTTTTTATTTTCAAATTTAAACGAAGAAATTTATTATTATATATATAGGGACATGAGACTGACAAAGATAAAGAGGCATTGGCTTCCATATTGGGGGTAGAGGTAGTGAACAAATTGGATGTTGTGGACTTGACAATGCTTGCCAAATATATAGAAAAATGATCTAGTGAAGCCCCTCAAACATTGCAACCAAATCAACCATGTTAAAGGGAATCAATTGATTCCCCAAGCAGTCCTGGATCGAGCAAAAGATCTAAGAGGAAACCAATAACAGTAAACTCTAGGAATGTGGAACAGGGACCAGAGACTTCCACTATCCTAGCCACTCCTGGGACATAGACTTCTTCCACCACACCATCTTTTGCATCTTGCAATGGTAGCTACGATACCAAGATAGAATATGATCTGTATAGGATCTAGACTAAATTGCATTTTGAATGCTTAAATTTTATAATGGTTATTCCAAGTTAATTAACAAAAAATTAACTCATGGAAATAATTACAATAATTAAAATGACAAGGTGATAACAACAGAATGAAAGAAAGTGAGAGAAAGAAAGAGAGATGCAAACAGAGTTTGATTTCGGAGTTCGTCACAAACGTGACTACGTCTCCGGGTCCGCTCCAATGGAGTGTGACCGATCCGCTTAATCTCCAAAATCAAGTACAAAGCACCAAGACCATTCCTTCAAGCACTTCGGCAGCATAACAAAACTCCGATGTACAAGAATGGCTCAAAAATCTCCTTACAACTCTTCTTTCAAAACACCTATCACCAGTTTCTCTAACTTGCAAAATTTGCCCAAGAACACTTTTCAAAATCCCCTTAACTCCACTCTCACACATTCACCCCTTTAAATACAAAAATATTGCTCAAATTGGTTACTAACCAATTGATTTACAAACCTACCTTATCTCTCCAAATTACATAAAAATCTTTAAAAAATCTCCCTTATTTGCATATAAATCTTCTAAATACCCCCTTTAATCCAAATAATAACAAATTTAAGCCCTTTTAGTTTTTTATTCACGGGCTCCCATAGTTTTGGAGGTTGATTTAATCTTTAAAAAGATTATTGTTTGTTTTATTTTTTAAATTTGGGGAGTTTGTTTAAAATTTAAGGCATTCGGGGTAAAAGAATAAACAAACGCAGCCGACGCCACTCACTGTACTAACCTCATTCGATGGCTTAACGGCCACCTACCGTTTTACTCGTGCGGGCATCACAGGTTCAAACCCGACGGTTGGAATTTTTCAACAAATTCAAACTGTTTTCTTTAACAAAAAGAACCAGCCACTATATCTAGTAAAGCACACTATGTTTGGTCTAACGGTGGCCCGCGGATTTCATTTTGTATGTGGGAGGTGGCGAGTTCAAAACTCGCCAAAGATTTTTACCAAACAAAACATCCAAATCGACGGACGAAGATACAGGCCACGTGGCATGCCGACGAGGTGCCACGTGGAAAAATCTGATTCAATGAAGGTGCTGACTAAGAACTAATGTGTCCGATGACGTGGCCTGCTGACTGGACTGCCAACTGTGCTACGGACTGCTGACTGGACCTGCTTACTGGGCGTACGGATGACACGTGTCGATAGGTGATTGGTTCCATACAATGCCGATGTGGATGCCACGTGGCAGATACTGACTGGTCCACTTCACTGTCCGTACAGTACGGAATGCTGACGTCAGCATCCGTACGGTCCACCTCAAAAGTCAACTACAAACTTTGACCACTGATAAGTTGAGCATACGATGTCGGATTTCGACGAAACGAACGCCGTCGGAATTGTCTCGATGAGCTCTTCACAATGATGCCAACTTTGACAACTTTTGATGACATCATTTTTTTGCTTCTTGGACACCCCTGATCCCAGTTTGACCTGAGGTTTGACTGGCCATAACTTGCACAAACGGACTCCTTTTCGCTCTGTTCAAGTTGCGTTGGAATCAGGACGCCGAGATATTTCTGATGGTGCAGATTCTGGAGAGAATGGAGACACTTCAATTTTCTCTGAAAATATCCACCGGATCAGAATACGTGGTTTCAGGGGAAGTCTGAATGATAGATGCTGGAAAAAAAATTGTGAATAGGTTGAAGGAATCATGCCTACAATGGTTCAAAGACCATCTACATTTTCCATTCTCAAAGATACCCATGCACCTGCAAAAAGCAGTTATCCATGACATGGAGACTAAATTTGGCACAAATTGGTCTATGAAGAAGGTAAAGCTACAAATGTCTCAAAACTACAAGAGATTTCGATGCAACCAAACAAAGAAGATAAAAAAACTCCCTCCCAAGCTAAGGCTCAAAAAAAGGCCAATTGATGTAAGTGTGAAAGTATGGAAAGAGCTTGTAAAAGCACATGAGAAGTACAATGCACGGAGGAAGTACGGTGAGGAGAGTACGCGGGTATTTGAATTTGTTCATAAGATTATATCAAATTTATTAAACGATTTTTAAATTTTATTTGTACATAGTTAAATTGAATTAGTATATGTTTCAGGACAAGGCCTCCAAGGCTAGGCTTGAAAAACTTCGTGCCACGCATCACATTGGCTAGAAAGGTTTACAAGCCTTGATTTGTACATTTGTAAGTATATTTAATATGTTAAATGATATTTTTTTTATTTCCTAGGAAAAAGTAAATGATTGCATATTAATTAGTTTAACTAGTCCATGTGTCATGTTTTGATAGGAGGAGAAATATGGCTAGCATAAAAAGCAATTTGAAAAGGAAAAGTTACAAAGCAAAAAGTGGGTCGATTTTGTAATCTAGATAGAGAATGAGGTATCAATAGTTGACTTTCAATAACTTAGTTTGATATTGTTGTGTTAATTATGTCAATTTTCATTTCTTGTGTTGAGTTGTTTATTGATGCATAGGGTGAGTTCTAAAGTGATTTTTTGTTGGCCCTAGATCCCACTCAATTGTCCCATTATTTCATGTTGAGGAAAAAAATATTGTTTTCCTTAAAGGGTAGTGGGTGACATTCATGCCTTATTTTCATCGCATCTTTTAATTAATGACCACGGTCTTTTAATATCTCTTAAGTGTCCTCATTTAAGTTATGAGTTGTATCATTTGAGTAACTTAGTCCCATGTTGATTTGATTTATCTTCTTTTCTCTCAAACATGGTATCTCAAGGAGTGCTTCCTTGAATTCATGTTGCCATTCTACTAAGTGATCCACATGCATCTTTTCCATCCTTCCTCATGATGTTTCCATTCTTTTAACATGTAAGAATGTTTTGATGCATCTTGGTAGGCATCCTATAGATCTAACACATCCTTTTAGTCCACATCACTTGGTGTAGCTAACCAACCACTTGATTTGTCCATCTAATTTTAAAAAAGGCAGTAAATTCTTGTCTTCCAAGTTAAAAAAAATCCACAAATAAAGAAATCAACAGTAAAAAACCTGCAACCTGATCTAATCAACATAGAGAAGTGTGTAATACTAGACTTCTTAACATTCAAAAGATAAATGGAATTTCCTTAAAACCCAATAAAGCTAACTAAAAACACAAACGTGCTCCCTCACACAATGGCCTAATGGTTGGTTGCCATAGAAGTCAAACTACTGAAGTAACAACATTGATCAAGTTAACATATATGCATCATTTGCATAAATAGTTGAACCATTTATGTGCACGAATAAATAGTAGAAGGATGTAGATGAACTCAATTCATCTGACTTCATGCCTCTTGGTAGGCATTCCTCTTGAATCTCTAATATCAGGTGCTTAAGACTTCCCTGTAGCTTTTACCTTTTGTTGTTGCCTTTCCTCTTCACTATCAAATTTGTCTCCTTTTTCCTTATCTGCATTTTTGGCTTTGACTTCTAATTCATCCCATGTTTTACCTTCCTCCTCTTTAGAATCTTCTTCTTCTTCTTCGTCCCCATCTAACTCCACAAGAGATTCATCTTCTGAACCTTCATCATTTGATTATGATTCCTCTTCTACATGAGAGGGTTCATATGCTTGATTTGACTCTTTTGAATTATTAGAATCAGAATCACTAGCTCCCATATTCAAAAATTCCCAACCACCATCTTCAATAAATTTATCTAGATCATCAGTAATAGTCTTCAAAATTGGCCGCCAGTTCAAGTTCATTATGCTTTCATAATACTTTATATCCATGGAGTTTAGCCATACCTTGATGCCAACAAGCGAAGATTGAGGAATGGCATTGAAATGTGGAGTACATCCCACTTGAATTCTTTGAAAACAATAGTCATATCAAATTCCTTTTTCCCAAGTCCTACTCTCTCAAGGTTAACAATCTCAATCTCACTAATAGTGATTACTAAGAAAGGTAATTCCACCAACTCTACCAAACAGTTTACCATTGGAACAATAAAAGTAGAGGATTTTTAGAGGAACTCCATGAAAACCAAGCTCTCTAAATGGTATATCAAACTCTAGTTCAAAATATTTTAGATGAGGCTGCTCCCATAGCTCTCTTACTCGCTTAACAAATCCTTTAAACTTTGCATTGATTTTATTTTCCATGTCCCTCTCTTGTTGTTTTTCCTCAATTTCATCAGGATCATACATTGACCTTCTTGTCCCTCCTAAAGTTTAGACCACATCCATTACCTCTGCATAAAACTGGACATCCTTGGTCTTCTTGGTTCCCACGCCATGATATAGCTATGCAAATGAAAATGAAACAAAGTAATCATCTCCTTCTCCGCTGGCTGGAAGAATGCATGCTTAATATTTTGATACATGATATCAGCTCTCTCTTCTACTCTCATGGTTGAATACCAAAATTCATTATGGTGGGCCTCCAGAGTTCCAGTCATCTTTCTTCCTCTTCCACCAAATGTTGGCCTAATCCACAATTCTTCCAACCTAATTGGCTTTATTTTTGAAAGTTGAAGTTTCTCCTAAGTCACCAATGTAGCTCTCTTTGCCTTTTTAGACTATTTCATTGCTGTAGGCAATTAGCGCCTAATTGATTAACAATCTTAATCTCACTAATAGTGATTACTAAGAAAGGTAATTCCACCAACTCTACCAAACAATTTACCGTAGGAACAATAAAAGAAGAGGCTTTGAAAGGAACTCCATGAAAACTAAGCTCTCTAAATGGTATATCAAACTCTAGTTCAAAATATTTTAGATGAGGTTGCTCCCATAACTCTCTCACTCGCTTGACAAATCCTTGAAACTCTACATTGATTTTATTTTTCTTGTTCCTCTCTTGTTGTTCTTCCTCAATTTCATCAAGATCATACATTGACCTTCTTGCCCCTCCTAAATTTTGGACCAAATCCATTACCTCCACATAAAACTGGACATCCTTGGTCTTCTTGGTTCCCACGCCATGATATGGTTATGCAAATGAAAATAAAGCAAAGTAACCATCTCCTTCTCCACTAGCTAGAAGAATGCTTGCTTAATGTTTTGATACATGATATCAGCTCTCCCTTCTGCTCTCATGGTTGAATACCAAAATCCATTATAGTGGGCCTCCAGAGTTATAGTCATCTTTCTTCCTCTTCCACCAAATGCTAGCCTGATCCACAAGTCTACTAGCCTAATTGGCTTTGTTTTTGAAAGTTGAAGTTTCTCCTGAGTCACCGGTGTAGCTCTCTCTGTCTTTTCAGACTATTTCATTGCTACAGGCAATTAACGCCTAATTGATTAACAATCTCAATCTCACTAATAGTGATTACTAAGAAAGGTAATTCCACCAACTCTACCAAATAGTTTACAATAGGAACAATAAAAGCAAAGGCTTTGAAAGGAACTCCATGAAAATCAAGCTCTCTAAATGGTATATCAAACTCTAGTTCAAAATATTTTAGATGAGGCTTCTCCCATAGCTCTCTTACTCGCTTGACAAATCCTTGAAACTCTGCATTGATTTTATTTTTCCTATCCCTCTTGTTATTCTTCCTCAATTTCATCAGGATCATACATTGAACTTCTTGCCCCTCCTAAATTTTGGACCACGTCCATTACCTCCACATAAAACTAGACATCCTTGATCTTCTTGGTTCTCATGCCATGATATGGTTATGCAAATGAAAACGAAGCAAAGTAATCATCTCCTTCTCTGCTGGCTAGAAGAATGCATGCTTAATGTTTGGATACATGATATCAACTCTCTCTTTCTGCTCTCATGGTTGAATATAAAAATCCATTATAGTGGGCCTCTAGAGTTGCAGTCATCTTTCTTCCTCTTCCACCAAATGCTGGCCTGATCCACAAGTCTACCAGCCTAATTGGCTTTGTTTTTGAAGCTGAGGTTTCTTCTAAGTCACCAGTGTAGCTCTCTCTTCCTTTTCAGACTATTTCATTGCTACAAGTAATTAGCGCCTAATTGATTAACAATCTCAATCTCACTAATAGTGATTACTAAGAAAGGTAATTCCACCAACTCTACCAAATAGTTTACCATATGAACAATAAAATCAGAGGCTTTGAAAGGAACTCTATGAAAACCAAGCTCTCTAAATGGTATATCAATCTCTAGTTCAAAATATTTTAGATGAGGCTGCTCCCATAGCTCTCTTACTCGCTTGACAAATCCTTGAAACTCTACATAGATTTTTTTTTGTCCCTCTCTTGCTATTCTTCCTCAATTTCATCAAGATCATACATTGACCTTCTTTCCCCTCCCAAAGTTTGGACCACATCCATTACCTCCACATAAAACTGGACATCCTTGGTCTTCTTGGTTCCCACGCCATGATATGGTTATGCAAATGAAAATGAAGCAAAGTAATCATCTCCTTCTCTGCTGGCTAGAAGAATGCATGCTTAATGTTTTGATACATGATATCAGCTCTCTCTTCTGCTCTCATGGTTGAATACCGAAATCCATTATGGTGGGCCTCCAGAGTTCCAGTCATCTTTCTTCCTCTTCCACCAAATGTTGGCCTAATCCACAAGTCTGCCAACCTAATTGGCTTTATTTTTGAAAGCTAAAGTTTCTCCTGAGTCACCAATGTAGCTCTCTCTGCCTTTTCAGACTCTTTCATTGATACAGATTGTCTGTGGGATTTAATCATTTGTACCACATGGTTGATGTGCTTTGAATCCTTAGATCTAAAGGAAATTTCCTTAACATAAATATTGCTAGGGAATTTCAATGTTTGCATGTAGTGGCATTAAAGTCGGTACCTAGAACATTGAAAATTATCCTTATATAAGAATTCCCTCCATCTTGTTGGCTTGTACCACTCTTAATGGTGGCAACATGAAATGGAACCATGATGCCATATATAGGTACCAGAACAACATCATTTTTCGTATCAACCTGGATCATGAGCTCTCTAGAAATGGGGATATCATCCACATTTTTGTAGGAAACCATCTCAGTGGATGGCTTGGCAGAGCCATGTCCATATCCCGTACCAATGCCCCCTGCGGCCAATCTTCTTGTACTCTCCTCATTCTTTTTCCTTGCAAGTTGTTGGCCTCCTATAATGATTTAATAACTAAGCCCTTACAACCATGATTCAGAGATTGGACATCTAACTTGAATAGTTATTTCAATCATGAAGCTGCATTTAACTTGTCAACCCAGGGACGTGAACTGAAATGGGTTAGCATAGTATGTGCACTAGGAACTTAAAGTACCATTTCATTCTACAACCAAGGAACACACAATGCTGAAAGTAAATTGCTTAGAAGGGAATACCATAAATACCAATCATCAATCAACAACTATATCAAACTAAAATGCATAATAGGAATGAAAATCTGAGCAACAAACATAGCACTACTCTGTCTGCTTTGGCTGTAGGAACAGTCACAGAATGGAATTCTGGTGGCTGCAGGAACAGTCGGTGCCATATTTCTAACTAATTACTAAACAGTAAGTAATACTAAACTAATACTAAACTAAGAAGACAAATTACTCACCAAGTGGGCCCCCTTAGATAAGTATCCTCTAAAACTAATGAGAACTCAGATGCTTGAACTCAGAACTTTATTTTATTCACTGTAAATCATGAGTACAAAAGAGTAATGTATCTGTATTACTAAAAATTTGAGAGTGCAAGTACAATATCAAATTGTGCAACCTCCTAAGGAAGGAGCATCAGATCTTTATTTATACTATCAGCTAAACAAGGCAGTCAACTCCACAACTGGGAGGATGCCATTTAGGGAAAACAGAGAAAATGGAGTGATGGTGGTTACACATGCATGGAATCTGGTCATACATGCAGGTCCAAATGCAGATTTAGCACAACAGTAACATTTGCGCATGCTCAATCATTAAAGTCCACTACAAGGCGGTTACATTCAGTTGCATGAGGAATCTCCTATCGTCGACCTCCTTTGACCTTGAGCGATTCCTTTGCTGGACGTTATGGTGCATGCCCAGCTGGTGGTGTCTTCCTCAACTTAGCATCTTTAAATTAAATTTGCATGGCAATGTTAGTATGCACAATAATTGCATATCTATAGCCACCTTAAGGAACATTCAGTAGCCACGTGCAAAATCAATATAGATAATCCACATAATATGCCAATGTCATTAAAACTTGCAGAGATAGGATTTAAGCCCAATGTCTATGGTTTGAGGGAAACATTATGAAAATATCAACATTTAACATCAAATTCCATGACAAATGCCAACAAAGAAACTATAGATTCTACCCAAAATTGGACCAAAAACTAGGCTCATCACTCCCCCCAGCCTAATGTTTTGTTGGTCCTCTAGTAGGGGAAGGGTTGTTCTTTTGCTTGGTCAAAGCTCTAAAACTTGCAACTAATAGTTGTCCAACATTAGTGACTGCTATGCGTCAATCAGGATCCTAATAGAATCCTCCTAATCTGTTAAATTTGTTCCATCTATGTTTTTCTGCAGCAATGTCATATTGGTAGAATTTGAAGTTTGACACAGGCCACATGAGCATGTGTGGCTAGAAAGTCAGGGAAAGCCACGATCGCCCTTGTGTTCTCCTAATCTAAATATACCTATCAATCATTTTTAGTGTTGCAACATAATTGTGGATGGAATGAGGCTCAACCTACTTCAGCTCATCACTTAGGCTATTCCATCTTTGTGATAGACATCTTCTCATAGTTTCCTCCTTTGTTGCTGTCTTTACCTCATACTTACTGTAAACTGCCTCAATCCAAGGCATAATATTGTTGCCATAACTAGGTCTAAGAATCTTTTTGTGCCATTCTCTGTAAATATCTCTTGGGTTGCTTGATTCAGCCCTAATAGGCAGAGGGATGTTAGACTACAATTGCTTATAAGCCCCATGTTGTTGTCCCCAACTAATCTCATTTTGTACCCAAGACATAAATGCCCTTAATTGGACATCCCCAACATACAACAATGGATTCCAATCATGGTCTTGAGTTACAACATAATTATGCAAATAAAACTCACACAACAAATTTTTTATTTCAGGTGAGGGAATCCTATAAGCATTGAAAAATTCAATAGGGGTGTCAATAGAAGGATTCAAACCTGAGGAAATCCTTGAAAGCTTAAAAGAGAGATATTTAAAAGTGATGTATTTGATAACATAAACGTCTATTTTCTTCCATGGCTCAAGCAGAGACATTCTCTTTGCACCCTGTTTATCTATGCTCAATGGGGGGTCGTTCGGCTCTGTAAATTTGGCCCTAGTTGATCTGGCGTCTCTGGAGGTAGGGTAATTTTGACCATCAGTCAGTAACCCTGTGACTTCTGCAATTCTTTCCTTAGTTGGCACAACTTCCAATCCTTTTACTGTGGCTTTTCCTTTAGAAAATGTCTGGGCGAATTCAAGGGCAATTCTTTCATCAAAGCCATCCAGCTTCAGGAAGTAATCTAACCATCCACAGTTTCTAAATTCAGTCAGGCATTGTGCATCCTGCAATAAAACATCATGCATCATGGGTTCATTTTGAATTAACCCACCTCCCATTTTCTACAATCAAACAAATGCTCTACAATTTCTTTCCTGCAATTCCCGTTTGAAAATCAAATTCACTTTCTTGCAATACCAGCTAAATTTCTAGTGCCAATATCGACTGAATTTCCTTTCTTTTGTTTCACCTATTTGCTTGCAACTCAATATTACAACAGAGTCAATAATGGAAAAAAAGGAGTGATAAAGGAGAATTATGATGGGAAGAAATGGCGGTTGCAGTTAATGTCACTTCAAACATGCAAGTCGTCCTCTCACTCAGATTTCAAATCAACTCATTTTAAATTTTCTAACGCAGCCTAGCATAAATTGACACATGGGAAATATATTTGCATCTTTTTCTTTCCCCCCCAACCTAAATTTGGACATGTGTCTGCACATGCGAGATGGGAGTGGTGATTTAACAGGGAATAATGACATGTTATGTGAATGTCTATACTAACATACAGTGATTAAATGAATGCACTTAAAAGATGATTAAAAGATAACTATTAATGTGCACATACCTGAATGTGTGGAGGATTTGTTGCAAAGATTGTGGAGAAAGTACTGCTTTCCTTTTAGGGAATAAATTGAGCAATTAATGAAAATGAAGTAGAATGAGGTGAGGTGGAATGAAGTGATGGAAGAGAGAGAAAGGTGGTGATGGATGTGTGAATGGGTGGATGGGGGAAGAAATGGACTTCCACGTAAGTGAAAGTATTTATTATGAGAAGTACGTACCTTAATCAGCCAGAAGGAGGGACACTAGGTCCACTTCCTTCGGCTACATGAAGCTCAGGTGTTGAATGATGGGTGAATTGCTGCAGGAACTCTTCTTTGGAAGTTGGCTTGTGATATAATCTGAGGCGATGACCATTGACAAGTAATTTGAACCTAACAGGGTCAATGGTGGTAAGTTGAACAACTCCATTAGGAAAGACCTCAGTGACTTCATATGGTCCTAGCCATCTTGTCTGCAATTTTCCTGCATTGTCCTGGTATCTTGAGTCATAAAGCAAGGCCCAATATCCTGGTTGGAATTCCTTGTCCTTGATAAATTTGTCATGCCACTTGATTCTTTGATTTTTCACTACCTTTGTATGTTGTAGGGCTGCTCTTCTTATCTCATCCAAAGCATTTAGTTGCATGATTCTTTCTCTTTGTGCCTCAGAAATATCCATCCACAAATCTACTATAGTCCACAGAGTCTTATATTCAAATTCAACAGGCATCATAGTTGTTTTTCCATACAACAACTCAAATGGAGTGAAGCCTGTAGTTGTTTTCTAGGTTGTCCTATAGGCCCAAACAACTTTTGGTAATCTGTTTGCCCAATCCTTTCTATGAATAGCTACCATTTTGGTCAGAATGGCTTCAATTTCTCTGTTGGTCACCTCAACTTGGCCATTAGCTTGGGGGTGATAAGGAGTAGACTTCCTGTGCCTTATGTTGTACTCATTAACTAGTGTTGCAACAAAGGTTGATGTGAATTGAGCCCCTTGATCAGTCATTATTTCTCTTGGGACTCCATATCTTGTGAAAATATCCTTATAAAGAAATTATGCAACCTTGTTATCTCTTGCATGCTTCATGGCCTTAACTTCTACCCACTTTGTCACATAATTAGTGCATACCAATATATAAGACTTACCATTTGATGGAGGGTCAATGGGTCCCACAAAATCTAATCCCCACTTGTCAAAGGAAGTGATTACTACCTGAGGGCACAATGGCATCTCATCAAATCTGGTTGGTCTGCCCCATTCTTTGACATCTATCACATTTTCTGGTATACCTTCTTGCATCCTTGTGGAGTGTTGGCCAGTAATATCCTGTGTTCAAAACCTTCATTATTGTCCTCTTGGTTGTAAAGTGTCCTCCACACGGTTCATTGTGACATGCATGCAAAATGTCATATTTCTCTCACACATCTCCTCATGACATGGTCTGTTCCAGTATAAAACAAACATCCAACAATCCAATAGAAAGGGAAATATTTTTCAATGAGTGCCCCTTTCTCTTTTGGAGAGAAGTGAGAAGGGACTCTACCTATGACCAAATAATTGGCTATGTCAGCATACCAGGGTGTCTGTATATTGAGGGAGAATAGATGCTCATCAGGAAAAGAGTCATCTATGGGCTAATTGTCTTTTGACGTAGTCAGCCTTGAAAGAAAATCTGCAACAACATTGGCCTTCCTTGGCTTATCCACAATGGTTATATCAAACTCCTGCATCAACAATAACCATCTTGCCAATCTACCTGTGATCAGAGGTTTATTCATGAGATATCTAATGGTTGCATGTTCAATGTGCACAAAGATTTGGTAGCCTATTATGTAATGTCTGAATTTGTTCAGTGCATAGATTACTGCCAACATTTCTTTCTCTATCACTGTATAATTGAATTAAGCTCCTTGTAAATTTTTGTTGACAAAGTAAATGGTATTTTCAACAACTCTTTCTTTCTATCCTGAGACTGCTCCTATGGCATAATTTGATGCATCAGTATGGATGTGGAAAGGAAGCTCCCAATTAGGCCCTTTGAGTATAGGAGCATGAGTCAAAGCTGCCTTCAAGTTAGAAAATGCCTTGTTACAGGCTTTAGTCCACATAAATTTAGCATCTTTAGTGAGAAGAGTATACAATGGTGCTGCTACCTTGTTGAAATCCTTGATGAAACGCCTATAATATCCTGCATGACCCAAGAAACTCCTAACATCCTTCTATTTTTTAGGTGTGGGTAGATTTTTCATTACCTCAATCTTTGCAGGATCTACTTGAATTCCCTTGTGGGAGACATAGTGGCCAAGAACTAGACCTTCTTGCATCATCATGAAGTACTTGTCATTGTTTAAGGACAAGTTTTGGTCTTCACATCATTGTAGGACTCTCCTGAGATTTTCCAATGCTTGATTAAAATCAACACCATAAGTGGTAAATTCATCCATATAAATTTCCATGCAATCATGAGAAATGTTTGAGAATATGCTATTGACTTCCCTCTAAAAAATTGCAGGTGCATTGCATAAGCCAAATGGGAGTACCAAATAGGCATAGGTCCCCCATGGATAGGTAAATGTGGTCTTCTCTTGGTCTTTTGGTGCAATTAGGATTTGGTTGTAGCCACTGAATCCATCTAGAAAAGAAAAGTATTGCTTTCCTGCAAGTGTGTCCAAAAATCGATCAATGAAGGGTAAGGGAAAGTGGTCCTTCTTGGTGGAAACATTAAGTTCCCTATAATTAACACAAACTCGCCATTTCCCTCCTTTCTCAGGCACAATCACTAATGGAGACACCCACTGACTATCTGAAATGGGGTAGATAAATCTTGCATCTAGTAATTTTTGCAGTTCTCCTTTCACAATTTCTCTTAGTGCAAGGTTAATTCTTCTTTGTGGTTGTCTTACTGGGGTGCAATCATCTATGGTGTAAATTCTATGTGTACAAATTTTAGGGTCCAATCCCTTCATATCATGATAATCCCATGCAAATTCATGTTGATGGGTCCTTAATAGGTTTGCTAATAACAATTGTTGTTCTTCATTTAATTTACTATTAACATTCAAATATTTTCCTTCTAACACCTTTACTTGTGTAGTTAACTCTATCATGGCTGCTTCATTAACACATGGTACCTTTAGTTCATATGGAAACAATGTATGGGACATACCTGTTGCTGCAGGAAGTCTGTTTGCAGGAATAGTGGCTATAGAAAGAGTGGCTGCAGGAAGAACGTCTGCAAGAACAGTGGTTGTAGGAAGAGCAGGCAAAAGTGTCTTGACTAGAGTAGCAAAATGAGAAGATGATGTTTCCTCCACTTCACAATGGTTTTGAATGATGTTAGCCAATACTTAATCCTCATCTTGGAGTTGCATGAAAGAGCTTCTTCCTAGCATCATAAGCTGCACCACCGAATTAACTTCCTGGGCCTCTTCACCAACATGTGGCCATACGGGATTATCTTCATCATGAGATGGTTGAGCAAGTGGATAAAGAACAAAAAATTTAGTGCTCCTCCCATCTAAAATGGTCATGTCACCTGACTGACATCCAATATATGCATCTGTAGTTGCTAACCAAGGCCTTCCAAGAATAATGGGATACCTGCCTAGTGTAGCTTTAGGAGAAAGAATCATAAAGTCTATTGGGTACTCCTAGGAGTCTAGAACTGCCACAAGATCCTCCACTACACCATTAGGCTTAACAGTAGAGCTATCAACAAGCTGCAGGATAGTAGTAGATCTCATGCTTGCAACGTTTAGTTGCTACAGGATGTCTTTGGTCATTAAATTTATTATTGCCCCTAAATCAATCACATCATTCTTTACTTGGACCCCATTTATAACAACTGCTACCACAGGAAGTTACTTGGGGATAAACACTTTTCCCAGCATGACGTCAACTAGCTGTCCCACCACATGAACTGTAGTTGGTTCCTTCTTTTTCCTACCTGGCTTCTTGAGGCATGCTTCCTTGATTGCTTTGTCGTAGATTGGAACATCCTTTATGGCCTGAAATAGAGGTATCTGGACACATATATGCTTCAGCTGATCCAAGATATCAAAAGTTGTATCCTTCTTTTCTTCCTTCTTCTTGGCAACTTCCAATCTCTAAGGAAATGGTGATTCTTGTTCAGTCTGCTTGACTTGGATTGCTTCAGGATTTTTAGGTACACTTGGCTGAATGAGATCATTCAGAGGTTTCTCTTCCTCTTCCACAGGAAGTTCAATGATAATGGGCTTGGAAGGGGTTGGTAGAGTAGTTCTTGAACACAAGTGGATGTCACTTACACTCACATCATATGCATTGAATTGATTTTAATCAACAGAGTATGCAGGTTGCTGCTGTGGTTTGTTATTTGGATTGGGTGTGGGATGAGCTAGTAGCTGAGTAGGTTTAGGTGTATTTGAGCTTGGATTAGCATGTGGAGGCATTATAGCAGGTTGTTGGGGCTGAGAAGGTGGCTACATGTAACTAGTTGTCTGGGTAGGCCACTATTGTCCTTCTCTCCATTGATTTGTTTACTGCCAATTTCCTGGAGGTGGCTGCCAATGCTCTTGAAATTGCTACCAATTCCCCTGAGGTTGCTACCACTGGGGTGGAGAACTCTAATGAATGGGCCAAGCATTTTGAGGGTTACTCCAAGGCTGTGGTGGATATCCTCCATAACTGGATGGATATGGGGGGTACCATTGGTTACCAGATGAATAGGAATTAAAATATGGCCCAGCATAGGATAATGGATCTGGTGGCATACCTTGTCTTGGAGCCCAACCTTTGTGTAACATAGTAGACTTGGTCTTCTTCAATCTGGATTTGCTTGAACTCAAGTGGAATCTGTTTGCTTTCAAGATTAGCTACCATCTTGTATCTGTAATCCTTCTTCTTTTGTCTGCAGTGGGGGCAATATTCTGTCAACATTGCCTCTGCCTCCTCTTGCTTCTTCTTGGCATGAAGTGTATCTAGCTGAGTAGCTAGATTATTTATGATGTCTTTCTTGAAGTCTACGAACAAATGAGTAATCTCCATTCTTGAAACTCCACCGGTAATTGACTTACCCATGGAAGATTGGTAAGCTCTCCCCTTCTTTCAAGCTTCCCTAGAGTAATTCTGGCATATTTTATTGATATCTTCCTAGGGAACTTGGGAGATATCTCCTCATCCCATGAGGTCCAAGGCATCAGTGTAGCTATCATTGATTCATCTCAGGGAAAACAACTTTTGTGATTCTTCATTAAGTGTATGGTGTGGAGATTTTTGTAAGCAAAATAAAAACCTTGCAATGTAATCTTCTAGGCTCTCATATTCCTTTTGTTGCATCCTGAAAATGTCACCTCCTCTCATGTCACTACCCCTGCAATATTCCTTATATTTCTCAAGGAATTTTGTCTTCATGTCTTCCCAAGTTTTCATAGTATCTTTGCCTAGGCTCATGAACCATCTTAATGCAACCTCTTTCAGAGTGGTAGGAAATAGCTTAAGCCTATGGGAATCAGTAGTATAATCATAACTCCTGCAGAGTATGTCAAACTCAAATAAAAAGGTATCAAGATCTTCTATGACAAGTCCATAAAACTTGGGGAGTGCTGAGGCATGAATGTTCTTGATGTTGTCAACTTCATTCTGATGGGCAATGGGGAAAGGAAACGCTGGTTGGTTAGGTCTGTTCCTATTTGCATCACCCATGCTTGCTTGATGTAGTTCCAAAGTAAAGGGGTTCTCAAGATGATTTTGATCTTCAGAGGAGACTTCAGAGCTAGTCAGATCAGGAAATGCATCAGCAAAGGGGTGCATATCTTCTTCTTCTTCTCTTGGTAGGTTCTAATATTCAACTAGCTGGAATGGATTAGGATTGTTAGGAAGGAATCTCCCATAAGCATTCCTTCTCCTTCCTCTATGCATGTGGTATCACTCATTATTAGTCAGCTCACACAAAGAATTGGTAAAAAATAAGGGGGTCATTACTTCCTAAATGAGGATATACTAAGAACAACTTCTAGAAACATTACAGCAATAAAAACTACCAATGACTCTAAAAGACTCCCTAGTTTGACACCATCCCCGACAACGACGCCAAAAATGTTGGCCTCCTACAATGATTTAATAACTAAGCCCTTACAACCATGATTCAAAGATTGGACACCTAACCTGAATAGCTATTTCAATCATCATGAAGGTGCATTTAACTTGTCAACCCAGGGACATGAACTTGAAATGGGTCAGCACAGTATGTGCACTAGGAACTCAAAGTAGCCATTTCATTCTATAGCTAAGGAACACACAGTGCTGAAAGTAAATTGCTTAGAAGGGAATACCATAAATACCAATCATCAATCAACAACTACATCAAACTAAAATGAATAATAGGAATGAAAATCTGAGCAACAAACAGGGCACTACTCTATCTACTTTGGCTGTAGGAACAGTCACATAATGGAATTCTAGTGGCTACAGGAATAATCGATGCCATATTTCTAACTAATTACTAAACAGTAAGTAATACTAAACTAAGAAGACAGATTACTCACCAAGTGGGCCCCCTTGGATAAGTATCCTCTAAAACTAATGAGAACTTAGATGCTTAAACTCATAACTTTATTTTATTCACTGTAAATCATGAGTACAAAAGAGTAATGTATCTGTATTACTAAAAACTTGAGAGTGCAAGTACAATATCAAATCGTGCAACCTCCTGAGGAAGGAGCATTAGATCTTTATTTATACTATCAGCTAAACAAGACAATCAACTCCACGACTGGGAGGACACCATTTAGGGAAAACAAAGAAAATAGAGCGATGGCGGTTACGCGTGCATGGAATCTAGTCAAACATGCAGGTCCAAATGCAGATTTAGCACAACAGTAATGCCCACACATGCTCAATCATTAAAGTCCACTACAAGGCGGTTACATTCGGTTGCATGAGGAATCTTCTGTCGTTGACCTCCTTCAACCTTGAGCGATTCCTTTGCTGGACGTTATGGTGCATGCCCAGCTAGCGGTGTCTTCCTCAACTTAGCATCTTTAAATTAAATCTGCATGGCAATGTTAGTACGCACAATAACTGCACATCTATAGCCACCTTAAAGAACATTCATTAACCACATGCAAAATCAATATAGATAATCCACATAATATGCCAATGTCATTAAAACTTGCAGAGATAGGATTTAAGCCCAATGTCTATGGTTTGAGGGAAACATTATGAAAATATCAACATTTAACATCAAATTCCATGACAAATGCCAACAAATAAACTATAGTTTCTACCCAAAATTGGACCAAAAACTAGGCTCATCACAAGTTATGCTTGGTATTGTTGGCGCTGCTCTTCTTTAGTCATCTCCTAATTATCAGATTGTAAGGTTGCCTTGGAGATGCTTGATTCTCTCCATTTACCTCAGCCTTGGGTTTTTTTTCACTTCCTCGTCTTCATCATCGTCGTTAAATGAGTATGCAACATTAGTGTATACTTTGGAGCTAACCCTAGATGCATTTTTAGGCCCTTTATCCTTAACAACCACAGTGTCAACAAGGAGTAATGAATAATTCTGTATTTTGGGGTTACCAGTCTGCAACTGCAAATTCTGAAACCCAAGTGATACATTAAAAGCCATTCTAGCCTTCACAATTTTTTCATTTCTTGAATTCAAACTTAAACCAGACTCTCAAAATTTGATCCCTATTCCTGTTCTTGCAAACTTTGTAAGATGAGGCAAAAGTCCAGGGCCATCTCTTTGAACTACCTCCATATCTGCCTTATATTAACATACATGAACATGATATGATTATATACATGAAAAGGTCACTTAAAAATAGTATAACCAAAGTACAAAATGTCTTGAAGAACTATTCTCTGTATGCTCAAGTATTGTTGCATGTCATAGCTTGATTACAAACAGAAAACTAAACCATAAATGTTAACTCTCAAATACATGAACATATAGACTAGTTAATTCTCAAAGAACCTTTGAAACATATTACAGTGCCAAAATGTCCTAGAAAAATATCCAATTCTTAAATATAGGAGAAGAAGATATATAGACCAATTAACTCTCAAAGGATATTTGACACAAACATTATCATATATAGCACAAAATGCAGAGGGTTTGCACTTAAGGTTATGTAATAGAATTTATAGTTGATAGTTAAATTGTATAACAAATTCTTTTATGATCTTTACTAACGTTTATTAGAATTGTTGAATGTTTTACATCATTGGAATGACATATTAGTTGTAACTTTTTTGAAATTTTATTATGGTATGTGCATTTTGATATGATGTAATATGATTATGGTTTAGTCTCATATGTTGTAATATTAGATATATAATAGAAAAATAAATTATTGCATGAAATAAATAATAACTTTTCATTTTAAATGTTTTTTTTGCAGAACACGAGTCTTCCAGAAGATCAAGATGATCCTCATCATGATATAGATCCAAAAAATATTGGTTCTGCCGATACATATCACATGGAAGAGGATGATGATGATGCATATATAGAAGACACCAAGGCCGATGACAATGATGATGACAACTATGCTGATCATGATGGTGATGATCACGACGGTGATGATGATGATGAGGCAGTTGCTGGTAGTAGCCAGTGACATTCATGATCATATAGACTGCATCATGGATCATTGCTGATATATCGTTATGATGCCTCTTTCATGGTTACTATCATATGTTTCATTTTCACGACCTCCAATACCATATTATCGAGTTGTATCATATTTACATGTATTATTTTCACTTATATCATTTGGACATGTATCATCTTGACTTGTATCAATTTGAGTTACATAATTTATAACTTTTACTTATATCACTTGTACATGTATCATTTTGACTTATGTCGATTGTTGGACATGTATCATTTTGACATGTTATTGATCTACTAGAATATTTTACTTTCACTTGTTTTAGTTATATATGATGATGATCTTATCAGTATTGACTTGTCAATTTATATATATTAAAAGTGGTCAATGATTTTTGAATGGATATTTATTACGTATGATGATTTTAATTTATTGCTTAGGATGGATGTTGTCAAATTCAATTAAATTATAGATATTTGACTCACTTGTTTTAATTATAGATGATGATCATGTTATAATAATTATCTTGTTATTTAATCATATGAGTTAAATAATTAAATTACTTACTCTATAATCATATGAGTTATTTAAGAGGCATGATATATTTAACTAATTAAATTGAAATAAAACATATTAAATTAATAAATGGAAGCAAAACAAGAATCATTTTTAGAAGCAAAAAAGGAAGCCAAACTAGAAGCAAACCAAAAGCAATCTTGGAAGCAAAACTTGGCGTTATCTAGGAAGCAAAAATAGAAGCAATTCAGGTAGCAAACAAAGAAGTAATAATGAAAGCAATTTTAGAAGCAACAACAAATGCAATAATAGAAGCCATATTAGAAGCAAAAAAAGACGTAAAAATGGGAGCAAAGCTAGATGCAACAAGCGGCGTTATATATAAGCAAAATTGGAAGCAAAATTGGAAGCAAAATCGAAAGCAAAATTGGAAGCAAAATTGGAAGCAAAATTGGAAGCAAAGATGGAAGCAAAGATGGAAGCAAACCTGGAAGCAAACCTGGAAGCAACACAAGAAGCAAAACCAGAAGCAAAATTAGAAGCAACAAAGGACGTCATAATGGAAGCAAAACTAGAAGCAACAAAGGATGCCATAATGGAAGCAAAACTTGGCATCAATTAGCAAGCCAAAAAAGAAGCTATTTTCGATGTCATACCAGAAGCAAAACATGAAGCACAACTAGGAGAAAAACTAGAAGCAACAATGGGAGCAGACATGGAAGCCAAATTGGGCACTAATTTAGGTGCTATTTTCAACATTAAAGTGGTCTCATTTCCCAACACTATTCCTGACGCTATTGCTTGCGCCATTTTTCTGACATAACATTTGGCACTAAAGTGGGCGCTAAATTTGACACAAAATACGGCGCCGAAGTGAACATGTTGTTTAGAGCCAACTTTTGTGCCATGAGATGTGTCCAATTGATGAACTCAAATGCACTAAATTCTGACGCTATTTTAGGCGCTAATTGCATGTTGTGTTGTAGTGTCATCACAATATCTAATGAAGTGGTTAGGGCCAACATACAATTATAATACTTCATCGGTGGCCTTGTAATTGTCCTTGATAATATGTAGCATCTTCTTTTCTTTGTGAAACTTGACTTCTTCCCCTTACAATAGAATAGTAGCATATGATAGATATCTTTGTATACTACAACACATTAAAGCTACCCATTTTCTACATAACAATATACCCAATTTGGTAGGGTAATGTACAATGATTATATCTATGAAGAATATTTTTTGTGGGTGTGTAGCCAATTCAAATTCCACATTTTTCATAATTCCTATAATATTTTCCTCTCTATAATCCATGACAAAAAAATTTACCATAGGACTTGAAAACTTACAAGCATCGATCATTCATAACCTAAAGAGGTGTGACATTATTTGAAGCTCTAGAGTCCAACATATAATTATGAACTAACCATATGTTAATCAATAATCTAGTATAAAAAGGGTCAACATTGATTTGGATATGGTTTGTTTGACATATTCATGATTTTTTCATCATTAGTAATAGTAGAAAGTTGGTTCATCTCTTTTATAATTGTGATGTAAGACAAAACCCTTTCCCTACATTCAAGAATTCTAAGGATTTCTCCTATAGGCACCAATAGTCTAATTTGTCTCATGATGTCATCTACATCAGTAGGGTTATAGTTGTGAAAATGATACATAATATGGGATAGTTAAATCTATTACATCAAGAATGAAGGGCATGACATGAACAAAAGAAGTAACATCCTTACCTCTTATTTCTTGCTTCTTTTCTTTACCTCCACCTTTTCTTTTGAGCGGTTGGGATAATTTTTTTATGCATTATCATTTAGATTTTCCCTTTCTAGAACATCAATAGCATATGATGCCATTTCGTGTTCATGAACCTTGTGTATATGTTTCTTCTTGAATACATGTTGTATTAGAATTTTCTCTTTTTTAATTACCTTATTTGAAAAAAAATTGTTCCTTGTATATTTTATGTCCTTTTCTAAGTTTATTTTTCAATTATGAAGTAAACACTTTTTTGGCATAGCAACAATAGTATTACCTCATGCAATCACTTTCCTATTTATCAAATGATATCTACTCTTGAAATGCATTATTGTTGCTAATATAATGGATTTTAACTCTTCATTTGATGGTTTGGACCTTTTATACCTCTATTGCATGAGTTCCCTTAAGTGTTCAAAATTGTGGGTGGGTAACTCATACTAATTTGTTCATGTACAATTATCATATTAGAGGATTTTATTAGCTAATCATAGTCAAATACAAAATTTCTTCATCCATAAATTCATACTCAAATGCATCAAGTTGCTCAATTGCATCTTCATATAACTCTACAACACCTTCCTCATTAGGGAAATCTCCCTCCTTGTTGGATAATATGACAAGCACACATTTAAGTAGATAATATGGGAGATACAAATTTTCATGCCATAATTAAATATCTTGGAAGTGAAAATTATCCATTTAAAAAGGTTCTAGAGTTTCTTTATCTTGATGCTTAAAATTTCCTTACTTGAGAGCCACTTGTCCTTTATTGTCATCTCTTGGACCAATCATTATTATACAATCTATTATATAAATGTTGTCCTTCATTAAAATATGTTGCACCATTGTGATGTGGAAATACCTTTTCATTTCTTGCTACCTTGTAAAATAGGTACTTCATTGCACCTATCAACCTATCTAGATTCTCCTCAATAGTGAGAGGATTGCTTAGGACCCCTTTATCCAGTTGTGAAATTTTGGTATCTAACCTCTAGATATGTTTTATAGATGCCCTCGTATTGCTTTCAATGTTTATCATTATAGCATAGACTTCTATCAAGGTTTGTGGACTCTTGTCTCAAGGGAAATATATCAAAGGCACCATAAAAAAGGATTAGACACATGGATTCATTTGTTCTAAGATTCAATGACACCTTTCTCATATTCATGATAAAATTGTTGTTGAATTTAATCACCATTTTATTTATCCCAAGGTTATTTATGGTTCTAAGCTCATGTATAATAAATTTAGGGCTTACTCATCCCCATATTGTAATCTAGAAAATCTCATGAACTCTTCCCATGATCCAATACTATTTGAGAGTCTTTTATACCATTAGTTTGTACTCTCCTGCAAAGATTATACAAATTAATTCATCATCACATCATCATAATAATCAATATTATATTCATCTATGATATTGATGAAATGCCTCAAATGTTCCTCTCCTGTGACTACATTGTTACCCTAGAATCTTGATATCTTTCCTCTTATTTCATTTTGAATTTTATTCAAAAAATCTAGGATACCAAATAAATCTATGGTATCTTTCCTCTTATTTCATTTTTAATTTTATTCAAAAAACATAGGATACCAAATAAATCTAACTCTTGGTACCTTTGAACTCCCAAACACTATCTAATTATAGGGAATATTTGAGCATTCCTTAAAAATTTAGGCTTGATATAGTTGACATATTATCAAGCATGTTAACAATGTGATGGTGGGTTTGGAATAATATGAGAATTTTTATGATTTTTATTTTGTGGTTATTTTTCCTAAGCCTATACTTTAGCTTTACCTATCATCTTTATATTGCTTCAATTCTTTTAAAACCTAAAGTTGTTCCAATTATATAATATCATTTTTTATGTCTTTATATTAATTAATAATTGTATCTCCTAGGTCATCATCTAATTTTTTTTGTCTCATTGGCATTATGGAATGAGGTATCATTTTTAATTTCATCCTTGTGTGATATATTGGGAGAAGTGGGACTCTAGCTAGAAATATGTGTTTCCACATCTTGATTCCCTGTGCTGAAATCTTTCATGTGTGCATCATAAGATCTATCCCTATTTCTTATGCCAATGATCACATCATTCATACATATCTCATAGTTAGGCTCATACATTAGTCTATTTTTTCTAACCATTATAATATGAATCATAAAAATTATATTGGTAACAATTATTAGGTTTGAAGGAATCATCTCTACCAGATGTACCTACTAATTCTATATCTTGAGTATTTGGTATAGGTGACTTGCCAATGTTTTTAACTTTCTATATGGCTTGTTGTCTTATTATATGAGATGCAACTTCTTCTTTTCTTGCTAGTATCTAGGCTACATTCCTCTTTTAATCTTAAAATATTTTGATTTGAGAATTAATTTTGGGATTTATTAAAAGTACCAAAAAATATAAACAAGATATCAACTATTTGCACTAATTAAATCAATGGCTAGAAATAACTTCAACTTATAGGGTTTTTCACATGATTCCAAAGTTAAATTATCTCTAGTTATGACATCATTCTATAAAATCCCATATTGTTGCTTACATCCCTAGAGGAATCAATATGTTTTAGGTCTAGGGAAATGCTATCCTAAATGAGGATTGATCAACTCATCAATAGAATATGAGTTATTTAAGACCAATTTATAAGATTAGATATTATCTACTTCATGTTTTAGGCTCAATTAGACCTAGACTAGAGGTATTTTTAAGAAGATTAATCACAACTAAAAATAGACACACTAAAAGTACTACAATATTATCTAATGTACACTTGGCCCAAAAGTTGTCCCCAAACTAAATACTAACCCACTGAACATGAAATCTCTATTAATATGATAAAGACATAATTATAGAAATGCAAGATGTGGGTATGAAAAACATAATTCTTGGAATCCCCATGTCTAGTTTCAACATTCAATCTTGTATTATATTGTAAATCATAGCAGAGAGCGAGAGAGGGATTCTGAATTCCTCGGGTGATTATGATGATGGCGGCTTTGAACCAGAGGATAAGGATGATGCTTTTCAACTGTGGGGGGTTCAAATGTTCCAACCTACTGTGATGGATTTTGGGCTAGTGTTTTTCTGATAGTTTCCTGGTTTTGTGGAAGAGTTTGTTGCACTTGGGGCCCGGTTTGTGGATGCTCGACTCCCAGTCTTGGTGGTTCTTCCTCTTGGTGGATCTACAGAGGATTTGTGACCTCTCTTGGATGCTTCTTAGGGGATTTGGTGCGAGTTGCTTAGTTTATCCTACCATGGTGGTGGTGTTTCTTCTTTTTTGTTGCTTCGAGGACTATGTCATCTTCTGGATTAAGCCCTCTATCTTTATGTATTGGCATGGTTGCTTTAGCCCTTTATCTTTGTGGTTTCTAGCCCTTTCTATGGAATGCTTCATTGAGGGGCCCTGACTGCTTGTTCCCTTCCTTCCTGCTTTCTTGGATGCCAGTTTCTCTCCTTCTAAGCTGAAGTTAGGTGTGAGGTAGTGGAGGGATCAAACCTCAAGGTCAAAGGGATAGAAAATATACATCAAATCTAATATTACATTAGAGAAATCATTGAATTATTATATTTGGAAAATAAAAAAATATAAACCATATAGAGAATAGGGGTTGGCAAAATTAAGGCCACATAATGAAGTACAAACCCTAAAATAAAAGGAGGCTACATAACACATAAAAAAGTAAATTAAACCTTTATAAAATATAAAAATAAGATATAATACTCATAAAATTGGATCTAAAAAACCCCAATAAAAGGGAAATAAACCTTAAGGAAAAAGTCTAGATTACTTAGGAAAGTCAGGCTAAAAAAATGTAAGGGAAGACAAACCCTTTTCACATAAACCTTAACTAATTAAATCAAATGCAATCAATAAGAAAATAGTTAACTTAGATTAATTAGAGCTAGGGTTGATCATTATCATGAATATAAGTGAATGCAAAAAGTAAACATGAAGAATTAAATAAAACAACATATGGATACTTAGCTTAGGTTTCAATGTAGAAATGTTTATCCAAATGCTTGAAATCTATTCATCAATATCATAATTTTTTATCTTATGTTGATGTCTTGAAAATCAAATTGTGTATTGTATGTGATTAGATCCATTGCTACAAAAGTGATCCTTGTGAGCTCACAAAAATGATATCCCATGCAAAAGGTACCCTTAGCTCATGGGCATGATTTTAAACCTCACAAACCCCTAAGACAAACCCCTAGTAGACCATCTTTATAACTTTGGGTGAAAGGTTCAAATCCAACAAACCAACATGCAATAGACTAGGATGATGTCACACAATCCATTTCCAATTAGAATCAATCTTAAAATAAACCACTCTAGTGAGTAATTTGACAAAATTCATATGTCAATCAATCAACTCATATGGCTAGTGAAAGGAACATGGAAAAATTTGAATTTGAATTTTTAATTTTGAAACTTTGTGGGTGAGCTCCACATTCACGAACCATATCTAGATTAGGTTCAAACTTGCATATTTGATCTAAATAGAGTAAATTGATTGTTTATGGAATGCAGTGAAATTTGAGAATGTGTGGAGATAAAATTTATGAATGGATGATGTTATTTGTCAACTTCCATACAAGTTATACCATCTTACATACTATTCGATACATTAAATATCGCATAATCCTTATAAATCCAAACATAAAAAAATATAAAAATATGATTCTCATAATTACATTTTATCCTCACTTTAACTAGTATATAAACTATATCAAAATATATATCAAAATAAAATCAAACAATCAAATATAAAAATGAATAATTTTTCTCACATGAAAATCAACATCTAGAGCATATAAAGTATGGACTTTTTGTTGAAATTGCTTGTCTTTGCGTTCCATTAAAACCTCGCGTGCAAGTCCTCCCATAACAATATACCCTATTTCATCATAAATTATTTTAAAAACAATATATGGACCTTTTCTAATTTTTAATCTTAAAAAAGTTATTACGCCGAAGGCATGTCCCTATTTGAGTTTCCCGAACTCAATTTGTCTTGCAACAGTTGAAAAGCCCTGAGAGGCTCTATAAGGTAGTTAAACGAATCTCAGTCGTTCATCATTTTTTGTCAAATTTTCGATCGTTCATCATTTTTTTGTCAAATTTTCAGTCGTTCATCATTTTTTGTCAATTTTTCGGCTGTTTTTACTACTTTCCCCGCCGCTATTGGTTTCTGCTCCTCCAAACTCTTCTTCACTGGTTTTAACCTTTCACTCCTCCAATTTTTCAAGTTGCAACTTGAAAATAAGGTTTCAATGAGGGTTTTAGACTATGTTTATTAAAATTAAAATTACGAACAAGATCTTAATAATGAGCACACTTAGTTAAAGAACACACTTAGATTTTAACGTTATAGTATCCTTTACCCTACGTAGTTAAGTATATATTAGCACAATTAATATATAATGTAAATTTTATATTTTATATAATAATAAAATAATTATAAATATATAATTATATTATTTATTATTATTATATATTATATTCTTTAACAAAACTATTAAATATAAATATTTTTTATAATTACTAATTAATAATTATTATATTATTATTTAATACAAAATATAATTAATATATTATATATTTTATACAATAAAGATTAAATTATATATAACATAATTATATTTACTGTTATAATAGTATATATAGGTTATATTATTATTATATATTATAATTAATAATTAATATATTTCTATATAGATCAAATTAAATTAATTTATAAAAAATCTTATAGTTTAATTGATCTACTATATATATGTTAATATGTTAGAATATGTGATGAATATAATAGTTAATACATAAAATAAAATAAAAAAATATATAAATGTTATTATTATATAATAATAAAAAAATTAGTAATATTTATATAATAATAATATCATCATAATAATATTCATATCATTTTTAAAATGATTTATCAATTGACCTCATGTACTACACAAATATTAAAAAACAAAAAATAAACCATATTTTTCCTTAATTGACCTTCGGCGTACCTATTGCACACCAAAGTGCGATCGCTAGTAACTACTTGTATGCATTCGAAATAGAACCTCAATAATTAAAACATTGGTTTTAGATAGGTAGTTGGTAACGCCAGGTGAGCCAGTTTGAAATAGGCGGCAGAGTGGAAAACAGAAAAATAAATTGATGGAGGGCGAGGATGATGGTCCTCCATTGGCAGTGCCCATAATCGGGCACGAGCCCGAGGCCGAGTCTGAGCCAGTGGGGGTTACAATTATCACAGGCTACCTGGGTGCTGGTAAATCTACTGTAAGTCTAACTCCATCCATGTTTTGCTTTTTCATATGGGATATGCGTTGCAATTGTGACAGGACATAAGAATTGGATGTGGGTGCAGCTGGTAAACTACATATTGAAGGAGGAGCACGGGAAGAAAATAGCAGTGATATTGAATGAGTTCGGGGATGAAGTGGGGGTGGAGAGGGCGATGATAAGAGAGGAAGATGCCCTCGTGGAAGAATGGGTTGAGCTGCCCAATGGATGTCTCTGCTGCACCGTCAAAAGCAACTTCGTTCAAGCTCTTGAGCAACTCATAACGCAACGCCATCGGTGAGCCTCCCTTCCATCCACTATTAAATACATACAGTTGGTGCTAGCGGCAACTTTAGTTTTGATTTCGGTATAAACTTGCAGGTTTGATTATATTTTGGTGGAGACTACAGGCCTTGCAAATCCTGGTCCTGTAGCGTCCCTACTTTGGCTAGATGATGAGCTCCAGTCTTCTGTTCGTCTCGACTCAATCATCACTGTAATTTCTATTCTCTTCTGCATCTCAGATTACAAAAACTTTTATTTGTTTTGAACCATTTCGATCTAATATATCTAGATTCGACTTAAAGCTGTGATTTATAGACATTTTCTATGTTAGCATACAGAAACCCCTAGTCGGTGGCAGCTTAGTTGAAGGAGACTTCTGATATACGTGAATTAAAAACCCGCCGAACAGTATCTTTATTAAAAATCAGAGATGTTAATAACCCATCAATTTACCAGACTATTATGGTCAAGCCTCTTTTCACGAAACTTTTTGTGAGCATTGGTAGAGACCGCAAAATTAGCATGTGGGTTGGAAAACAAGGAAAGAAGACAAAGTGACAAGCAGTTTTCATACCAAAGCTCTAACAATTGAGCACTGCATATTTCTTAGGCATCTAATTGAAAATGTATGGGGTAGAAAACGGAGAAGTTTATTGTTGCTTCATGAAGTTAAAAAAAACCTTGGATACAGTACCTAGACGTCAATTTTGGGGTAAGACGATGGAGTTTAGAATGCCAAATGAATATAGAACAGCAGTAAAAAGGCTCCATGAGCAGGTCAGAGTAAAATAATAATACGTGCAGGGTTGTCAAAATGTTTTGGAGTTGACGTTATATTAAGGAAAATCGCCCTTTATCTTCCACTTTATTGGGATAATATTTGACAAGTTGGGAGAATGGATAGATAAGCAGGGGCAGGGACAAGGTGTGGATGTAGTCCATTTGGCCAGTTATCGGTAAAGCTGCTATTTTATGCCCGTGATCTTATTTTGATTGCAAATCCTCCGTACAATCTAATAGAACACTTGAATACTGTAGAAATTTTCTGCAGAGAGGTAGGGATTCAGTTGAACATCCAAAATTTTAAGATCTGAATATTTTCTCTATATAAAAAAAGAAACAAGTAAATCTCCTCTTAGAAAGGGATGCTGAAGTGTCGATTAAATAAAAATATCTTTGCCTTGAATCCATGGCAAACTCAATTGAGAATCATGTAGAATCTAGTGAATTCAAGGAGGATAGAAAGCTTTATATGCACTTTATAACAGATGCAGAGATGCAAAATTGTGGATTGGGAAACTATCAGGGTTCCATAAAGGTTATTGTTGTCACTTGGAATTGCACTCTTGTTGTGCCTGCTGTTCAGTATTCCAGCGAAACATGGGATTGATCTCAAGGTGTGGGATCTTGTAGTTGAGATAAACCTTCGGAGAAGATCAGCTTCCTTTCTAACCTAAGTGCAACAATGTTGGTCCAACCCAGTACTTAATAACTCTAAAACTACCCTACTCTATCAGCTTGCAGAGGGAAAAGGGAAGAGAGAAATGCAGAAATGAAAGGGTGGTGATGCACCGAGATTAGAATGTGTTCTTTCCTGCCCACTACAGCACAAAGATTCAAAAGACTGCAAAAGAACATACATAGTTCTCTATCTTATCAGCTTCCAGAGGTGTATATGGAGATTAGGGTTTGATAGATGCTTAAGGGAAAGAAATAATCCACAATCATGACCTGCAAACAAGATTAACACACCATACAGACATAAAAACAACAGAATAAGTCATACAATCACAGAGGCAAGAAGATTTGCACAATATGAAAGATGTGAGAAGAGGTAAAATAGCAATTTTATACATTCAAAGGCATGGAGCCTGTTTTACAAAAGTAGAGTTGTAGAGTTGCAGAACTCTTAAGAAGAAAACCAAAGGAAGAATCACTAACAAATGAATAGAAAAATATCTTTCATTGCCCAAAAAGGCATGGGTGAGAGAGATGGTGTGGCAAGGAGAGGAACTCTAGTTGCAGCCTGCCAAATCTGACATATCTGCAGGAGAATCCGATTTGCAGTCATGGAAAACATTCCCAATGCCCTTGCCATACTCCGCAATGATGATTTTTATGAGGGAAGTGCAGAAACCCCATGAAATCCACCACAAAATGTGGCAAGGGAGGGCCCTTTGACAGTAAGTAGTTTTGCAATTCATAAATATAGCATGGTCATTGTTCTTCCCCCACTAGAATCCGTGGAAAAGCATTAAAGATCATTTCTAGGGCCTGCACAGATCAGACTGGTAGTTGCAGCATTGATGGCTCTTTTTGGGTTGCAAACATGCCATTTTGGCCAATTGTGGAAATCCGGCACCCTTTTGGATGTCACTTTAGCCAATTGTGGAAATTCGACATCCTTTCGGATATCAATTTGCAGTTTGGAGAAGCTTTGAGCAAAACTGAGGAAATTACACAATTGTGGAATTTTGACCCCTATATGGATATTGCAGAACTTTCAAGGGGTTCAAGATATGTCCGGTCTACGTAGAAAGTACCGCCTTAGGCCTTCAAACTGGGCACAAAAAAGAAATTGTGGAGATTTGAGGGGGGTCGAGAATTGCAGGAATTTGAAGGGTATGTGGATAATATTCACATAGCGCTAAAAGTTCTGCAACAATAGGTCAAGGCGAGGAAAGAAGATGCAAAAGGAATTGTGTGGAAATGGAGTAGAAGTAGATATGCAAGAGGATCCAATTGAACTGGATGAAAATTTTTGAACGAGGAAGTTTAGATGGAAATACTTGCAAAAGGACGACGTTAGCATGACCTCATGATGATATGGATGCGGAAAAGGAGACTTGATCATGATATCGCGGAAATTTGGGCTCCATCAAAACATGTGGGAAGTTAGACTCCAATTGTCCGCAAAATCCATACTTAGTCAAATTTGGGCTTCATTAGGCAATTGCACCAGCGGGAAAACCGTTGGCAATTGCACCTTGGAAATGGTGTCCGGTTCACTTGAAAACATCCGCAAATCCAAATGGCCATAAAATCCTTGCAAACCCATAGCTTGCGAGACCTTAACCTTGGTAGGGTACATGTGGGAAGATACCTTGGAACCTATCTTGTGGAAAAGGGCATCTGAACTGGCTTAATAAGGCTTTGAAAAGGTCAAGTTCAGATGGATGGGGAAAGTTCGCAATGGGAGGATGATGTCAGCAAGGAGACCTGTGGAAAAAAGCAAGTGAACCGGATATTTAGCAATTGATCCAAATACCCACCAAGATCTCTCATATCAATTATCAGCAGTGGGAAAACAAAGGTGGCACAAAGTGTCAACAGTTGCTTGTCATACTGATATGTGCAAGCTTCAAGCATGCTAGGCTAAAATGGAGACACATTTGGATATAATTCAAAAGAGATTAATCACTAGCAACTTTAAAATCAAAACTACTGCCACATATGAAATCTTATTAACATGGACAAGCCTCTTTCCTTGGATGTTGCAGAAATGAATCATTTACTAGGCAACCCGAAGAAGACAAATGACATGGAGGACAATAGATGGCCTAGAGCAGTAGTTGGTCAAGTGCTAAGTAGGAGAAAAGGTACTTGGACGAAACAGAACAAGAATTGGATGAATAGGAGGGAAATTCACTTACATGAATTATGAAACATCAATCAAGAAATCAAAGAATATGTTGTAAGAAAATTCAGTGAAAGCATGCAGACAAAGCAACTTGGGAGGAAACAACAGTACTGAATGAGTTCAACCCCACATATAAACACAATAAAGAAGCATATATAGGGGCAAAAATCAAATGGAAGGGTAAAGACAATATTAGGTCAACTGATTATGGGAGTCACCCCAATTCTAATGTGAAACATGTAGATGGAAAATACCCAAGGAAGAGTGGAGAGATAGAATATGCTTATTTTGTACTGGAAAGTTGGTTGAGTTAACAGCAATTTATAATCAGTCGCACTGTATATGGTGGCATCTAGGCCAAATATGGGGATACCTAAATGTTTATCATTATGCTATGCTTGTGCTCTTTGAGGAAGTGAGATGAGCTAAAGCTGGAGAATTTTCAATAAAAATTCAGAGTACGAAGTCCAATCTCAGAAAGGAATGCAGATTTCTCTAGGATGTATAATGAGGAATCCCCACTTTGCAAACCTCAATATGGCTCCTATGCTACTTACAGTCCCATAGAATATTTTGGTCTCATGGACTTTAATAGAATTATTTCATTTCAATTCATTAACTAACCTGAAAACAACCTTTCTCAACTTGTAAACTAAATTTTGTTTACACATTCCACTGAAACAATAAATACATGTTGCATATTCAAATTACATCAGTCTGAAGTATACAAGTACAGAAGGCAACAATATGCCCCAAATGATTATATCAAAATATGATACAGACAAGACCAAAGGCCTGTCATAAATCCAAGACACAATTCTTTGGTACAGTCATACATATTAGTGCTGTTACAGTCCAATATGAAGAAATAACCAATGTTGATCATGATGGGACCCAATGATCCCATCCGATGTTGGAAGACCCTACCCAACTAATGGTATAAGTTCCTAGAAGGCTCAAGGAATTCCATAAAATACCACGTGTCATGTGCACAATGCATTATAATATCAACATTACAGTAATAGAAGATACCAATAATCAATTGGGAAATTTATTTAACTATAGAACATGCTATCAACCAAATTCACATCAATAAGTGATGCAACCGTATACATTACCACTCACAATGGAACACAAGCATAAACAATAAATCACGAAAACCTAACTTACCGATCCTAGTTTGGGTTTAGGGGTTTGGTTTGTGGATTTGATCAATTTTTTTTTTTGATTGGGTTTGTCCATACAAAAACAAATAAAAATCATAAAAATATATATTTCAAGCAGTAATTATTTTTTAATTATATTGCATATTTGTATTTACAATTTATAAATATTAAATTTATTCTCATTATTATTTAATATAGTTTAATATAAATATTTTAATTATTATACACTTAAGAAATTAATAAAACATATATATTATTTTATTATTTATATCCATGATCCAATATATAAATAATTAATAAACAGACTTTGGCTTTTTCCATTTATGGGACCATTATCGGCGATCCCTCAATCCAACCCCTTTCCTCTCTGCACCTGCCAGCAAGCAGTGGTGGTATTGGAGATGCTTTGTTCTAGCTCGATCACCTCTGCTTGCTCTATCAGTCTTGGATGGATGTAAACAAATTATCACAGTGTTATCACGGAATCTAGCAGCGCTCGTTCCACGGATAACCCCCCTACGAAACTTGTCCGTTTCCTAAGATTCGTGAAGTTCAAGTACGCATAACGAAGTGATTTTCAAGCCACCTCGAAATGCGTTCCTAAGTCTCGAATAGTCAATTCAAGCATTCCCCCATGTTCGCCTCGCAAAGACCTTCGAAACGAGATCCTTCGCGAAGTTTCAATGTCCGTACTTAGTGAATTACGAAAAATGCAGTGGCACTAAAAAAGTGCGCTCCTGCCCTGAAGCCAAAATTGGCTAAGTACAAAAAGTGCAAGGGCGCTAAAATTTAGCGCCCTTGCATGAAGTGAAATTTCAAAAAAATGCAATAGCGCTAAATTTTAGCGCCATTACACTTTTCTTCGCCACTTTAACTTTTTTATGGCCTTGGCACGTTTCTTCATGATTTCGCGTTTTTCGTCAATCGTGCCACTTTCCGTGCCTAAATTTATTGCTCGACTTGAGTTAGGTTTTTGATTTTCCTTTTCACTTAAAGGTGTTTTAATTCGCCATTTTTCATTATTATGATCTTTGTTCTTTTCTCTCTTCTTGCTGGGCGAAGTGCTTTTCAAACTGTAAACACGTTTTTCTGGATTTCGCATTCTCCTTCAACACTCTTCGCGTTTTGGTCTTGGTAAGTCGTCGTCTTTGCTTTGCCTTCTTCTTTCTTTTCTGTATATGTTCTATGGTTTACATATGCGTTTTTATCTTTCTTTTGTTTTACCCTACGCATTTGTTTCCTCTCCATTCGCGTTTTTGCTTCCACGCGTTGTTGTTTCTTCTTTCTCTCTTCGCGTGTTCCTCTTCATTCGCATATCCCCTTCGCATGTTCTACCCATTTTTAGTCTTCACAACGTAATGAATGGCGAGCTTTTATTTCTCACACTCTCCTTCTCGCCTTTCTTTCTAACGTTTTTGTGTTGATAACCACGTTATTCTTGTCGCCTTCTTCATTCGTTTTGATGCAAACTTTGAAATCTCAAAGAGGGTTTCTTTGTGAAAGTTTCTTTAGCTTTTGAATGCGTATATAATGATGATGAATTGCAACCCTATCCAAAGGCAAACAAAATTGTCTTCAAAGTTTTCATGTTACAAACAAATACATTTGCCAAGCACGAGTGCCATTTCCTTACATCCTTACATCTGTTTTTCACTTAAAATGTGCTCAAATGCTGAAGCGCTGAATTTTAGCGCTATGACATGCTGAACATGTCAAAAATTTTCTAACTCTGAGAGATGTAAGGGCGCTGAATTTTGGCACCCTTACATTTTTTCCAGTTTTCTACAATCCTTTCCAGATGAGCTTCATTTTTGACCAGTACACTCCGAAACCTTGTTCTTCCCGTTTTGTGCATCGTTTTGCGTGCCTCGTCATCCGCTCCATGCTTTCCCATCCTCGTTGCTCGTTTCGCGCTTTCCCATGTTTCCTAACAATTAATGTTTGTTCTGGCTAAATGGATTGCAGTCTCCTTTCAAAGATCGTCAAGTCAGAGTGATCAGAGTTCCAGTTCTTTTTGATGACTGCTAGTAAGCCTCCTTCTTCTTCGAAAGCAAAAGGCAAGATGAAATACAAATATCAAGGTGTTTATCCGCCGACTGTAGTGCTCTCCAAGGTGGAAGAGATAAAAGACACGGAGGTTGGTCATCAAGACTTGGTTGATTTCGCAAAGCAAACAGAGACGAAGCCTCTTCCTGATTCAATGAGAGCGATCGTACACAACAACCGTCATTTGGTGGCAATGTTTCCTACAGCTGCGCATAATACAGAGTTTGTTCTTCAGGTGGCGTCTCATTACATTAGAGAAAGTAGGAGTGTGATCGATTCTTCCGGGCACGAGATTCTGAGACTCGACCCTGATTTCTTTGATATTGTTTTCAAGGTCCCTCATATGGAGAAATACATTGATATTTCTATATCAAAAGCACAGGAGATCTTTGACGCTGATCCCAATAAAGCTAAACAGTTGATAAACACTCAATGGTTAAAGAAGCCTAGATCATCTGTTTCCAGATGGCCGAAAGGACTCCTGCGAAGTGATTTCAAGGATGATGTCAAAGATATGATCACATTTCTAAGTAGAGATGAAGAAGCCATTCGCAAAATGGACTATTGCAGGTTGACTATTCAACAGATCAGAGATCTTGGTATTGCTCACCTACCAGAGGATTTTGCAGATCCAGGTGATATCATGAATGCTGTCTATGATGAGCAAGGCATTGCTAAAAGGCCGTTGCTTGCAATACAATGGTCTAGGAAAGAAGTTACCGGCATAAGAGAAAGGTTGAGGCCAATCCTAGCCAACATAGAAGAATGGTTACATAAACATGGTTATGCAATGAAAAGTTTCAGAACAGACTCAGAAGGAGAGGAATCCGAAGCAGAAGCTCGCCAACAGCAAGAACTCCGCGACAAAAATAAATTAGCGGCCGTTCCCACTTCTTCACGAAGAGGTCCTAGGATCAAGTTCACTGTTGGCAAGAAAGATACCCAGTCTGTCCCAGAGACAGAAATCACGGAATCTAATCCATCTCGCTCTAAGGGTAAAAAGTCTATTCTAGAGGAGATAGATTCCGATGAAGAAGAAACTTCAAGTGACCAATCCGCTGAAGATGAAGATTCAGCAGAAGCAGACTCCAATTCAGAAGAGGTTTCTGAAAGCGGGCAAGAGTTTGATGAAGATTTTGAAGAAGGTGATTTTGAAGGTGAACTAGAATCGGAGAGACAAGAGGGTGATCAACAGGAACCCGGGCATGATCAAGAAAGAACTACTTCTCCTCCTGAGAATGTAGTTGAGGAAATTCCCAGAACATCATCGCCTGTGACTTCAAATGTTCCTCATACCCCTCCAGATTCAAGAATTCCTCCACCTCCTGTTCCCTCGTCACCTATTCCTACCACATGCATTCCTGCAGTCGAGATATCCCCTATCCCTGCAGCATCAACCCAACTTGATACTCCTTCAGTGACAAGCATTCATACGGTTGATATACTGTCAAGCCCTCCATCGTCCATTCCTAGCCTGTCTTCGCCAACGTATGATATCACTTCTGAAAATGAATTCAATCGTTTCATGAATGAGTCAATGCGTGATCAGCTCAATGTGTCAACTACAGGAGCGATGATGACAGACACTTCTCTGATTGTCACGATACCTATGGTAACTTCAGATGTGACAATAACTTCAGAAGTAGCAATGGCGACTGAATTGACAGTGAATCCAGAAGCTCACACTTCTTTTCTTCCCCCTTGGCTAATATCTCAAGTATCGAAGCGTAAAAAGCAAATGATTTCTCCGGAGGAGCTCGACCTTGAAGAGATAGTCCTTCCAAAGGCCAAAGGGAAGAAAAAGGCAAAGGTATACTCAAGGCTGAATGTTGATAAGTCTGGCCACAAGTATGCTGAAATTGGCATACCACCAAATGAAGAAGGTGATGTCAATATGGAAGACTACACGGTAACAAAGGTCCAGCTTGGCAAGGTTACCAATGAAAGTGCAAAAGCCGATGCGCAAGTCACTTTGGATATCTTGGCTGGAAGGCTCGATAAAGTAGAGCAAGCTCGTAACATGTACAAATAGAGGGCAGAGCATTATGCCACTCTTATAAAGAGACTTGCAGGTTCTCCAAGTAATGCACAACCGCTGACAGTGGTAAGTATTGAAGACCCAGCTGTCAAGAAAGCTGAGAAATTCGCCTCCAAAGGCAGGGTGTTGTATGATTTTGTTGAGAAGATCATTGAACACGGATCTCAAATTATAATGGCTGTGGACGAGAAAACTACCTTGTTGGCCAAGCTCACCACAGAGCTTGATAAAGAAAAAAGTATACTTTCCCAGGAGCGCAGAGACATGGAAAAGTGCCTGTTGTCATGGTCGGAAATGAAACAGGTAAAGCTCAGTAAATTGGTGGAGGTTGGGGTAATTCCTGACAAAGAAAAGTTCGTTGAGGTAAGAGAATCATTGAAACACAGAATTCAAGTGGTTCAATCTCTTACGGAAGATCTCCACCAAGTACAGGAAGATGTCGACGGACATCGCGCCATTCTTGAAAAAGGTATCAAAGAGTTGCCTGGTCAACTTCTTGAGGAAAATCGTATCTTCCTGCCGGCCACAGAAATATCCCAGATCTTCAAGGAAGCCATCATGAATTTGATTGATAGTTCAGACTTCTCAGAAGCTTCGCTGAACATCATTTGTGATACAAGGCTCACATTGGACAACCTGAAAACGCATCTTGACAGGTGCAAGAAGGTTCACTCATCTGCCATGAGATCGATCACGAGAATTCACACCATTGTGGATTACACCATTGGTCCAGATGAGAAGTTCGTGCAGGAGACTATGAGGAAATTTGAAGACTTCCGCGCCCAATGCAAAGAAACATGAAGCAGCCCCCTATTCTCCAGTGTTAGACATTTCCGGTGCATCCCTTTATGCATCTTGTAAATATTTCTCGACATTTTCGAATGTCTTTTTGTAAATTGTAATTACACCAAGCTCAAAGATGTAATATTTGAAAACAAATTACACTTTGACTTTGGTCAAAGTTAGGTGAGATCTCCTAAAATCGCTCACCTAACTTTCCTTAATTTTCTCAATCAGTTTCCTTCTTTTGCTCATCCCTCTTTCTATATAATGTGAGGGATTTTCATTGTAAATTGATCCTTTAGTGTTTTGCAACGAAGTGCTGCCCTTTTTGAAGCAAATTTGTGAAACTTTGCGTTCATGCTTTGTGAATGAAATTCGATTAATAAAGAAGAGGATTGCAAGCCAAACTTTGCGTTGGATTCGATACTTTTGTGAGTTGATCTTATTGGGTGGTGATTAGCTTGAAGAATCTGAAGGACTCTAAGTAGTTTATGTAAACTTTGTGTTACATTTATTATTTAGATTTGCATTTGTATTTCTGTTTATCATTCGGTTGGATGATCTACAAGACTTTGTGCTTGTAATCGTTCATGCTCTTGCATATTTTGGTCGAAGGATCTACAAGACTTTGTGCTTGTAATCATTCGTGCTCTTTGATACTTTTGTTGGATGATCTACAAGACTTTGTGCTTGTAATCGTTCATGCTGTTCGAGGAATTGCTGCGTCTAAGAAGACTTTGTGCTTCTAACGTGACAAACGGTACATCTGCACAGATCCAACATTGATAAAGCTACGAACGACTTTGTGCCTTCGTGAGCTTTCCCTTTTTACTTTATTTGTTTATTATTAATCACTTCTGGTATCTCTACGCTTCGCTTTGACGAGATAGAGGTATTGGTATTACTGCTAGTTGTTAGTTTAAGGTTATCAAGAATTGTAAACTTCCAACGGTGAAGCATTGTAAACATCTTCTCTGAAAAAAGAGAGAAGGATGAATGTAACACACCCCCCCCCACTTCGTAAGTTTCGTGTACATTTTGTAATTACTTGTTTGATTTACTATCGCTTATGTTAGCAGTAAGAAGGGCGCCTCCCCTTTCCGAGAGGAGAGATTTACATCTCACATAGTTGTGGCTGAAGTCCAGGTTGTGTAATCTATCGAAAAGCTGATTACATAATTTTCACCCAACACACAGCTGTAGCTGTTAGTTCAGGGGTCAGCCACCACCATCTACATTTTCATGCTCTTGCTTTAGTGATGAACAAGCCTCAAGTTCAGCCTCCTCCTACTCCATAGATAGTAGGTATTTGAAAAACACAAAAAACAAAAATCATAAAAAATTGCACAGGTTTTTTTTGCCAAAACCTGTTAAGTTTGGTTTGGGTTCACCCAAGTCATCTTGGATGAACTCGCAAACCAAAAAATGCCTCCTGGACATCTTCCCACCTGCACCAGACCAGTATTTGAACCTGGAGTGGATCGTGCCTGGATCTAGAGGTTTGTTGGGAAATACCGGTAACATAGCACAAAACTTGAAACCCAAAGTTCCTTCTAAAAGGTCTCCCACTCCTGGCACACAGCCCGTTAGAAGTTTCCAACTATCAGAGATCTGTTACCCTATTGGCTATCAGGCTTAGGCCTGGCCAACATCTTGACAACTCTCTAGTCAACCTTGGCATTGCCCTTGGCATCTCTAATTTCTGCAGAGCATTTCTTCCCATGATTTTGGTTGTATATGTAAGATAATGATATGCATATCTGTTAACCCTGTTTTTGACCTTGGCAAATTTTAAACTTTTTGCATATCTGTTATGTCTTTAAGCTGCCATATCATGCTGGGTTTGATGTCCTAAATTATACATCAAATTTCTGTTGCATCAGCTTCTTCGAATTGAAATTTTGAATATTTGCATTACTCAGCCTTAGTCATAAATGCCAAATTGATCAGCATTGGAAGTTTATCCGAAATCAGGTTACCATACTCTGCTTGCCTAGGAATATGTGCAAAGATAGTCATGTGATTGATTAGGTCTTGATAATATCAGTATAGGTTTTAATAGAATATGATAGAGGCTTCACAAGCCTAAAATGTTTTCCAGAACGTCAATGAATGCTTAAGAGTTATTTTATGGTGGTTGGGTTTCCAGGAAGTTTTGATTGATTTCATAGGCATATCTTTAATTCATCTTTGCCGATATCATGTGATTTCTTCCAATCTTCAACATCAAACGAATGTCTGGGAGTGTTGTGAGATTCATTGGAATATTATAAAGGTGATACAAGTTTTTAGAAGAGAAAGTTTTAAAAAGGTTGTAGCAGCTGAAAAGTTGGTTGTGACAACCATCTAAGATGCCGATGTATTATGTTTTTAAAGAATTTTTGACATTTTCATGGTTCATAAAACCTTAAAACCTGCGACACCTCACTTATTGGTCATTTCAAAGGTTCATAAAATTGCCAAAAGGTTGAAATGCATTCTTTGTCTGCATTTTTATGGTTCACAGAACCTCTAAATGCCTGAAATACACTTTGTCGGCATTTTTATGGTTCACCGAACCTCTAAATGGTTGAAATGGACTTTGTCGGCCTGTTTTAGGGTTTGTGAACTCTTTTTATCATTGATTCATAATTAAATGGTGAGAATTTTCATTTGTTTGCCCTAAATCAGGCCAAAGTCTGGATATCAGTGTACATTTTCCTAGCCCAATCCTCTTGTGTGACTTGTCAAAACGGAAGCTCTAGAACAGGTTATAGATATCCATTAAATGGATAAAGGATAGAGGAACTTTGTTAGATGCTGTTGTTGTAGGGGTATTGTGAAGGCTATGCATAAAATGGATTTATTGAACAGGCTTTAGAAACTTTCAAGCAAATGTGATTGGTGAGCGTAAAGCCAAATTCCACAACCTCTGCCGTGCCCTTTATACCTGTGTGAGGATAGGAGCTTTGGTGTAGGTTATAGATGACCGTCAAAATGTTAAGGATAGAGGAATTTTGTCTGAAGTTGTAGTCATAAGTGTTCCGACAAACTTGTGTGCATGACATAGAGCCTAAGTTGCAGGTTCGTGTATGGGTATGGATATGGTGGTATGTAATTTTTTTTTTCCTTGGGTACGGGTATGGGAATGTATATATGTGTGTGTGTGTGTACACACATATATACACACACACACGTGTGTGTGTGTGTATGTATGTTCAAAATTATAAATTTATAAGAATAGTGATGCTCATAATTACCAATAAATAGAATACAACATAATTTTGACATAGTAACTTATAACAGTTCAATTAATGATCACTTCACAAGTACAGTAATCGATTCTCCTTAAAAAAATATATTAGACAAAATAAAAACTCAAAGAAGCTTGCATACCTTACTAGTTTCTTGGTCAATATTGATCATGACTCAGTGAAAAGTAGAATATTGCACTCAATGCAACATAATCATCAAACAAAATAGTTGATGTAAGTGGTACAAAAGTTAATGCTGTCTATGTAGCAGAGATCTTTGGTCAACATAGTCAGTATAGCAGAGCTCTTTGGTCAACATTGTCAGATAACCACATTTAAGAAGAGTCAATCAAACAAGGGTCAATGCAGGTGTAGAGGGTCAATGTTGAAGATATGGTGTGTTGATTCACAAATGATGTCAAATTTATAGGCTGGCCCAAACATTGTCTTTTTCCCCCTCCTACAATAGTGCTGGTCAAATGAGAGAGTAAATGATGGAATGATGCATTCATGAGGATCAATTAATGCTATCTACACATGTTGAAATGGAAAAAATAGCCCTAAATTTTTTTAAACAATGGTTATAAGTTCTTGTTCTGCCAAGACAATATCAAATTTGTACTGTCCGGGTGCCTGGGTTCTTTGTGGGTCCTTCACAAAAGAGCCCACAAAGAACCCAGGCACCTCAGTTCTTTGTGGGTCCTTCACAGAAGAACCCACAAAGAACCCAAGTGCCCAAGCCGTACCCGAACCGAACCCGTACCCGAACCGTACCCAACCAGGTTCTGGGGGCAAAGATGAAGAACTCGGTAACTTAGCATAGAGCCATAGGCTAGGCTGTGCGCCCTACAGAATGCCTTAGAGCAATGTCATCTCACAATTGTGGGATATCCACAATTTAACTTTGTTGAAACAGCTTCTGAAACTTTCAAGAAAATCTATCTGGCAGGTGTAAAGCCAAATTTCCATGACCTCAGCTAGCATCCTCTCTGCTGTGTCAATATGGATAGCTTAGCACAATTTGTAGGGGCTAATACCATGAAATAAGGTTCTTGGCATCTTTGTATCTGATGATGGATGGAATCAGACCTATTAATAAAGTAGATGGCCACAGAATTTGTTCGGGCTAGATCTTGCAAATGCTGTTAAGGAACTCATTGAAATAGCTTGGATACAATAGCAAACTGTATTGAGGTTCAAATTAAAGAGTATGGAGGAGAACCCTTTGAGGTTGGAGATAATGGATGTGGTATTTCACCAAACAATTACCAGAGTGCAACCTTCAAGTATCACACTGCCAAGATGTCAGGTTTTTCTGACCTTAAATCATTCACTCTTTTTGCATTTCGTGGAGAGGCATTAAGTTCACTTTGTGCTTTGGGAAACATGACCATCAAAACAAGAACTAAGTATGAATCTACTGGTACACAATTGATTTTTAGATCATTTAGGTCTAATTATTTCCCAAAACAATATAGTATGCTGGTACCACATTTACAGTTGCAAAATTGTTTTCCCCTTTGCCTATGAAGTATAATAGTTCCATTGCAATATATTAAGAGAATACAGCCGCCTTGTGCCTCTATTGCATGCTTATGCTCTCATTGCAAAAGGGGTTTGATTAGTCTGCATAATGTGACAAGTCAGAATTCCAAAGCTGTAGTTCTGAGAACACAAGGAATTTTTTCTAACAAGGATAGCATAATAATAGTTTGCGACACTAAGACACTTGCATGCTTTGAAGCTTTGGGATTTTTGTATCTCAAATGGATGCTGTATTGATGGTTTTGTATCTAAGCTTGGATCTAGAAGTTGAAGGGCTCCAGGGAATAGACAATAGTCATTTTGTGGACATGCTTAATGTAACAAAGCTTCTGAATGAGTTTTATAAACTTTATATTTTTTACCACTATGCCATGGCTGTCTTGAATTTCATCCTTACTACTACAACATATGGTGTTAATGTGAGAGAGACTTGCATTTCATTGGTGTCATCATGTAATCCAGGGAAGCAGAAAATTCTTTCGTAGATAATTATGAGGTGAGTTTGATGCTAAAATAGTTGGGGCAGAGGACCTCTTGCCCAATATCGATGTAGGAGATCTTGATAATCAGTTGGCAATTATTAAATATGTGGAGGATATCTATAAGTTCTATTGTAAAGTAGAGGGAATGAAACGTGTGCTTGAGTACATGCCTTCTGAATTGGAAATTAATAATAGGATGGGAGCAATTCTGAATTGACATAGATATAACTATATGAAGAATGCTTTTGGATATATCTATATGAGTTCCTTATATCAAGAAGCATTCTTAATCACTAATCTGGATTGTGGAAATGTCATGTCTCTTATAGATGTACCTTCTTGAAAGTGTTTTGGTTTTTATTGGCAAATGCCCTTTTTTATCTTTTGAAATGACCTTATGCTACTTGTGCCTATTAAAGTAAACCTTGCCTTAAGTTCTTTTGATACAACTTTCTTACGGGGCACTTCTTGTGTGATCATTAATTAAACCACTGGTTCATTATCTTGTGGGTTTGGTTGATTTGCTTGGGAGATGGAAGGTAAGGTCCCTTCTTTGTTGGAGTTAGGAGAATCTTGTGAATTAAGTGAAGAAAGATTTCTCAACCTTGCTTTCCATGCTTGTTTAGGGTTTTTGACATTTTTGAACTTCTATGTATAATTATCAACCACATCATCTTAACATTTTAGGGTCATATGAGCCTTGACAATGCTATCTAGGCTGTAATTTTGGGGCATCATTTATGATAATTAAAACTTTTCCCTATAAACAAATTCACCCGAGTTGACAGAACATTGGAAGAGGAATATAAAGGTAATCGTAAAGGCAATATTTATGTCAATCAAGCAAGACACTAATTTGGTGTATTAGATACCCCTTGTGGACACTAGCATAAAGAGCCAACATGTTGTGCTCCAACATGTTGATCATTTATGTGGTACTTGGGCCCCTGTTAAATGATTGAGACGTTGAGCGCATCGTGCCTACTCTTTAAGCCCTTCCCCTTTTACAAGCCTATGAAGGGATTGCTTTCCATTTACCTTATATATTGTTTAATGTGGTTTACATACCCTATCCCTAAATCAAAACGCGTGACTCCTCTGTGGAGTACACACACCTTCATCGTCAAGCCCATGCTTGAGCTTATGTGAAATGGTTAATTTTAGGTTTAGGTTCTAGTTGATGAATAAATTCATAATTACACATGATTTGTGACATGGGATGGAAGCTAATTGGACATGATGTTTGAATCATACATGCCAATGTATTTATAGTTTATCATCTTAGGATTAATGATCATGTAATCAAAATGAGTAATTTTAACCATAGTTTGCAGACTTGAACTCAACGAGTACTCAAGAAGTTAAAGAATACTTAAATTTCTTTGAAAACACAATATTTTAGCAAAATTCAGCTAGAAAATGTATCAAATGAGTCAAAAAAAACAACGGGGAAGTGTTTTCTATTAGATTTGATTCTTGAATACAAATGGATTACAAAATTGCATAATCATGTGGAGCTGATAGAATAGCTAGCTGCTAACTAATAACTATTATCATTATGAATTTATGATGATTGTCTTTGAAAATCATCATAAATTGCATATCTAAGCAAGTAAAAAATTACAAGTTTTTACAATTTCCTCTTCCTTGTTCTAGTGAAAAATTGGGCAGTAGAGGGTTTAATCCTTGCACTTAGTTGTGGCTCCCTGCTTGGCCTAGATGATTGTGCATGTGGCTCCACCTTGTTGCTAGATGGCAATGATTCCTCTGCCACATCAATGTCATCCAATTACTGTTAGTTTTATAGATCAGAAATATAAATGAGCAGAAATACAAAAACACTGAACACAGAACACAGCAAAATACCCTGGGAAAATCCTCCTTCTTGACGGAGAAAAACCCAGCAAAATATATCTCTTATATATTGAAAGAATAAGAGCAGATTTAGAGCAGAAATCTGCTTACAACTCAGGCTCAACACAAAGCCGAATTTGATACAATGAATGATGAATTCTCTCTTTGATACAAATGAATATAAATCCTTTTTGAAATCTGATCTGCTGCTAATGTTATGGCGAACTTCTGCTGGAGGTGTGAACTCCTTCTTGAAAGAATGCAAATTGAAATGAGAATGACTTGATGTTTAAATGAATGATAACCACCTTGTATATATACAAAACTAGGCGACTTTTCATCTAGGTCGGCTCCCTTAGAAGATGAAAAATATAAAATATTAATTGCAACATGAAGGCTGACCAGCCTTGAACTAAGGGAAAATAGCCCCCGAAGCTATAAAACACTAACACTCCCTCTTAGCTAGGGAGGTATTTTCTAGATATCCTCGTCATGGAGTCTCTCAACATGATAGTCATAATGGCTGCACGCACATCTCAGTCTCAGAGATGTACAAGAGTTCATCACGGAGTCTCTCAACGTGATGTCGTCATGGAGTCTCTCAACATGACGTCCACAATGGCTACTCCCATGTGTGGAAAGAAACACATCTCAGTCTCAGAGATGTACAAGGGTCCATCATGGAGTCTCTCAACGTGATGTCGTCATGGAGTCTCTCAACATGATGTCTCATCTCAGTCTCAGAGATGAACAAGGGCTCGCACCTCATATTTCTCCGTCTTAGAGAAATATACACTACAAGGGCTTTCACCTCATATTTCTCCATCTCAGAGAAATATACATTACAACAAGTCTTCATGATGATGTGACTCCCTCTGAAGCTCCAAGTACTGGCATCAACCTCCTGACCTCCTCGTCCAAGGTTGCCTCTGTTGGTTTGTCAGACTCCCTCTGAATGTTATTTCCTCCTCTTCGAAGAAACTGATCGACTTTAGAATAAGAAACCTTCTGAATCGACTTTAGAACTTGGCTCCTTCTGAGATGTCCCTATGTCAATTTCTGCAGTAGAAACATGTTGTGTAGACCTTAATTTGCAATCTCGAGCAAAGTGACCATACTTGTCACACCTGTAACATTGAATGTGAGAGAGATCCTTCTTCTTCTTCGGTTCTGGGGCAAAATCTGATTCTTTGTCACTATTCCTCTTTCTTCCTTTGCCTCTTTCTCTAGAAGTATGTGTAGCAAGAACTTGATTTTCTATATCATAATAGTTTCGCCCAATTCCTCTTGTTGCCAACCTGGATTTTTCTTGAACACAATCAGCTCAAAGACGATCAAACTTGGGCAACTTGGATCTCCCACTGATGCTCTGAATAAAGGGTTCCCAAGATTGGGGAAGACCATTTAGTGCCAACATAACAAGATCTCTGTCTGCAATTATATCCCCAATAGCACTCAACTGATCTCTCAAATCAACAATCTTCATAAAGAATGAGATGACTGAATCATCTTTATCCATTTTTACATGGCGAAGTTGTTGTCTCAAAGCAAGGGCTTTGCTGGTATTGTTGATCTCATACAATCCTTTTAGAGTGTCAAACATTTCTTTAGCTGTCTTCAACTTGGAGATGATTGGTACTAGGTGATCATCATAGAGTCTATCATGATCTTTCTAGCCTTCGTGCCATTTTTCTTCCACTGGATTTTCTCAGTATCATCGGAAGGCTCGGGCATATCACTTTCCATGAAATCAAGAAGATCATTCTCCTCTAATGCGATGAGTACCCTGGGTTTCCAAGAGTTGAAGTTTGAAGCTCCATCAAGCCTATCTTCTACCTTGACACCGTTCACCATCTTCTTTTTCTGCACAAATTCATTTTCAAAGATCTACCCTTAGGTCTGAAATAATTTGCAACCTTAGATCTGCAATACTTCAAGATCTGCCCTAGATAAAAAGTTGACTTGACTGCGTAAACAAATCTGATCAGATCTTTTCTTAGACCCTCTCTGATACCATGTTAGTTTTATAGATCATAAATATAAATAAGCAGAAATACAAAAACACTGAACACAGAACACAACAAAATACCCTGGGAAAACCCTCCTTCTCGAGGGAGAAAAACCCAGCAAAATATATCTCTTATATATTGAAAGAATAAGAGCAGATTTAGAGCAGAAATCTGCTTACAACTCAGGCTCAACACAAAGCCGAATTTGATATAATGAATGGTGAATTCTCTCTTTGATACAAATGAATATAAATCCTTTTTGAAATCTGATTTGCTGCTAATGTAATGGCGAACTTCTACTGGAGGTGTGAACTCCTTCTTGAAAGAATGCGAATTGAAATGAGAATGACTTGATGTTTAAATGAATGATCACCACCTTGTATATATACAAAACTAGGCGACTTCTCATCTAGGTCGACTCCCTTAGAAGATGAAAAATATAAAATATTAATTGCAACATGAAGGCTGATCAGCCTTGAACTAAGGGAAAATAGCTCCCGAAGCTATAAAACACTAACAATGACAATCCAATCTCCTTGGCTTCTACTGCAGCCACATCCTCCATAGTTTGTTTCTCAAAATCAACAATCTCATCCTTTGTAAACAAGGAGAGCTCATCATTTTGCATGATTCAATCACTATAGGGATCAATCTCATCCAAATCAATAGGCTGCTTTGATTTGTCCTCCACCTTTCTTGTGCAAAGTCAATAGTTGTATTGCACAAAAACTAGGTCATTGAGGCGTTGTTGCGTCAACTTATTATGCATCTTCTTGTGAATAGCATTGACCAAACTCCAATTGCATTCATAGGCAAAAGCAGCAAAAGGTTGAGATAGAATTTAGAGATCTAGCTTTTGGAGATTAGGGGTATTTCCACTTTAATCTTTCCACCAAGAAACCACAAATAAGATATTCAAGAGTTTGTAAATAAATAATATTCTATTAATAATTCTGATTTGTAACTTGCAAGACACAAGACTTCACTTTTTCTTGCTTTGTGTTTGGGCGGATCTTCCTTGAATAACTAGTGGCAAAGAAAAGAGCCTCCCTCTAGCTTTTGCTTATAATTCTACAACTTTGAAATGACGGTGTCTCTCACCTCAACCTTGGGTATTATCTTCTCAATGCCTGTGGAGAGGCCCTCCATAATCTCTCCATTAGCATCTGTGAAGCTATTGGGGAAGAAAAACTTGGGATTGTGAAATATCCTCCTTAATTTTTTCCAATTTTTTTGCACATAAACTTCACCTGTTAACATTAACTTAAAGATAGATAAGCAAACTGGAATGCAACCCTTCACTTTTTGATCACCTAGATCCCTGTGTGCAAGGTGAGAGCATACGGTGCAAGGGGATCGTTAGATAAAATCTGAAATCTGAAAGTACAATGTTGATGGTGGCTAGCCGACCACACTGAGGAAATGTAAATGCTAGGTGGCAAGCTGACCTCTTCCACTTTTCAGTGGGCTACTGGAAAGTAAAGAAAGTAAATGCATAGGCAGTGAACCGACCCCTTCCACTTTTTAGTGGGCTACAAAAATGTAAAGAAACTCGACCACTTATTCAACGAGAGTAGGAAATACAAATACTGAAATGTAAAGCAACTCGACCACTTATTCAACAGGAGTGGAAATACAAAAAGTTAGTGCATAAATATAAAGAAGGCTAATCAGTACTACTGATTCAACGTTACAATATCATGTTCAATTGCATTACAAAGGAGATATACATATAAATGGATAACCCACCTGTTAGGAAACATAAAATACAAGATAACCAACATGAAATATGACGAAACGGAGGAAAATACTAGGTCTGATACAAAGTTGCAGCGATCAGAAAATTAAACCAGCAAGCCCTAGAATCGCCAAAATCCTCATAACTTCGTCAAATCACCTCCGATCGACATCAAATTGAAAGCAATGGAAGCCTTGAGGCTAGGCATCCACTCTCAATCCAAGAAACCAATACAATTTGCCAAGAAACGTCTAGCACACAGCCTGAGGCAGAAAACAAGATAAGTACGACCTCCTAGGGAAGGGCGTCCTCCCCCAAAAATCCAAATCTCCACTAAAAAATCTGATAACTAGAGCAAAGGGGCACCCAGGCTAGAGGAATACACAAAGCCAATACCCAGAACCAACAAAAAATCCTTCAGTGAGATATGAGTCAAAACGTGCTTCAGCCAAGCACCAAACCAGCAACGCCAAAACTGATAAAACACTCACAAAATCAGAAAGCATCATAGCAAGCCATCTCCAATAAGCTCAATCTGCACCTTTGAGTGAAGAGTAGTCTCTAAATCAGCTAGGTACTATCTTGCAAGTACGAAATTGAAGGGCCTAGGAGGTATGCGTTCCTCGAAGCAAGAGGTATGAAATAATTTCAGCAGCACTTCGTTACAATAGCAAAAATGGATGATGAAATGAGAGAGTAAGGCCTCTTATTTATAACTTTTCCAACCTTGAATTCAAACTTCTTTTCCCTCCAAATAGGGCACCCAAATGAGAATTAGCCATTCATTTCAATTTGCATTTTGACTTCACTTTTTGACCTCCTTGACTTAGGCATCCAAATAGACTTAGGTATATAAATTTTATAAAATGCAAATACTCATAAAGTTAGGCGTCCAAAATAACTTAAGTGATAAACTTTATAAAAAACACTTCTCTCCAAAAGTGGCGTCCCAATATGCCTTAGCAAATATTTCATTTAAAACATTATGCTCATCAAATATGAAATCACTTAAGTCAACAAACCTGCCAAAATAGGCTCCAAGGATGTTGGAGATCAAATTGCTAATACTACCCTACCAGAAATAGATATTGCATTGAATTGTTGAACTATTGTTAAGAATAGCACTACCAAAAATAACACTTACTAAAAATAGCATATTGCTAAAAATAGTGACTCCAAACTTAGAGCACAAACCGGGAGCCATCGCAACTTACTAAAAATAGCAAGTCTGGAAAAGTTGTCTAATGTAGATGCATGCTATATCATTTTGAAGTCCTCTGAAAACCCAAAAAGACCCAGAAACCCTTCTGCCAAATTCTTGCATGCAACTCTTGAAAATTAAGAAGAAAACTTCCTAGAAAATAGGAAACCCTAATTCTGCCTCTGATTAGTCTACGAGCGCCCAGAAATAGGCTAACACTCATTGGAAAGCGTAGTGCTAAAAATGGTGACATTGCAGTTTGCCCTTCCCAAAGATTGCTTGTCCTCAAGCAATGCCATCACAACTCCAAAAATATTTGACTGATCCACACCAAACCAAATAGGATCCTAGGGTCCCAAGTTCGTCCCAGGAAGGACCCACCATGACAATGCTACACCACTTTGATCACATTAGTGAAACCATCGTGCCAAATTTGCATTGTCCTCCCATGTATCCCCATAATGTTACCATCCATGAAACTCAAGTTGAAAACCTTGGAAGGACTGAAATCAATACCTTGTAGCATCTCTTGCTCAAATGACTCAGAGAAGTCCATATCTATAATGCCACTGTCTATCTTAATCTTGGGCAATAGGAAGGAAAGTCTACTCAACTCCAAACCGTACTCAACATATCTCCATTTGGTACCTAACAGAGCCATGACTGCAATTGTGACTTCCCCAAATCTTCTTGCAAAAGGGAGAGCAATCCTTTGCAAGAGATCAACAAATTCATCCTCATAACTCCACATGGATCTACTATGCCTCCTCTACATGATTTTGATACAACCATGAAGACTTTTGAAAACTCTTACGGTCCCAACTCCAAGAGTCTTAGAATGATAAACCAAAGCATGTGGGGGTTCGCTATCTTGAACCAATATTGTGAGAAAACTATCAAAATTTGCATCACAAACCTTCATAAGTTGAACTCTGAGAGTAGGAAAGGTTTGAAGAAACAAATAATCACTGCTGTTCAAGGCTGGGATCAGCGAAGTACAATGCACTCTACACAGCGGATAATAGCAGTGCCATAGGAATTCCCAAGTATGAGCATGTGGAGTGAGCATTCTATTGCACCCAAACAACTCATAAGTGGCTGGAAAACACACCAAAAACAATCTCCAACTGAAATATTCCACCTCTTTTACAAGAAATGATGGACCAACTCTCCTAAACGAGAGTAACTCCCCATGTAAGGTGACTGTCTGCCACCAGTTAGCAAGCTCGTGTCTCAAAATCTGCCCCTGTCTAAGCCAAGGATCACTCACAAGAGTAACCATCCGTTTATCTCTCCAACCCATACTTAAAATTTCTCTCCAATCCACTTGTTGATGAACAAATGGGACCATCAAGTGGCTGGTAAGGAAGGTAACAACACCATTGATTCTGAAATTTTGGTCCTTACCCCTCCAAGGATCCTTCCTACCATACCGAACAAGCTTTGTCATACCATGCTGAGGATGCCAAACAAGGATACCCAACCAAGAATGATCCCCAACACACCGGAAAAAGTACACAACACATCTCTAAGTGCCAATAAAAACAAATGCACACTCAAGAAATTAGTGACTTCACTCGTGAACCCCTAAAATTGATCCATGAAAGCATCTACAACTATGGAGCATGGAGCAAATGTTGTCTTCAATCCCAATTCCCCAAAAGGACTAATATGAACCAAAACATCACTCAACCCAAGGGATGGATTGTCAAGCACGTAAACAATCTGTTTTGGCCCTTCTTAGTAATGTTTCCTTGTTAGATTAAACCAAAAAGTATAAAGCACAAGTTAGGACATATAAGTTATTTTATCAATACATCATTTATTAATGCAAAATTACCTTGAAAGCCTACTTGCCATATGTATTATTAGTGAAGCACATAATTCATGTTAAGATCATTTCAGATTGCATAACTTAAGAATAAGTCAATCAAAGGCATTATCATCTAAACCATAAATTAACATGATCAATTATGACTTCTTCTCTTGATTGGAATAGAACTTCGTCTTGTCTCCTCTTTCCTAGCTTCATTGGACGGCGATTTACTGTGCAAAGGGCGCTTGAACGCATCTCAAAGTGGACTCCCTCAAGGTGTTCCACCCATCTTGGGACCATCCATCAGTGGAGCGATTTACTAGCTTTTCCCTCCACAAACGCTATGTCCTTAATGAGCGCTAGCGAAAGGGAGTTTGGGCCCAAAGTCTATTCTTCAAGGTAAAGTAATAATAGCTTAAGGAAACACAATAATTGCGGCAACAGCATTATTTGACACACAGTATTCATTAATCTTCAGATTGTCTTACTTGGTTTAGAAGTCTTTAATACATTTATTTATTGATTACGAGTTGTATCAATAGAGTCTCTATGCATTCACATTTCAAATTATATTAAATCGAATCCACAAGTAATCACAAACAAGAATGATTACCAATATTCATTGATATCGATTCTAATCTATTATAAGTCAGTCACCACAATGCAACCCAATTGTTATTTGAATCTGCAATGCTGTCTAATCAGGTGAGGATACTTACCTTTGGTCGTCGACACATATTGGACTTCCTTCAGACGTATTCACTGTAACCCGATATGACTCCCTTCCTAATGAAATCACTTAAACCCGAATCTTGCATTCAAGGTGTTTCTCAAAGAGATATTAGAAACGTTAGAGATCAATAAATTTCAGTAATAATATCTAATAAGATCAAAGATGATATAAATATTTCATTCTTGTCAAGGGTTTATTCATTTCCCCCTTATCACTCACTTAACATCATAGAGAATGAATAGAGTCATTATTACTTATAAGGCTCAATTATTGTTGCAAGCATCATTATTGCATAACCAAATATAAGCGTATATCTATATATATATATATATAATCATTATTAATTATCTCTATACTTAAAATACCCATCTTTGCATGAGTCCGCATATCATATAATATATACAATAGCAAAATATACAATTGCATTAAATAGTCATGATGAAGCTTATTAAAAGAGTAACAAATATAAATAGCAAAATATGTATACATTTATATTTGCAGATAATAACCATACTAAAACATACCATAGAATTAATTAATTTAGATCATAGAATACATATACACATATATAATTTCAGACCCTAGTTATGTTAGAGTTTACCGCAAAAATAACAAATATAAATAGCAAACACACAACAGCATAAAATAAATATAATGAACTTACTTTGTTGCTGCTTATTCCTTGTGATCAGATTTTCACAAAATCTTTTATTAGAATGATTCTTACTTCCAAAATATATTCCTCTCTTCCCCATCGATGTTCTGTATTCCTTAGTGAGCAGATTATTGAGAGTATTTTAATTAGAGGATTCCCTTGTCAAGAATATATTCTCTTCCTTTATTCCCCAATGATCTGCAGATAGAAGTCTCTCTTTTCCAGCGATTAATGATTTTAGTTCTCCTCCATTCGATGCCCCAGTCAGTGAATGTACTACCTTCAGAATATATTCTTATTTTTTTTCTTTCCTCCCCCATTGCGATTCTTATTCTCCTTATATATATGATATATCTTTGTTTGGTCATAACCTTTCAAATCCACCGCTGACCTTTAATTTTAATTTAAATATATTTTTTACTTTAATCACACCTCTTCATTATGTACGCTGCCTTTTATTTCTGAGTTTTGTCTTATTAGAATATATATATTATTATTTTATAGATTATCTTATATATATTTTGATATGGTATTTTGTAAATATTTATATTGTTATATATTTGATAATTTTTATTATTATTTTTTCTTATATTTTCAATATGAACTCGTATATTATATTTTGTATTTTATATTTTGTAATTTGTTTTATTTCATTTATACTTTGTATATTATACTTTGAACATGATATTTGTGTATGGTATGGTATTGATAATTTTTCAGATTTATTATTATATTTATAATTATAATATTATCATGATAATTATAATTATATTTAGATTGTAATTACTCATGTTTGGATTTGACAATTATTTGTATGTTATTTATTTATTTGTCTTTAAACGCTTAATAGCTTAGTGTTACAATTTTGGGGGACATGACATTCTTTCTCCCATACCTCATGAGTAACAAGTTTGAAACCTTCTCTCCTTGCTGCTGTAATGTAATTACCAACAACTACCAAGACTTGTTTTGTTAACACCTTGATGTCTAAATCGTGGAAGTCACCATGATTCAACACTTCCCAAGTGAAAACTACATCCTCAATCCCACTTAAGCATTCTTGATCAAACAATCTTCTTGGAAGATTATCAATTGCAAGGATCGGATCTCCCTCATGATTTGATTGCAAATCATCAAGAAGCTGAAAACCATGTTCCATATTGTGTTTGGAAACTTCATCAGGATCCCATTTCGTGCTATTGTCATTTGATGCTTCATCTTCCATCTTAAAGAGGGGATTATCATAAGTTGCCTTGGAACTTACTTCAAAGAGAGGTTTATCCATAATATGGAAATCTTGTCCTTTCTCACATTCAAGCCCAACTTGTTGGTCCAAATCTGCACATGGAACTTCTGATTTACTTGTGAAGTTCTCTAGATCAAACTCCTCACGAAGACTATCAAGCTCACAAATTACTTGCTTGATTTCTTTAGCTCTTTGTGCATTCTCTTGCTCCTTGAAAAGTTTGAAATCGGCAAGCTGATCTTCTACCTTCGTTAGAGCTAACTGAGTATTTTCTAACATGTCCTTTGTTGATTCAAGCTCAAGAGTAAGCTCATCAACCTTTCTCTCTTTTTTCTGGAATGCACTAATGGCCTTCTTTGCAAATTCATAAGCATAATCCCGATCTGTAGTCAAGCATAAATACTCTGATTTCATAGTTTCCACCAATTCTTTGATGAATTGCAAACTAGGGAGAGTGAATCCATCCCTATCTCCTTCCCATCTCTCTTTAGTCTGAGCCTTCCATAAGAATTCTTCAATCAAACTATGTGTGTAGTCAAATTTGGAAAGAGCTTGCACTTCACCTTCAACGGATACCATGAATTGACCCTCCCACTCATAAGTATGCAAGGATGGTGAACTGCTGATAGGCTGCAATTCAAAATCAGAACATTGTTTCTTGTCATCGCGGCCCTCATAGCTGCTCCAAGACTCTTGTCTTTCACCACCAACTAGCTGAGAATGCTCAATATTATGAAGAGGATCAGACTCTACAAGTTCCTCGAGCCTTTGCTCACAATCAGCTCTATGAATTGGTAAATCTGATTTGTGTTTGAGAACCTCTTTAAACTCCTCTAGATTATCTCTTCCAGCAACATCCTCATGTTTTCCATTGTGCTCTGAAATGGGACTACCCTTAGGATCATAAGGAAATTTGTCCCATGTAGGATCCTTATCATATGTAGGTGCCATTACACTCGTATCCCAAGTATGGAAAAACTGATTATTCTATCCAAAAGAAGAGTGCTCACTGTTCACCTCCTGGGGTGTTGTCTCTTTGAATAAGTCACTTCAATCAAAAACCATGGTAGCCCCCAACTCAAGCAACGAGTCATTACAAATCGTTGATAAGAAAACCTCATCAGGTTCCATTTCGTCATGCTCCTTTGCTAGATCTTCTGAGAAGTTGAACTGGTGTTGTTCATGTATAGGAGATTCCCACTCAAACTCAAGATTACTATCATAGGTATGATGAAAATGCTCTCTAGTAGGTGCTGTTTTGAAATTTTCAGTAGCACCAAACTCAACATTAATGGCTGCAACCTTCTCAAAGATATCATTCTGTAGCTTTGCCATACAAGCTTCTTCATTTAAGACATCTTCTTCTCCAATGGCAAACTCATAACTTACTTTGTGTTCTGATCTTTGAACAACATCTGGGTCAGCTACAAAAGGGGAATTATCCATCACCAAATCTTTAACATGATTAGGTATGAACACATCTGAATCATCATAAACATCATCACTATGAGAGTGGTCATAAGTTGATTCTATGACACCACCAAAGTTACCCTCAACATGCTCTTCATTAGTGAACTCATTAGTCTCAAAACCTTCATTGGATGAATCCAAATTAGGATTCAAGATTGCTGTTTTTTTCTTATTGCCAAACTGATCTTCATCACTACCAATCACATGCAAGTCTAAGGGACTGTTTAGGGATTCTACCACACACTCCTCAAGTGTCAAGGTTTTTCCTTCAAACTCACGGTCATTTTGACGTGACATGTGCACTGTTCTTATGCCTTCTTCAAAGATTGTTGACTGAATTTTCTCTCCCACGTGCTTACTTGTGGGCTGCGAACCACAAACATGCACTTCGTCTTCCTTCTCTGATCCTTTATCAGTGGCATGTTTTGCTTTTTCTTTCATTGTTCTTCTGATGTAGTTAACCACATTCAATTTTCCAGGTTTCAATACTACAACACAATTCAAGAAGAGTCAAAGGAAACCGCGTTTCTAAACTCATCTATCATGTTTTGATAGTCTTCATAGAGTAGGGAAGTGTCTTTGTTCACATTGCCTCTTGAACTGTTCTACAACTCTGTTATAGTCCATTGTCATACTTCTAGATTTTTTTACTATTCTGCCAACAGGATGGTAGGAACTTTAGCTCCGATACCATTGAAATATCCCCCTTAGTTTTTTCCAATTTTTTTGCACATAAACTTCACCCGTTAACGTTAGCTTAAAGATAGATAAGCAAATTGGAATGCAACACTTTACTTTCTGATCACCCAGATCCCAGTGTGGGCAAGGTGAGAGCATACAGTGCAAGGGGATTGTTAGATAAAATTTGGAAGTACAATGTTGATGGCGGGTAGCCGACCACACTGAGGAAATGTAAATGCCAGGCGACAAGCCGACCTCTTCCACTTTTCAGCGGGCTACTCGAAAAGTAAAGAAAGTAAATGCATAGGCGGTGAACCAGCCCCTTCCACTTTTCAGCGGGCTACAAAAAATGTAAAGAAACTCGACCACTTATTCAGCAGAAGTAGGAAATACAATTACTGAAATGTAAAGCAACTCGACCACTTATTCAATGGGAGTGGAAATACAAAAAGTTAGTGCAAAAATATAAAGAAGGGTGATCAGTACTATTGATTTAGTATTACAACATCATGTTCAATTGCACTACAAAGGAGATATACATATAAATGGACAACCCACATGTTAGGAAACATTCTCCAATGTCAAATACAAGATAACCAATATGACATATAACGAAACGGAGGAAAATACCAGGTTTGATACAAAGTTGCAGCGATCAAAAAATCAAACCAGCAAGCCCTAGAATTGCCAAAATGTTCATAACTTCGTGAAATCACCTCCAATCGACCTCAAACTGAAAGCAATGGAAGCCTTGAGGCTAGGTGACCCCTCTCAAGCCAAGAAACCAATCCAATCTGCCAAGAAATGTATGGCACACAACCCGAGGCAAAAAACAAGAAGTACGGCCTCCTAGGGAAGGGCTTCCTCTTCCAAAAATCCAAATCTCCATTGAAAAATCTGATACCTGGAGCAAAGGGGCACCCAAGCTAGAGGAATACATAGAGCCAATACCCAAAACCAACAAAAAATCCTTCAGTGAGATATGAGTCAAAACGTGCTTCAGCCAAGCACCAAACCAACAATGCCAAAATTGATAAAACACTCCCAAAATCAGAAAACATCATAGCAAAGCATCTCCAATAAGCTCAATCTGCACCTCTGAGTGAAGAGCAGTCTTTGAATTAGCTAGGTACTATCTTGCAAGTACAAAATTGAAGAGGCTAGGAGGTATGCATTCCTCGAAGGAAGAGGTCTGAAATAATTTCAGCAGCATTTCGTTACAATAGCAAAAATGGATGATGAAATGAGAGAGCAAGGCCTCTTATTTATAACTTTTCCAACCCTGAATTCAAACTTCTTTTCCCTTCACATAGGGCACCCAAATGAGAATTAGTCATTCATTTCAATTTGCATTTTGACTTCACTTTTTGATCTCCTTGACTTAGGCATCCAAATAGACTTAGGCATATAACTTTTATAAAATTCAAATACTCATAAAGTTAGGCGTCCAAAATAACTTAAGTGATAAACCTTATAAAAAACACTTATCTCTCCAAAAGTGGCATCTCAATATGCCTTAGCAAATATTTCACTTAAAACATTATGCTCATCAAATATGAAATCACTTAAGTCAACATACCTGCCAAACAAGCTCCAAGGATGTTGGAGATCAAACTGCCAATACTGCCTTGCCAAAAATAGACATTGCATTGAACTGTTGAACTGCTGCTAAGAATAGCATTGCCAAATATAGCACTTACTAAAAATAGCATACTACTAAAAATAGTAAGCGACTCCAATCTTAGAGCACAAATCGGGCAGTCTTCGCAAATTACTAAAAATAGCAAGTTTGAAAAATTCGTCTAATGCAGATGCATGTTATACCATTCTGAAGCCCTTTGAAAACCCAGAAAGACTCAAAAACCCTTCTGCCAAACTCCTGCATGCAACTCCTGAAAACTCAGAAGGAAACCTCCTAGAAAATAGAAAACCCTAATTTTGCCTTTGACTAGCCTATGGGCCTCCGAAAATAGGTAACACTCACTGAAAAGCATAGTGCTGAAAATGGGGACATTACAGATTGAGGTAGTAACCCACTACATGAATGGGTTGGTAGAGTTGATTGTTCTACCTTTAATTTATGATCTCTAAAATAGAGGCATATCTACTTGTATCTCCCAATAATAGTTTTGGATGGCCTCTTTGGCCATATCCATGGCCTCATAAATGTATCCCATTGGTTTTTGCTCAAAACCCTCACCATTGGCTCAAGTAGCTACAAAGTACAAACAAATTAAAGTTACACCTTATAATTAAAATAAATATTTTAAAAGGTTAAAGATAAAGGATTCAATTTGAAATTTAAATTGAAGGTTGGAGTTACCTTGACAATCTCTAAAGCTCACTTACCAAAGACATCATCAAAAATTGTTTTTTGGTCCTCTTTCCATTAGTCTTCTTTGAATATTTCAAGTCTAGCAATGGTTGACTCACAAACTATATTATTGGGTCCTTCATATTTGACCTGTTAATGATATTGCAGCTTCGGGTTCATCCTTCCAGCCACGAGTGAAGACATAAATCAATATAGCCTATCGGCTATTTATTTATATGTGTTATAATGTGAATTGGCGCTTCTCTTGGCAACAATATAATTTTCTATAAGGGCCGACCTTCCTTGTAATTAATATATTTTATTTGTAATTATATTTCTCTCCTTGGCCGACCTTGTGCATGAAGAGGTGCGACCTCTCTCTCATTGCATATATATACAAGGTCATTTCTATTCTTTCAATCATCAAGCAAGTTCGAGTCTTTCCTTCATACAAGTGCGAATTCATCAAGAGAAAAATTGCGAATTCTTCAAGGCAGATTTGAAGATCAAGGAAGTGCAGATTAGTGTTTGTAATTGCATCTTGAGTTGGTGCAAAATATAGGCCTTGAAGTGTGGCCTCATTGTAAAGAGATTTGTTGCCTTTGTTTATATAGATAAGAGAGATGTTTTGTTGCTGGGTTTTTCTCCCTCAAGTGGAGGGTTTTCCCAGGGTATATGTTGTGTTATGGTGTCTGATTTAAAATTAATTTTCTGTGCATATAATCTGATCACTTAAACTTAACATGGTATCAGAGCAGGTTCAGGGGAACTGATCAGAGCTTGTCTGCAGAAAATAAGGGTAGCATGCTGGGAGTCTAATTGATCTTGGAGAAAGTCGCATCTTTATTAAAGACTATGGCGGAATTAATGTTATAGTTTACATTGACTGATTCATTCCGTGATATCACTTTTCGCACCAGCACCTGAGCATTTGTCGGGTTTGTGCGTCACTCCCATCAAAACAATAGAAGTGATGTTAAGAGTTCCGTTCATTTAAGTTGGCATCTTGTCGACATACCAGGTCCAATTCGTGACTCTAGTGACATCGTATTTGGGTCAAGGAATGGAGATCAGGCATTCCAAAGGCAACCGAATCTCCTATTAGCGATTCGCTGAGTTAGTCGTCACCACCAGAGTGTACGCGGGCTTGTGGAAACAACGCAACACCAACATCTCATGAGCCCTGCTGACAGTATTCATTTCCGAGCATCGTTATAACGCACGGAGTTGAGAAGGGAAGCAAATTCTGTATCTTTCACGCCGAAGGTAGATCTAACACGCGATCCACCTCCATCTTCGGGCATTGAATTTACCAGGACCCCTTACAAAGGTTTCTCATTGCTATCGCCTCATCTTCACATCTATGCGCTCTACCTTGCATCAACCTTCTGAAGCTAAGCGATCTCCTGTGAATGCCGATCGGGATCCTAGTATCGGGTGAGGCTCACCAGGTATCAGTGTTCTGTGTGGGGAAGGTCTCATTGTGAAATCGAGTTGTTACCAGTAGCAATGCTTCATCTCATTGTGAAGTGAAGCCTCATCCTTGCTATGCAGCGACACTCACCTCAGTTTCTGGATACCATCATCTCGATAAATATCGTGATCTGGTCCTGACACATATGGTACTGGAAATTTATTGCAATCAATTGCAGAAAGGAGTAATTGAAGTGTCCTTCACATGCTTGAGTTTGAAGCCGTCACTTCCATATCAATGTGAAGATTGATGAAAGTGCTCAGTAAACTGTGCCATGTGATCTCCAGAAGCTGAATGAGGTGGTCGAGCTTGTCCAGTTTGGTATACTGGATCGTCAATATTTCCTTGAAGACTTGCAGCCAGGAAGCACAATGACTGAAGCATGTGCAGTATCGGGAGACAATTCAAGGTTTGGAGGCGGATACAATTGAGTCCTCCTGTTGGCGTTGAAGATTCAGGAGTATTTGCGAATTCATAGTGATTGTCCCTTATTGGTGCTAGAGCATAGTTTCATCATAGGAATCCGATGTGAAGACTCATTATGGGATCAGCTGTCACCTGTATGCTAATGGCCTACATTGAACAATACTTCTAAGAAGTCGCAGATCCTCTAGTGGTGACAGTATGAGTTTGCAGTATTCAACGAGCCTCTTCTGGTTGCACTTGGCGCACCTTCACTATGGCAGTTCTACTCATCGGTTGTAAGGATAATGAGGATAAGGCACACCAAGATGTTAAGTCTTTACAGTACGAATCAATCAGTGTTCAAGAAAATTCGTGGAGCTTTGTGTGCTGTCAGGCATATGGATTGCAAGTCTCAGAATGGAGCATTAATCTAAAGCCCTAGAGCAAAGCGCCCGATAACAGGTTGTGATCCTTTGCATAAGGAGTCTATGCTACCTTGAGATGAATTGAGAAGTTGAAATTAGGCTCTCGGGTCAAGCGGCATTGATGAAAGTGTAAAAGGGCATTTGGTTGAGTTTAGAAGAGTTTTATGTATGGGCATCTATCAAGAACTTATGGGGATGAGCTTAAAGAATTGATGTTTCTCTCATACCTTGTTCCATAAGGTTTACTGTCATGGGCCTATGATCAGTCATGAACTTGACAGAGGAAGGTTGTGAACCTATCCGAGTGTAAGAGCTGTGAAGTATATTGAGTACAGTGAATCTTTAAAGAGATAAGTATTCTTTGTTTACTTCCTTGATATCACCTTCTAGGTTGAAATTTTAGTTTGCTAATTGCTTACTTGAATCATGTGTGATAGAGATCTTTGGCAAATGTCATCATTCATTGCATTTCGTAGTATAGATCTCTGAGTGTGACTCTGAGATGAAAAAGTGAAATGAAATTTCGTTGTGATGGTCACATCGATACCTTTCTCCATGTTCATGGACTGCAATGGTGCCTTGAGAAGGCTGGTCCTATATTGAACATGTTGGCTGCATGCAAGAAATCTGTAGTTTGTACAGACTGTCTCTTGTTGATGCTGAGTTTAGCACTCTTGAGAGGAGCAAAAGATGGAAGCAGGATATATCAGAATTCAATAAAGATAAGTTTCTTTATCCCTTCATTCTGATCTTTTATATATTTCTCTTTAGGTTGATTTATTCATGTTTTAACATTGTGCATAAATTCTTATGTATTCATACTATAATCTGATATAGTAAACTTTGTATGATTCTAGCCTTGATATTTCTTTGGATAGCTATAAATTGTTAGTAATCTCTCTCTAAAATGCTTCCAAGTTAGATTTAGGAGCAAGAAGGAGATGAGAGATTGCTTAGTGATGAAAAGCTTGAGGCATCTTGTGAGGGAGTCATGCCGACCAAAGAAATGTTCAAACAACTTGCAGCCATGGGACTGAGTTTGTGGCTAGAGGGAGTTCACTTCCAGAAGTCTTCTTTGCAATCTCTAAAGCAGGGATCAAGAGGGAGCTTTGTAACTCACTGAGAAGAAGTGAAGATTACTGTATTGCAAGGCTAGGTGCTAAGCCCTTAGAGGATCCTTTCAGCTGCTAAGATCATAATTTCTCAAAACTGTCATCTGGATTTGTCATTGGTAGCTCCGCAAACCTATTCAAAATAGAGTGATCACCAATGAGGTCGAGGAGGTCAACCCTGAACTCCCTACAGTACCAGAGGTGTGCACTGGAAAACATTTATCTAAGGCAAGCGTTGCAGGCAATCTTGGACGAAGAGGTCAGAAGGTTGATGCAAGTACTTGAAGATTCAGAGGGAGCCTATTGAACCTAAAGAAGATGGTTGTGTTGCTGACCGGAAGAGCACCTCTGGATGTTGCTTCAGTTTGGGTTCAGCTATGATTTCCTGGTGTAGCAGGAAGCAGTCATCTGTAGCATTAAGTACAGCAGAGGCAGAGTATATTGTAGCTTGTATGGCAACTCGGGAAGCAGTGTGGCTTCGTAAGCTCCTTGCAGGATTGTTTGGACAATCAATGGAGCCAACTATCATTCATTGTGATAATCAGAGTTGTGTGAAGCTTTCTGTCAATCCTGTGTTCCATGACAGAACCAAGCACGTTGAGATCAAGTACCACTACATGAGAGATATGGTATTGCGAAAGGCTGTACAGTTGAGGTACATCAACACTGATGAGCAGACGGCAGATATTCTCACCAAGCCTCTCGCTAGGATAAAGTTGTGTACTTTCGAGATAAGCTTGGTATGGTGGAGAATCCAGCCTTGACTGAGAAAGAGTCTCAGTATCAGTGAGCCTTGTTTATTGAGTTCTTCTCTGTGAGAGAAGTTCGAGGTGAAATCCCTTGTTAATGCATTTTCCTCTGAGACGGAGGAATTTGAGGTGCAAGCCCTTGTTAATGCATTTTCCTCTGAGACGGAGGAATTTGAGGTGCAAGCCCTTGTTAATGCATTTTCCTTTGAGATGGAGGAATTTGAGGTGAAAGCCCTTGTTTCCACCCTCTGAGCTGAGTCATGGTGGATGTCATGTGTGAGACTCCATGACATATGTTGTACTTGTGTTTCACCCTCTGAGAGAGTCATGGTGAAAGTCACGTTGAGGTGACAACATCACGCAAGTGATGAACACTTGTACTTACCATAGTATGGTTGTAGCCATTATGGTTGATATCGTGTTGAGGCGATATCTAATATCATGTTGACGTGATATTCCTTTTTTCACATCTGGTTGTAGCCAATGTGATGGGCATCATGTTGAGATGATTTGTCTTGAGTAGCTGGAAGTTCTCTCCCTAGCTGAGAGGTGTTGTGACCTTTTCACACATCGCCCCATTCAAAATGGGGACCCCCTAATTTTTTTGCTCCATTCTGGTCTTTTGGCTTTGGCTTTTGTCTTTCTCTCTCTCTGCTCCTTTTCTGCTAGCTGTCTTTCGGGGATGCTCCCGTTTGCGAGCTTAAAACGTAAGATTTGACCAAGTCTGATATTAGGGTTTCACATCTTTAGGTCACTTTGGGATCAAATTGAGTTGGTTGGTCAACTTTTGGGCCTAGCACCGCTATTACAATGCTTCCGGCAAATAACCCTTAGATTTTCACTAAGTTTTGCCGACTTTCTATTTTTAGTAAGTGTCGACTTGGGGTTGATTTTCTCGAGATTTTCACATTTTGACAACTCCATTACATTCTTAACACTTCAAGTCCATTTCTGACAAAATTTGAGCAAAAACGGACGACTTGCTATTTTTAGCAGTCTGGCTTCTAGAGCAAATTTCAGGGCCTACATGTTACATTTTCTGATGCATGTCCGAGATTCTTTGTGGGTTTTCCGAGACCTTTGCAGTGATATGACATGCAAAGCAGGATGACAACTTTCAGCATTCGACCTTCGGAGGCCGATATTAGGGTTTGCATGCAGACTTTCTCAGCGCATGTCGGCATATTCCTTCTGGGTTTTTCAAGAGCTTCGCAACGGTGTAACATGCAAGTGAAACTGATCACTTTTCTGAAACTTGCTTAGCCAGTGCTTGCATGTTGAAGTTTTTCTGGGTTTTTCGAGATTTTTCGGGCAGTATGACATGCAAAATCATCTAGCAGCCGGACGGTCACTTTTTCGGCCACTTTCTATTTTTAGCAGGTACCACTCAGGCAGCTGCTCAGCACTTCGGAATTGCAAACTAATCGTCATGCAACTGAAACGGGGTCAAACGGAGCTCATTTAAGGTACATGCAGAAAATTAGGGTTTCGAGCTTGAGGACTAAAAATGAGGAGTCAGACGACAAAGTGCCCTAAAACTGAAGTATCCACTACGATCATCATCTTTCAGGGAGTCTGCTGGCAAAATTTGAAGGCAATCGGAGCACTTGCTATTTTTAGTAAGGCATTCTCGACGCAGGCTATAAATAGAAAGTCAATCCCAGGTGCCGGGGCAGACAGGCAAGTTCACCAACGAGAAGCGCGCAAATTTCAAGTCAAACGGAGCTAGGGAAGTCTTAGAATCCAGCACTTACTATAAATAGTAAGTCACTTCAGAAGCAGCTATAAATAGCAGGCCGACATCAAATCTCAGCAGGTACAAGTCAAAACATGTGATGAGGGATCCGTGGCGCGAATTTCAAGACAAACAGAGTTGCAAAGAATGAGAAATCAGATAATTGCTATTTTTAGCAGGTCGAGACAGAGAAATTAGGGTTTCCTAAAATCAAGGACGGAGAAGGACAGTCAAGCAAAAACAGCATCCAGCTACGATCACCACGCTTCAGGCATCCAACACATGAAATTTGAAGACTTTCTGAGCAATTTCTATTTTTAGCAGGTTGCTAAAAATAGCAGGTGTAAACAGGCATCAGGCATCAACAGCACGAATCAGTTGAAATTCAGAGCAAGGCGAAAATCAGGCTTTCTGGAGTCAGAATTCAGTTGACGGCGCAAAATTCAGAGAACTTTCTAAAAATAGAAACTCAGGGCAAATTAGGGTTGACAGAGGAAAATCAACTAAAATTTGGAGTCCGGCATCGAAATCCACCTTGAGAAGCTGAAGAAAGACAAAAAATTGACTAAGTTTGGAAAACTAAAAGCATGCCTAGCAAAATGCGCCTAGGAGGTTGAAAATCTCTCAAAGTGTATGAAATTGGAAGTGTGACACCCCAAATGCGCCTAGACTGGGAAGTCTTTGAAATTTTTTCTAAGGCGCATAAATTGAAAGTTCAAGGTCCTATTTGCGCCCACCAAGGTCAAAATTTAAAAGGTGTCGAAACTGGAAGCTCCAAGGGTCATATGCGCCTGGGGTCAGAAAGGGAAGCTTGAAATTGACTAAGTCATGAAATTAAAAGTTGATCCCCCCATTTGCGCCTAAGGCATGAAAGTTGGAAGGAGGCATGGTGATTTGCAAATTGAAAGCTCTATGTGGTAAATGCGCCCCCTTTTAAAGAATTTTAAATTTCGCCTAAGTGAAACTTGCATGCCTCAAATGCGCCTAAGGTCAAAATTGGATGTTCAACCTATGGAATGCGCCCACCAAGGTTAAGAGTTTAAAAAGTTTCTAAGTGTCGAAATTGGAACCTCCAGGGGTCAAATGCGCCTGAGTCTGCAAAGATGTTGGAGTAAGAAAATTCAGCTAAGTCACTTAAATGGAAGCTCATGGGTCTAGATGCGCCCCTCTTTGAGGACTTAGAAATTTCGCCTAAGTGTCAAAATTGAATGTTGGGGGTCCCATTTGCGCCTGGCAGTGTGAAGGATAATGGCTCGAAATTTGACTAAGGCACGGGAGATGGAAGTTAGATATATCAAATGCGCCTAGACTTTGGAAAGAGCTGGAAATATGCTAAAGCGTAAAAATGAAAGTGAGGACCCTCATATGCGCCTAAGTCAAAACTGGAAGCATCAACTGACAAATGCGCCCATCTCACAGGAATTGAAAGCTTGACACATGAAATGCGCCCCTCTCTGCAAACTCGCCCAAGTGACAAAATGAAAACTCCATCATGGATTTGCGCCTAGAGATTGAATTTAAAAGTTCACACTTCAATATGCGCCTGGAGGAGGATTTAAAATACACTAAGTGCGCCCGAAGCTGAAAGCTCTGTATCTTATATGCGCCCTTGGAGAATGAAATGACTTGAAATATTTCTAAGTCTGAAAAATGAAAGCTCCACATGCCTATTGCGCCCTTGAAAAGAACATTTCGACTAAGGTGTTAAAAGTAAAAGCCTATGGTAGAATATGCGCCCAACATGGAGAACACTCTAAAAACGCATAAGTCAAAAAAAAAAGAAAATCAAAGGCGTGATTTGCACCTTGGTTAGAGAGGGGAAGAATAAATCTTAAAACGTTGAAAAATTAAATGTCCCCCCTTTTTGATTTACGCCTAGACTGAAGATTGTCTACCAAAAATCGAAGGCATTTAAATTTTTCCAAAGCAAGACGTGAAGATTAAGAATAAATTAAAGAGGCGTGGGAGATGAAGGTTTAACATGTTATGTGCAGGGGTGATAAATATTAAAATGTTCGAAAATTGAAGTTTCTCCCCTCAAATGTGAAAAATCAAAATAAAGGCGGTGGAAGAGATAAGTAAAATTTCACTAGGCGATTAAATGTTAAATTTGCCTAAGGCGGAGAAATTAATTAATTTAATTAATTTAATTATTTTCCTAAGTTTTAAATTAAATTCCCCTTTAAATTTAGAACACATGAAATTTTAAAAGGTTCGGACGATTTTAATCGTGGGGAATTTATTTCGGAGTTAATTATGGATGGAAAATAGAACTACGCCTAGCTAGTTTTGAGGTGTTGACATCGGATTTTTTTTACATGCGCTGGAGAAATAAATTAAAATGGCATTTAAATTAAATTTTAATAAATTAAATATGCCATGAGGATTATTACAAATCAGTGCAAAATGATTTTTTCGAAATTACTGAAGGTAACTGGCAGTCGGGAGGGAAGTTTCAAATTTAAATCGAGGAAAGAATCTCCCTAAATAGCAAATTGCTATGATGACTGCAAGACGACTGGAATATTCCCTTTTAAATTTAGCAAATGCGTAAGTCATGATGAAGAGAATAAATGGCATTTGCTAAAATTAGCACCAGCTTTTGGCTATAAAACTCCAAAGATTTTCATTCTCATCTCACAAAATTCGAAGCTCAGATTTATGCTGGTGAATTGGGAGAGGTTGTTGAGTTGTGAGATTTAATATTTTCAAAATTTGGAGTTGCTGAAAGTGTGAGAAGTTTTGAATTCGATTTTTTTCAAAGAGTTGTGAGGCTGATTTAATTTCTTTGGAGTTGCTGAAGTCGACTTGTTGCTGAAGTCGAAATTGCTTGGGGTTGCTGGAGATTGATTTTCTGAGTTGCTGAGTTGCGAAGTTGCTACCGAGGTTGAGCATTTTTTTTATTTCTTCAAGTTCCTGAGGTAAGTATTTAAAGTTGCTGAGATTTAATATTTTCAAAGTTGCTGAAAGTTGAAATGTTTTTCGAAGTTGAAAGTTGAAATGCTGAAATTGTTTATGCTGGAAGTCGAAATTGTTTGAACTCGAAATTGCTTGAGCTTGAAGATTTAAATTTTCTGAAGTTGCTAAATGTTAGAATCAAATCAGATTTAAAATTGTTGAAGCCTTCGAAGTTGCTGATTTATAACTTCCGAAGTGCTGATTTGAGATTGCTGAAACTTTTCGAAGTTGCTGATTTATAATTTTCGAAAAGCTGATTCAAAATTATTAAGACTTGCTGATTTGGACTTGCTAATTTGAAACTTTCGAACTTATTGATTTAAATTCTTCGAAGTTGCTGATTTATAACTTTCGAAGTTGTTAATTTAAAAGTTGCTGAAACTTGAAACATTTCTTTGAAGTTGGAGTTAATTTCTTTCGAAGGGTTGAGAATCCTTTTGGCTGCAAATTGTTGGAGTTCGAGGTTTTATATTTTCGGAGTTTAGAGTCGAAGTTTACTGCTGAAGCTATTAACTTACATTTATTTTTGCAGCCAACTCCATTCGCTAGCCGTCCCACGTGATCTTTTATTTTAAAAAGTTTGAAGTGTAATATTTGCTTCTTGTTTTGCAGATGGCCGAAGGACGAAAAGCTGATGTTGCTAGAACAAGCAAAGCTGGAGCTAAGGCTGGGAACAATGAAGCTGTCAAAGAAAACGCCTCCAGGCAGGCGATCATCAAAAGTTTGAAGAAATCCTTCATTCCTGAGTCAAAGATTGTGTCGAAGTTTGGAAACTTGACGGACACCAACCTTGGGCCTTTCAACCTCGAGGCTTTCATGCGCAGAATGTACGGGCAAGGTGGCAATCTTCCGACAGAGGCATCGTGCAACATTGTCAAGAGCGGATTATATGCAGCGGCCGGGTTCCAGCCAGCGGTTCGTTGTCCAGAGCTGATCTTGGAGTGCGCTAACTTTTACAACTCGGATGATCGGACTATCATTTCTCCGGATGGTATGATATTGGCCAACTTTGCACCTGACGCAATTGGCGAGGCGTTTGGAATATTGGCTACAGATAATATGTTATATAAATCCAAGGAAAAGGCTGACAAGATGTATGCCACATCTTTCGAGAAGTGCATGAAGAGGATCAACACCACTTGGATGCGAAAGCCGAAGCCTCCTGCTGCCAGGCTGCCAAAACAGATAATTTTAGAAGAGCTAAAACAGGAGTACTGCGATATAATCATGTTGCTCAGCAGGGTTAACGGCAGCCCGCAGTCATTTGTGTTCGAGCCATGGATGTTCTTTTACATTAGTGTGGTGCTCGAAGGGAAGGTGCAAGTAAATTGGGCTCAGATGATCAGCGATAATATCAATGAGCAGTTTCAGAATTTGAGGAGAACAAGAACATTCTACATGAGCTCGTATGTTATTTACATGCTTGCTCGAATGACAAAATACAAGGGATTGGCATACCAGGAACCAATTGGCTGTGGTTATAATCAGTTCAAGATTCACGAATCTTGTAGACAATTGCATCTCACGCACACAACTGACTTCAAGAGAGTAAATGATGCTTTCACCATGTATATCACAAGGACCCTTCAGCGGAGGTTACAACAAAGGATATCTGAAGAGGCACAGATGTTGATAGAAGAGTATGGGTTTTGGTTCGTCCAATTCCCGAAATTTACTTATTTGAGGCTGTCGGGGTACGACTCATACGTCTACAAACTACCGAGGTACCCAACCAACAGGATGATACTGCTTGAGCTGTCTAGGCAATTGGTGGCCTATGACAAAATCATAAGGAGAAAGAAGAAGGGAGGCTTGCACTTTCCCATTGGAGAAGGCCTTCAAAAGTGAAGCAAGGGAGATTGTAGATTAGAGCATTGCTCGTTGCATTTATGGCAATGGGCTTACTTTCAACATTGTTAGATCACTTTTGTCCAGGGGGCATTAGAGGTTTTTTGTGAGGGTCGTTGAAAATCCATAGAGTGTACGACGACCGTACAAGTATGACTGTGTCGCAAGCATCAGTAGGTCGTAGGCAGTAGTTCGATAGAATATTTTGCAACATTTGTAGGCGTTAGCATCGGTATATTCCGCAGAGAATGTTCTCTATGTAGGTCTAAGTAAGTTTGGTTGCTATTGCTTCGTACTTTTTGTCACATCCATGGTCAGATATGACTTCAGGGTACAAATTGATTTATTAAATGCAGGTTTTATATTAAATAAAAATTATTTTATAAAAATTGCAATTTAAAATTTCGGTTTAAGCGGGCGGTTTAAAGCCCTTGATCGCGACTTAAGTTGTGGGTCTAGCCTACGGGTGGTGCGCGAGAGCTACAATCGGGGCTTTGCCCTCATCGGAGTGGCGTTGCCACCTTTAGGTGGTGTGTTTTTTTTAAACCCGTTGATTGCACCTAGGTCACATGAGTGACCACGATTAAGCCCCCAAGTGCCTAATTGCCCCCCTAGGCCCTAAAATAGGGTTTTTTCTCAAATTGCTATAACTTTTACCCCAGGTAGCAAACTTTTTTAAATGAAATATTGTTGGAAAGCTAGCTCTGTGAATTTTCTAGTGGTGTAAGTGATTTTTCAGAATTTTGCTATTTGGTGGCTTTTTTTGCTGATTGAAGTCGATCTTGTATTGTGGCTTTCGAGCTTATAAATTTTTTCCCCTATCTCCAATTTTTGCGATTCTTGTGACGTTGTAAAGATATTAAGGAGCTCTATCCAGCCATCCATGCACTTTTTCCTGTTTCTTTCCCAAGTATATTTTGATTTCAGTTTTTGCCGTGTACTGAAGGTTACTTGGATGTTTTGATAGTTGGGAGGGTGTTGTTTTGATCATTGTACTTCATTTCAGCCTCTTTGTCTGTATTGATCTCAGATTTTATCATTTGAGAAGTATTTCATTGTTGTAATCATGGGTTATGCAACTCATCCTTCTGTAATAATTTTGATTAAGGAAATTATGAGTCATGGAAAAAAGGCATTATAACACATTGTAGGTGGCTTAATCTTTTGCCTCATCTTTATGGACTCATTCTTGAACTAGAAAAAACATGGAAGAAATCAGTTTGGAGTAATAAAAATGATCATATCATGGGATTGATTGGTTCTACTTTTAGTGCAAGCATCTTTAGAGAGACCTATCGTCAGATTTTAGGAATCTCATGCCCACACACGGTTTCAACCAAGATTTGGGAGGTTTTTGGAGATTCACATAATCCTCCATTCCGAGATGATCTTGCATCAAATTGCCTCATTCCACTTGATGATGTTGACAATCTACCCTTTGATAATGAGACCTTAGAGTAGTTTGAATATGATGCAGAGCTTGAGCGTCTTGGTGATCCCGAGACTTCTGTAGCTCCTACTTCTCCTATTGAGATCACACATTCTTCTTTTGTTGATGATTCATTGAGAAATTCCAGTGGTTCATTGCAATAGGTATCTATTTGTCTTCTTGATTGAGATTCCTATTTATCAGACATTGCATCTTTGTTTGTGGAGTCTCACATTTCAGATTTGGAAGACCAATTTGAGGGTTTATCTCTCTTATTTGACGATAGTCATGGATCAACTATTGTCATTTCATCCTTGTCTTTGGAGTTAGTTCACATTCTGTTTCCACTTGTTCCTGGTTTGTCACATTTTGTTGTGATTGGGTATGTACTTGATTGGATTGTGGCATCATCGTCATCCAAGAACTTGGCAACATATGAGCAACTTTTAGAGACACATTATATATGGATTCATCTTCCTACCAATTCCTATTTGGAACGGAAAGCATTCTTGCATTTGTACTTGGTGTATCTTCTTCCAAGGGGAGAAACATTGTTTGTCGGCATTGGATTATGTTTGTCTTCAAACACTTACCATATGTGTAGGAGATTACACATTGTGGGGGGGTTATCTTGTCTCGCTTTTTCCCTCTTATGGGGGGGTTATTCGTTGTATATACATGATGGGTGTAGTCCTTGGGTGGTATCATTGAGTCCTCCATCCATCATCTTTCTTGTTTTTTTTCTCTCTTTTGGAGAGGAGTTTTGTCCCACCGAGTTTTCTCCTTTTCTCCGTTTGTGAGAAATTGCATTGTCAATGGGTACCTAACATGGCCTTATAGCCGGGACTCATAGTCTCTTTGCATAGTTTGCATAATAATCTTCTCCCTAAGTTGCACTTAAGGGGGGGTGTTGGTGTGAATAAAAGTCTTGTACCTAGTTAATTTCCTTACTAGGGACTTAGGGGACTTATTCACATGTTAAGTTTACTTAGGATTAGAAGATTCCTTCTAGAAGTCCTAGTTCTCATATCTAGATCTTATCTTTTTAGCATTTAATGCTTGTGTCCTAGGTAGTTATGAGTTAGTTGTCTCATGTTATAGGATTAAGACACTTGTCATGATTTTATCTAATCCAATATCTCACCTTGCCTATATAAGCAAGGCCTCTCATGTACATTTGTATTCAATATTGCATTTATGATACAACAAATTATTCTTGCCATTTTCTCTCTTGTGGAAGACATTTTGGTCTAGCAGCTGTTCCTGGGGTTGCTGAGGAGTCACCATTAACTCCTACAAACATATCATCATCCTCATTAACATCTACATTTGTTATCCTTATAGGAATGACTCCTTGGTCTAAGACTTTGTATGCTACCAACACCTAGGACAAGTGTCTCTAGGCATTTCTTGTTAGGCAATGAGAAATACAAAAGCACACAGTTGCCAATTGGCAATGATTGGATAAGATGATTGAGCATGTATATTGCTGGGACATGGAGGTAGCTTATAAGGGACATGACTAATTTAGGGACTTTGCATATTTGTTTGCTTATAGATAACATGATTTACAACCTTTGCTTTAAAATTAGGATAATTGAAGGTTGAGTTGTTAGCAGGGAGGCATGAATTTGCTGATCAAGGCCATGTGAGGCATCTGACTTATAGAGCAGATGCTCATGTGGAGCTTTAGAAGAAGTTAGATGCATAGAGTGAGTGGGTATCACTCATAGTTGTGGCCAAGAAGAAGAAAATAAAAATTTGAATGGAGCATTGTACCAGGTGATGGTGGATTACCTTTTCTCATGTTTTTTGCTGTAGAAATTTTGGATAGTATTGCAGGTTGGAAGGTCTCTCCTATGTATGGTTACTTGTTTTACAATCAGCTGTCCATTCTATAAAGGGCCTAATAACAACCAGTGAAAAATCTTTGATTGTAGGAGTTTTCAGAGTTGCTCTGAAATACGAAGTTTCCCATTTGTCATTCTATTCTATGAAGGAGCCCATGGTTTATTAAATGGGATCAATTGAGGAGTTATTTAAGTTTGGAAGTCTTATTGGATTTCTTTGCATGATGATGGGAGCTGCTTATCACTCTTAGATTAACATATATCTTCTAAATCAAGGATAAATTGATAATGCTTTCTTTTTCCTTGCAGTTTGTGACAAAGCCTTGTCTTGAAGATATAGTTTATTACCATTTTCAATTTTGTAATGGGTCAGTGATGGTCCATCATACCTACAATAATGATTTTCAAAATATCTGAAGGATAGAATCAAATTTAGAAATATAGTTCCATTATCAAACATATATGAAATTCCAAAAGCACAAGAAAGAACACAATATGTGGAGGTGTTAAGAGACAACAAATTAATAATATAATTCTATAGAATAGATTGAATTTATTTAAAGTGTTTGATAAGGTGGGGCATATTACCTCTATTTTCATACCTTTTAAATTTTGATAATTGACAAAAGGGTAGGCCAACCTAGTAAGGCTCTAATCACAATATAATAATGAGTGGGAGTTCCACATATAGGCACATTAACTCATATGAGTTACACCCATAAGATACACATAATTCAATGGTATACCACTAGTATTGATGAGTTCCACACTCTAACATAACCCCTTAAAAGTTCAGAACATAGCTTGAGGGTAAAATAAAGGCAGATTTAACAAGTCGAGCCTCATGAAAGAAGAAAGGTACTCACATCCCCTAATGATACCACCTAACAACTCAAATGGTTCCCTCAAATTGGTAAACTAATTCTCTGACCTCACCATCTGGAACTGAGCATCTTCTGCATCTTCTCCTCCAATGGCATACACATCCCATTTCTTTAAAGGAATTGAAGCTAGCTCCCATCACACATAAGAAAAAAATTTGCGTTTTTATTGCATAGAAACCATTAGGTAGTTGTATCTCCTATCAACCCTAAAGAGGGATTTCATGGAGTATCTACAGAAGTGCTCATGATGGCCACATGCTGAAACTTTCTGTGAATTTGAACATTAAATCAATCACTCCAAGCTTCATGCAACATGCTTATGCTTCAAAAGAAACACAATCTAAAGCAAAATACTGAAGTGACATCTGCAAGATTTTCTATGGAATTCAAGGCTCAATGCCTTATAACCTTGATATAACAAAGACAATATAGCATGTTTGGAGTCTGCTGTGAAGCGATTGGTCTGAGCCTTTCAATCCTTGAATTATCAAGTCAAGACACAATATCTTGTTCTTGTATTGTAAGGTCATAAGTTGCAAACTGCCACAATGATTATTCAAAACGAATGTCATCCCTCCTTGGCTAAATGATCTCTCAACAATCAAGCTCCAACTAGAGTCTCAACAAATGTTGGAACTCTGAAGCAACCTCATCATCAACTGAAGAGTTCTGAAAAGTCATACTCTGGGATGAAGAACAATGCTCTCATAGTGTGGTCTCATATCATGATTATGGCCACCTATCAAGCAATATAAGAAAATCAATGATGAGACCCAAATGGCTTCCTCCTGGGCCATCATGTTCCCCCATGCCATAGTCTAATCCATTTTGATTATCATATCCTTGAGAACCTATACTTGCTCCACATATGCTTGGTTGAGACTAGGGATGACTTCTATGTCCTCCAAATGACAATTGAGTTCCACAATAACCTTCCTCCATGACTGAACCAATTCACCTATAGTGTTTGTTCTCATCTCTTAATTTTCTGATGCATTTCATCACAACACGTCCTGTTTTGCCAGTGGTATTGCGCTGTCTTATTCTTCTTCTTCCCCTCATTGCCACTGTTCTAAGAGGCCTTTAAGATTTTGTTCCTTTTTTCCAAAGAAATTCACCACAGGTACATTATGATGCAAACACTGTATATGACAATTATCTTTTTTCCTCTGTATAACAACAGACTCAAGAAGAAGCCCAGTATCTTGGCCATTCTTTCCAAGCTCATTACCTGAATGACCCATTGTTTGAAGCAGCTTTGTACTAACTCCTTTTATGTTCTCCTTGAATTCTCTAATCTTGGGAGAAGTGAAGCTATTATGATCATTAGCAATATGTTCCACAACATGATCACCATTATTATGATTAGCATCAATAGAAATTGGAAAATCATGTCAGAAAGTTTGAGCTTGTGTTTGTGTTCAGCAACAATAAAATTTGGATTAAGTTCGACAAGGAGGAAAAATTCAAAAAGAGAAATTGTGATTAAATTCGCCTTAAATAAATTTGATTTAAAAAAAAATATAAATAATAAATCCATAAAAATAAAACACTATTATGTTAAATTTGAACACATTATAATGAATTTAAGAACATTATAATATAAAATATTTTTAAAATTTTAATTTAAATACTATTAATAAATAAATAATAAATATATTAAACTTTATATATTAAATAATAAGTATATTAAAATTAAAAATCTAATTTAAATATTTTAAAATATTAAATTGAGGCATTGGATGGGAGCTGAGCAAGGCAAGTTATGGTTCTCAAAAGATTAATAAAGCCGCACCTATCCCTCGCTAAATCTATCTTCTTCCGCATAGATGGTTGGGGTGTTATAGTGGAGGATTTCCCATGCTGAAGGTAGCGCCCCAAATATAGATAGGGCACCCAACAAGAAGGCACAAACTCCAAATTGGGGAATGCCCCGGGTGTATCAAGTCGGGAAAATACTCTAATCTGGTCATGTCTTGTTGAATTCCGTTAAGAAAAACAAAACCAAATCTCAAACTTTCAAACTTTCATCACTTGAACATAGACTCCTGAGCTCTCCTGAAATGTCTGAACTTGCAATCCCAAGCAATCACCACGTTACACCCAAAGACTTGTTTTTTAAAATATACTTTAATGTAAAAACCAAAGTCCTATTCTGTATGAATTTTTGGGCAAATTACAACAAATTTTTAGGTGTCCTTTTAAGTCCGCCGTATTTCAAATTTCATGGCCAAAATTCGACGAACCTTGTGACTTAAGTAGGAATATCAACATCATTTGGATCAGTAGAGGTGGAAGTATCAATACAATGCCTTTTAGTGTCTCCATCAATACTTCCTTAACTCAACCACCTTCTTTGCAAGCCAAGGATTGATTTCCTTCAACCTGTCAATCTCCTTGCTAGGGTGAACACTGTTATACTTAGAGGCCTTCAACTCAGATAGTATTTTTTTGGAGTATCCTTCAATTTGAGATAGAAATGGAGCTTAGGTGGAATGTGAGTCAACAAAATCCTACTAGCTTGGTCCTCTCAATTGTAATATGCATTATTGTTCTCTTTGTTAGAAGGGACCTTTTCATTCCCATATACAATTTTCCAGTCTCTTGGTCTTTAGTGCAACCTGAATAAAGGATTCTCATAGCTGATACTTATGTCTTGTTAACATGGTTATCTATGAAATCATCTCCATCTTCTCAGAAACTAAGACCACAAAAGAAGTTTGCATATGCTGATAAAATCTAAACCACTGTGAAGAGCTTGAGACCAGCTTTCCAAGTTTGAAAACAAGTTCAAATTGAAATTGTATGACAAAGTTATGGCCTCCAGAAGAATGAGTATTAAAATACCAATTTCCCCTATAAGATTCAAATTTAGATACGTGAAATTTCAAATTTTGAAAAATGGTGTGAAAGCACTTGAGCATGCCAAATGTTACTCCCAGATGCACTGGCTGTGCATTGATTGCTCTCCTTTATCCATGGGCTGATTGGTCTGCCACTTGTTTTGCTGTGATTCATTGGCTTGGATGAGTGGATCAATTTGGCATAAAGAATAAAAAAACTTGCCCAATGACTGTTAGCCCACATGTCAACCACAAAACCTAAAATTTTGAGAATCAGAAGTTTACTTATTTTACGCCTAAGTCTTACAAACCCAATTAGGCATCAGAAATTTACTTATTTTACACCGTATGACACTCACAATATGCCACATCACCACTAGTCCATGTTAGTTACACATCATCATCAACATTAACATTCAAATTGCAAACAAAATGCCAAGGGAAGGGCCATTGGAATTATAAGCCTTGACCTAATGGTCCCTAGGGTCGTCATGTTTCAACTACAAATTAAGTTGTGCTTGCAAGCACACCTACTATGCATGCATGATGGTTTTGTCAAACTGCCTTCGTAAATCTTGTGCTAGTGCCTCAAATCTTGGTCCCACATGCTGCTTCATGTGACTGCGTAATTGCCTAGCCCTTGGTTCTTTGCCTCTACTTGTGACCATCTGCTGTGTTCTGTTTGCTCTAGTGTAGGTTATTGAATGAACACCCATTAGCCCTAATACCACTAGGCCTGCGAAAACATATAGGACAAGTTTGAAGGCTCAATGGATGAATTTTGTAGTTAACCAAAAATGGCCTCTTATTACTTTTCTGCAAGGAATCCAATTATGTTGTCAGATCTGAAAAATGCTCCAGCTAATGAGGACATACTTTAGAAACCCTAATTTTCTTATGAGTTCCACTTTTGTTGAACTCTGCAAGGAATGTAGATGTGAAGTCCTTTGCTCACAAATTTGAATGAATCTCTCTTCTTTTCAAAATACTCATCTTTAGAGAATTCAAAATTTGAATAAATAGGTTGTGAGATATCAACCCTTCTCTGCTCATTCTTGCAGCAACAAAGCACTAAAACCTAGGGAATTTCAGTTCCTAAGCTTGAATATTCTGTGAAATTTAGAAATACAGGTCCATAATAGAACAAATAGGAAATTCACAAGTATAAGAAAGAAAATATGCAGAGGTGTAGCAATACCAAAAGAAGAATAGCACTCAACAAAATGGATTGAATCAATTCAAAAGTGATTGATAATGTGTAAGATATTGCCTCTATTCATAGACCTCAATAAGTGAGAAAAGGGTAGCCTTTAACCCAATATTTAATAATTCTAAGTTACACACATATGCATGTTACACCCATAAGATACACATAAACCAATGGTACACCAAACCTATTGACAACTCAAAGGCACCTAAAAAGATGGGTTTCCCAGATTTTAACATAAAAAAACTACAAGAAAATATATTTTTTGAAAATAGTGATGGTCATTGCCAGGGCAAGTAACCTTATGATTATATAGAGTTCCGAGGTTATTGCCTTATACTTCTATGGTGGTCTTGGGTAATAAGACACTGGCCGAAAAGATAGGTTAGGGTGTTTTGAACATTGATTCTTTATTTCTTAAAACTAAATACAACTCCAGGAGCAGTTAATTAGCAATAAAAAAGATCATTAGAGAAAATATTTGAATAATTTTTTGGCACATTGTCAAGCATTCTGTGGGATGATAGGGTTTTGCTATCCAATGATTGATGTTTTCCTTGCTTTACATACACACAACAGGTCCTACTTGAGGTAGAAATTTTGAGGAAGAGAAAATTTCACCTTTGATTCTATTTCAGATTCTCTCCCGAAAACATGTTTGAGATCTAAAAGAGAGAAGAATGGAAGTGAAAGAGTATTTTGCAATAATAAGAACATAAATTTATCCCTATTTACATAGAACAACCTTGGAGAAGGGTAAGAAAATAAAGAAATTGAGTCCAATCAAGGAGCAAGAAAAAGGAAAAATAGTATTGAAACACTATTTTTGAGGTATATGATGTGCACAACAAACTAATAATCACATCTACTTATCCTTTAAAATATAGAGAATGTAAGGAACCAAAATTTGAGAAGAAACTAGTCTCATTTGGACCAATTTTCAGGACATTTGAGAAGAAAATCTCACCTTTGATTCTATTTCAGATTCTCTCCCAAAAACATGTTTGAGATCTAATAGAGAGAAGAATGGAAGTGAAAGAGTATTTTGCAATAATAAGAACATGAATTTATCCCTATTTACATAGAACAACCTTGGAGAAGGGTAAGAAAATAAAGAAATTGAATCCAATTAAGGAGCAAGAAAAAGGAAAAATAGTATTGAAACACTATTTTTGAGGTATATGATGTGCACAACAAATGAACAATCACATCTTCTTATCCTTTAAAATATAGAGAATGTAAGGACAATTCAAGTGATCTGAAACCAAAATTTGAGAAGAAACTAGTCTCATTTGGACCAAGTTTCAGGATATGTTACAAAGCTATTATTCTATTACTATGATCCCATTATTGTTCAAGAAATACACAAGCATTCGCTTACGAATCTTGATATTTTTCAGTTGAAGTTATACCAGTGTTTTAACTCTCATGTTCTAGTGCAACACAAAATGCAACAGATATGCTGTAAAACTGTTTTTTGAATTAGAAGGGGAGGCACCCTGTTGTTGATGTTTATGGAAGCGTTGGTCACATCTTCCAGCCCAGATCGCATAAGGAGAGCAATTAAATTGTAGCCTATCGGCTATTTAATTGTTGAGAACGATTTTATGATTGGCCACGTCATTTGATAAATGATGGTTAATATTTATTTAATGTGAAGAGGCACAATTTTATAGAGGTGCGATTTGATCCAAGGCCAACATCTTGATTATTGAAGAGGCACGATTAATGAAGAGATGCATTTTAATGAGGCTGACCTCATACTTCCTTGGGACACAATTTTTCTAGAGACATTCCTTTGGTGGCCGACTTGTCTTTTGAAAGGTCACGACTTCTTCATCACCTTGTATATATTGTGGATGTCCTTCACTGTTTCATTATCGATTTATTCTCTCATTCATCTCAAGTGCGAGTTCATTCATAAGAGCAGTTCGACATAGTTGAAGGCTGTAGTTCATTGTTGTGAATTACATTTGATTGGATCTGTGTTAGCATCAGTTTTGAGGTGCACTCTCTTGGCCTCATTATTGGCCTCTATTGTAAAGGAGTTTCTCATTGAGATTCAATATATAAGTGATATATTGTTGCTGGGTTTTTCTCCCTCATGTGGAGGGTTTTCCCAGGGTATCTGCTGTGTTTTGTGTCTGATTTTGAATTAATTTTCTGTGCTCTAATCTGATCATAAAACTAACACTTGTAACAAAAGTAAAACCCAAAACCCTAATCTGAACAATATGTATCGCTATTTACAATCTGTATAGTTTTGTTTTTTGGGATGATTCATTTATAGCAAACAAAACTGAAAGTGTGTCCTTAAGTATGCAATACGAACAAACTTAAAATAAACTATCGTGCTTATTTTGTTCAGCTAAAAGTAGAGACTGAACAATGCAAATATACATAAAGCTAGGATTGGTTTAAACAACACAAAAAATTTGATGATTAAGAAGATAGGAATGGCATACAAAGCTACAAGATCCACTTTACTGTGACCTGATATACAAAGCCTGCATTCAACAGTAAAAGCACTCCAATTTAATTCACCTACACATACAAAAGACATTATGAGCTATAAAAAGTGATTGCATCAAAACTACAACAACCAACTTAACACCTATTGCAATACAAAGCTTTTAGTAACTGTTAAGCAATATTCAATTCATAAAAGCTCAAGAAGTATCTCTGTTGTTGAAATGATTGAAAATGTTTGAAAGATGGTAAAGATTTGCTGAAATCAGGTGTTTGATTGGATATCTTGAACGATTGAATTTGATTGAAAGCATCTGTTATAGGTCGGTGAATCCCTGCAATTCCAATATAGATCACTACTGGTATTATGATAACTTCAAACTAACACTGCTGCTGTAGATCTTTGCTGTTAAACAATGTGAGAAAAAAGATCTAGCTATTGTTTCTTATAAAAACCAACTTTCCTTTGAATATGGATTGTGCCTCCATAAATAGATCTGTAGAAGTTCAGACCAAATCATTGAGACTTTTATAATGGCATGCAACTTGATATGGATGCAAATTGAGTTTGACAAAATTCTAACCCCCTTCTTATAGGTGCATGCATATATAAGCAATTGCAGACTTGGCATTTTTAGACTCGTGCCTCCCACCATATGGCACATGCCTAAATGTGGCAATGCACATTTCGTATTTGAAAGTTTGTGTCTTCCGTTATAAGGACGAGCCCTTGTATACCATGGTGCAAGTTTTAACTTCAAAGCATACTTCACCCTTCTTGGGTGCACACCCATGTTCATTATCCTGTGCTTTATAACTTAAAGCAAGACTTACCATTCCTCTTATGAAGTGCACGGTTGACAATATCAATGTATATTTTTGATTTTGAAAATTTCACACAGCATTTGGTGGCATGCACTAGGTAATGCTCATGCAATTTTTGACCTAAAAATCACTTTCCCCATTCTTTGGTACATGCCTTAACATGTTTGCATAGATTTTGTTTCAAAAACTCATTTACTCTTTATGTGGTGCTTGCCTAATACCCATCCAGCATATTTTCATCTTGAAGGTCTTGTTTCCTTGACCAAGGGCATGCACCTTTCTGCTATCTTGCACTTTTTGTACTTAAAAAATTTGTTCCCTAGTTCATGGTCGTGCAACTCTGTTTCTCATTGCAGAATTCTGGATTTCGTAACATCTTTTGCCCCATAGTGATATGCACCTCTGTGTGTGTTTTGCAAACTTGGAGATCAAAGTTGAATGTTCCTTTGTATAGATGCATGCTTTTACATGTCTGTGCAATATTTTTGATTGAACCTTGACATCTCCACTTTATGGCATGCACCAACATGTGGTGTTTGCACCTTTGACAGAAAATATGCCTTTTACCTCATTCGGTGCACACTTGATTAACAGCTTGCAAATTGAATTTGAAGTTCCCTGTATTTATTGTATGGTGCATGCACATATGTGATAATGCAGATTCTCATACCTTGAAAACTTTCAAATTTTTTCTTCATTGATCTTCCTTCATTCTTTGCCATGTCAGATGTATTTGAAAGGTTTGACAGTTCACCCTGCAAAGATAAGAATGAAACACAATGAAACAATGTATATAAACAAGACAAAGACGCAGCCTTTGATTTGATGAGAAGGCTAGGATTCAGCTTAAAATTTGACCTTATATGATTTTTTTTTAATGAGCACAAGATGTTGTCCTCCATGTGCTGGATGATTTTATTTGTCAAGTATTTTGATGTTGATAATATAGTGTTGGGAGTGGTTTTTAGAAGCAGCAAATGTGAAACAACCCATACAAAAATTGTTTGTTCTGACCATGCTGATATATCTCCAAGGTTGTCCATGTTCTGAGGTGGGGTGATTTGAGCTAACTTCTTTTTCCTACATTAGAGATGTGCAATGTCATTGTATTGTCTGGAAGCAAGTTTGGATTGTATGAAAGAGATAGAGAAGATAACGTTTAAAGCAGATTAAGTAGCTATGGACATGATGTTTATGTGTGTGCTAACTGAGAAGAATTGTAACCATGTTTCTCTTAGGTAGCATTGTTTTATCTCTTGATTTTCCTTTTTGGAAGTAATAGAAAAACTACTTGTTTTTTTGTAGGTTGTAGATGCCAAAAATCTTCATTTGCAGCTCAGTGAGCGGCGTGAGTCTGGCGAACTTCCTGAAGCATTTTTGCAGATAGCATTTGCGGTACGTGGGTTGTTAGTTTCGCATCTTATGTTGTACTGTTTAGAGTTCTTTTTAAATTGCAAATAATGTGATTGATCCAAAAGATATTGCCATGTTTTGGAAGTAAGTGGCAATCGAATATTTGGTGATTTGAACTATAGCTGCCATAATTTTGTAATTTTTTATTGATGGATTTCATCATTAATCATCTAATACTTGATAGTTTTCATTGATAGGATGTTATTCTCCTCAATAAGGTTGACTTGATTGTTGAGGAACATGGAGACATTGAGAAGTCATATGTTGTAGAGGCGCTAAAAAGGGAGATTCAAAATATCAATTCATTAGCACATATAATGTGCTCAGTCCGATGCCATGTGGATCTCAATTTTATTCTCGAATGTAAGGCATATGATGCTAAGGTGAGTTCTTAACGTAGGATGATATATATTTATCTTGGACTTCTGTTCTAATATGATTTGGCTGATTGTTTAGTTTGTGATTCACAACTTCTTTCAACGGTATGATTACATAAGAAATTGACATTAGTGCATATGTTTCTGGATTAAAACTGTGTTTGAATTTTTTCATCAATGTTTTGGATCATGCTCCATGATCCATCATCAGGATGATAAGCAAAAAACAGAGAAGAGAATAGTTTGCAATGCAAATTTATGGGTCTCTTCAAAAGCAATTATAACTGTTTAAAAATTTATTTATCATAGATATAAATTTATTTGTAATTTTAGTTTTAGAGTTTATATCATAATCACTGGGAATTCTTTTCTAAAGGGGTATGCACAAATTGTTAATAAACTTCCTCTAACTTTTAAAATTCTTTATGTAGGAAGGAATAGAGCCATTGGTTTTAGGTGAATAGTTTCCTAGTGTCTTTTGAAGTTAAAGGTTTTAAACTTTTCTTTCTCAAGTGTTGAAGCATGCAATACAGTGTACCCTTTATGCGTGTATCCTTTGCTTGCAAAAGTATTTATTAGCTGTTATAGAGAAATTATATTGCCTTTAGTGAGACATTGTAAAATTTCATATCCTTTATCATTCAATTGATCTTGTACGTTGGGGACCATTCCTCAGTTGGGTAGCATTTAGGGCATCTCTCTTTCTCCTAAAGGGAAGAAAGAATGGGTGACCTTTCTTAATCTAGCTTGAAGATGGTGAGTTAGTGAATTTTGAAGTGGAAGATAAAAGTTTTCCATAAAGAAGAGTGAGCAACTGATACTTTTGTAATTAGTCGAAGATTGTAAATTTAGTAGAGAAAGGACAATTGTTCTTTCTCATACATTTTTGAAAGTTGAGGTTTTATGGCTATGAATAATGTAGTGTTCCCTGAGGATGCATCCCCCTATTTTTTTAGGCATTGCCCTAAAAGTGGATGCCATGAGGATATGGGAGTATCAATAAAAATTTAAAATGTTCCTCTCTCTATTACAATTTAAAAAAAATGAGGACGTCCTAGTGTTGGTGTGAATAAGGTTATTTCCCTAACTAGTTCCATTATTGGGTCCTTTTCACACCTTATAACTCAAATTTACTTAGGATACTTTTAGGGCATTTTTACTTTAAGTCTCATGTTATAAGAATAAGGTACTTGTCATAATTTTATGTTGTCCTATGTTGAACCTTGGCCTATATAACCAAGGGGCTCTCACACATTGTACATATATTTTATTGCATTCTTTGATAGGAATAAAATTTAGTTTTGTTATATTGATCTTCTGAGTACTTTGTGCTTTCCATTAGACCTCTAAATCTTGAGTGAATATCTTCATAGTCAAATCTTACATGGTATCATAGTTTGTTGAGTGCCTTTGGTTAGTCTTTTAAAAGATCTTGAGTGTAGATCTTGTATTTTATTTTTATTTTTTTGAAACATAGAGTGTGCTCTTCTCTTGTATCCTTGGATGGTCTAGAGAATAAAAAAGTTGTGATAGTTGGTTTTGTATTGCAAGTGCATTTGGGAGATTTGTAAAGCAAATCTGAGCTCACCATTGCATCTAGAGTGCTTGAGAAAATCATATTTTCCTTTTGTTTCTTCCCAGTTGGATATTGGAGGCTAGATCTGCAAGGGTTTGAAGTTTGGAAGTGGTTTCCAAATTCAGAAGGTAGCCATACTTTTGGAGCATTTTGGGCCAAATTTGAGCTTACCATTGCATCCAAAAGGCTCAAGAACCTAAAGATTAATTGTTAATTCATCGATTTTGGAGTGCTTCATCTTGGTCTCTTAGAGAAAATTTGCCCCCTAGTTGGTTGTACGGATCAAAATATTCTAGGATAAAAAAAATATTGTGCCAATTTGCATACATACGATGATTTTTTCCTTTGTGAAAAAAATAATAATTTTACACTATTTTTTTAAAAATCTAAAAAGAAAAAGAAAAAAAGTGGCTATTTGATAGATACCAACCCTTGTCAGGCTCCATATTATAGAGGGGTGCACCTTGTAAGGCGTGAGGCCACATAGGTTACCACAACCCATAAGAGGGCTACAGGCTCTATATTAGGGTTGTGATTCCCTTAAAGGGGAGTGGCCCATGTGGCCCCCCATTTACCTTTTATTTATTTTAGTATTAAAACAAAAAAAGAACTTAAGAATATCTGCAGTCGACTAGATTTGGTGGCCAATTTGGCAGTTTTGCAATAAACACCGTAGATTTTTTTTTTTTAAATATTATCAATTGAAATAGAGATGCAAATCAATTTCCCACTTTTTGACCACCCAGATCCCAATATGGGCAAGGTGAGAGCATACAGTGTTCTAGATTACAATTTAACCAAGCCAACAACTGAAAGTAAGGCACCAGGTGGCAAGCCAACCAATACTGCTTATTTAGTGGTGTGCACAAACAGTATTGAAAGAAATAACCATCTAGTTATTTAGTGGGAATTAAGGGCACATCCATTTATTTAGTGGATAAAATCAAAACTAATACATTGCTATTAATGCTCTGGAAACTTAGAAAAGGAGCATCAAACACACCCACAAGAAAAATATTGGAAAATTCTGTTCAAACTCCACCTAACACACCTCAAAACATTGAATAGATCTTCATCTCAACAATATCCAAAATTGAAACTTGATTTGAAGCACAATGGTGATCTTTGAAATGAAATCACTCCAATCTAGCTAGGGATTATCTCTCAAATTTGAAACTGGAAATCCAATGAGGGTTTTCATCCTCAAAAATAATGGAAGAACTTGTAGGTTCAATCCGATAGCATAACAGTATGAGAAATATTTAGCATCTCCAAATGAGCCCCCAACACCTCCTTTTATAGCTTTTCATTGTTTTTTTGAAAAAGTGTTTTTTGCTTTTTACGTTGCTTTTTTGAAAAAGCTTTTTTGCTTTTTCAAAAAAAAAAAAACACTTTTTTTTTTGTTTTTCGAAAAAAATAACATTGAAAAATCTGCAGTCTACTAGATTTGGTGGCCAATTTGGCAGTTCTGTAATAAAAACCCTAGATTGTTTTTTGAAAATATTAACAACAGAAATAGAGATGCAAATCAACTTCCTTCCCACTTTCTGATCATCCAGATCCTAGTATGGACAAGGTGAGAGCATACAGTGTTCCAAATTACAATTTAACCAAGCCAACAACTGAAAGTAAGGCACTAGGTGGCAAGCCAACCAATACCACTTATTCAGTGGAGTGCACAAACAATATTGAAAGAAATAACTATCCACTTATTCATTGAGAATTACAAGGGCACATCCATTTATTTAGTGGGAATTACAAGGGCACACCCACTTATTCAGTGGGAAATCTAATACAATACATGAAGATGAAAAACTTCTTTCACTTATCCGGTGGTGAGCTATTAGAATATTACCATTTGTTCAGTGGGGTAAATACATCAATAATAACAAATTTAAACCCACTGGTGGTACTACCATCCAGTGCTTACAAAATAAAGTGCAGAGAAATTGAAGTTTTCATTGGTATAACCATCCAAAACATTACAAGGTTAGCACATATGCATTGTGAACACCAAAATAAGAGGATTAGTTGCTGATATAAAGTGCTGATGTAAAAAACTGCTGAAACACTCCACAATAGTGCCAAATAACATGTACCCAATAACCTAGCTATGGAATAACAATGTGATACCTTGAATGGATGAATTAGAAGGTTGGTACAGGTCTGAAAACATCCTTTTTGCTGCTGTACTTTGGACAAATCAGAACTGATACACTGCTATTAATGCTCTAGAAACTCAGAAAAGGAGCATACAAACACATCCACAAGAAAAACATTGGAAAATTCCCTTCATACTCCAGCCAACATACCTCAAAACATTGAATAGATCTTCCTCTCAACAATATCCAAAATTGAAACTCGATTTGAAGCACAATGGTGATCTTTGAAATGAAATCACTCCAATCTAGCTAGTAATTATCTCTCAAATCCAAAATTAGAATTCCAATGAGGGTTTTCATCCTCAAAAATTATGGAAGAACTCGTAGGTTCAATCCAGCAGCATAACAGTATGAGAAATCTTTAGCATCTCCAAATGAGCCCCCAACACCTTTTATAGCTTTTTCATTGCTTTTTTAGAATGCTTTTTTTTTTCATCGCCTTTTCAAAAAAAAACTTTTCTTTGTTTTCCGAAAAAACATTTTTTTTTTTTACTTTTCGAAAAAAGTAACTTTGAAAAATCTGTAGTCTACTAGATTTGGTGGTCAATTTGGCAGTTCTGTAATAACCACCCTAGATTTTTTTTAAAAAAATATTATCAACAAAAATAGAGATGCAAATCAACTTCCTTCCCACTTTTTGATCACCCAGATCCCAGTATGGGCAAGGTGAGAGCATATAGTGTTCCAGATTACAATTTAACCAAGCTAACAACTGGAAGTAAGGTTCTAGGTGGCAAGCCAGCCAATACCACTTATTCAATAGAGTGCACAAACAATATTGAAAGAAATAACCATCCACTTATTTAGTGGGAATTACAAGGGCACATCCACTTATTCAGTGGGAAAGCTTTTACAATATATGAAGATGAAAAAATTTGTTTCACTTATTTAGTGGTGAGCTATTACACTATTACCACTTGTTTAGTGGGGTAAATACATCAACAATAACAAATTTATACCCACCGGCGGTACTACCATCCGGTGCTTACAAAATAAAGTGCATAGAAATTAAAGCTTTCGGTGGTATAACCATCCAAAAGATTACAAGGTTAGAACATATGCATTGTGAACACCAAAATAAGAAGATTAGCTGCTGATGTAAAAAACTGCTGAAACACACCACAATAGTGCCAAATGACATGTACCTAATAACCTAGCTATGAAATAACAACGTGATACCTTGAATGGATGAATTAGAAGGTTGGTACAGGTCTGAAAACATCCTTTTTGCTGCTGTTCTTTGGACAAATCAGAACTGATACACTGCTATTAATGCTCTGGAAACTCAGAAAAGGAGCATACAAACACACCCACAAGAAAAATATTGGGAAATTTCCTTCAAACTCCACCAACACACCTCAAAACATTGAATAAATCTTCCTCTCAGCAATATCCAAAATTGAAACTCAATTTGAAGCACGATGGTGATCTTTGAAATAAAATCACTTCAATCTAGCTAGGGATTTTCTCTCAAATCTGAAACTAGAAATCCAATGAGGGTTTTTGTCCTTAAAATTATGGAAGAACTCGTAGGTTCAATCCGACAACATAACAGTATGAGAAATTTTTAGCATCTCCAAATGAACCCCCAACATCTCCTTTTGTAGCTTTTTCATTGCTTTCTTGAAAAAGTGTCTTTTGCTCTTTTGTTGTTTTTTTGAAAAAAATACTTTTTTTTTTTGATTTTTTACCGAAAAACACTATTTTGCTTTTTTGTTGCTTTTTCCTGAAAAAACACTTTTTGCTTTTAATTAAATAATTCATTATGTGCAAAAGACCCCTTATGCCTAGGCGTCCAACTTTTCAAACATTTAATCAACTTTTCAAACATTTAATCACCTTTCCAATGAGCTATTACACTAAGTTGTCCATTAATTATTTCTCAACATTAGTGAAATATTAATCAAATAACTTAATAACTCACCTAAGTTGCGGAAAGTATTGCAACATCATTGGAATCGAATTTTGACCATGCCACGATGAAACTTAAGCAGTAGGAGATGATTAGAGTTGACTTGGTGACTTACTAAAAATAGACGTGCTCTCCAAGAAGTTTGGAGAACACCCCAAGAGTTTGGAAACACTTCTGAAAGTGTCATTATGATCAATAACACCAACTGAGCTCAATGCCATCAACGAAAACCAAGAAGAACTAAACTTGTGCTGTCCAAGATCTTTGGAGTCCCCTTACCAAAGCCAATTAGGCTATGAGAACCCAAAGAATAGGCTTATGGACACCAAAATGACTAGACTTGCAAAAGGGACATTATAAGTTTAGCCAAATTTAATAGGCGTCCTCTAGTTAGTAATGCCTTTGCTAAACTTATGTGAATTTTAGATTTGTCAAAGTTCTAAATTTATTTGGTAGACAATTACATTTGATGGTGCCTCAAAATCTTGTGGCAGTTTCGTCAAACTTAGTAGTGACAATAGTAGAAGATTTTCAATAATTTTGCTCCCCACTTCGTGCGCCTTGTCAAATTTGTAGTTCAAATTTGAAGGCTAATAACTTGGGCTTAGAACCTCTTATTTTTAGGCAGTTTTTTTTATTTGTGCTATTTTTTCGCCCTCTATGCAATGGTGCAAATGATTTCAGATTTTGATACACAAATTTTTTAAAATCACAATTTGTTACAAGTGTTGCTGAATAGTTCTCATTTTGGTAACTTCCAAGGCTCTGTTCGGACTCCTTTTCAAGTGCAATTTTTTTTGAAACTGCATAATTTTTCATGTACTTCATAGTGGTGCTATCAGATTGTACTTGTTGTAAATAAAAATTGTATTTCAACATATAGATTTATTTTGGTAATTGTAAAGCATTGAGAGA